>OY856409.1:1149819605-1150445676 GCA_963693085.1 Alisma plantago-aquatica | reverse complement strand
ACATGCAATCACAAATATGTGAGTGATGGTTATGGCCATATAAATTCAATTCTTTGGACCCATAAAGAATCGTTATACACCTAAGGTGATACATGATATGTAGCAAACTATACTAGAAAAATCTTGTTCTAGAAAATGGCCAGTCAGTCATCTAGACCTTCTTATCGGTCTGTTGGACCTCCTATTGTTTGACTGGTTTCCATCTATCTGTAGATTAGCTCATGTCTCAAGTGGTTGGCTGGACTCCTCCAGTAGGTCAATTGGGCCTCTAGTCAATCAGATGGCTCTTTCTATCCTTTGGTTGGTCAACTCAACTTCCAGTAGGTCGATTCTCTTGGTCAGAACCCTTCTTCTTGCTAAAATTGGAAACTAATCTAGAATTATATATTTATTACATTGTTTAATGAGAATACCTCAAGTTGCATTTGGGGGGATCATTGGGGGTTAAGCATTAAATACATTTGGATAAGAAAGAGGAAGGCTCAATGAGTAAACTGAATTTAAAAAGTAGGAAATAAACAATCCAACCACACAAGCATCCAAGGGGTATTGGCCATAACCATGTAGACATCCACCATCAAAACCATTTTAGGGCTACACATGAGTTGCATTTATATCATATCATATATATAGAGGATCTATGAGGCATTTTTGTAGTATGTGGTATTTAATTGGATATACACATTAACCATTTAATGTTCGCATCATATGCAACAAATTAACATAAAATAAAATCCGATCATATCGATTTAAACTTGGTACACCATAAGATGAAATGCCTTTGATACAACTTTACAGAAATATGGAGACAAAGCAGGCAGAGGAAATGAGGATTTTTTGTCCATATTTCCTAATCAATAGATCGTGCCAACAATGATGAATCTAGGAAAGAGGGTTCAAGATATACCTTTTCTTGGTGCAAGTCCAACGACTATCCTTGCACGGATATGTGCTTTCGTCTTAAATAGCACAAGGATGGTAGCTGATAGCATACTCTTGGTATAGCAACCAAGGATGACAATTGGTTACATCCTCCTAGTGTGGCAACAACGACTTCCACTGCTTGACATAGTCCATATAGACCACCGAGAACTCAATGTCGCACTTCTAGAGCCAAAAGGAAGGAATTGTTCATCCATTGGTCAACATGCTAGCATGGAATTCTTTCCACTAATCTCTCCCCCTTTCTTGGGTAATATTGGTTAGGCTTTCTCACAAGTTACCACAACTGTGAGAAGAAATCTTATGTCTTGAGAGCCTTGGCCACCCCTTCCTTTTATAGGAGTATACAGGCCAGGGTTTCTAAAACCCAAGGAATATGAAAGGTCACTTTTATTGACTGGACGATGATTGTGCACAACCAGTCAATTAGTAGGACTATCCAGTCAATCAATTGACTTGGTCAATAGAGTAATAACACTGGTTTTTAACTTGACAATTAGTGGACATCATGACTCCTATCATTAATCATTTGACCTAGTCAAACCGATCATTTGAATTTTTGTTTGACCCAATCAAAGTGGTCGGTTTGAATCAGACACAATCTAGTCGGCAGAGTGCACATTCTAGTTAGTTGACTAGCCTCTAGTCAATCGAATGACCTCCAGTTAGTTGACTAAGCATTTGAGTCTGTCGACTGGACATTTTAGTTGGTCTGCTAGTAACCACTATTATTCTAATTGATTACCTAAACACTTTAGTAATCAACTCAACTTTTTTTTCCCATCAGTAAACTCTATTTCCTAGTGCATCCTTTATGTGTGACACTATAGTCCTACATGACACAAGTAGTGAACTTCCATAACCAGATCTTAATACATCACAAGCAATAAGCGATATATGGAAACACATCATTGCTATCCAAGTAATTCGAAAGTTGGAGAACAACTTCAACCTACATTTGTGATCAGTGTTACCATGATCATATGGTTCCTTTGTCTTAAATATCCATATTGAACCAAAGGCATCGATCATAATTCAATTAAAACTCAATCTATGTTCCTTGAACTAGAGCAGAATGTTGAGATGCACATGAGCTCACGTATCACATATATACTCACATGAGTATGGCTATACATTTCTTGATCTCGCTTATCCACTGGATAGGATATCAACTCCGATAGGAGGGACAAATCCCATCTACTCACATCAATCCCCATGTGTCACAAGGGACCCGAGTACCACCTTTATGGAAACCATTACTCAAGGTCACGTTGGATGGTGTCAAAGTTCATAGAACGATATGTAATGAGTGTAGTGACTTCATGAATAAGAACTGTAATCACCACTATCACTTTGAGAGCTGATTTTGACTACCATTTCATGGTTTCCATGTATCACTCTCAAGGTGTATCTATCTGGTACAATAGTCTCTAACAAGTACCTATGTGTTTGACTTGATATTCAATATCATGACTAATGAGACTCTATCATCATTGAACACACATTCTAGTATTTTGTATTATTTTCATCTATATTGCTTCCATATAATATCTGAGTAGGGACATAATAAGAATGTATATATGTACTCTTATCATACATATTATCTCATTATTCAGGTCCTTAACCTAAAGACATATGTTATCGAGTAACATCATTCTTTATACATGTATGACGTTTGTGACATCATGTCATGACTGAGACAAGCATAATTGTAAGGCCCCTAAACTTGCTTAATGATTTGAATAATATTATTGCCATAATTGAATGCTTATAACCCTAATATAACCATGTGATATGCTTTTAAATCATAATACAAGCTTAAGTTTCAAATTTGGTCCAATTTGGACACTGGTTGAGCAAGTTATGCAATTTTATGCACATTTTACTTTTCTACAATTTACCCAATTGAGAAGTTTTCTTTGAAATTTATCACTTGCATTATGTGAATTGGATATTCTATCATCACTCTTGAGCTTGTTGAGACATGGGTCACCTATTTAAACCTTGTTTTGAAGGTGCTTTCTCCAAGGGTATTTTAGGGTTTACCCCTTCATGGATGAGCTACCTTTAGTAGCTGTCAACTAATGAGCTATTTGTTTTGCTTGGAAATTCAAGAAACTAGGGATAAGCATGTCTCTATGTATGGTGGGGGAGATTCTTGTGTGTGTTCTTGTATATTATTAATAGTTTAAGGCTATGGACACTTGGAAAGATACTAGAACTTCAACTTTTTCTTTTTCTTTATCTTAAAGTTCCATACACTTATCCCCAAGCACCTAAATGAGACATTTTATCTCCACAACTTCCCTCCTTCACCCAACCTCATTCTCCCTCTGTGATGCTGCGAATTTCCTATCCAAGGAATAAGAAAGTGGGGACCTTCATGGAAAAAGGATCTAGGGTTGCAATTGACTTCCTTTTAGGGTTTAAAAAGCTTCCTTCTAGTGATCTTGACCTAAAAGAGTAAGATTCCCCTTCTTTCCTTCGTTTATTTCTTTTTTATCCTTACTTCTACCTTTCTCCATGTTAGAGACTTTCTGTTCCATGGTAGAAATTGTTCTAAAGCTCTAAAACCCTACCTTTCTTGCTCCTTATGCTTAGTGTTTGCTCATTTAATGAAGGTGCTAGATGGACGAGTTTACAACTTATGATTAGATTTCCTACCCTACCTGCTCAAGTTTTCTTCTATTTGAGATTTCATCTTCTCATTAGATTCTAATTTTTATAACTTGCTCCACGTTTATTTCTTACTATAAGCTTGCTAGCTCATGTTCTTGCTTGAAATTGATGATCCATGCACTAAAAAGCTATACTTGACTTGGATTTCGATTTTTATAATGTTTCCTATTCTGATTTGAGTTCTAGATGAACCTATGATCATTTGTACGTTATTCCTAAGGTATAATATGACTTGTATTAGGTTGGTTTGACAACCTATGGTGCTAAGCACCTATCAACCAATGGTCAATTTTAGGGTTTAAAGCTGATTTCTTCTATAAACCTATGACCCGATGATGGTACCATTGCAAAAACCCTATGGTGTTGTCTTCATGGAAACTGATGGTTGAGATTAAAGGTTTCATATGATGGTGACAACCTATTCTCACCCCCTTAGGTCAGGTTTTGGATCAATTATAAGTTTAATGATCAACCATTAAGTACCCTAATGTTGTTATCAATCAATGATGACATTAGCTTAATATTTGATGTTGATTAATGAATATAATGTTGATGTAACAACCTATGGTGATTTAATGGTAACTAATGATGGTGTATCAAGTCTCTACAACCTATGTTGAGTTCATCATTGTAGTTGTAGCATCAATTAAGACTTAGACCAATGGTTTCTCGGGTCACTTGATGGTTTTGACATATGAACTTGACCCAATGGTTAAGATCTACTGTTTATTCCTCCAATAAAGTGGAATGATGGCTAATGCAATATGTCGGTCATAATAATGTGATGTATATGGTTTCCTTTATATGATCAAATTAAGGATTGTACTTGTTGACAATGGATGGCTTGTTTTAAATGAACAGTCGATTGTGGGTTTTACCCTACTCTTAATGGAACTTTTTATGTTGTTGATCAAGGGATGCCTAGGGTTAGATGGTGACTATTTCTAGAGAACAAATCAAATACTTCATAGTTGGTTTATCCAAGGTGTTTACTTATGTAAACAACCAATGGTCTTACCTTTTAAACATCCAATGGTTCTGGGTGACATTGTGGTATGGTGATATGGGTATAAGTGTTGATTAGTAACATTGATATAATTTATCATATTGAACCTAACTCTAATGCAAATAGATAAAGATGAGTACTCATGTTTAACATTCTTATATGATGGAATGATGGTGGAATAACCTCCTTAATATGATCATAACCTTAATATGTTAATTGGTGCTTATCATAGCCGCATGGTTGATACTTTCTTATGCTAAACATGTCCATTATGAAAATGATGAGGGTTAATCATATCTAGATTCCTTGCATGTTGATGTAATAAAGGAATGTTCTTAACGTTAATATAACCATGCTATGATTATTTATGAATATCTCCTAGCTCATTAATGCAATATTGTGTTGATCCAGTGTATTATATGTATGATGTTGTTGCATGCAATGATAATGATGATCTTGTAGAGAATAGTATGATGGTCTTAATGACCTTTGGGCATGGTTGAGCCCAGAATGAAGTGTAATACTCTTGTGTTGATAAGGGTTGATACCCTGTGATATTGTGGAAAGGATTTATATCATGTGATAGTATGATGGTCTTAATGACCTTTGGGAATGGTTGAGCCCTAAATGAGGTGTAATCCTCTTATGTTGATAAGGGTTGATACCCTATGATATTGTAAAAAGAATTTATATCTTGTGATAGTATGATGACTAGTGTGGTCTCATGAATGGAAAGTGCATAGTACCATGTGATGATGAGATGATAAATTATGTTTCACACATTTTATATCTTTTGAAGTTGTGATATTTATGTGCTTTTTAGAAGTGAATTAGGGTTTGTATGTCCACTCGTTTGATGCAGCCTTAATTCACCCAATTGGCATAACTAATCAAGTGAAACTCTAATCATGTAGTGCCCTGTGCCATAGATCCATCTGAGTGTTAGAATTTTCTAGACAGTGAAATGAGTATTCCTAAGGGAAACTCAGAGCGCATATTGTTGAGTATGTGGGGTGGCAATTTGAGGATATATCCTTGTCATCCACAATGCAAATTGTGGAGGTTGGCTATGGTCATGCCTCATACATATGATATGATTGAGAAAGGATGTGGTCGTATCTTAGTGATTATATGTGTGACAAGATTGGAGGACAACTATGGTTGTACCTCGGATGGTAGTGTGGCATCCAACTCATAAAAACAAGATTAACTAATGTGGAAGCGTATCATTCGCAGTAGATTACTAAAAATCACTAAAAATTTAAACCATTTACAAAGAGATCCATTCTTAGGAAAACTCTTTAAACAAGAACCAAAGTATTATAATTACATAATGGTCCACATTGTACATTCCATGTACCATCTCTTCTCGAGGAATATATATACAACACCTTGCTTTGATAAAAGCACAAGTAACAAAATTCTCAAGGCATTCAAAGCAAAATCTCAGATCGATTATAAAAACACTATCTACTGACTCCTAGGACCTGGGAGTACAGAGATGACACATAGGACTCTATTTACATATGTATAAAGCCTGACAGCCAGTATCCCCACCTGGGATATTACTATTGTCCCTTTTGTTGCTGCTGCTCTTCCCCTGCTATAGAGTTTCTGCCTCTTTGTCTGCGTCTACCTAAAAACATTGGATCCCACGGGGGTGAGGCAATTTGTTAATTGCCCCAGTGAGAGATATAACTCTCTGCCCAAAAATATTATTATTGTAGTTTAATAGAAATAAACTGAACAGTGGAATCATATATTTCAATAGCAGATAAATCAATATCTATGCAGATTAGAGCAACAATCCTATTCAAGTATTTCAGCTATAACTTGATTAGGCAGCATGTCTCATATTCAATACAGAATTAAAGAACATAAGTACCATTTATGTATCAAGGACATGCTAACAAAGATAACATCAACCAGTGGTTCTCATATTTCAATCTTATGCAAATACGCTACACGGCTGATTACATTTTACAAACATACTTAAGCTCTGAGGAGATGAGGTATACCGCTCATACTCCAACCGACCATTGCGAAGTTGAAATCGGTACCATACAAAGTCAATGGAAGAGATGGCTTCCATGACTTCCCACATCTCGGTCAGTGCGAGATCACATGCATGACATTTAGTGTCTCTGCTACATAGCTTGCCAGGGTATAGGGGCATCTTCGCTATAGAGCTACAATGGCGGTTGCACTCTCTTCGCAACTGAGAGATTTCGTGTTTACCTCCATCGATCCGGCATTAGCAACATCAAGAGATTTGTGATACATCCATCCTGGAACATATAATGAAGGATTGAGAGGTTTAATGTTTACCTTCCATCAATTCCCCATTAGGATGTATGGATATTTTCACCCATCGACCCCCACATATTTAGAAATATGCGAACTCCAGGAGATGCCATAGGAAAACATGTTTCACCATCACCAGCTACTGACGATGATGGATCTATGGTCAGATAACTACATGAAAAGATTTCACTTGATTAATTAAGTACATTATCATATTCTTTTAGCATCAGTCAAGTTTTCAAACATAACTTATTAGGACAAATGCTACAAAGAAACATGTATTGTTTTCATCAGCTACTTCTCAGTCTTTATAAGACATTGGGATCTCATTCCCTAAATTCAATACTGGGAATACTCATCCCTTCATAAACTCAATACCATAATCATATGGTTCTGGGTATTCAAACCCTCATCTTATCACTGAGCACTATTACCACTTTTTCAGGTAATTGTCACCTTCAGGTCATCTGACCAAGGTAGACATGATACTTGCTATACAAGCATCTCTCATGGCACTTAAGGCCCATTAATTCTCTTATTATCTCTTACTAGGCAACAAGGCATATTATGGCACATAATGCCCAATAAAAATTTTGATAAATAAAACATCATAGCTCATACCTGGCTATGTTCATCATCTCATGATACATGCATGGTTAGTAGAGATGCTAACAAATATATCAATCATATTTCAATTCCATGCTATTCAAGGGTAACACCACTATTCCCTTACCAGGGTTAGGGTTTCCCACTTTATTTCAATCAGGGTTACTCATCCCCGTTGTTCAATTAGGACCAATGATTCATCATTTCATTGTCCAAGATTAGAGTTTCTTGCTATATAGTATAATCCAAAATTAGGGTTTACTATTCACATCACATCAACCTAAATTAGGGTTTATATCCAATAACTCACAATTAAGGTTTACTATTCACATCACATCACCCTAGATTAGGGTTTCACTCAGAATTGCCCTAAATTGGGGTTTTAGTTCATCAATTAACTCGATTAGGATTTCATGATCTCTTTATCAACGATCATACCCTAAATTGTATATCACACTTATTTTGAATGTGTTAGGCTTTATTGCTACATGATTATCTTACATGTATGAATCTCTCTCCCTCATCCTCTTCTAGGATGTCCACTACTCAATTCTTGATTAGATTGAGCCTACTCTTTATTCAAAAACATGCATTTAGGGTTAGCATGATGTATTGAATTATTGCATCCTTATGCATCAATGGTTAATCCCACTAAGGGTATCAACCATCTAAATACATTAGGTGTCCAGAAGATTTGATCAATTGAACCTTCAATCACATGAGGTATCCAAATGAATTGACCAATTGAATCTTCAATTACATTGGGTGTCCAAGTGGATCAACCAATTGAGTCTTCAATTACATTAGATATCCAAATGCATTAACCATGTTGAACCTCAAATGGTTTTGATTACTTAGACCCTAAACGGTCTTGGTCTCTCAGAATTCAAACAGTTTGAAACCGTTTGGGCAAATTGCCCTTGAAACTGTTTAAGCAAGAAATGTGTTGAAACTGAATGGACTTGGATCTTGAAACGGTTTGAGACCGTTTAGACCCAAATGGTCTTGAGACCGTTTGGACTCAAACGGTCTTGAGACCGTTTGGACTCAAATGGTCTTAATACTGTTTGGTCCAAACCTTCTCAAAACCGAATGGACCAAAAAGGTCTTTCAACACTTAAACATTTCAAGGTTTAAATCAATGAACCACCTATCAATTGAATCCTTGATTCATTCATCAATTGAACTATTGAATCATCCTTCAATTGGACCATCAATTAGGGTTTTGAACCCAATTGAACTAGGATTTATAATCAAGAAACCATCCATTAGGGTTTTGAATTCGAGGAACCATCAATGGTTAACATTGTGGAACTAATTCAATTGAAATCAATGAATCATCATCAAATAATGATATGACCAGTCCTCAAACGGTCTTAAGGTCATTTGGATAATCTCCAAATGGTCTTGAGACCGTTTGCCCCATCCATTATTAAAATTTGTGAAATTCAATTAGGGTTTGGATCATTGGATTGATCATCAAATTGGCTATTGATTGCATTTCAATTTGATATCTCTGGATCTTCAATTACTCAACCATACTCAACCCTAGACCTCCAAACGGTCTTGGTTGACCTCAAAATGGTCTTGAGATTGTTTGGGTGATCTCCAAACGGTCTTGAGACCGTTTGGGTTAGTCAACCCAAAGTTTTAAATCAACCAATTGAAATTTCAACACTTAACCCGATTAGGGTTTCTAATTGGAGGATTGTCCATATATTGAATCAATCAATTGGATCCATTAGATCATCATCCAACATGTACTAGGGTCCTGGCCTCAAATGGTCAACCCATCCAAATGGTCAATGTAACATCCCTGACCTGGGTTATAACCTAACCCTAGAAGTTTTGCCTAAATATGTAATTATATACTTGTGAAAACTCCCTGGCATGTAATTAAGTTCCTCAGGAACATATATTTTCAATTTTTGCTCCTTTCTAAAACAAAGTTGTAGCATTGTGTTGTATGCAGGGACCTATGTGCAAATTACCCAGTTAAAGGGATTTAACTTGCAAATTTCACAGGTTAAGATGTTCCTCTGATGATGAGACATCATGTGAGTGAATAAGATGAGGCATGATGGATTTTCCAAGCTTGGGCATCAAGATGCAGCTTGTGGAATGATCCTTGCGCTTAAAAACCCTAATTTGGAAGTAAAGTGTAATTTACCCAAATTGAGGGGTGCAACTTGTAAAATACACCTTCTAGAACATCTTTTATAACTCTTGATATCATTTAGAGTAGAAATGATGAAAGGGACACATCAATGAATAATCAGATAAGAAAAGTGATCTTTGTGGTAAAAATCACCTAACGGTCTCAAGACCGTTTGGTGACAACCCAAGACTGTTTGAAGGTCTAGGGTTGAAATAATTTGATGGATTGAGGGTCCAATTGCAATAAGTTGATGAATTGATAGAATTGCTTATTTTAGACCTAATTAGGGTTCAACCATTATCCAACTGACTTGGTTTCTGGTCAAACTTTGGGCAAACGGTCTCAAGACCGTTTGGAGGTCATCCAAATGACCTCAAGACCGTCTGGGCCAAGTTTGAGCCCAATTGGAGGTCAATTGATAGGTTCAACCTTGATTTGATTCACCTTGATTGAACATTGATGATTATCCGATTGAAACCCTAATTGAGATGGACTTAACCCTAATTGGCTTTCAATTGAGGGTTAATTTGGTGACCAATTGATTGAGGCTCATCCTAATTGACTCAATTTATAAGTGGCTAACATGGCTTTGGCCAATTGAGGGCTTCAACATACATCACCATAATCAATTGTAACATCTGAACCATGTTAGTGGTCCAAATGGTTTGAGCCCATTTGGACCAAACGGTCTCAAGAACGTTTGGATCCAAACGGTCTCAAGACCGTTTGGGCTCAAACGATCTCAAGGTCGTTTGGACCAATCGATCTCAAGACAATTTGATCAAACGATTTCAAACCGCATAAGCCCAAATGGTTTGGAAGTCAAACTTTCCAAACGGTCAATGCACCCAAACGGTTTGGGAAAACGACCTTGAGGTCATGCGGTCTTGGAGTCAAACTTAGCAAACGGTCAACGCACCCAAACGGTTTCAAACCGTTTGGTGGTTGAATGTTGAAACTGTTTGGAGGTTTTCAATGTTGTTAATACTTAATCACTTGAAGGTGTAATTGGTTCAATGATGGTTTGATCTAAACCCTAAATGGTAACTTAGGACATTAAGGGACTAAGTGACTAATGAATTGACCCATGATGGTGATCAATGGGGTAATTTACCAAAATACCCTTGAGGGGTTCAAATGAAGTATACCTTGTTCTAATCAAACCCTAATCACATGTTAGTGATGTTTTGGCTTATGTTAGTCAATGAGGACTTAACCCAACCTGATTTAGAGTGGTGTAATCACCATCTATTAGTAAGAGGAGAGAGAAAGTATCATAGGAGAGAGAAAGTACCCTTTTATGGTGGAAACTCAAGTAAAGTACCTTCAATACATATGAATGTGCATGATTAGGGTATGATCCACCCATGTGAGATCATGGAAACCCTAATTATGATGTTTAGTGAATCTTAATCTTATCTAAGAGCTTCAATGATGATGTTTCTCATACATGATGATGTTATGAGTTCAATTCACCATGAGGTGAATAAGTAAACCCTAATTCTAGGGTGATGACATGAAATGTGAATAGTAAACCCTAATTGATGAAAATTGGGGAACTTGACTCTTCTAAGAGTTTGAAAGTATAACTTCTAGAATGAATTGTTTACAGTTATCAGTTGAATTAACCATGCAGGTTGTCATGAGATGATGATCATATCCAGGTATGGATTATGATATTATATTCATTGAAAGCATGCTTTAGCTTTATGAATAGTGAAATATCCGGATGCCTTGTTAGTGGCATCTTATGAGATTGATGGGATGTAAGAGCCATGAGTATCATCAAGGTCATGCTTAACATATGACTTGTGATGAGATGATTGAGAGTTGATAAGTGATGTGAAATTAGACATGTTACATTTAGTATTCTATTTTCATAGCTGCCATGCTAATGATTAAATGTTTGAGAACATGTATGATGTTAAAATAATACTAAAATGTACCTAACTAATCAAGTATAATTATACCATGCAAAGCCCTGATCATAGATCCATCATTGTCAGAGACCAAATGATGGTGAAACAGGTTTTCCCAAGGGAACTCCTGGATCACATACTTTCGAGTATGTGGGGGAATATGGATGTGTAAATCCTTACATCCTAGTGTAGGAATTGATGTAGATGTATCTTAATCCATCAACCCTTCACTACATGCTATATCATTTGAGGGAAACACGAATACCGCATCGATCAGAGGTAAACAAGAAATCTCTCGATGAGGAAGAGAGTACAAAACACCACTGTAACTCTAAAATAGCGAAGGACCAGATTACCCTGGTAAGCTATAACAGCAGAGACACAAGATGTCCTGCAAGCAATCAACTAACTGACTAAGGAAGATGAGGTCATAAGAATCCGGCTCTTTTAATGACCTAGGTATGATACCGATGTGAATTAACAGTGATCGGTTGGAGTATGAGCGGTATACCTCATCTCCGCAGGGCATAATAATGTTTGAAAAACATAATCAACAACGTAGTATATCTGTTAGGATTAACTATGAGTTACTTGATTGATGTTACACTGTATAGTGCATATGTTCTTCATATTTCTTAAATGTTGAACTTCTGCGTATTACCAAACTGCTGTTGAGTACTTCAAAAGCTTTTACTGCTTAAGTTATTCTTTGAATTGCTTTATAAAGCTTCTAGTCGAGAGTTATAACTCTCGCTGGGACAATTATTTAAAATTGTCTCACCCCGTAGACTTCAACTTTTTAGGTGGTCATCGAAGACGGAGGAACCAGAATACATGTGACTCAAACTAGCAGCAACAACAGCAATAGGAGCATCAGTGAATCTCAGGTGGAGATACTGACTGCTGAGTCATGTTGTTAGATAGTCCTATGCCGTCTCTGTACTCTCAGGTCCTAGGAGTTTTTGGTCTGAGATTTTGGTTTAATTCTTGAGATTTTGTATCATGATGTGTATAATTACTCAAGAAGTAATTATCATAGATGTAAACAATTTAAATCCTTTTTCTATGGAAGAGATTTGTGGTTTCAAGCTCTTATCTCAAAAAGTTTTAATTTTCTGTGATTTTTGTCTTCCGCTGATAATCGAATGCTTCTTCTAAGTTTAAATCGTGTTTATATCGTGGTTTGGAGATCGGAGCCCACAGTCAACCCTTCCAAACGGTTTGGGATCCAAACTTCCAAACGATTTGCAAACCGTTTGGACCAAGGTCTTAAAACTGTTTGTAATAGAAAATTGTTGGAATGTGTGCCTAAGATGATGTCATCATCATCAAGCCTTAGTCCATCGAAAACTACTACCATTATCATGGTAGTTGCATCAACTAATCAAAGGAATCATAAGAATAGCAATTGAACATAATTGATTGAGAAATTGAATTCAATAACAATGAATAGGGGTTCAAGTTATATAACCCGCCTCTAATTGAGCTTCAAATCTTGGAGCTTCACGTCAAAAATGGTGGAAGAAGCTTTTTCACACCACAAGGTTTGTTCCTCAAGCTTTTGAGTGAAAAGGATTGGCTAGAATTGAAGATGGGCTCGAGATAAGAAGGAATCATGCATTGATTTGTGATTTCCACCATGAAATCAAGGTGAACAAAGGTCAAGAAGCTTACCAACAGGTTGGGGGTCGTCCTCCTGCTGCTCCTATCTCCCTTGGTCGTTTTTGCAAGCAAAGAGAAGTGGATTCGAAAAAGCCTTTGTTTGAGTTGTAAAAGGTGTTTTTATAAGAAAATCAATGAGAGAGAAAATGCCTTATAAAAATCTCTAAATTCGGAAATTGGTGCCACCTCTTCCCCCTAAATTCCTTGCATGCAAAGATATCTTCCTCACCTCCTAATTCCCTTCCATTATCTATGAATTAAGGGAAAAGAAATTAAGCACCTTAACCTTTATAATATTATTATCCATAAGTTAGTGGATATTTCTTTTTATTTTCTTAATGTGAGTGGGTTCTCCACTCACGTAGATATTTCCTTTTCCTTTGCAAGGCACAATGAGGTTCACACTTGAGAAAATCCAACCATCTCGTTTTTGGTTGAAGGCCCTTCAATTATTTTATTTATTCTTGCATTAAATTGAATTAAGGTTTCAATTATGCTTAAATCTTGATTATTTTAATATCAATATTCTCTCTCCTACAAGGTGATACAAATGAGTCGTCCCTCTCCTTTTATTTTCTCTACATGATGCCAATAAATATTAGGGACTGTTTTGAAATGGTAAATTGCATGTTGAACCCTGGGTTTTGGGTAAATTGCACATTACACCAAAACTAGGTTTTAATGCACAAACATTGCTTTATCAGCTCTTTCTTGGTGCTCAGGCTTACTCCAAGCCATACCTCTGCATCATATTCATTCTCATGATGTTTCAACACATGAGGAATATATTATCATGCACAATTTGCAATTTAACCCCTCAACTTGGGTAATTTGCACTTTAGTCCAAAACAAGTAAAACATTACTTTCAACATTATTCAAAATGGACTAAAATTGAAATATTAGTTCCTCTTGAGCTTTAATTACTTTTCAACAGATAATATCAAGAATATAATTATCTTTATTAAACAAAACACCTAGGGTTAAAGCATAACCCATGTCAGAGATGTTACATGTAGGGTATGCGTACCCACCTCCTTTCACTAGTGTCGTGACCTGTACCAAAGACGGAGTAGGCTGTTAGCAGCTTGACCTTATGTGTCACTGTAACGGACCGTACTGACTGGGGGCAGAGAAGATCTTAGGTGTCTGACTCTTCCTAGATCTTGTATGGTACTGATTTTGACTTAGTAGTGGTCAGTTGGATTTTGAGTGGTATTCTCAAATTCCTTAGGGCATAATAAAAGATGTAATACAGTTGTATAGCATATCTATTTAGGGTTTTACACAACGCTTCACATTGGATGATAACCCTTGTTTGTTCTCTATACATAAAGATGATGCTTAGTGCAATTAAGAGATATTAATTGTACTTATGTTGTGGATATGCATAAGATTGTAAATGTGCACATATAGTAGTCATGCTTATGTTGATATCTATACTGCTACTACTGATTATAATTAGGATGCTAGCTATATCATGTTGTTAGTTATGTTTAGAATTCTAGCCATGCCTCTATAATTATAAATGGATATACTGCTAATCATGCTTATTCAAATACTCGTGCTTATGTTGATAGCTCTTCTTATGATATTGATCTGTTCAAACTGTTAGACATGCTAATATTGTTAGATATGCTTATGATGCTAGAATTATTCATGTTAATAGAGATAATATGCTACTAGACTTGCTTATGCTAGTTATGCATATGATATTGAATCTATTATACACTTAATAAGGGAAATGATGATAGTCAGCTTGATCATGATAATTGTTATCATCTCCTTTGTGTATTTTTTTAATCATCGGTGTTGCTAAGCCTATTTGTTATATATGATTAAAATGCTTAAAATGTCTCATTACCTAAAATGTTGTAATCAATAAGCATTGTTGGAGGATATATCTCTTGCTGGGACACGGGTCTCACCCTTGTGGTTTGCCACATTTTTTAGGTAATCAGAAATGATGAAAACAAACATGTAGAAGCAAAGAGGAG
Organism: Alisma plantago-aquatica; assembly: GCA_963693085.1. Lineage (NCBI taxonomy): Eukaryota > Viridiplantae > Streptophyta > Magnoliopsida > Alismatales > Alismataceae > Alisma > Alisma plantago-aquatica. Next base: position 1,150,430,405 of record OY856409.1, on the reverse strand, counting down.
CTATAGTAATGAATCTTTAAGCTTTATTACATGTCTAGTGTGTCCTAGAGTCATCCCTGTACTCTCAGGTCTGGGCGAGAAAAAGTTTGTATATGGTGTTTCAAATGAATGGAAATTTTATTAGCATGTTAATGTTTGTTGTGTGTCATATACAAATATTGTTCTCCTGTGTATATATGTTGTGGCTAAGGTGATAGAACAATTTGTATCAAATTTGTGGCATAGTATGGATATAAGAAAGATGTTCAGATCTTATGCAAATGTTTCTGAGCAGGTGTTGATGTTGAAATCAGTTTTAATTTACCCATATTTTTGGATATGTGATTAATTAGTGATCAAATGTGCTTTATATTTTGAGTAATCTTGTTTAGTGTAACGGGCTCTCACAAGTTGGTATCAGAGCTTTAGGTTCACTGAGTCTACAGGGACACTAGGACTTAGGACTAGGATGATGTCAAAATTAGGAATATGACATAAAAATATGGTGAATACTGCCTAATATCAGTATTTGGATGCCCTGTCCAGGTATTCAATTATTGAAGAAAAGGTAAGTATGGAATGGAATTCTTAGATTGTTGTCTTTCTGATAACTCTGATCAAGTTGTCATTTTGAGACAATCTAAAGAGCATAACAAATAAGAAATCATGGTGTGAATATCTCAATTCTACCTTAAAGAAGATGAGAATTGCATCATTATCTATCAAAACTTGAATGTTTGGTAGCTTAAGAGAAAGACACAACACCATGAAATCTAAATCTAAATACAAATAAAGAAAAGAGGAGTACTTGAAGATGTGATTCAAGAAGATAATAAAGTAAAAGATAGATAAGTCTATGCTTATAAAGTGAATCAAGGTATGAAATCCACATAAGATAGAGAGAACTCCTATAACAAGTACAAAATGAGAAGATGAATGGGAACAATGACAAAGAAATAAGGCAGAACCTGAGTTAATCTCAAACTAACCTACATGTGTAAGAAAGTGTTAATGAAAAATCAACATGGCATGTGAAAGAAATTAAGGAAGATGATCCTGATTTAATGAAGAAAATGTAGAATATGATGATTTACCTATCGATAAGTAGTTGAAAAACATAATAAAATAAGAGAAGATACTAAGTGTGATAAATAGTCATCAAGGAAGGAGTAATGAGATATGTTAATCATGATGATTCCTATACTGATGGCAAGGAACCTGAAATGAAAACGGTAAAATGATACATAAGAAATTGTAACCTGCATAATGAAAATAGAATTGGTTACCTTTTTGCTAGTGACCATTTAAAAATACTACTATGGTATGGAAAGTGTGTTTCACTTAGTGTCTTTCCTTTCTAGGGCACAAGTTTCAAGTGGATCATTGCCACTTGGTATTTGTGGATTCATTTTAAACATGATGGTGGATAGATTATTATAGCATAAGGTTGTTTGGACTATGGTTCCAAAATCATAAAGTTTGTGATGATTTTGCTTTTGAGCCTTCCAATAATTAGGAAGGCTCCTCTTATATGTATTGATATTTGTCATGTTGGTAAAAGTAGATGAGATAAGGACGTGAGTTCCTTATAGCACATGAGTTGAATACCAAGGTAATAAATCCTAGTATCCAAGATGTATCAACAGTATGAGAAATAGGTGAAGGTTGGAGATGTTTGTTAAATGAACATTCCACGTGTTTCTCTCCCTTAGAGAGAGAAAGAGAGTTGATGATGAACATCTAAATGTTGTTTGAAAAAAAAACGATTCTATAATGTTGTGTATGGTTCAGTGATATCTAGGAAAGACTACTATCAAGGATAGATGGTTTGTTGGTCAATAGATATGTGATATTGTGTTCCTTTAAGATAAACCTATGATCAAATATCAATGCATAAGAGTTACATTGGATGACATTATTCACATGACCATGATGAGCTTAGAGTTTTGTCCTTTAGACTAACCAATGTACAAATAGAATTTATGAATAGGAGGAATAGAGTGTTCCAGTCATGTCATACAAGTTATATCAAGCTTTGAATGATGACATGTCAAAGTATTTCAAATATGGTCAAAAATATGATCAATATTTCTTCAAAAACCTTATGGTTGCCAAAGCAACAATAGCTATGAGACAAGTTGAATAAGAGTGAGATGGGGTTGATTAAATTTCTTTATGGGATCACGATATGTCTTCTAAGTAGGTTGTGTAAATCCTAGTAAGGTGAAGATAGTGTTGTTGTTTCACCCCTAACAAGGTTGACTAGGAATGATGTTTCCTTGTAAGGAATGACAGGTGCCAACGTCAACATTTCTTTTGATGCTAAAAAAGAACTAACAAGTGTTCCAATGTCAGTGTATCTAGAAGAAAAAAAAGGATGGATACATCACCTTTTTTTATGCTTCAAGGAATGGTATGCGACACATGGAATGATTGGTAAAATTCTATCAAGTATGACTTTTGAGTAATGTGTTGATACAATAGTTATAATTTTAAGATGATAGCTAGAATTTAAAGTTGAACAATACTACTAGAGTTGTATAGATGACACAATAAGTTTCTACATTCCATATTGAGAATGTCTTCTTAGGTTGGGGTTTTTGTGTTAACCCAAGATGAGATATGTATGAATGATGTGACATCACCATGATATTCAAGTAACCATTTGATGGTAATAAGATGAGGTGTAAAGGAAGTACCCATCTTTGCTTACCTTGGATTTTGGGGGCAAAATCCATGTTAGGGGTTTATATTTGTAAGGCCCCTAAACTTGCATAATGAGTTGAATAAGCTTAATTACCATAATTGAATTCTTATAATCCTAATATAATCTTTTTATATGCTTTTAAATCATAAGACAAGATTAAGTTTCAAAATTGAACCAATTTGGACACTGGTTGAGCAAGTTACGCAATTTTATGCACATTTTGGACTTTTTTGCAATTTACCCAATTAAGAGGTTTTATTTACAATTTATCACTTGAATTATGTTCCTTGTATATTCTATAATAATTCTTGATCTTTTTGATACATGGTGCACCTATTTAAACATTGGTTTGAAGGTGTTTTCTCCAAGGGCATTTTAGGGTTTACCCCTTCATGGATGAGCTACCTTTAGTAGCTATCAACTAATGAGTTATTTGTTTTGCTTTTAAATTCAAGAAACGAGGGATAATAATGTCTCTATGGATTGTGGAGGATCTTATTGTGTGTGTGCTTGTATATTCTTAATAGTTTAAGGCTATGGACACTTGGAAAGATACTAGAACTTCAACTTTTTCTTTTTCTTTTTCTTTATCTTAAAGTTTCATATACTTATCCCCAAGCACCAAAATGAGACATTTTATCTCCACCACTTCCCTCCTTATCCCAACCTTGTTCTCCCTCTGTGCTTCTGAGAATTTCTTGTCCAAGGAAGAAGAAAGTGGGGACCTTCTTGGAAAAAAGATCTAGGGTTGCAATTGACTTTCTTTTAGAGTTTAAAAAGCTTCCTTCTAGTGATCTTGACCTAAAAGAGTAAGAATCCCCTTCTTTCCTCCGTTTATTTCTTTTTTATCCTTCCTCTTACCTTTATGCAGGTCGGAACCTTGTTGTTCCATGGTAAAAATTGCTCTAAAGCTCTAAAACCCTACCTTTCTTGCTCCTTATGCTTAGGGTTTGCTCATTTGATGAAGAAAGATGCTAGATGGACGAGTTTACAACTTATGATTGGATTTACCACCCTACCTGGTCGAGTTTTCTTCTGCTTGGGATTTCATCTTCTCATTATAGGCAAGTTTTATAACTTTCTCCACGTTTATTGCTTACCATAAGCTTGTTAGCTCATGTTCTTGCTTGAAAATGATGATCCATGCACTAAAACGTATGCTTGACTTGAATTTGGATTTTTATAATGTCCCCTATTCTGATTTTAGTTCTAGATGAACCTCTGATCATGTGTATGTTATTGCTAAGGTATAATATGACTCGAATTAGGTTGGTTTGACAACCTATGGTGCTAAGAACCTATCAACCAATGGTCAATTTTAGGGTTTAAAGTTAATTTCTTCTATAAACCCATGACCCGATGATGGTACTAGTGCAAAAACCCTGTGGTGTTGTCTTCATGACAACTGATGGTCAAGTTCAAAGGTGTCAGATAATGGTGACAACCTATGGTCACCCCCTTAGTTCAAGTTTTGGATCAATTATAAGTTTAATGATCAACCATTAAGTACCCAAACTGATGTTATCAATCAATGATGACATTAGCTTAATATTTGATGTTGATTAATGAATATAGTGTTGATCTAACAACCTATGGTGATTTAATGGTCACTAATGACGGTGGATCAGGTCACTACAACCTATGTTGAATTAATATTTGTTGTTGTAGCATCAATTAAGCCTTAGACCAATGGTTTCTTGGGTAACTTGATGCAATGGTCGGACCTATGTTGTAATTGATGGTTTTAACATATGAACTTGACCCAATGGTTAAGATATACTGTTTATCCCTCCAATAAAGTGGAATGATGGATAATATGATATGTTGGTCCTAATTTAGTGATTTAGATGGTTTACTTTATTTGATCAACTTAAGGAGCTTACTTGTTGACAATGGATGGCTTGTTTTAAATGAACAGTCGATCGTGGGTTTTACCCTACTCTTAATGGAACTTTTTGTGTTGTTGATAAAGGGATGCCTCGGGTCAGATAGTGACTCTTTCTAGAGAACAAATCAAAGACTTCATATGTGGTTTATCCAAGGTGTTTACTTATTTAAACAACCAATGGTCTTACCTTTTAAACATCCAATGGTTCCGGGTGACATTGTGGTATGGTGATATGGGTTGAATGATGATGAACAAATGGAGGGTTACCCTTAACAAGGTAGTATTAACTATTCACTCATATGAATAGAAGGGATGATAACCATATTGTGTGGATATGTAACCCTAATGAGGTATATCTTGTTATACCTAGCTTTAATATAACTAAATGATGGTAATTCGGTATGAATAGTCCTTGAATGACTAATGCAATCATGGGGTACTCTCTTATTATTGTTGAAACCCTAGTATGATATAACCTAATGGTTACATCTTGATTTATGTGTGGGTTCATACTTGAGAATAGTATGGAATGTGATGGTGATGATTCACCTTATTCATCCATGATCCAATGGGGATGTCATGAGTTAGGGTTTGGGTATAAGTGTTGCTTAGTAACATTGATATAATTTATCATGCTGAACCTAACTCTAATGCAAATAGATAAAGATGAGTATTCATGTTTAAAATTTTTATATGATGGAATGATGGTGGAATAACCTCCTTAATATAATCATAACCGTAATATGTTAATTGGTGGTTATCATAGCTGCATGGTTGATACTTTCTTTTACTAAACATGTGAATTATGAATATGATGAGGGTTAATCATATCTAGATTCCTTACATGTTGATGTAATAAAGGAATGTTCTCAACATTAATATAACCTTTCTATGATTGTTTATGAATATCTCCTAGCTCATTAATGCAATATTGTGTTGATCTAGTGTATTATATGTAAGTGATGTTGTTGAGCCTTGTTATAAGGCATGCAAAGATAATGATGATCTTGTAGGGAATAGTATGATGGTCTTAATGACCTTTGGGCATGGTTGAGCCCTGAATGAGGTGTAATCCTCTTGTGTTGATAAGGGTTGATACCTTGTGATATTGTGAAAAGGATTTATATTCTGTGATAGTATGATGGTCTTAATGACCATTGGGCATGGTTGAGCCCTGAATGAGGTGTAATCCTCTTATGTTGATACCCTATGATATTGTGAAAAGAATTTATATCTTGTGATAGTATGATGACTAGTGTGGTCTCATGAATGGCAAGTGAATAGTACCATGTGATGATGAGATGAGAAATTATGTTTTGCATGTTTTATATCTTTTGAAGTTGTGATATTTATGTACTTGTTATAAGTGAATTAGGGTTTGTATGTCCACTTGTTTGATGCATCCTTAATTCACCCAATTGGCATAACTAATCAAGTGAAACTCTAATCATGTAGTGCCCTGTGCCATAGATCCATATGAGTGTCAGAATTTGCCAGATAATGAAACAAGTATCTAAGGGAAACTCGAAGCGCATATTGTTGAGTATGTGGAGGTGGCAAATTGAGGATATATCCTTGTCATCCACAATGCAGATTGTGGAGGTTGGCTATGGTCATGCCTCATACATCTGATATGATTGAGAATGGATGCGGTCATGTCTCGGTGATTATATATGTGACAAGATTGGAGGACAACTGTAGTTGTACCTCGGATGGTAGGGTATGCGTACCCACCTCCTTTCACCAATGTCATGACAGGTACCAAGGAAACACTAGGTTGTTAGCATCTTGACCTTTGTGTCACTATGGCGGACCCGTACTGATCGGGGGCAGAGAAGATCTTAGGAGTCTGGCTCTTCCTAGATCTTGTATGGCACTAATTTCGACTTAGAAGTGGTCAATTGGATTTTGAGTGGTATCCTCAAATTCCTCATAGCATAATAAAATATGTAATAAAACCGTATAACATATTTGTTTAGGGTTATACACAATGCTTCACATTGGGTGATAACCCTTGTTTGTTTTCTTTACATAAAGATGATGCTTAGTGCAATTAAGAGATAGTAATTATACTTATGTTGTGGATATGCATAAGATTGTAAATGTGTACATACAGTAGTCATTCTTATGTTGATATCTATACTGCTACTGCTGATTATAACTCGGATGCTAGATATATCATGTTGTTAGTTATGTTTAGCATGCTAGCATGCCTCTATAATTAGAAATTCCTATACTACTAATCATGCTTATGCAAATACTCATGCTTATGTTGATAGCTCTGCTTATGATATTGATTTTTTCAAACTGTTAGACATGCTAATGTTGTTAGATATGCTTATGATTATAGAAATATTCATATTAATAGAGATAATGTTCTACTAGACTTTCTTATGCTAGTTATGCATATGCTATACAATCTTTTATACGGTTAATAAGGAAAATGATGATAGTAAGCTTGATGATGGTAATTGTTATCAGCTCCTTTATGTATTTTGTTAATCATCAGTGTTTTTGAGCCTATTTGTTATATATGATTAGACTTCTTAAACTGTCTCATTACCTAAAATGTTGTAATCGATAAGCATTGTTGGAGGTTATATCTCTTACTGGGACATGGGTCTCATCCTTGTGGTTCACCACATTTTTTTAGGTAATCAGGAGTGATGAAAACAAACATGTGGAAGCAAAGAGGAGCTATAGTAATGAATCTTTAAGCTTGATTACATGTCTAGTGTTTCCTAGAGTCATCCCTGTACTCTTAGGTCTGGGTGAGAAAAAGTTTGTATATGGTGTTTCAAACGAATCGAAATTTTATCAGCATGTTAATGTTTGTTGTGGCATATACAAATATTGTTCTCCTATATATATATATTGTGTCTAAGGTGATAGAATAATTTGTATCAAATTCTTGGCATAGTATGGATATAAGAAAGATGTTGGGCTCTTATGCAAATGTTTCTGAGCCGGTGCTGACATTGAAATAGGTTTTAATTTACCCATATTTTTGGGTATGTGATTAATTAGTGATCGATTGTGGTTTATGTTTTGAGTAATCTCATTTAGTGTAACACATTTTAGGGTGACGAATATGGGTTGTGAATATATCGTATCAAATATAGTAAAGGGTTAGGGCGTGAGGGGGTGCGAAGGGGCGATTGTGAGGGCGATCAAGAAAGAGATCCCAGAGACAAAGAGGGAGGTCGGATCTTCGACCCTGGGGCTACTGCGGAGAAGGTGCGGAAGAATGATGTTCCTTCCACCGGCTCGAGAAGACAAGGGGGTAAGTGGAAAAGCGTGGCCATGCAGGCAACGCCGGAGATCGGGATAAAGTTTTGTTTTGCTGGTATGCGAGGACAATCTGATAATAAGGGAGATGCGACTGACGTACGTGAAGACCAGTCCCTGCATGCCAATTCTAGTGAAGGTCCGATGGTGGAAAACCAGGGTACATATGCTGTGGGCTCGCATAGTACCTATGCTAAAGTCACTGCGGCTGGCATGGTGGACCAGATTGAACAAGATCCTAATGAGTTTTTCCTAGAAAAACTGTTTGAGGATGATCTCCCGATCGAAGCAGTTTCATTAAGAGAGATGGACGGAACACCACTGATGTCCATTGAACCCGAGGCAGAAGAGGAGTTGGTGAGGCCTTGGAGATATGCAGTCGTTGCGCGACTGGTCAGTACAGATATTGGATACATGACATTGAAAGACAAAATCAAGTTTTTGTGGCAGATAAAGGGCCGTTTCAATATGTACAAAATGGAATATGGGCACTTCGTCATCCAGCTCTCATGTCAAAGTGATTTCAAGACAGCCTTAATGGGGGGACCTTGGAAAATCTTTGGATGCTCGTTGGTTGTCTGGGAATGGTATCCTAATTTCAAACCATCAGAGATGCTACCGGATTACATCGTCACCTGGGTGAGGATTATCAATCTACCTCTCCACTTATATGTAACTACGATTTTCCAGTACATTGGGAGAGTGTTGGGATGTCTCGTGAAGATTGACAACCATACTACTAATAGATCCAGAAGCCGGTTCGCTCAGCTTGCTATTGAAATTGAAATGGCGAAGGAGTTAACGTCGTCCATTCTGATCAATGGGGAGGAGTTCGAGGTCTACTATGAAGGTCTACCTTGGGCCTGCGCCAAGTGCGGGATGGAGGGGCATGTCTCAAAGTTCTGTAAAGAGGGGGTTGAAGGTGAAGAAAAGAGCATCAATGCAGTAAACAAGGCTAACGTAACGAACCAACAGGGACTAGAGGAACCGACCAATGGAGGCTGGCAGGTTCAAACAAGGAAGAGAAATAGTAGAAGGTGTCATTCTCACCAGCAAAGATCAGAGTTTGTCTCTTCGAATATATTTGAAGGCCTAGATGACTATGTGGAGGACGGTAGCCATGAAAGAGAGGAGGACTTTGCTAATCGTCCCAAAGAAGACAAGGCGGAGCAAAGCAGACCAGCGAAAGTGTGGAGGAAGAAGAAGGTGCTACAGGAGAACAACATACAAGCGAGCAGCAGACCACCTTTCGGAGATATAACTAACAAAAACAGTGGGAGCAAAGAGGCTATTAGTAAGGGTGTCGTAGTTGCTGAAGGAAAAGAAAATCATGTTGCGGTCAATCCAGATGTCAATGAAGTTGTCATAGTAGAGGACGAGGATACGTCCGAGCAGAAGGAGATGGATGAGGGGAAAACTGAAGAGGGTGAAGAGGAGACAAAACTTACTGTTTCATCGAGAATGAATAAAGATAAGCCAAGGAAGGGAACACGTGATAAAGAGAAGGCCATGTTACCTAGAAGGACGGGAATAAGAAATAACCTGTGCACAAAGAGAAAGGGGAAAAGCAAGACACCAGACCCCCCCAACCTATACAGAAGGAGCCCACGACTTTCAGTAGTCCTAGAAGAAACTGAAGTTTTCAGTGAAGAGGCCATGTCAGTGGAGAATGAAGGTAAGGGAGAAACTGAGGCACCCACTCAACCTTGTTGTTAATCAGTAGCTTGAATCTGTAGCTCCTCGACCTACTGCTTAACCTATATGTCGGACATTTTATGTTGGAACGTGAGAGGAGTAGGCAATGACGATACAGTCAGAGTTCTCAGGGACCTTATCTTCACCAGGAAACCCAAAGTGGTAGCGATCTTAGAACCTCAGATTAGCGGCCCCAAGGCTACCAGAACAATAAGGAGCTTGGGGTTTACCAAGTCCTTCCGCTGCGAGGCCAGAGGTTTTGCAGGGGGTATATGGGTCTGTTGGAAGGAGGAGGAATGGGATATTCGTATTATCAACTATCATAGACAATTGATCACCTGCAATATTAACCAGCAGCTCATGGTCACTTTCGTGTATGCAAAACCACATTTTCCCATCTGTAGATTACTTTGGGATCAGCTGATAGATATGAGAAGGAGTATCAAGATGCCTTGGGTAGTTATAGGGGATTTCAATACAACCCTGGTGCCCGAGGAGAAGATGGGAAGCCTGCTGTACAACTTCAACGAAGCTAACGTTTTCAATAGCACTCTTTTGGAGACAAGCCTCTCTGATCTGGGTTACAACGGAACAAAATACACTTACATCCATGGACATCTCAGAGAACGTCTGGATCGTGTTGTAGCCAACACTGACTTTATTCGTAAATTTCCTCAATTTGTTGTGGAGCACCTCTCTCGTCTATGTTCAGATCATTGTCCCCTACTACTGAGAGCTGTTACAAGAACGACGTATGAGCCGAGGTTCTTGGTTAGGGAATCATGGTCAGCTGACCCTGAATTCCATAAGGTTGTCAAGGACAAGTGGAACTCGGGGCTCGAATTCTACGAGGCTCTTAATCAGTCTAAGGAAAGCATGTTACAGTGGGCAGCTAAAGGCAGACGCCAGCAGATGAAGGACAAGAAACGCATCATCAGAAACCTAGATATGCTTCAAGCTAGTCTCGCTGAAGTCTTTGACCCCCAAACTATCAACCTCATTGCTAATATGGAATCGAGATATACAGAAATTTTGAGAAGGGAGGAAGATGACTTGAAACAGAAAAGTCACATTAATTGGTTAGCCAAAGGGGATGTTTTTCAAAGTTCTATAACGCCTTTATCAAGCAAAGAAGGAGATTCAATACAGTAACCATGCTGAAAAATGATGAGGGTGAATGGGTGACTGATGCGGGCATGATTCAAAATCTGATCTGCAACCACTTTAGAAACATCTTCACAGAAACCGTGGAGGTAGATTTGACTGCCGTTAGATATTACACAGGTTCGTTCAAACCCCTAACCAATGAGGAGAAGTTGTTGATCCAACGGGCTCCCACCTTATAGGAAGTACATAACATCTTAGCTAAATCCAATCCACATAAGGCCCCTGGCCCTGATGGCATGGATAATTCTTTCCTGCTTAAGAACTGGCATACTATTAAGCACTCCCTTGTTGCCACCATTAGCAAAGCGCTATCTGGGGAGGCAATAACGAAGACGTTCTGCGATGCAAGTATTGTTTTGATACCTAAAGTTCCTAAACCTGAGAAGTGTGAGCAATTCAAACCCATCTCTCTTAATAACATTGCCCTTAAGATTACTTCGAAAGTGGTGGTTGAGAGGTTGAAAGGTCTTCTTCCTGAGTGGATCTCCCCTTCGCAGAGCGTGTTTGTCCCTGGTCGTAGGATAACAGACAACATCTCTGTTGCGCAGGAAATCATACACATGATGAGAAGGAAAACTACCCCAAGGATGATGGTGATCAAGGTGGACCTCTCAAAAGCCTATGATAAAATGGTTTGGCCTTTCGTTGATGATACACTACTGAAGCTTGGTATCCCAGAGCCTGTCAAAAGATATATTCTTAATTCTGTTACCAGTGGGGAGGCATCCATTATTTGGAACAGAACATAGGTGGATTCTTTCAAAGCTACACGGGGTCTTCGACAAGGTGACCCCTTGTCTCCTTACCTATTTGTGTTGTGCCTGGAACGTGTTTTCCAGTCCATTGATGCCCTAGTGAGAGATAAGAGGTGGACACCTGTTCATATTTATAACAATGGCCCTAAGGTGTCCCACCTGTGCTTTGTTGATGATCTCTTCCTCTTCGCAAAAGCTGATGTAGCTGAGATGAAGACTGTGATTGAGTATTTCAAGAAGTTTGGAGAAGTGTCGGGTCAGGTGATCTCGGTTAACAAATCTTGCATCCACTTCACCAAAAGTGTTCCTTCTAGATTGAGGAAACACATTTGCAGATTGAGCGGATTCACACAATCAGACAATATGGGGAAGTATCTAGGGGTACCACTGATACATGGAAGGGTTACGCTAAACACATATGATGATATCCTTGGAAGAGTTGCATCCAGAATTAATTCGTGGTCAGCGAAAACTTTGAGTTTTGCTGGAAGGGTTTGCCTGGCCAAAGCTTCCCTCACGACTATCCCTAGTTACATAATGCAGACGGCCGTCATTCCCAAGAGAATATGTGACCGTATAGATAGCAGCATAAGGTCTTTCATCTGGGGTGGAAACCATAAGCAGCATCCTCTCTCACTAGTGGCTTGGAATAAGATCATTAGTGATAGGAAACACAGCGGTCTTGGCCTGAAGATGATGAGAGAACTTAATCAAGCTTTAATAAGCAAGCATGCATGGGATCTGAGTTCGAACAGGAAAGCCTTGTGGTGTGATGGTCTCCGAATGAAGTACACGAGGTTAAATGGAGGTTGTTTACCTAATATCTCTCAGCTTGGGCGTGCAGTCCTACAAGATAAGTCCTTCATTCATGATAACTCCTTCATGATTCTGATTAGCGGTAGAGATACCAGTGTCTAGTTTGACAAATGGGGAGGTATCAAGGAGCCGCTAAAGGATAGTGTTTTAAAGCCTATACCAGAAGATCTGTTAGACTTAAAAGTAGATAGCCTTGTCAATCTGGAAGGCTCTTGGGATGTAGCGTTTATGAAGGATTGGTTACCGCAGGGAATAGTAGAGAAAATTGTTCGTTCTTCCATCCCCTTGAATACCCCGGTCCAGGACATTCGGGCGTGGAGTCACACAGACTCTGGGTTGTTCTCTACAAGAAGTTCTTATGAAGTTCTCAGGGCAGGAAAGGATATTAAAACTGAAGGTAAATGGGACACTATCTGGAAGACGATGGTAGGCTCAAGGGTTAAGTTCTTTCTCTGGCTGGTGGGGCACAATGCTATCCTTACTAACAGTAGGAGAATGGAATGGAAGCTAACTTCTAATAATATTTGCCCAATATGTGATTCAGAAGAGGAATCAGTTCTTCATTCTTTGAGGGATTGCAATCATGTGAAGAGTGTGTGGAAGGCTGTTCTTGCTCAGGACCAGTGGCGTCCCTTCTTCAGCAAAACTAATATTGGGAATTGGCTCCATAACAACCTGTCGACGACCGTTAATCAGAGTATAAGGTTCAATGTAGGATGCTGGCAGATGTGGAAACACAGGAACATGCAACTGTTTGAGAAGTATCCACATGAAATCCTTAATTGATAAAGAAGTGTTACTAAGCATTAAGGCTAAGGCTGAAAATGAGCAGGTAATAAAGAGAGACGGAGATACTGTGCACTGGATGAAGCCACAGCAAGGAACGCTGAAGATAAACATTGACGCCTCATTTCATGGAGCCACCAAAAAGTTTGCCATTGTGGCCATCTGCCGCGATGCGAATGGGGCCTGGCGCGGGGGTTGGGGGAGAACCATTAAGGCAGAGAGTGCCCTGGAAGCTGAGGTTCGGGCGATTGAGTTGGCTTTAGAGGTCGGAAATCAACTGAACAACGATAGAATTACCATTGAAACTGATTCTCTTCTTGCTAAGGAAGCCATGGAAGGAAAGGAGACAAATTTTCCAAAACTAGCTAGGTGGGTTACAGCTGCAAAAAGAATGGTAAAGCCGGAATGGTCCTGGTCACATACAAAAAGAGAGGGGAACAAGGTTGCGGACCAGCTGGCAAAAGTTTCACATTAAAAACACCAGTGGCTCTTATTACTATAGGAGGCCACATAATCATCTTATTGATTTAGTCAATTTAGATGCTTGTAATGGTAGTAGTACTACCAAATTTATTTCAGTTCCTAGTATGTCTAATTGTAGTATCCCATTTGATTTATCTTGCATGAGAGGGGCGAGATGAATAAGAATACCCTCTGACTTCTCCAAAAAAAAAAGGATCTAAGGGTCATTCCCTAGTGTATGTGGTATTTGATAGGATATGTACATTAACCATTTAAATGTTCACATTGTATGTAACCAAATAAATAAATAAAATATGATCACATCGACTTAAATCCCGATACACCATAATTTGATGTGTCTCTAATAGCACTATAAAGAAATGTGAAGATAGAGATGGCAGTCCAAAATATAAAAAAAAATTCTATCCAAATTTCCTAAATAGTAAATCGCATCAACACCAATATATGAGAAAGAGGTGCAAGATGTACCTTGTCCTAGAGGAATTCCACTAACTATCCTTGCACGGTGATGTGCTCCCTTTACAAGTAGCATACAAATGGTGGTTGGAAACTTCATCTTAGAATAACTACCATGGATAGAGGTTGACAAAGTCCTTCTAGCATGGAATTAACAACTTCCACAACTCCACATATTCTACATGGACCACTGAGAACTCCAAGTCATGTTTCTTGATCCGGTGGGAAGGAGCACCCTTTTATTTGTCAACGTGCTAACATTGACTTCCTTCTCCATTATTGTCTCTCCATTTCTTAAGTAAAAATTTCTAGACTCTCATGTTACCACAACTGTGATGAGAGAAGTGTATTGAGAAACTTAGCCACCCCCTCCTTATATAGGAGTGGATCATCTAGGGTTTCCAAAATCCCCAGAAAATGAAATGGTCACTTTTTGTGACTATACAGTGGGTGCGTGTAGCTAGACAATTGAATGGACAATCCAGTCAGTTGATTGTCTTGGTTAGTGGATCAATAACACTAGCTTTGAATATGACCATTAATGGGCATCATTACACCTATAATTAGTCATTTTATCAACTCCAACTGGTCATTTGAATCTTTGTTTCAACCAAGTAAATTGGTTAGTTTGATTCAACTACAATCCAGTTGGTTGTATGGACATTCCAGACGGTCGACTGGCCTCCAATCGATTTACTGGACATTCTAGTCGGTTAACTGGCCTCCAGTCAGTCAGCTGATTATCTAGATTGATTATGTAAACACTTTAGTAATCAGTTTAAATCTTTTCCATCAATAAACTCCTTTTCCCAGTGCATCCTATGTGTGTGACCCTATAGGTCCCAAATTACATTGGCAGTTTATGTCTATAAACAACTTATGTCATAAAAAACAATGAGTGGTATCTAGCAAAATAAAATTTCTACCCATGCAATTGAAAAGTTGGAGGACAACTTTAACCTATATATGTGATCAATGTTACCATGATCATGTAGTTCCTTTGTCTCTAATATCAAAATTGAATATGAAGCATGGAATCATCATCCTTTTAACATTTAGTCCATGTTTCTTGAACTAGAGCTGACTATTGAGATGCATGAAAACTCACATATCACATGCTAACTCACATGAGTATGACCATACATTTCTTAGTCTCGCTTAATAAGTGGCTAGGATGTCAATGCTAGTAGGAGGGAGAAATCCCATCTACATAATCACAATCAATCCCCATGTGTCAAAACGTACCCGAGTACTACCTTTATAGCAACCCTTATTCAAGCTCACATTGAATGGTGTAAAAGTTCATCGAACAACATGTAATGAGTGTAGCGACTTTAGGTTTAAGAACCACATGATCTCTATCACTTTGATAGCTGATTCTGACTACCATTCCATGGTTTCTATGTATCACTCTCAAGTTAGGTATGTCTGGTACACTATTCTCTAAAAAGTAAATGTTTGTTTGACTTGATATCCAATATCATTATTAATGAGACTATCATCAGTCAACACACATTTTAGTCTTTTGTATTATTGTCACCCATTTTGTATCCACAATAATATCTGACTAGGGATATAACAATAATGTATGTACTCTTATCATACGGATGATCTCATTGTTCAAGTTCTCATCCTTAAGACATATGTCAACAAGAAACATCATTATTTAGAAATCTATCATGTTTGTTTCATCATCTCATGACTGAGACAAACATAGTAGACAAAATTACCTTTATTATTATCAAATTAAGTACGTGACGCCCCTATGCAATCATTATATGATTAGATCTATGGGCATACATAACAACACAATTTTGGATGGGATGGTAGACCTCCGAACTCTTTCTATGAGGTTGTATGGTCGATCATTGACCACTCTAGTGGAAGTTTATCCATGCGATGATTTGGTGTCCTCTGCATTGTTTCTATTTGTTTCTTGGTAGGGCAAGAAGGATATAGTGGGCTACATAATGGAAGAGAGGACTTTTAAAGCTTTTTGAGGATCTTGTAAATAGGTTGAGTGAGGTTTGTGTGGTTAGACCTAAAATTTTAATAACTTTCTAGACCAAAGGATGATATGATAGTGGGATTTTTTGTAGTTTAATCCCTAGTGTATAGTATACATTCATTTGATCACTATACTCTCTTTTACAAGTTTAATAATATTTTATGTTAACTAAAAATAATTATGTAAGATTTACTAATGTTGTGTTTAGCCTTTTTACTTTGACATAACCAACTAATACAAACATCACAACTCAAGCTTGCCATTTATTCTCAACCACCTGCTGTTGTTCATCAATGTTGTGCATACAAGACTCTTGTGACTATATATATCAAGAAATGTACGGGGCCAACAAACAATTCATCACATAACTTTTGCTAGCAACTCAAGGTTGTAATTGAGTAGGATTGTTGAATCTAAGAGGCAAAATACCAATCCTGATGCTATGCAAGAGAGACAAATTTTCTCCATGCAACAATAATTTATGCGATCTTTCAAGCTCTTCTAAATCCCAATCCTTGTTCATGCTATCTTTTTTTGAATTTTTTTTAATTAATAACTAAAAGATGAAATATTTCCAACAGAAATTATCAAACCTCTACTAGCATACAAGTTTGCAACCCTCGGCTTGAGGCTTGAACGTGCATCAGCTCTACTAATTTTAGTATAAAAATTGCACTTTCTTATTTTAGGCTTCATCCGTGCCATAGATATATATGATCTTAACGTAAACTATTCCAACATTTTCAAGGATAGCTTATTATAATCATGCACATAAATCATATTCTATCTTTTGCATTAGAAACAATGTTCATGCACAATCTATGTGTTTTCTTATGGTTGTTAATGGGAATATCTACCAATGACATCAAGTTAAAACATTAAATCTCAAATTCAATTTAATCTATTATGTAGTAGCTTTTGAATAGAAAGATAGAGTGAGACTCCAATTCTCTTATTGAAATAAGACAAAGGAATAGGGGATACATACCTCAACCCATGTTGTTATATGAGAATAGGGATTAGAGGAAAGAGACCCCAATCCAAGGTGTCATATGGGAATGATGTAAAATGTGGTATGTGTCTCATGTGATATATGTTATGGTACACCCAGCCTTGTTCCAAGGTTAATGTATAAGAAGTAATGATTCTATAGGGTCCTACCTAGCTTTGTGGTAGATACCATCCATATTAATTTTCTTATAGTGACATACTCAAACCTAAATCATGGACCGTGAGTCATGCACATGGTCAAACTATGACAACTTGGCTAGGTACAATTGAAGAAATTTTAGGGCAAAGTAATAAATTAATAAAGATTATTGTCTTATTCTATAGCTTATTAATGGTATTCTAACATTTGGAGCATTCTTCTTGTTACTGAATCGTAATTCTATGTTTTTTTATAAAAGTATATATATAACTATCTAGTCACCAATTACATCAATTTCACTTATAGCTCTTATTTGTGCTATTTGATAGATTTCTTGTTCATAGATCCCTCTAATCTGTGATGGACATGCATTGGGTATATTATTTGTCGGTTGTTTGAGAATTTGTTTTGCCAGTAGATCAACCAATGAATTTTGTCTCCTTGGTTTGTACATGATCCTCAGATCTTGTATGTGTGCCGCCTCTTCCTTAATTCTGAAGCATACAGGTCCATAGGATCCCCATTTGTTCTTGTCCTTACTGATTAATTGTTGGGCACTCAGTGAATCAGTTATCAATGTTGCCTTTTGTACTCCATTCACAATACCAATTTGTATACCCTGGAGTATAGCTTGTAGTTCAACGCATAGTGGGTCTTTGCCTCTGATGCGAGTGTGATCTGCTTGGATCCAGTTTCCATGTTTATCCCTCAGTATAGCACATGCCACCTATTCCGTAGTTCATTTGTGTTGAGATGCATCCACATTAATCAAATATCTATCTTCACATAAGTAGGTTTTGTCATTCTTGATTATATTTTCATTTGTGTCCCGGTTCAGTGGTTGTGTAAGGGCAGTGTTGACGTCTTTGATGTTTTGAAGGATTCTATTAACCAATTATGTGGGACTCACTTTTGTGCCTGAAATATGAAATTATTTCTTCTATTCCAAAGATGCCAAACAATGATCACAAATTCCTCTGCCCACTGTCGTGTCCATTTCTTCTTATTTGTAATATCATTGAACTAGCTTCTAAAATCAGCAGTTCCGTTGAACTGTGTTGGGGTGGTAGGCTTTAAGATATGCCACATAGATTTTGCAAATGGGCATTCCCTTAACACATGCAATATTGATTCTTGTTCACTCATACAAATATTGCATATGCTGTTGTTAACCAATCCCATTTTGTGTTTGTGCAAGTTTTTCATCAAACCGTTATGTTGGCACAGCCACAAGAATGTTTTCAACTTCTCTGGGAGCTTAAGGTTCCAAATGGTTCTCCATTTTCTAGGCATTTTCTTTTTCCTCCATTTAATGATGTGTAAGTAGGCTCCTTTAGTGGTAAGTATTCCTTGATATTCTGGATTCCAGATCCAATAATCCTCGCTAGCCCACAGGTGTGGTGGCTGGGTGTTTGCTATTGTTGTAGCAGTATTATCATCAAACCAGTCTTTGATAAAACCCATATCCCATTGCCCATTTTCCAGTCATGCACATGCAACATTGATGTCTTTTAACTCATATGGTATCATTCTGCAAGTATGATTAATTGGCCCCATGTCAGTCCACATCCACAGATCCCACATATTAGTACCCTCTCCATCCATGATGCATCAGGTGCTTTCTTCGATGATCTGATCAGAGTATTTGGCGACGCTTTTCCATACAACAGTTCCATTCGTGTTGTTGGTTGTGGTGTTCTTGTATTTCTGTTTCAAAACTTGGCACCATGGTATATGGCTATTTTGAATGAACTGCCATGCTAGCTTCATTAAAAGTGCTTGATTGAGTTCATCTGCTGATTTGACTAGATAACCCACCTTTTTTAAGTTTTGCTAATAGCTTGTTCCATGCTACCTTGATGATCACTCTATTCTGATCATTTCCCCCCCAAATAAATCGTCTGGTAATCTGGTCAATTTCGTTACAAGTGGATAAAGGAAATGATGTGGTTTGCATTGTGTACATTGGGATCATGGATAGAGTGGATTTTGCAAGTGTGACTCCACCCACCAAAGATAGATGTTTTCCGGCCCATCTTGATAACCTATTTCTCATTCTAGTCAGGATGGGTTCATAATGTTCTTTTTTAACTCTCCCATGAATTGCTGGAACCCTTAGATATCTCCCCATATTAGTTGTATAATTGATGCTTACTGCCATGTTGATCCTTGCTTGTTCGTGTATAGATGTGTTCTTGGAGAAATGCAAGATTTGATTTCTCTTTTGATAGTTCCAAACCTGATGCTCTACTAAAAGTATTCAAACACTTTATCATTCTTTTGGCTTGTCTCCCTGTAGCTTCCCCAAATAGTAGTATGTCATCTACAAAGCATATGTGTGATAGTTTCGTGCCTCCTCTTGAGATTTGTATAGGGTTCCACTCCTTATTTTGGATTCTTTTTTTAATATCCTAGCATAATTGATTGAGACATAACACAAAAAAATGACGAGATTGGGTCTCCCTGTCTCACTCCCTGGTTTGGGGTTATTGGTTCAAGTAATTCCCCATTGAAAGCTATTCTTGTTTTACCTTGGAAAAGAAGTTGAATTATGGCCCAACTAAGATTGGAAGGAATTGATAGCCTTGTTAAAGTATCTTCGATGAAACCCCACGACATCCGGTCATATGCTTTGGATAGGTCAATCTTCATCACCATCGTTCCTTTTTTACCTTTCCTCCTTCTTATTGAGTGAAAGATCTCTTGAGCTAGTATTATATTGTCTGATATTTTTTGACCTAGAACAAAACTTGACTGGAACTGTAAGACCCAATATGGCATTAGAGGTTTTAGGCGTTGCACAATGATTATTGAAATTAACTTAGCGGTGAAATTGTTCAGTGATATCAACCTGAGGTGTTTTCATGAAGTTGGTTGATCTATCTTTGGTATGAGTGCCATGGTAGAGTTTGCCAACTTCTCTGGGAGTTGTCCACCTGCAAAAACTTCCTTAATCATCTCAATGATGGGCTTCTTTACTTTGTTCCAACACTTTTAGAGAAATCCGAATTCTATACCGTCCGGGCCTGGTTCCTTTGAGGGTGCCATCATCATTAGAGATTCATGAATCTCATCTTCCGAAACCATGCATTTGAGGATGTCTAGTTGCTCACTTGTCATTTGTTTCAATTTCCCAGTATATCTTATTTCTCTTAGGGTTCTTATAGCAGGATTTATGTCTATGAATAATGATGTGAAGTGGGTTTGTATAAGCATTTTCAGGTTCTCTTTGTCATCCACCCACACCCCATTCTCATTCTGCAATCTAGAAATCTGATTTCTCCTTCTTCTGGCTTTTATGAAATTGTGGTAGAATTTGTTGTTTGCATCTCTGAATTTAATCCAATCACATCTCGATCGTTGTTTGATGTCTATATTCTCAATTCTCAGTACCTATTCATATTTGGCTTGTACCTCCACAAGTACAAAATCAATGTATGCATTGTACCCTTTATCTAGTACTTCTTGTAGCTGGCTTATGCGTTAAAGCAGTATAGTTTTTGTTTTGTTTCTTGCTCTTCGATGTTGATCATCCCACTCCATCACTTTAACTTTGAATTGATCTATAGTTTCTATATAATTAGTGTTGACCCTCCAAGTATCTTCAACAAATTGTTGGAATACAAGTTTCTTGTGCCATATTTCTTTGGTTCTGAAAATTGGTTGTGTTCTTATGTTTTGTAGCTTCCATTGGACTGGCAGTAGTGAGTGGTCAGATCCAATTCTAGGTAAGACTTGGACTGACATGTTTGGATGACTCTCCAACCATTCTTAATTTAAGAGTGCACGATCTAGCTTCACCAATAAGGTGCCTCTCTTGAATGTTGTCATAGGGCCTGATGTTGAAATCTCCTAGAGACATGTATCGTCTAAGACATTGATGAAGTCTTTTTCTGCTGTTGTGTTAAAAATTCTTGCACCTACTCTCTCTGATTGATTTATTGTTGTATTAAAATCACTAACTACTAGCCATGGTCTTGTGTTCGATTGAGCAATCCTCCTGATGTGGTGCCATAGCCTCCTCCTTGGTCCCGGTCGTGGGCTTCCATAAACAACTATAACTTGGATTTGGTCATCAATTAAGAAGTGAATGTATTGGAAATCATTCTCTAATACTTTGATATTCAGATTAGCATCGTCCCAAAGTAGCCAAATACCTCCAATGAACCCAGTAGCTTCCACCCTGTGTGAGAACGGGAAGTTGAGTTTTTTGATGGTGCTTGTTGTTGTTGAGCCTGATTGTCTCATTTCCATAATCACCAATATTCACAGTCTGAACTTATACCTTATTTGGTTGAGATAGATTTGTGTGTCTTTCTTAGCTACCCCTTGTACATTCCATGTAATTACATATTAACAAGTGTATTGGTTCTGCTCCTCCCCTGTCATATCCTGGGTTTCGTCTACCCCTGCTGATTGATTCACTTCTTTTTCCAACTCCTCTGTGCTAGACTATTTTCCTCTCTTTCAATATGGGGTATATCCCTCCCCCTTTTTCCTATTTATTTTCTGGTTCCTCAGGTGAATAGATGAATTGGACGTCCCCCTCCTCTCTTAAACTTCGTTCACTGATGTGTCGAAGACAAATCGTGATTGATGGTCTGTTTGTTGTGTTGTAGATACCTCCTGCTCTTCCTCATGCAGTGTAATAACTTCATCTTCTGTCACATTTACTACTGTATGGTTTTGTACATCCTCTTTCTCCTTCATGTTGGTGTTCTCCTATCATTGCCTTGGTGGTTTTGTTTGTTCTTTACTAGTTTTCCGGTTGGATATATGCATGTTCTGTCATGCATTTCCCCTTCCTCTCCCTTGGTATTGTCTATAGTAGCCTTGAGTTTCAGCAGAGTTTACATTTGGTTCATTTTGTTCCTCTTCCTGGAAGCTATCCTCATTCTCATTCTCATCCTACAACATAGCAAACCTGTTGTGATTTCTCCCATTCTCCCTTTGTTGGTTGGCCCTTTCTACTGTCCTATTTGTTCTTTTTTGGGCATGGATTTTCTCTGTGAACAAGCTTGGTGTTTCCTCTCGTGTTGCACTGGGTCCAATATGATGTGTCTCTTCCTGTCCCAAGTTATGTGTCTCCTGTTGTGACTGAGTTTTCTGCTCCATAGGCACCTCTTCCATCTGCTCATTTGTTTGACGACATTACTCCGAACTGTGTCCAATGTGGCCGCATTTGAGGAACAAAAGTGGTATGTTTTTGTATTCCACTATGTATGACTTCTTCATAATTTGAATTGTGGGTGTAACTGACTTGGAAGTACTAATCTCAACTTCTATCCTCACGAATTTTCCTCTTCGTTTTTGCCAGCTATTATTATCTACCTGATTGTGTTACCAATCAGGTTTCCCACCTTTGTAAGGATCTGTTCTTCATAAAAGAAAGGCGGCAGATTTGGGATTTGGATCCACACTGTGATTGACTCTGGAACATTTGAGTTGGGGTTGAAGTTTGGCTTCCATCGCTAGACTGTGAGGTAAGATCCTAGCATCGACCACGATCCCCCTATCATCGTCGTTAGGAAATCGTCTTCTGTAGTCAGCTGTACCATAAAATACCCATTGTCCAGATCCATTATGCGATAAGCTCCCATAGGTTTCCACATTAACCAAAATTTTTCCTTGAGGTTCAGGTACCCGATGGTCCTAGCCATAACCTTGACCACCACTGTGTAGCACCAGCATTGAAGAATCGGATTCATAGCCTCTTCTTTTATGTCAATTGAGGGTATTCTTGCCATTGAGTCAATGATGAAATCATCATCTGCCAACATCACAATGGGCATGCTTAGGTTGATCATTCTGCCTCCACTCTGCCCCATTGAGCCATAGATCTAGTTGTATGTGCCATGGAAGTTAGTCTGGTTTACATTATGTCCATTAGCATCTCCATTGATCACTAGAAATGAGTTGGTATCCTCAGCATCAAAATACATTTCATGGTCAATCGGTTGTCCTGTCTGCGATTGAGGGCTGGTGTCGCATGCCCTATTCTCTCCTCCCCGAGAGGCGTAGTTGAACTGGAATCTGCTTCTATGGAGAGTTGTTGTTGGGTTCTCCATTGCCCCTGTTCTGCCCTCATTATTCCCCACCGCCACCATCGGTGGCATCGGGGTGTCGACTTGCAAGGTCGTCGTCTCTCCGCTAATCGCCGTTGCCTGCCTCCGAAAACCCTAGGAGAATATTTTTAAAATAAAAGTTCACATAATAAGGGGTAACTTGTAATGCTATGTTAAATCCATGTATTCATTACTAAAAAAATTATATAATTACTTCTTTCACAATATTCTTGAATTTTTTTGCATTGTTATATGATATTAATTTCCTTACAAGAAAAACATGCCTTCTAATGTTGCATGTTCAAGTTTGACTTGAATCATAACTTCCTTAACTTGAAGAAATAGGATGAAATTATATTTTTTAACTTTTATTTTTATATATTAATTTAGATACTACATTATCAAATGACAAACATTTTTTAGGTTTGACGACAAGACTTTAATACCTCAACTTGAGCTATGCAATGATTAAGTATGCAGGTGAAGTACATATGTAAGGACCCTGACCTCCATTTAGGGTTTATCTAGTTTGTTTTGCTTAACCCTGATGCTTAGTTTCTTGCTAATCACCTTTAGTGGTGATTAGGGTTTTTTTGGTGCTTTGTTGAGAGTTGGAGGTGCTACTTGCAAATAACCCAAGTCTATGGTTTTTGGGCAAGTTTGTCATCTTGTGAGGTGTTCCTCCCTCTCCTTGCTTCCTCTTGTGTTGAGAGGAAGGGTTGGGCTTGTTTCTTGTGTTCCTTTGAGCTTGGATGAGCCATGTTGGGCCTTGTGGTGTGTTGCCTTTGCCTCTTTGGACCTTGTGTCGGGCAAGTGAGCCTTGTGTCAGCCTAGGTGTGTTGTCCTCTGGTGTGTCACCCAGGATGTGTGTCATCCTGTGGTGTGTCACCCAGGGTGTGTGTCGGCCATGGTGTGGAGGTGTGTCGCCCATGGACCTCTTTGACCTCGTTTGTGTCACCACTATTAGACACTTG
Source organism: Alisma plantago-aquatica (assembly GCA_963693085.1). Taxonomy (NCBI): domain Eukaryota; kingdom Viridiplantae; phylum Streptophyta; class Magnoliopsida; order Alismatales; family Alismataceae; genus Alisma; species Alisma plantago-aquatica. The sequence continues at coordinate 1,150,406,188 of OY856409.1, read as the reverse complement.
GAGCTTGATGCTTGCATTTGGCAATGGCCTTGGACATGTGTTTAGGGCATGATAGAGTGGTGGAATTGCTCATGGACAAGTGTCCCTAGGTAGGCGACACCTTGCCTTGTCTTTCCTTGGTTTCTCCGCCATCCTTTCCTATATATGTGTTCCCTTTCTCTTGCTAAGGATCCCTTTAGTCCCTTAGTCTCCCTCTCCCTTGGCGCGCGACACCCTCTTCCTTTGCAAGCTTGGTGGCCGATCCTTATCTTGGAGTCTCCTTCTTCCTCTAGTGGTGGCCGAACCCTAGAGTGCCTTACTCTTCTTATTGTGGTGGAGCTTGGAGGTTGGTGCTAGGATCTTGGAGCTTGCTTAAGGTGGGTTACATAACTCCTAACCCTAACTACATTACCATCTTCTATGTTCTTGTTTGTATGTTTTGGTCATCATATCGGCTATGTTTTTTTGTTAGTTGAGTTTCTTACTTAAGTTGTCCTTGTTGGCCGAATCTATGTTCTAGGGTTTCTTGGTGAGCAACACCCCTTTTCTCTCCTAGGTCTAGAGGAGTGAGCTTGAGTTCTAGCAATATGGGCAATACTCCTCTCTCGTTTAAGTTGAGAGGTGAGCTTATGTTCTAGTGGCTTGAGAAACACCCTGCTCTCACCGTGGACTTGAAAGGTGAGCTATGTGGTGGATATGGACCTTGGTTGTGGTTGTTCCTTGAGTTGCCCGATTGGTGATAAGGAGTGTGCAAGACCCCTCTCTCTTGGTTGTTGAGAGGTGAGCATCTTCTTGATCCACTAGGGTTGTGGTGCTCTTGTGCTTGAGGTTGATGATGACCTTTTGGAGTGGCATCTTGGCTGATATAGTCTTGAGGTTGATGCTGCTTGATATCCTCCTTTGGTCTAGAGCTTGGGTCGACAGGTTGTGGTGTTGTGTCGGGTGTTACACCCCTGGTCCTTTCCTTATTGTGTCGGGCATCACACTTAGCTGAGTACCCTGCCCGACACACATAACCTAGGAGTGGCTTAGTGTCATTATATCTTGGACGTTATGGAGTATGGGGCTAGCTGGTGTCGGGCGTCATGGCGTTGTGGTGATTCCCGACAAAGTGTCGCCTAGTATCCCCAGCCGTTGCATATGAATGCCTGATGAGCGACACACTCATAGGCTCAGTTACCCGATAGGCTTTGTGGCTGTTGTACCCGGGATGCTCGACGGAGCATTGCATGACACCGAAGTGCACGACACATGTGGTTGCACGATATGCATGGGTGCACAGTATGCTTTGGTTCCCTGATGCATGACGCGTCGTTGCATGACATGGTGTTGCACGTTACACCAGTTGCACGACGCGCCTATGAGCCGAGCTGCACGCTATGATGGTGGTTCTTATGCTTTGGTTGCCCGACACATGAGGTGCACGATACACCCTAGGTGCTGCCTGATATCCTTGTAGGGTGCTTGACCGTTGTGAGGCTAGAGTTTGGTGTGATAGGGGAGAGTACCCTGCCTGATACTACCTTTGGTGAGGGTAGAAGGTGTTTCTAGTAAGGGTCTTGTTCCTTATATGGAAAACCGATATGCTAGATCGTGTTTCATGTTGTCACGTTTGGCTTGTGATGGTGACCCTTGATATGCTTTAGGTAGTAGACTATATCTATGTAACTTAACATGACTTTACATATGTTTATGATCATCTAGAATGATATGTATAGTGCTGAGATAATGATAAGCGTATAAGATGCTTTGCATGATGACATGACCTAAGTCTATAGTCACAGGTTGAGGCATGATTGATAAAGCATATAATCATCTATGTTTGATAATATGATTCTTCTGTCAATCCATGATGATTGTGCATACTAACCATGCAGGTGTTTCATGCAGATGTATAGCCAAGTAAAGGGCTATGAGGTATATATGTTTGAGTAACACTGCTCTAATGGTTACTCTTGATGATGAGATGATATATGTGTTTTGGTATGAGGACTTGAGTGTGGCTAAAGTTCCCAGTTGAGGTGTTATCCTCTGATGATGATCTGGGATTGATATCCCAAGTGATAAAGAATGCCTGTTGAGGCAATGGTTTCTTGTGATGAGGGATTGAGATTTGGGAATAGCATGATGGTGGCAATAATAGTTTAGTTTTATGTTATGCATGTGTTACAACTTGGTTTCCTCAACAATTCACTTAAAATATACTAACTAATCACAGTGGAACATATCATGTAGTTTGCCCTGGCCATAGATCCATCATCGTCGGGAGATGGTGATGGTGAAATGGGTTCTCCTGCGGGTTGACCTGGAGTGCATATTGTTGAATATGCAAGGTTTCTTCTAGCCTAAAATAGAGAGGATGTGAGTGCATCTGCGGTTGCAGACTCGGGATATGTGTAGAGCATGGTGAACAGGCCCATGGCTCAGGATATGTGATATGGGAGCATGAATGTGTTCATGGCTCAGAGCACGGTGATCAGGCCCGTGGATCAGATATACTAGCACTGAGACCTGTACCGAGGCGGGCTAGGTAGAGGGTAGCCTGCGGGAGTTGACCCTGTGGCTGAGGCCACTTAAGCATGAGACTGTGGTCCTGCTTGTGTTGTACTCGTGCACTGACCATGAGGTGGGAGGTCGTGGAGTCTGGCTCTTCCATTGACCTTGTATGGCACCAGCTTGGGTTTCGCAACCAAAGGTTGGATTTGAGCGGTACGGATCACTTCCTCAAGGCATAAAAATACGTAATCCAGCCGAATAGTATTTATTGTTTAAGGCAAAACACAAAACATTGATTGAGGCCTTGCTTGTGTAGTTAATCTTGTTATACTTGCAGTTGCTTATATGTTCCTTATGTTATGTGGTAAGATCTTATAAATATTATCTTGTTAATCATGTTCCATAAAGAGATACTTGGGTATATGCCTTCCGTACAGCTTGGTAAGCTTGATGGTATGAATAGCCTTGCTATATAGACTGCTATTGTTATACCTTTTATCAGTTATCTATTGCTATTACTTTAATCTTCCTTTTGTTTTATGGTTTCGGCGGGGATTTATGTTTCTCGCTGGGACTGTCTGTCTCACCCCTCTGGTTTATTACCTTTTTAGGTGTTCGAGCTAGACATGGTGGTGGTCATGGAGTTGCGGCCGAGCAGTAAGAAGAGCAGTAGAAGGCAAGAGATGGACATGCTGCTGTTTTGGTTGTTTTGTAGGAGAGTCTAGAGTCATCCCTGTACTCTCAGGTCCTTGGAGGCGTTTTGATGTTGTTTCACGATGTATAGCCATTATGTATATATAACAGGTGATGAACTCATGTGATAGCTAGACAGCTGATCTCCTAAGTTGTGGACACGTATCAAGACTTGTAAATGTTTATATAACATATTTCTCTACAGGATGAGGATCTAAATGTAATAGTTTCTTAGTTTATCCGATTTTCGAAATTGGTTTTAATTAACCCGTGTTTTTGGTAATTTGTGGATTATGGTGTTTTCTGTACGTTTTCACATAACACCTCACTGTCTGTGTGATAGTGGGATGTGTTGCCACAACTTTTGGTATCAGAGCTCTAGATTCGCTGAGTCTACAGGGATTTAGGACTAGGTGGTGTCTGTTCTTGTGAGCTTTCCAGATTTTCTTACAATCATCTTCTGCCCTCAGCAGAAGAAAAGGCAAATATGTCTGGAAACCATGAAGAACATGCTGCCGAGAACAGCGATGATGCATCAGTTGATGGAGCTATAGGGCAGGCACATGAAGATCGGGTGCCTGAGGTCCCCCAACCTGACCCAGCCATTCTTAAAAACCCTTCCTTTCAACATCTTATGGGGCAGATGATGGCTACAATGAATCTCATGGTAGAGAGATTTTCAGTGCCTCCGCTAAGAGCACAAGCTCCCCATGGTGAAACATCGAGTATTGGGAAGACCTTTGAGCGGCTTCGCCGAGTCGGAGCTTCGGATTATGTTGGAACAACTGATCTAGAGGATGCAGATCTGTGGCTGACAAGTCTTGAGAAGGCTTTTCGGATCCTCAACATCCCCGAAGCAGACAAAGTCAAGCACGATGTCTACCTTCTGAAGGGTAGTGTTGGTCATTGGTGGACCATCGAGGAGGAGAAGCGGCCTGGTGAGGTGATCGGTTGGGAGGTTTTCCGGTGCGAGTTTGTCAACAGATACTTTCTGAAGACATATCTGGATGAGAAGACCAGTCAGTTCGAGCGCCTACGCCAAGGAACGATGAACATCACCGAGTACGAGGCCAAGTTCATGGAGTTGTTGATGTTTTGTCCTCACATGGCAATGACAGATGACGAGCGGATCAGACGTTTTGAGAAAGGCCTGAGTGTTGAGCTGACAACACCTACTTCTGCGTTAGAGAACCGAGAGCGGTTTGCTACGTTTGTGGAGTTTGTCCAGAGGATTGAACGGTCAGTCAACGAGAAAAGAGAATCCATGTCTAAGAAGAGGTCTGCTCAGTTCCAGAGTCATAGGTTTGGTGGCTTCAAGAAGTCAACGTTTTCAACACCTTCCATGATGAGAGGTTCCAGTGTACCATCGCAGTGGTCTCTGAGTAAGGAAAGAGGTTATGTTTCTTCACCATCGAAAGCACAAAGTACAACTTCAGTGGCAGTGACAGGGCCATCTAGGCCACGGTTTGAAGTTAAGGCATGGTATATCTGCGGTCAGACAGGGCATTTCAAGTCAAATTGCCCGAGTAGAGATGTTGAAGTGACACAACAGCTGAGGCGGAATCAACAAAGATCAGATAGAAAGCAGCCCGGTAGTAGCAGAGGGCAAGGATGCGGTCAAGCGTCACAAGCAGGATCATCTGCTCAAGGAAGTAGAGGACGTGGACAGCAAGCAATGACTCAATTCTATGCTATGAGTCAGCCGGAGGCGATAGTCAACCTGCGAGTGGTGGCAGGTCAGATGAAGTTATTTCATTCTGATATGTCTTCTTATTACTTTATATCTATTCTGGTTGACCCGGGTGCTACACACTCTTTTATCGCCTATAGTATGCTTGAAAACTGTCGTTTACCTGTTAGCTGTAAGAAAGATAGCTTGTTGTTAGAAACCCCTCTTGATGGTTCCTCGATGCTTCGAGAGGAGTGTCCATCTTGTGTCTTATCTTTTTCAGGACACAATATACAAGTGGATCTTATACCACTTGATATGCATGGTTTTGATGTGATCCTTGGGATGGATACCTTAGAGAAGAATAAGGTTGTTTTGGACTGTGGTTCCAAGAAGGTAGTGTTTGATGATGACGGAGAGAAGTGGGTCTTCCAAGGAGATAGGAAGATTCTTCCAACATGTCTAGTGTCTGCTATGGTGGCAGAAAAGTTGTTACGGCAAGGATGTAAGGCGTTCTTAGCTCACGTTGTGGATACCAAGGCAAAAGGTCCTAGACTTGAGGAGGTGACGGTTGTCTGAGAGTTTGCGGATGTGTTTCCAGATGAGTTCCTCGGTGTTCCTCCACCCTGAGAGATTGATTTTGAGATCAATCTGGTTCCAGGAACACATCTAGTTGTGCAAACACCGTATAGGATGGCTCCAGTAGAGATGGAAGAACTTAAGAAGCAGGTACAAGAGTTTCTAGAGAAGGGTTTCATCCGACCAAGTACATCGCCTTGGGGTGCTCCAGTATTATTCGTTAAGAAGAAAGATGGATCGATGCGGCTATGTATAGATTACCGACAGTTGAACAAGGTCATGATCAAGAACAAGTACCCATTGCCGAGGATAGATGATCTGTTCGATCAGTTGCGTGGTGCTACCGTGTTTTCAAAGATTGATCTATGGTCTGGATACCATCAGTTGAGGATTAAAGTGGATGACATACCAAAGCCAGCTTTTAGGACAAGGTATGGTCACTTCGAGTTTGTGGTTATGCCATTTGGGCTAACCAATGTGCCTGCTGCTTTCATGGATTTGATGAACAGGGTGTTCTGTGCGTTCCTAGATCAGTTTGTTGTAGTCTTTATAGATGAAATCTTGATCTATAGTCGGGACAGGAAAGAGCATGAGCGACATCTTCGACTAGCATTGACTCTTCTTCGCCAACATCAGTTGTATGCCAAGTTCAGTAAGTGTGAGTTCTGGTTGGAAGAAGTAACTTTCTTGGGTCATGTGATATCTGCAGAAGGAGTCAAGGTGGACCTGAAGAAGGTGGAGTCCGTTGCAGAATGGGAACAGCCGAAGACGCCGATAGAATTTCGTAGTTTCCTGGGTTTAGTAGGATACTACCGGAGGTTTATCAAGGATTTCAGTGTGATTTCATTGCAGATGATGAAGTTGACTAGAAAGGATGTACCTTTTGTCTGGGATGATCGTTGCCAGCAAGGTTTCCAAAGTTTGAAGGAGAAGCTGACCAGTGCTCCAGTGCTTGTGCTGCCAGAGCCTGGGAAGGGCTATGTTGTTTTCTGCAATGCTTCCAAGAAAGGTTTAGGTTGTGTGCTGATGTAGGAAGATCATGTGGTTTCTTTTGCTTCATGATAGCTTAAGAAACACGAGGAGAACTATCAGACTCATGACTTGGAGTTGGCAGCCGTGGTTCATGTGTTAAAGATTTGGAGACACTATCTTTACGGGGAGGTATGCCAGATCTTTACAGATCATAAGAACCTGAAGTACATCTTTTCGCAAAATGAGCTAAACATGAGACAACACTGATGGATGGAGCTAATCAATGATTATGACTGCACCATCGAGTATCATCCTGGTAAGGCGAACGTGGTAGCTGATGCACTTAGCTGAAAGTCTTCTTCTCCCTCTTCAAAGAAGGCACAGTTGAGTTCCCTGGTATGCCATAGACGAGATATGTATGTTTCCTTGCGACAGATGAATGTGCGGATGGAAGTTTCCTTGTTAGCTGGATTTTTAGCACATATGCAAGTCAAGCTTATGCTGAGACAGCAGATCAAAGATGCACAACAAACAGATGATATAGTGTAGATGATCAAGTCAGAGTTCGGCAGCGAAAAGCGTGATGGGTTCCATGAGTCCGATGATGGACTAGTTTGCTATCATGATAGGATGGTGGTTCCTGATGCTGAAGATCTGAGGAAGCTAGTACTCGAGGAAGCACACACGTCGATGTATGCTATGCATCTAGGTGTCACCAAGATGTATCATAATCTGAAGGACTTGTATTGGTGGCCCGGTTTGAAGAAAGATGTAGCCCAGTTTGTGGCTAAGTGTGCAGTATGTCAGCAAGTCAAGGCTGAGCATCAGAAGCCGACAAGTACATTGCAACCCTTGCTGATACCATAGTGGAAATGAGATCATATAACCATGGATTTCATAGTTGGTCTGCCCAGGACAACTAGGAATCATGATTCCATTTGGGTAATAGTGGACAGATTGACGAAGTCTGCCCATTTCATACCGGTAAAGACAATGTATACAGATGAGAAGCTCGCTCGGGTATATGTAGATGAGATAGTACATTTACACAGTTTTCTAGTAACGATAGTTTCCGACAGAGGTCCTCAGTTCACGAGTCATTTTTGGGAACAGTTGCACAAATTGTTGGGAATGCAGTTGAGGTTCAGCACCGCTTTCCATCCACAGACAAATGGACAGTCTGAGAGGACTATTCAGACTTTAGAGGATCTCCTTCGAGCTTGTGTTTTGCAGTTCCTAGGCTGTTGGGACATGCATCTCAGTCTGATAGAGTTCGCCTACAACAATAGTTATCAGTGGAGCATTGACATGGCTCCTTATGAGGCCTTATATGGCAGGAAGTGCAGATCTCTGTTGTGTTGGTATGAGTCTGGTGAATATCAGCTTTTGGGTCCTGAGTTAGTACAGCAGACAATAGAAAAGATCAAGGTGATACAGCAACAGTTGAAAGTGGCACAGGACAGGCAGAAGTCTTACGCAGACAATCACCGACGACCTCTGGAGTTCCAGGTAGGAGACAAAGTGTATCTTAAAGTCTCACCGTGGAAGGGTGTGCTGAGGTTTGGCTGGAAGGGTAAGCTAGCACCCAGATATATGGGGCCATACCCAGTCATAGCACGTATGGGCAAGGTAGCTTACGAGTTAGAGATGCCTCCAGAGTTGCACAGGCTACACCTAGTGTTCCATGTCAGTATGCTGAAGAAAAGTCATCCAGATACAGGGACAGTGATACAGCCAGTCGAAGTTGAGCTTGATGAAGATGTGACCTACGAGGAAGGTCCTGTGGCGATCCTTGACAGAAGAGTTAAGAAGCTGAAGAGGAAGGAACTGGTTCTTGTGAAGGTTATTTGGCATCATCGTGGCGTTGAGGAAGCCACGTGGGAGCTTGAGGAAGAGATGAGGAGGAAGTATCCCTCATTTTCTCTTCGGATTTTGAGGACGAAATCCCTTTGTAGAGGGTTATAGCTTGTAAGGACCCTGACCTCCGTTTAGGTTTTATCTAGTTTGTTTTACGTAACCCTGATGCTTAGTTGCTTGCTAATCACCTTTAATGGTGGTTAGGGTTTTTTTGGTGCTTTGTTGAGATTTGGAGGTGTCACTTGCAAATAACCCAAGTCTAGGGATTGTGGGCAAGTTTGTCATCTTGTGAGGTGTTCCTCCCTCTCCTTGCTTCCTCTTGTGTTGAGAGGAAGGGTTGGGCTTGTTGCTTGTGTTCCTTTGGGCTTGGATGAGCCTTGTTGGGCCTTGTGGTTTGTTTCCTTTGCCTCTTTGGACCTTGTGTCGGGCAAGTGAGCCTTGTGTCAGACTAGGTGTGTCGGCCTCTGGTGTGTCGCCCAGGATGTGTGTCGGCCTGTGGTGTGTCGCCCAGGGTGTGTGTTGGCCATGGTGTGGAGGTGTGTCGCCCATGGACCTCTTTGACCTCATTTGTGTCACGACTATTGGACACTTGGAGCTTGATGCTTGCATGTGGCAATGGCCTTGGACATGTGTTTAGGGCATGTTAGAGTGGTGGCATTACTCATGGACAAGTGTCCCTAGGTAGGCGACACCTTTCCTTGTCTTTCCTTGGTTTCTCCTCCATCCTTTCCTATATATGTGTTCCCTTTCTCTTGCTAAGGATCCCTTTAGTCCCTTAGTCTCCCTCTCCCTTGGTGCACGACACCCTCTTCCTTTGCAAGCTTGGTGGCCGATCCTTATCTTGGAGTCTCCTTCTTCCTCTAGTGGTGGCCGAACCCTAGAGTGCCTTACTCTTCTTCTTGTGGTGGAGCTTGGAGGTTGGTGCTAGGAGCTTGGAGCTTGCTTAAGGTGGGTTACATAACTCCTAACCCTAACTACATTACCATCTTCTATGTTCTTGTTTGTATGTTCTGGTGATCATATCGGCTATGTTTTTTTGTTAGTTGAGTTTCTTTCTTAAGTTGTCCTTGTTGGCCGAACCTATGTTCTAGGGTTTCTTGGTGAGCAACACCCATTTTCTCTCCTAGCTCTAGAGGAGTGAGCTTGAGTTCTAGCAATATGGGCAATACTCCTCTCTCATTTAAGTTGAGAGGTGAGCTTGTGTTCTAGTGGCTTGAGCAACACCCTCCTCTCACCATGGACTTGAAAGGTGAGATATGTGGTGGATGTGGACCTTGGTTGTGGTTGTTCCTTGAGTTGCCCAATTGGTGATAAGGAGTGTGCAAGACCCCTCTCTCTTGGTTGTTGAGAGGTGAGCATCTTCTTGATCCACTAGGGTTGTGGTGCCCTTGTGCTTGAGGTTGATGATGACCTTGTGGAGTGGCATCTTGGCTGATATAGTCTTAAGGTTGATGTTGCCCGATATCCTCCTTTGGTCTAGAGCTTGGGTCGACAGGTTGTGGTGTTGTGTCGGGCGTTACACCCCTGGTCCTTGCCTTGTTGTGTTGGGCGTCACACTTAGTTGAGTACCCTACCCGACACACATAACCTAGGAGTGGCTTAGTGTCATTATATCTTGGATGTTATGGAGTATGTGGCTAGCTGGTCTCGGGTGTCATGGCGTTGTGGTGATGCTTGACAGAGTGTCGCCTAGTATCCCCAGTTGTTGCATATGGATGCCTGATGAGCGACACGCCCATAGGCTCAGTTACCTGATTGGCTTTGTGGCCGTTGTACCCTGGATGCCCGATGGAGCGTTGCACGACACCGAAGTGCATGACACATGTGGTTGCACGATATGCATGGGTGCACGGTATGCTTTGGTTCCCTGATGCATGACGCGTCGCTGCACGACATGGTGTTGCACGTTACACCGGTTGCACGACACACCTTTGGGCCGAGCTGCACGCTATGCTGGTGGTCGTTATGCTTTGGTTGCCCGACACATGAGGTGCATGATACAACATTGCATGATACACCCTAGGTGCTTCCCGATATCCTTGTAGGGTGCTTGACCGTTGTGAGGCTAGAGTGTGGTGCGATAGGGGAGAGTACCCTGGTCGATACTACCTTTGGTGAGGGTAGTAGGTGTTTCTAGTAAGGGTCTTGTTCCTTATATGGAAAACCGATATGCTAGATCTTATTTCATGCTGTCATGTTTGGCTTGTGATGGTGACCCTTGATATGCTTGAGGTAGTAGACTATATCTATGTAACTTAACATGACTTTACATATGTTTATGATCATCTGGAATGATATGTATAATGCTGAGATAATGATAAGTGTATAAGATGCTTTGCATGATGATATGACCTAAGTCTATGGTCATAGGTTGAGGCATGATTGATAAAGCATATAATCATCTATGTTTGATAATATGATTCTTCTGTCAATCCATGATGATTGTGCATACTAACCATGTAGGTGTTTCATGCAGATGTATAGCCAGGTAAAGGGCTATGAGGTATATATGTTTGAGTAACACTGCTCTGATGGTTACTCTTGATGATGAGATGATATACGTGTTTTGGTCTGAGGGCCTGAGTTTGGCTAAAGTGCCCAGTTGAGGTGTTATCCTCTGATGATGATCTGGGATTGATATCCCAAGTGATAAAGAATGCATGTTGAGGAAGTGGTTTCTTGTGATGAGGGATTGAGATCCCGGAATAGCATGATGGTGGCAATAATAGTGTAGTTTTATGTTATGCATGTGTTACAACTTGGTTGCCTCAACAATCCACTTAAAATATACTAACTAATCATAGTGGAACATATCATGTAGTTTGCCCTGGCCATAGATCCATCATAGTTAGGAGCTGGTGATGGTGAAACGGGTAGTCCTGCGGGTTGACCCGGAGCGCATATTGTTGAATATGTGAGGTTTATCCTAGCCTAAAATAGAGAGGATGTGAGTGCAGTCACGGTTGCAGACTCAGGATATGTGTAGAGCATGGTGAACATGCCCATGGCTCAGGATATGTGATATGGGAGCATGAATGTGCTCATGGCTGAGAGCACGGTGAATAGGCATGTGGCTCAGATATACTAGCGCTGAGACCTATACCGAGGCGGGCTAGGCAGAGGGTAGCCTGCGGGAGCTGACCCTGTGGCTGAGGCCACTTAAGCATGAGACTACGGTCCTGCTTGTGTTGTACTCGTGCACTCACCACGAGGTGAGAGGTCATGGAGTACAACTCTTCCATTGACCTTGTATGGCACCGGCTTGGGTTTCGCAACCAAAGGTTGGATTTGAGCGGTACGGCTCACTTCCTCAGGGCATAAAAATACGTAATCCAGCCAAATAGTATTTACTGTTTAAGGCAAAACACAAAACATTGATTGAGGCCTTTCTTGTGTAGTTAATCGTGTTATACTTGCAGTTACTTATACGTTCCTTATGTTATGTGGTAAGATCTTATAAATCTTATCTTGTTAATCATGTTCCATAAAGAGATACTTGGGTATATGCCTTCTGTACAAATTGGTAAGCTTGATGGTATGAATAGCCTTGCTATATAGACTGCTCTTGCTATACCTTTTATCAGTTATCTGCTGCTATTGCTTTAATCTTCCTTTGGTTTTATGGTTTCGGCGGGGAGTTATGTTTCTCGCTGGGACTGTGTGTCTCACCCCACTGGTTTATAACCTTTTTAGGTGTTCGAGCTAGACGTGGTGGTGGTCGCGGTGTTGCGGCCGAGCACCAAGAAGAGCAGTAGAAGGCAAGAGATGGACATGCTGCTTTTTTGGTTGTTTTGTAGGAGAGTCTAGAGTCATCCCTGTACTCTAAGGTCCTTGGAGGCATTTTGACGTTATTTCACGATGTATAGCCGTTATGTATGCATAACAGGTGATGAACTCATGTGATAGCTAGATAGTTGATCTCCTAAGCTATGTACACGTATCAAGACTTGTAAATGTTTATATAACATGTTTCTCTGTAGGATGAGGATCTAAATGTAATAGTTTCTTGGTTTATCCGTTGTCCTAAATTGGTTTTAATTAACCCGTGTTTTTGGTAATTTGTGGATTATGGTGTTTTCTGCACGTTTTCGCATAACACCTCGCTGTCTGTGTGATAGTGGGATGTGTTGCCACAACATATGTATAGATGTGTGTAGTATTTATTATACCAGAGGTTTCTTGGATGAGTATTTTGAATGTATTTATATATAATAATGAGATATGCAAATGATTATATTCCATGTATGTGACTCTGAAACATGATAAGTAATCCACGATGAATTATGTAATGGACATATGTATATTTCAGTGATTATGTTTTGTGACATGATGTTGAACTTGAATGTGATGTCGGTCTTGAAAATAATATGTTTCTATTAATCACTTTTACATGCCTTCTTCTCTAATGGCTTGTGTTATTTAGTTGATGAATCTAGATCTTGGGAATAGTGCTTGTACCAAACCTTAGGCCACCACAAACAATCATGTTATAGTTGATTATTAGGAGTGCCACCTAGCATTATGGGCAGATTTGGTGTGAAATGCTTAATTTTTATGGGGATCTATGTGTTGAGCATGTATTGGTACAAACAAAATAAGGAGCTTTATAAGTCCTAATTGCATTGTATGCTGATTATTTTATTGATCCTCTCACAAAAGGTATAGTAAGATAGCTAGTAGACAGTGCAAGTACAAGGATGTGTCTTCTTTCCATGAGTTGCACAACACATAGGTAACCTGGTCATTCCAAAATCACATATTCCTATCACATTTTGGTGTTTCACTCCCTACTCATAGATCCGTACTTTGGAGTTCTACTCCAAAATATGAGATCCATATGTAATTTTAGAGTTTTTCTCCAAAATTAGAGTGTGAGACCATGAACCTACATTAACCCTAATATTCCTCTAATATTCATTATTTATCATAATTGTATGCTTGATTCATAGATGATACTAATGGATTAAAAGATATTTCTTATTTGGTTCAATTTGTATGTTGGTTTCCCTAGATCCATGTTTCCTTACATGTTGTGGATTTGATTGTAAGTTCAATATAGTATGACTACCTAACTATACATAATGTGAAAAATATCCATAAATGTGTTTTACTTAACGTTGTAAATTATTTGAGACTTATAGTTAATTGGTAAAGAGATGAAGTTAATCACACTTGAAGCATACAATGTTTGTCTTGATCTTGTAGTTACATGTACATGTGTGGGATAATATGAAATTTCATCAAAATTGTGAAATAAATTACAATTTATCTATAAATTAACTAATTCCATATATTCCTTCATAAGAGTGCTGAATTTGACAAACTTGAGTGTTTTTTAGACTAGTTGAGCAAGGTTAAGTTTTCCCTCCTTGCCTTGGGCCTAGATAGCTCATCTATATTGTGAGTTGTTTTAGTCATTAACCTCATAACTTATATTTACCCAAAACCTCGACCCCCTCATTCATTTTGTAACCAAGGGACCTTTGTAGCCTGTAAACTTGTAGGACCTCCTTGAACCTCTATGGCCATCGATTTGTGCTTGCATGTTTGTGCATGTTAGAGATGCAACTTCCTTAGTGGATTTTTGGTCTTGCAATATCACTTTCACTTCCATTTGTGTAAGTTGTCCTTTCTGGTCTATCTTGTCTAATGAACCCCCATCTTATTCTTCCTTATGAAAAGACCCATTGATTTCCATGGTGTTTCTTTCTAAAAATAAGTAAAGTACCCTCTTTTCTCCTCTTTTGCCCAAGTTTTGTGCTAGATCTTGCATAAAGGAGATTCTTTGAGGCCTTTGGAGGAATGTTCATGAGCTATGATGTTGATTTCCTAGTTTTCTAGATTGGATCCCAAGTTCATATTCCATGGAGGCTCATCAACTTTAGGAAGGAGCGTGCATGTGCTCGTATGTCTATGCATGTGTATACATATTTATGATCAAGCTTCGATGGGACATCTCAAGGTTGTTGGATTCATTTCTAGACTTGAACATATAAGATCATATTTTCCCCTCTCTTTTTTATGATATTTACTTCTTCTTCCTATTGGCCAAACTCCATAGTCACCCATGGAAATTTTATCTTTCTAAAGCTAAAAAATCCACCTTTTCTCTCTCCTTAACTTATGTGATCTATCTAGATGGAGCCTGTGGGCTTTGATCTCCAAAATTCGAGATGAACACATGAACTTCGAAGTAAACATAGTGGAAGCGATTCGTTTAGCAGCGGAATACCAAAAATCGGCGGAAATTAAAACTTTTTGAGATAAGACATTGAAACCATAAAAATTCCTTTCATAGATTCAAGATAAATTGTTTACATCTCTGTTAATTAATTCTTGAGTAATTATACACAGAATGCTACAAAATCTCAAGAGACGAATCAAAACTCAGACCATGACTCCAAGGACCTGGGAGTACAGAGGACGCATAGGACTGACTATCTATCTATATAACTCAGCAGTCTGAATCTCCACCTGAGATTTACTGCTGCTCCGGGTGCTGCTGCTGCTGATACTGGTCACCTGGAGATTGGTCCCTTCATCCTTGGCGACCACCTAAAAAGGTTGAAATCTACGGGGTGAGACAATTTTAAATAATTGTCCCAGCGGGAGTTATAACCCTTCGCCAGAAACATGATTATTATAGAATAAGAGAATAACAGTACACAAAGAAGTCATATATATTTTAGGAGTAGTTAGAACAATGTTTCACAGATTGTAATCTATTCCTCCTACTAGAAGTAAAGCATCTCTAAGATAAACCCACATATCACTTTTCTTTTAGAAATAAAAGGACAAGTATTACATCTATTTAGTATAAATCCATCATCACCACACTGGCTCTCTTCAGGCTTATATCATATATCCATCGCCTGGCATTATAATAAGGGATATCATGGCCTGTAGCCATACCCTTTTCTACAAGTGTTAGGATTCCAAAACCACAACATAACTGTATGATTAGTACACATGAAATCATACTTAACCATACTCAAGTGACACAAGGGTTATTTACATTCATCACCCATAAGTCTAAAGTTAAGCCTTTCATAGGATTATCTTGTAATAGAATTTCACATAGTAACACCCTATATTAGGATCACATTTCATAATTTAACATAGGGATATCAATCCCTAAACATCTTATCACTAAGAATCCGGAAAGTGAGAGTCCAAACCCCTGGACTAATTATAACATTTATTACCAACAACATATTATTTTATCTGGTCATCTAAATAATATGACCTTTGATGATTATCAGCGCATATTACTCATGACTCATTCATCCTATAAAACTCATAAGTTATCACTTATCAGATAACATACATGTTCTTGAATATTAAACATTAGCATAGCAGCTAAGAAAGAAGGATACTAAATGTAACAAGTCTAACTTACATCAATTACCATTTCTCAATTCTCTCATCACAAGTCATCTGCTAAGCATGACCTTGATGGTACTCATGGCTCTCACATCCCATCAATCTCATAAGATGCCACTAACAAGGCACCAGGATATATCACTATTCATAAAGCTAACAACATGCTTTCAATGAATATAGCATCATCATCCATACTTGGATATGATCATCCTCATATAGGAACATGCATGGTCAAATCAACTGATAACAATAAATAACTCATTTAAAGAAGTTGTATCTCCCTACTCTTACAAGAGCTAGGTTTCCCTGGTTTTCATCAAATAGTGTTTTAAGGCACACATTACATGCCCTCACCCTAGAATCAGGGTTTACTATACACATTACATGTCATCACCCTTGAATTAGGGTTTACTATTCACATTACATGTCATCACCCTTAAAGTTAGGGTTTACTATTCACATTACATGTCATCACCCTTGAATTAGGGTTTACTATTCACATTACATGAATTGAACTCATATCATCATCATGTATGAGAAAACATCACCTTTGGTGCTCTCAGGTTAGGTTAAGATTCATCAATTAACATAGTTAGGGTTTCCATGATTTCACATAGTGGATCATACCCTATTCATGCACATTCATGTATATTGAAGGTATTTTACTTGAGTTTCCACCATAATTGGTACCTTCTCTCTCCTCTAACTAGTAGATGGTGATTACACCACTCTAGATTAGGTTGGGTTAAGTCCTCATTGACTAACACAAGTCAACACATCACCATCATGTGATTAGGGTTTGATTAAAACAAGGTATCACTCAAATGAACCCATTTAAGTTGAAATGAGTGTGAACCCATTTGAATTGAAACGAGTGTGAACCCATTTGAGTTGAAACAGGTGTGGACCCATTTGGATTGAAATGGGTGTGGACTCGTTTGAGTTGAAACGGGTGTGAACCCATTTGAATTGAAACGGGTGTGGACTCGTTTGAGTTGAAACGGGTGTGAACCCATTTGGATTGAAATGGGTGTGGACTCGTTTGAGTTGAAACGGGTGTGATCCCATTTGAATTGAAACGGGTGTGGACTCATTTGAGTTGAAACGGGTGTGAACCCATTTGGATTGAAACGGGTGTGGACTCGTTTGAGTTGAAACGGGTGTGAACCCATTTGGATTGAAACGGGTGTGGACTCGTTTGAGTTGAAACGGGTGTGAACCCATTTGGATTGAAACGGGTGTGGACTCGTTTGAGTTGAAACAGGTGTGAACCCATTTGGATAGAAATGGGTGTGAACCCATTTGGATAGAAACGGGTGTGGTCATGAAAGGTGAGAAAAAGGTTATGATAGAATAGGATATCCTATGTTGAAGCCTTCAATTGGCCCAAGCCATGTTAACCACTTACAAAAAGAGTCAAATAGGATGAGCCTCAAATAATTGGACACCAATTTGACCTTCAATTGGAAGCCAATTAGAGTGAAGTCTAACTCAAATAAGGTTTCCAATCGGCTAATCATCAATTTTCAACAATGTGAATCAAATCAAGGTTGAACCTATCAATTGAACTCCAATTGGACCCAAACGGTCTTGAGATTGTTTGGATGACCTCCAAACGATCTTGAGACCGTTTGCCCAAAGTTTGACCAAAAACCAAGTCGGTTGGATTAGGGTTGAACTTGAATTAGGTCTAAAATCAGCATTTTTATCGATTCATCAACTTATTACAATTGGACCCTCAACCGATCAAATTACCTCAACTTTAGACCTTCAAACGGTCTTGAGTTGTGCCCAAACGGTCTTGAGACCATTTGGAGGAACCCCCAAACGATCTTGAGACCGTTTGGGTCCTTCCACCCAAAACTCAACAAAAAAATTTATATATGAAAACAACAATTTCAGCCCGATTAGGGTTAGGATGTTGAAGTGCCTTCAACTCTCAATTGGTTAAGAATTTAACTTTGATTCTTTGCAGGAAAGAAATTCAACATGTTATGAACAGGAATCTCAAATGGTCAATGCTTGGTCAACTCACTCAAACGGGTTGAACCCGTTTGCCCAAAGAGTTCAAGTTAATCAGTTTGGAAAATCAGCACTTAATTCAATTCGATTGCCTAATTGATTGGCCTTCAACCTACGATTCCTTTGGAGTTAACCCCTCAAATTTGGTGGGTCATTAGCCTACATGATTATGAACAGGAATCCCAAACAGTCAATGCTTGGTCAACGCCCTCAAACGGGTTGAACCCGTTTGCTCCAACCGACCATGTGAACCCATTTGCCCTTCAAACGGTTTGGTCAGAGGGGGGAAATAGGACCGTTTGATAAAGTAACTTTGGTAATCACGCCCACATTCTTCAACCTCTGTCAAGGTCGGTTATACCACCGTTTTTCTTGCAAAAGTGCAAGGAAGAAGGGAGGTAGAAGAAGAACTAAATGCTAAAACTTGCAAGAACAAGAAATGCATATAAAGCAAAGAGTTTAGAATTATAAAACCCTCCTTAAGGTCATTCCTTGAGCTCCAAGCTTCCAAGCTTCAAGTCTTTAATGGTGTATTGAGCTCCACAGGTCGGCCAAGGGTGTTTATCCAAGGAAAAGGTGGGGATGATCGGCTAAAACAAGGAATCTAAGTGAGTTACCCACAAAACCAAGCTTGCATGATGAATTCACCCAAGAATCCGAGCTTGAAGATGGTTCTTCTCACCTTAGAACTACTTGGTCGCCTCCCTAAGCTCCAGAGCTTGCCTTAGTCATTTTGAGAAAGAAGAGAAGTGAAGAGAAATGAAGGATCGTTCACTTGGTTTACAAGGAAAAGGGCTTATATACTTTAGGCCATTTTACACCATAAGGACCTCTAAAGCATGGGATTTTCATCTAAGTCCCTCCTTGCTTCTTAGGCACGTACAAGCCATCTAAACTTAAACCAAGTTCATCAAAGCTCAAGATTTAAGGGTAGAAAAGATCAACTTTCAACTAGGGTACACATATGAAGGTCTTCATACACATACATGGTGA
This sequence comes from Alisma plantago-aquatica, assembly GCA_963693085.1. Taxonomy (NCBI): domain Eukaryota; kingdom Viridiplantae; phylum Streptophyta; class Magnoliopsida; order Alismatales; family Alismataceae; genus Alisma; species Alisma plantago-aquatica. Next base: position 1,150,387,545 of record OY856409.1, on the reverse strand, counting down.
ATTTTATGCACAAAGATTACTTTTCTTATCTGATTATTTATTGATGCATCTCTTTCATCATTTCTACTCTAAAAGATGCCAAGAGTCATATAAGATGCTCTAGAAGGTGTACTTTACAAGTTTCACTCATAATTTGGGTAAATTGCACTTTACTCCAAATTAGGGTTTTTAAGCACCAAGATCATTCCACAAGCTGCATCTGAATGCCCAAGCTTGGAAAATCCATCATGCCTCATCAGATTCACTCTTATGATGTTTCATCATCAAAGGTACATCTTAAAATATGAACTCTGCAAGTTAAACCTCTTAACTGGATAATTGCACATAGGTCCCTGCATTGCAAAACAATACTACAATATTGTTCCTAGGGGACATGAATGGAAACATATGTTCCTTGGGAGCTTTTATTACCTGCTAAAAGATAATTACAAGAGTTTAATTACATATTTAGGCAAAACTTCTAGGGTTAGGTTATAACCCAGGTCAGGGATGTTACAAATTATAAACCCCTAACAGGGATTTCGTCCTCGAAATCCCAGGGAAAGGAAGAACAGATTAGTCATTATGATGATATTATGGGTCTGTAATTCACACAAAGTCCTTTTCATTAATTATCCCTTATCACTGTTTATGCTTGTGTAAAGCATAAACCCCTAACATAATGTGTCCATACTTTTGAAAGGAAAAAGCATAAAAGAACATTCTTCCCATATCACTCAAGAATTCTTACCAACAGAGGAATATACATACCTTAACACAGATAATTTACTCCGTCTATTGTCTCAAGGGCTTCACTGAAGGAGTTCATTGAGAAAGGCTTACTAAGTAGTTACTGAGGAAATTCACCAAGTATATTCACTAAGTTTGTTCACTAAGTATTCGCTGAGGAAATTCACTGAGTATATTCACTAAGCATTCACTGAGTATGTTCACTGAGCATATTCACTAAGTGTTCACTGAGTATTTTCACTGAGCATATTCACTGAGTATATTCACTAAGCACATTCACTAAGTATTCACTGAGTATGTTCACTGAGCATATTCACTGAGTATATTCACTAAGCATATTCACTAAGTATTCACTGAGTATATTCACTGAGCATATTCAATAAGTATTCACTGAGTATATTCACTAAGCATATTCACTGAGTATATTCACTAAGCATATTCACTAAGTATTCACTGAGTATATTCACTAAGCATATTCACTGAGTATATTCACTAAGCATATTCACTAAGTATTCACTGAGTATATTCACTAAGTATCCACTGAGTATATTCACTAAGTGTTCACTGAGCTTTTCTCATTTAATTTTTCCTTATACTCTCTAGATTGTTATAGAATAATTACTTGATCAGAGTAATCAAAAGATAACAATCTACGAGTTTCATACCTGCCTTATATACAATAACTATATACCTGGCCAGGGTATATAAGTATTGAGATTAGGTAGTATGTATTTTACTTATCAACATATTCCTCGTTCTTCGTATCATTATACACACAGAATTTACCATACTATATTATTCTTCAGGTGTCACATATATATTTCATCCTTTTCATACACAGTTAAGGGAGATTATACATTGTTTTAGAGAATACTGAGTAAGATACAAGTTCTTATCTCCCTTGTGTTCTTCCAGGACCTAGTCAAGGAATTCAGAAGCAGCAAAATTACATTTTTTTAACACATAGCATCCTGATATGTAATATTAAAACAAAACTTATTTCATCTGACTTGTATGGGACGTTTGTCCACGTCCTCTATTATAATAGAGCCTCCCTTGTGAGCCCTGCAGACTCTGTCCTTGGGGTTGAGTCATTATTGTATTCCTGTCTGGACAATCCTTTGCCAGGTGTCCTGGTTGTCTACATAGGTAACAGATCCTGGGTGCAAAGTGTCTATACGATCCGGTTACCGATGTTGATGCTATGTCAGAAGATCCTCTTGGAATACTACTATGATTCCTACTTCCACTTGACACCCCTTGTGTCTGGGTAGGAAATCTTGACATTGCTGTTGGTGTAGAAAATCTTGGTTTCTTAAAGCTTTCAGGCCTTTGTTCTTGAGGCTGGGTGTACATCTTCTTACTACTTGTCTGTTGTTTTATGGTTTCCAACCTCTCTATCCTTCTCACTGACTCCACAAAGGTGGCAAACCTTTCTCTATTCTCTAGATCAGACACAGGAGTGGCTAGTTCAGAGTTCAATCCTTTTTCGAAACGCCGAATTCTTTCTTCATCACTAACTGCCATCTGTGGACAGAACTGTAGTAACTCCATGAACTTAGCTTCATACTCGCTAACGTTCATATGTCCTTATGTGATCTTCTCAAATTGAGAGATCTTCTCATCTAGATACGTCTTAGGGAAGTATCTATTGATGAATTCTCGTCGGAAAACCTCCCATCCTATTTCTTTGCCTGGTCTCTTATCCTCCTCTATCATCCACCAATTACCAGCACTCCCTTTTAGGAGGTATACTGCATGTTTTACCTTTTCAGCTTCAGGAATATCAAGGATCCTGAAAGCCTTTTCCAGCTCTATCAACCATAGATCAGCATCTGCTGGGTCAGATGTACCAGCATAGTCTATGGCTCCCACCCGACGAAGTCTCTCGAAAGTCTTGCCAGCTCCATAACCTTCCTGATGGGCTGGTACCCTAGGTGCAGATGGTGGCACCCTATCTGCTATGTGTGTTATGGCTGTCAGAAACTTATCAAATAAGGCATGGACAACTGGGTTTTCTATCTCAGCTGGGTCAAACTGGGGTGGCTCCCTGGGTTGCTCAGGTAAGGGTTGCTCCATTTCTGGGTGCCTTGCACCTCCCTGTGGTGCATCAACGCTACTTTCCGCCACGTACTCTTCATGTGGCTCAGACATCCTTATATATCTTCTCCTCCTGAGGAGCAGAAGGTTCTATTAGATAAGGAAGGAACACTAAGGATCGACTCGACATCCTAAGTCCTATGTCTCTGTAGACTCAGCGAACCTAGAGCTCTGATACCACTAATTGTGGGCTCTGATCTCCAAAATTCGAGATGAACACATGAACTTCGAAGTAAACATAGTGGAAGCGATTCGTTTAGCAGCGGAATACCAAAAATCGGCAGAAATTAAAACTTTTTGAGATAAGACATTGAAACCATAAAAATTCCTTTCATAGATTCAAGATAAATTGTTTACATCTCTGTTAATTACTTCTTGAGTAATTATACACAGCATGCTACAAAATCTCAAGAGACGAATCAAAACTCAGACCATGACTCCAAGGACCTGGGAGTACAGAGGATGCATAGGACTGACTATCTATCTATATAACTCAGCAGTCTGAATCTCCACCTGAGATTTATTGCTGCTCCGGGTGCTGCTGCTGCTGATACTGGTCACCTGGAGATTGGTCCCTTCATCCTTGGCGACCACCTAAAAAGGTTGAAATCTACGGGGTGAGACAATTTTAAATAATTGTCCCAGCGGGAGTTATAACCCTTCGCCAGAAACATGATTATTACAGAATAAGAGAATAACAGTACACAAAGAAGTCATATATATTTTAGGAGTAGTTAGAACAATGTTTCACAGATTGTAATCTATTCCTCCTACTAGAAGTAAAGCATCTCTAAGATAAACCCACATATCACTTTTCTTTTAGAAATAAAAGGACATGTATTACATCTATTTATTATAAATCCATCATCACCACACTGGCTCTCTTCAGGCTTATATCATATATCCATCGCCTGGCATTATAATAAGGGATATCATGGCCTGTAGCCATACCCTTTTCTACAAGCGTTAGGATTCTAAAACCACAACATACCTGTATGATTAGTACACATGAAATCATACTTAACCATACTCAAGTGACACAAGGGTTATTTACATTCATCACCCATAAGTCTACAGTTAAGCCTTTCATAGGATTATCTTGTAATAGAATTTCACATAGTAACACCCTATATTAGGATCACATTTCATAATTTAACATAGGGATATCAATCCCTAAACATATTATCACTAAGAATCCGGAAAGTGAGAGTCCAAACCCCTGGACTAATTATAACATTTATTACCAACAACATATTATTTTATCTGGTCATCTAAATAATATGACCTTTGATGATTATCAGCGCATATTACTCATGACTCATTCATCCTATCAAACTCATAAGTTATCACTTATCAGATAACATACATGTTCTTGAATATTAAACATTAGCATAGAAGCTAAGAAAGAAGGATACTAAATGTAACAAGTCTAACTTACATCAATTACCATTTCTCAATTCTCTCATCACAAGTCATCTGTTAAGCATGACCTTGATGGTACTCATGGCTCTCACAGCCCATCAATCTCATAAGATGCCACTAACAACATGCTTTCAATGAATATAGCATCATCATCCATACTTGGATATGATCATCCTCATATAGGAACCTGCATGGTCAAATCAACTGATAACAATAAATAACTCATTTAAAGAAGTTGTATCTCCCTACTCTTACAAGAGATAGGTTTCCCTGGTTTTCATCAAATAGTGTTTTAAGGCACACATTACATGCCCTCACCCTAGAATCAGGGTTTACTATGCACATTACATGTCATCACCCTTGAATTAGGGTTTACTATTCACATTACATGTCATCACCCTTAAAGTTAGGGTTTACTGTTCACATTACATGTCATCACCCTTGAATTAGGGTTTACTATTCACATTACATGAATTGAACTCATATCATCATCATGTATGAGAAAACATCACCTTTGGTGCTCTCAGGTTAGGTTAAGATTCATCAATTAACATAGTTAGGGTTTCCATGATTTCACATAGTGGATCATACCCTATTCATGCACATTCATGTATATTGAAGGTATTTTACTTGAGTTTCCACCATAATTGGTACCTTCTCTCTCCTCTAACTAGTAGATGGTGATTACACCACTCTAGATTAGGTTGGGTTAAGTCCTCATTGACTAACACAAGTCAACACATCACCATCATGTGATTAGGGTTTGATTAAAACAAGGTATCACTCAAATGAACCCATTTAAGTTGAAATGAGTGTGAACCCATTTGAATTGAAATGAGTGTGAACCCATTTGAGTTGAAACGGGTGTGGACCCATTTGGATTGAAACGGGTTTGGACTCGTTTGAGTTGAAACGGGTGTGAACCCATTTGAATTGAAATGGGTGTGGACTCGTTTGAGTTGAAACGGGTGTGAACCCATTTGGATTGAAATGGGTGTGGACTCGTTTGAGTTGAAATGGGTGTGATCCCATTTGAATTGAAATGGGTGTAGACTCATTTGAGTTGAAACGGGTGTGAACCCATTTGGATTGAAATGGGTGTGGATTCGTTTGAGTTGAAACGGGTGTGAACCCATTTGGATTGAAACGGGTGTGGACTCGTTTGAGTTGAAACGGGTGTGAACCCATTTGGATTGAAACAGGTGTGGACTCGTTTGAGTTGAAACGGGTGTGAACCCATTTGGATAGAAACGGGTGTGAACCCATTTGGATAGAAACGGGTGTGGTCATTCAAGGTGACAAAAAGGTTATGATAGAATAGGATATCCTATGTTGAAGCCTTCAATTGGCCCAAGCCATGTTAACCACTTACAAAAAGAGTCAAATAGGATGAGCCTCAAACAATTGGACACCAATTTGACCTTCAATTGGAAGCCAATTAGAGTTAAGTCTAACTCAAATAAGGTTTCCAATCGGCTAATCATCAATTTTCAACAATGTGAATCAAATCAAGGTTGAACCTATCAATTGAACTCCAATTGGACCCAAACGGTCTTGAGATCATTTGGATGACCTCCAAATGATCTTGAGACCGTTTGCCCAAAGTTTGACCAAAATCCAAGTCGGTTGGATTAGGGTTGAACTTGAATTAGGTCTAAAATCAGCATTTTTATCGATTCATCAACTTATTACAATTGGACCCTCAACCCATCAAATTACCTCAACTTTAGACCTTCAAACGGTCTTGAGTTGTGCCCAAACGGTCTTGAGACCGTTTGGAGGAACCCCCAAATGATCTTGAGACCGTTTGGGTCCTTCAACCCAAAACTCAACAAACAAATTTATATATGAAAACAACAATTTCAGCCCGATTAGGGTTAGTATGTTGAAGTGCCTTCAACTCTCAATTGGTTAAGAATTTAACTTTGATTCTTTGCAGGAAAGAAACTCAACATATTATGAACAGGAATCGCAAACGGTCAATGCTTGGTCAACTCACTCAAACGGGTTGAACCCGTTTGCCCAAAGAGTTCAAGTTAATCAGTTTGGAAAATCAGCACTTAATTCAATTCGATTGCCTAATTGATTGGCCTTCAACCTACGATTCCTTTGGATTTAACCCCTCAAATTTGGTGGGTCATTATCCTACATGATTATGAACAGGAATCCCAAACGGTCAATGCTTGGTCAATGCCCTCAAACGGGTTGAACCCGTTTTCTCCAACCGACCATGTGAACCCGTTTGCCCTTCAAACGGTTTGGTCAGAGGGGGGGGGAAAACAGGACCATTTGATAAAGTAACTTTGGTAATCACACCCACCTTCTTCAACCTCTATCAAGGTCGGTTATACCACCGTTTTTCTTGCAAAAGTGCAAGGAAGAAGGGAGGTAGAAGAAGAACTAAATGCTAAAACTTGCAAGAACAAGAAAAGCATAAGCAAAGCGTTTAGAATTATAAAACCCGCCTTAAGGTCGTTCCTTAAGCTCCAAGCTTCCAAGCTTCAAGTCTTTAATGGTGTCTTGAGCTCCACAGGTCGGCCAAGGGTGTTTCTCCAAGGAAAAGGTGGGGATGATCGGCTAAAACAAGGAATCTAAGTGAGTTATCCACAAAACCAAGCTTGCATGATGAATTCACCCAAGAATCTGAGCTTGAAGATGGTTCTTCTCACCTTAGAACTACTTGGTCGCCTCCCTGAGCTCCAGAGCTTGCCTTAGACGTTTTGAGAAAGAAGAGAAGTGAAGAGAAATGAAGGATCATTCACTTGGTTTACAAGGAAAAGGGCTTATATACTTTAGGCCATTTTACACCATAAGGACCTCTAAAGCATGGGATTTTCATCTAAGTCCCTCCTTGCTTCTTAGGCACGTACAAGCCATCTAAACTTAAACCAAGTTCATCAAAGCTCAAGATTTAAGGGTAGAAAAGATCAAATTTCAACTAGGGTACACATATGAAGGTCTTCATACACATACATGGTGAATTTTATGCACAAAGATTACTTTTCTTATCTGATTATTTATTGATGCATCTTTTTCATCATTTCTACTCTAAAAGATGTCAAGAGTCATATAAGATGCTCTAGAAGGTGTACTTTACAAGTTTCACCCATAATTTGGGTAAATTGCACTTTACTCCAAATTAGGGTTTTTAAGCACCAGGATCATTCCACAAGCTGCATCTGAATGCTCAAGCTTGGAAAATCCATCATGCCTCATCAGATTCACTCTTATGATGTTTCATCATCAAAGGTACATCTTAACCTGTGAACTCTGCAAGTTAAACATCTTAACTGGATAATTGCACATATGTCCCTGCATTGCAAAACAATACTACAACATTGTTCCTAGGGGACAGGAATGGAAACATATGTTCCTTAGGAGCTTTTATTACCTGCCAAAAGATAATTACAAGAGTTTAATTACATATTTAGGCAAAACTTGTAGGGTTAGGTTATAACCCAGGTCAGGGATGTTACAGAGCCTAGATGGATCTTTGTGAGGTTGATGTTGATGTTTGATGGTTGAACCTCATGTCTTGGAAGAGGAGGATCCTCCCCACATATTTTGCAGTTAGGTTGCTTATTCCTTCCTTGATTTAATCAAGCATTCATAGCCTAACTAAGAGAAAAATGTTCAATGTCACCTTACATACCAATATCATGCTCTATATGCTTAAACGTGTGATTTTTGTAGTAGGATGATATAATAATTTCTTGTTTGCATCTATATTTTAGTGTGGATTCATAATGTTAATAAGATGTCTTCTTGTGGTATTAAGATCTGAAATGTACATGGTTTTGTCCTAAGAATGACTCATTTATAGCTTTTGGCATACCACAATAATGTAAATTTTTGGTGCAATATTTATTTTTGTATTGGTAATCTTATCGATCGCATATACCACATTTCTATATCTTTCAAGCTTCTGAAAATATATTAAACATAGGTCAAATTCCTAGTAGCACATCTAAACTTTAAAATAGCATACATGTTCTTAATCTTGTTTCAAGCATAACATGTTCATACTTTAAAGTTTGATCATGAAACTTTACTTGGTGTTAGATAACTATAAGTAGTAACTAAGCCATAATTAATGTTGAATCTCTCTATAGCTGAAAATGACATTTTATATAGTAAATGGATACTTTGAAGGATATTGTGAACCTTGTTTGACTCCCACACTTTTCTATACATAACTCACAATATAACATATCCTTATACCTGCTTAAATCCTTGAAAATCAATGTGAAAATAACTTTTGGAATTTTACATTGATTTGTCCTAAATTGTTTTTTGAACCTTATCATGATATTTTGTACCTTAATGGGTACTTTGATATATATATATATATATATATATATATATATATATATATATATATATATATATATATATATATATATGTGTGTGTGTGTGTGTATATATATATATCTGTGTGTGTGTGTATGTATGAATATTTTTCTAAATCTATACTCATATTAAGTTTTAAATAAATCTGGAAGTAAAATACTTACATGTCTAATCTTTGATTATAATATCATAGCTATGAATTCAATATAAAGTGATTTGAGGGTTTTACAAATCAACCATTAACATTATGCAATTGAGGGAACCCAATTTGACGTATGCTACCTAATGGAATATCTCACCTTCTTAGATTAATTTCTATGCTTCTATTCTCTTATCTTCATACAATTATAAGATATTGAATAATCGAGACATTATATGATGTGTTTTGGATATGGGATTTAGAAGTAGTCTTGATGTCTTTAGGCTTTTGCTTTGAAGGCAATGATGTGAGTACTATCATGGGCATGATGACAGGATCTGATGGTTTGACTTTAATCCTTGATTGGATATACATTAATTAGAAGATAATGGGAAAGATTACCATATACTTAATATGGAATTTTATGTGGTCATGTGTTTTGATGCACTTGTTCTTGAAAAGATGAGATATACTATAGAATAATTAAATGAACTATACAGAAGATATGTGATGTGGTGTAAATACATTTGAATTTGATGTTCTTCAAAGGAAAATTTTATGACATGTATTTCACATTAAAGACTAATCTTGTATCACTTTACTACTGTTCTCTAATATTAATGTTATTGTTAGCTAGTTTGAAATAGACTTGAAATGTCGATATGGATCATGTCTGCTTAGTTTCCACCTTCATATATCCTACTATAATAAAAAATAATTTACCCATTAGATTTTTGATCTAAAATTTTGAGTTCTATTTAGTTACTATCTTTTGTAGATTTGTGTAAATATTTAGGTGGGTATGAGGTTCCTACTAGTAATTAATTCCATTTAGACCTTAATGGTATTTTGGGCCTTGTTGTGCCCTATGATTAGTGAATTGGGCCTTGTTATGGATAAGGGTGGAATATAAATATGATCTTGTGTGGTTGAAAATATGTGTATATATTTTATGTATGATGTATTTGTTAAACTTGATTAATTTGTACAACTGTATCTCTTTGTAACTTGCTTCATGCAATTAAGAAATAAATAATTGAATTAACTTATCTAGTGTAACCCTAATCATGTAGTGCCATGTGATCGTAGAGCTATCTTGATATTAGTATTGTTCAGTTAATGAAACAAGTTTCCTTGTAGCAATCTAATATTGTGAGAAGGATCTCAAACTTGTGACTATTAAGTATATGCGGGTGCATGGAGGGTTTTTCTCTATCATCATGACTTCAATGTGAGAATAGTTGTAGTCATGTCTCGAGTTATATATGATTGAGAGATATGGTCGTAACTTGGATTTGAGGGTTGTATATCCTAATTTTGGTGTCATGGCCTGTGTACCCAGGATGGACCAAATGTTTAGTAGGTTGAGCCATTGTGCCACTACACTTTGTCACTCATACTGACCAAGGGGAAGATATCTTTAGGTATCTGATAATCTTAAGATCTTATATGTGGCTGATTGCAACATCGCAGTGGTCAGCTAGTAGTTTGAGTGGTACTCCTCAAACTATCTAGGTCTTAATAAAATATGTAATTCAGCCATATAGTATACCTAGTTAGGATTATATTATCGAACAAGATTGTATATTATTGTTGTGCTCTTATTATCTTCATGTTTTTTTATACTTTATGAATTCTCCATAACTGTAGGGAACACCTAAAGAACTATAAGTTAACTTATCTTGATTGCATTCAAGATGATTACTATGAGGAGATTGTTATTATAATATGAAATGTCTTATAATGTTGTCATTACAATTCCTCAAACTAAATTATGGAGTGATGTGGATAATTACAAATTGAAACGAATAATAAATTTCTTTCTTTTATTTGTTGTCCATCATAAAAGCTATTCATGTATGTTTATATCATGGTGGGAGTTATCTTCTTGTTGGGACTCTTTTAGAGTCTCATTTGACTCTTCCATAATATTTTTTAGTATTCTAGTCTAGTGGAAAGGATGCAGTGATCGAGATCTAACAAGATATAACATAGTTGAGTCTAGATTGTACATGTACTCTCACGTTCTTGAGGATGGCTAGATAGTTTATCGTTGATATGATGGGTTTCTTTCCTTTATGTTTCTTTATGACTATGAGTTGTAACTTGGGTTAGAAATCTAATGTTGTTGTGTCTTTATATATATATATATATATATATATATATATATATGGATCATATTGTAAGCAGATTTGTTGTAGTTAACAAAGAGATTTCAATATGTCTCTTGCTATATTGTGTACTCTTGATATGATTGAAACTAGAAGTATTATGCTTTTAAATGACATCATCTGATGTTTTGTGATGATTATTCATAATCAGATCTTTATGCAGACTATTTTAATCTAAATTTTTAACTCAGTTATAACGGTTGTTAGCTTTTAAGTTGGGTTTTTTGTCTAGGTACTTGTCCTAAGGATCACTTATGATTACCTAAAGACATTAAATCTAATGTTTTAAGGAGGGTTAGATAGATACTTCTTCTCATATGTACAATTCTGATAGTAGAAATGCATGTAACTCCTTAGAGAACATCTTGTATATAATATTTGAATTAATGGAAATTATTTGTTGTTATTTATTATTTGATTAGGTTTGGATCCTTGGGAATTTTAGGTAATGAATCTCAACTTTTTGGGTCTTTTATTAATTGGGGGATGATGAAAAGTTAGTTCGTTACATTTGGTATCAGAGCCCCATAATTTTCAAATAATATGTAATAGTTTATAATTTCAAGTAATATGTACAAATATAAGGAAACTTATTAAGACATGACCTTATGGTAACTATGTCTAGAAGGGTTCATGGCTTTGGGGGATGGTAATATTTTCCTATGCACCATTAATTTGGCTTACGAGGATTCCCTTAGCCACAGTGATGCCTTCCTGGCTAGAACCTAGGGTTTGCCTGAATTAATGTTTTTTGTAAGACTTCTCATCTCAAATTTAGTCCACTTCACATCCTCTTTCTTAATAAACCCTAAAAGATACTTCCCTTCTATCTTGGGTTAGGGTTTTTGAGAAGAAGTAGGATTAAGGCATCCTTCAAAAATTAATGTACATGTAATGTGGAAATAATAATGTACATGTGTTGTGGAAATAATTATAAAAAATGTTGTATGGGTTTATCCTTTTGAGGGTAACCCTAGATGGAACTAGGGTTGGTTTGAGAAAACCCTAGTGGGTCAAGGGACATAGAAACACTAAAATATAGGGTGTGGTCTCTAACCGTAACCTAAAACCATAATTTTAGGAAATGGGAAGCAGTGTAGATGAGATAGAAAACCCTATCCACATGAAGAATGATTAGGCTAAAAGGAATAAGAAAAATATAATGAGTTAGGTGATATATCCCCCCATGCACATGTACATGTGGAGTAAGACATTAATGAGAAACGTTTTAAGAAACATAAGAAACCTATGAACAAATCATTTTAGGGTATAACTTGCTCGAACCCTAAGTAAGATACATCTGGTGAGTTAAAGTGCATGGGGTGAAAGAAAGTGATTATGGAAACGACGGGTGATCAAGGCCAAGAAGGAAGATCACCTCAGGACAAGCTCGGAAAGGAATGCATATGAAACCAAGCCTGGAAGAGGGAAGGTTATGAACGTCCACTGTAGGGACTAAATCCCTAAAGAGATGATTCACCGTGAGAGAGAAAGGATAAGGGTTGAGAAGTTGTAATTGAAAATGTATGTTCAAAAATATAGAACTTTTAGGGTCAGTGTCCCGACCTAGATGGGCCAACCCATGAGTGGGAAATGGGGGAGGCAAAACCCTAAGACCTTGGGGTCAGGTTGTGACTAGAGATCTTAACTTCTTCATATGAGTCAAGAAGACACCCTAGGTTAGGACCTTCCCTAGAAGGATGAGTTGACCAATCAGTTTGAGAATTGAGGTAACCTTTATTGTCACCTAAAATGTGAAGAATTAAGTACACAAAATATGATAACACATACATTCTTTGAACCCATGTATGCCATCTCAGAGAGGACACACAAAAAGTCACTAAGGAAGTGGCTGAGAGTAGGTGACCAAGTCAGGATAGGAAGGTAACTAATCAGCCAAGCTAGGATAGGCAGAATGATGTATAAAGGAAAGTCATTGTAAAGACTGGTGATCAAGCCGAGATAGGAAGATCACAGATAGGCCAAGACGAGAAAAGAAGGCCGATATAAGAGGAATTCATTGCAATGAACAATGATCAAGCCATGATAGGAAGGTCACCAATAGGCCAAGTTGGGAAAGGAAGGCCAATATGAGAGGAAGTCATTGCAATGGTTAGTAACCAAGCCAAGACCAGAAGGTCAATAATAGATCAAGTTGGGAAAGGAAGACCGCCATGAAAGACCAAGTCAGGAAGGGAAGGCCGCCATGAGCCCCATGAAGGAACATAGTATGTACCCTAAGAAATGAAGGAGATTCAGGTTCAATGATTACATAAGGAAATAATGTGCTAAATGTTATAACCCCAAATTTTGGGTTCAAGTGGTGAGAAATATAATTTCTCATATTAAAGATGTTTGAACAAATAATCATATATTTGGTTGAGAATAATTGGATTTCGTTAAAATAGTCTTGTTGTATGATTTGTGGGCTTTATTGGCTATTGGGCCCAATAAAAGGAAAAATAACAAAGGAAATTCAATTAGTAAATGGATAATTGAATCTTAAGAAAAGAAATATGTGGAAACCTCTAGAAGGCAAATCCAAAGAGGATTTCGTGCCTCTTGGGTTCCTTGGGTACCAAGGAGTCCAAGGTTGCAAAAAGAAAGCAATAGGAAAAGAAAAGATTAATCAAGTATTTCTTTATGAAGAAAGAAATTGGAAAATAATGAGAAAATGTGGAAATTGAGTGGAAAGAGGCATAAATGAGATTTCTTTGGGAAATTTCGTATCCATGATATTTCTAATGATAAAAGGAATGCCAATGAGGAAAATAAAAGAGGAATAAAGATAAATCCTCAAAAAGAAATATCTTATTTAGAAATAAACATGATAATGCAAAATAATGCATATATGTGCATTAAGAAGGATAATGAGTATTCCAATAAAATAAATTTCGAAAAAAAGAGTGCCTTGGGATTCAAGGAGTTCCAATAAAAAGGAAAGAAAGAGAAAATAATAAAAAGGCAAAATAAGAGGATAATGTGTTGCTTTATTAATGGATTATATAATTTTGATAAAAGGGAGTATTTTCCTAAAGAGGTATATACATATATGTATATTTTCATGGTTAATGGATTAATAGGGCAAGAATAATGATAATAAAAGAAGTGATTTTCGTTTTTATGATTATCCAAGAGATAAGGAATATCTAAGAGATAATTAGGAGAGAGAGAAACATGCTTCTTAGGGAAGAAACCAATTTCCTATTGGAAAAAGATGGGTTTGCTTCGTGGGTAAGCATTCAGAGGGTTCCTATCTACCCCTATAAAAGGAACAAGCCCTTTAGCCTCGAGTTGCCTTGTATTCCTCTCAACTCCAACCGTGCACCCGCCCAAAAACCCTAACTAAGAGAGATGATGAGAATATGTTTTCATGAGGCGGCTAAAAGAAGTTGCGACGTTAGCTCGACGGTCCGTGATACCAGGTAGGGTCTTCGTGCTCGTAGCCGTGTGCTATCTTAGGCGCAGCAGTGGCCGTACGCTGCAACTCCGGCCAGGGGTCGCAGGTCTGCGCGGGCCCAAAACGGTCGTTCTGGGCATAGTTTGAGCGGCGCCCCACGTGCGTGAAGGCACGGCGGAGGTAGAGCAGGAGTTTCAGTGGAGTTCGCGACCTGAGGAGGGAGATCGAGCCCCTGCAAGGCTGCAGCTAGCGGCCGCTAGGGTTGGCTAGAGGTGGAAGACGACCCCTGGTTCATTGGACGATAATACCCCTCTGGGGTGTGAAGGAACGTCAACTTACGGGAGGGCACCGGAGTAATTTCGTTATGTTTTCAAGCTAGCCGCGTGCATGGGGACTTGGCGACGTGGCAATCCCGGATTGGTCAAGAGGTACTTTTCCTTGCAAAAATCGTAGTTAAATATTCGTAGCTTGGATGACAAAAGTTTATATATGAAAATTGATCCTTAGAATGAGAGGAATCCATTAAAATATAATTGGATCCTAATTATGTTTGCAATTCGAAAAGTAATAGAGGTTATTAACTTTAGTGTAATGATAATTAAGAAACCCTATTTTGAAATGAATAAAATGTTTAATGGGGTTTAATGGATCAAAAGAGTTGATTTTAACATGTTTAATGTAAAAATGTACATTAAGATCGAAAAGGATGATCTTTGTACGTAATTAGTTTAATTTGATGATTATGTACATAAATATGATTAAAAGTACATAAAGCTATCATCTTTAATGATTAAAATAATGAAACACCCTTAGATTTGATTATAGATGGTTTTAATGTTGTTTAATGGATAATTTAAGCCAATATTAACCTTTTGTTGATAAACGAGGAAATAGGATCTAAAAAGATGATCTTTTTATATAAATGGCTTAAGTTAGGGTTTTGTGCATGATTATGCATTAATGAGCTTGAAAACCCTAATTTAGGGGAATATGACTTTTAAATGTTTTAATTGTTCAAATCCATCAATCATTGAGGGAAACGTCGATAAAATCCCCGGAAAATTATTCGGTATAGTCATAAGCATAACCACATACCTGATTTGATGATTCATGCAGATTATTCATCATTTACTTCATGTATATGCAATCAAGCCAATCAACAGATCCAAGCAAGTAATTAAATCATCACATAATTCCTAAAAAGAATATGTACTCTATTTATTACACATTTCATCAAGAATCTACTTTATTGACTTGGATTCTCTTTCTAGGGTTTCTAATCCGCATTAAGGTTCCATTAATACTAATTAGGGTTTCTTATATCAATTTCTCGAACTTTATCTCCTTTAGATTAACAAACCCTAAAATACGCTTTTCCTTTTATATAAACCCTAATTGCTCAAACTATTCATTTAATAGTCTTTTATACTTAGATTGACTTAGGATCATCATATCCCAACTGTTGGATGTTTCAATTCAAGCAACTATAAAGTGACTATGACTATCACTATAGGAATACATGTATAACTAGCTAGATCCAGATCCACCCTTATGGCTATGCAAAGGCTAAGGATAACCTAGAGAAAGGTCTAGGGTATCAGGAGTTATAAACTGGGCTACCCATGTGTAGTGCCATGAGACTCTTAGCATACCATGAGTTAAGGAGTGGGCTACCTACGGGTAGTGACATGTGACTCTGCCCTAGAAATTGACTCACTTGATAGGTGAGGTTATGAGGGGTAAAAGGGAAATGGTACACATGGATCACGTAGTTATACTTAAAGTGAAAAATTGATTGTTAAATGATAATTGAATGCAATACAATATTTGCATGTTTATTGTTTCCCCCGCATACCAGCTTCGGCTGACCGACGTTTTAGGTACAAGCCAAAAGGACAAACAGTAAATCGTCACATTGTGAAATACATGAAGAAAATTTCAAGGAGGATTAGTTAGCGTAGAATCATTAAGTGGATAGAAGTTAGAAATCCAAAATTTCAAAAGGTATGCAAAGTTAATTTTCTTACAACTTTTCAGTTTAGTATGGTAAAATTTGATAATTATTCCTGGTTAATTGTCGAACCTTTGATCCAGAAGTCATGGGCACGGCTTCGACCTCTCGGTCTCCCTTAATTGGGGGTTATCGGGAGGTGGGGTCGTAACACTAAATGTGAAACCATGACGCCACACAATGAGATAACTCAAAATCCAAGCCCAAGATCAACAACTAAACAACCACTTTACCACAAAGGTAGATAAATTAAAACTAGTCTCATATAACCATCATAAGAGGAAACTTATTACATCAAGGTCCAACCACTTATATCATGTCACATACCATATCAAGTACTTATAGCTGCTTAGTGGCATCAACCACAACCTACACACAAAAGAACATGTTCACATGTACATGCCATATAAATAAAACAAAAACATAGTGCCAAAACCATGTGTCTATATACATCATTTACAAAACACATCCCTCTTGAGACTTGAGTGTATAGGGACAACACATAGGACTCTACTACAACACTATCGGCTATACAACCTTATGAGTTCACTGTTCTCCAAGTTGATCTTCCTCAATAACATGATCTCTACCACACCACTGACGACTGCCTAAAATGGTGTGGAAACCATGAGCATGAGACCCATGTCCTAGTGAGAGATATAACTCTTCGCCAACGGTTATTGTTACCACAGATATATTACTATTAACGGGATGAGCAAATTCAACTAAATGAATTATTTAAACTAATTACACAAGTTAAGCAGGTTGAGTAACTATGATAGATAAGAAGACATTATGTGTAATTATAAATAATATGAAGAACATGTATAACAATTAACTTCTACTGCCACAATATATTATAACTGAGCAGTTTAAGAAACTCTGTTATACAATAAGCAACTAGCAGCATAAGGAACAAAGCAAATGTAAACATCAAATGTGAAGTGTGTTTAACCCTAAGAAGATATACTACATGGTTGTATTACATCTTTTATTTCTACCCTAAGGATTTAAGTTGTACCACCCAAATCCAACTAACCACTATGAAGTTCTATTCAGTGCCATACAAGATCTAGGAAGAGCCAGAATCCATGATTTTATCCTCATCTGGTTAGTACAAGTCTGCGCTATAGTGGCATATCAGTCAAACTGCCTCTAGTGACATATAGTCAATCTGAAAACACCTAGCCCACCTTGGTATAGGTCATGGCACTAGAAACCAAGTTGTACACACATGTATCATCCAAGGCATAACTACTGTTATTCTCACTATTGTCCTGACATATCACACATATAACACTAAAACATGACCACATCAACTCTCAAACTCCTTGGGATCTGCATGACAAGGATGTACTCTCCAAGCATTCCACATACTAAATAGTATGCGCTGCAAGTTTTTTGTAGGAATACTCATTTCACCATCCAACAAGTCATGACGTTGAGATGGATCTATGGCCAGGGAAACTACATGATTAAGGTTTCACTTGATTAGTTATTTCCTATTGGGTGAATTAAGGATGCATCAACAAGTGGACATACAAACCCTAATTAATTTCTAGCAAGCATTAAGGTATAGCAACTCCAGAAGATATAAAACATATGAGGTATGAATCTTATCCCATCACCACATGATACCATTCATTCCCTATCACATAAGCAAGAGGATCACACTTCCAATAGGACTCAACCATGCCCAAGGGTCATTAAGATCATCACATCAATCATAACAACCTATAAGGACATCATTGTCTTTCCATGCCTTACCAAAGGCTCAACAAACCATCACCATACCCGCGATACACATGTTTAGCATAACCTTGCATCAAGATGTTCACATAAGAACACAATAAGGTTCAACCACATTGAGAAGATATTCCACTACCACATAAGTTACACAAGGGAGCCAAGCATAAGCAATCACCCTTATGAGATCATTTTAGGGTTAGGTTCAACAACTAGATTAAGTATGATCAACTATAATCACTTAGTTGTATTAGGGTTAGTGTATGGAGATAAACTAGATTGGTGTTACACCTCATCTCATTATGGTGATCATAAGTCTACATTCATATGAGGGAAAATGTAAAACTCCATGATTAAGGGCAAACCACCATCGGATTATTCGTCATTCAAAGCAAACCAACATACCACAAGAATCACCCCAAAACCATCAGATGTGAGAAGGTAAAACTATTGGTTGTAAAACAAGCAAACACCTTGAACAAACCAATTAGAAAGCCATCGAGTTGTGACTTAGATGAGTCACCAACTAAACCTAGTCACGACATCGTTTGACAATGTAGAAACACCATTGGTTGTTGACTCAAGAAAGACAATTAGTTGTGGGATTACAAACCACCATTGGTTGATCACTTATAGAAAGCCATAGGTTGTAGTGTCTAGGACCACCATCGGTTGTGGTATCTAGGACTCACATCGGTTGTGACACTCAGTGTCACCATTGATTTTGGACCATTGGATCATGGGCCAAAAGAGCCATCAGTTGAGAATCAGAACAAACATTGGTTTATGACCCAGACTAGCCATCTGTGAGACTCAGTGAGGCCATCAATTTATATTAACTAGTGGGAAAAACTGATCCAAAGACCAAGGAAAAACCATCATTTGTTAAACCAAGAAAGACATTGTTTGAACCACCACACATATGAGTACTAAAGACCATCGAATTTGGAAACCCTAACCATCGTTTGTTTAGTGGAAAGAATGTCCATCATTTTTTCTCAAGAGAAAGATCCCAGAATAGCAGCAAAGTAACCCCTATCGGTTGGGACACAAAATCCAAGCAAACAACAAAGAACTAAGCCATCGGGTGTACAAGAAGGAGAGAAAACAGCTCACAAAACCTAAGTAAACCCATCGTTCAAGAGAGACTAAGAGCCATTGTTTGTCAAGAAAGCAAACCCTAAAGATTCCTCTATCATAGAAAGGTCGTGAACATGGTTTATAACACATCCATGAAGATAAACCATCCAAGCAGCTAGTGCCTAAGATCAAACCCTTGGCAAAGGTAAGATCTTCATACATAGAACTAAATTTTAGAGCAAGATCTAGCACATGAAAGCTATAAGTAAGCAATAAACATGGAGAAAGTTATATAACTCACCTATAGATATAAGAACAAGATCCAAACAGTAATCTAGCTCGAGCACAAGAGGAAGGAATTCCTATCTTAGCACTCCACATGACCAAGCAAGCTTCTTCTTAAAGAAAGAGAGCAAACCCTAAGTCAAGGAAGCAAGAAAGAATGGTTCTTTAAGATCTAGAGAAAGATATACCATGGAACACCATGGACACAACCAATAAGAAGGAGGAAGGAGGTAGAGAAGAAAAGAAAACGAAGGAAAAGAGAGGTATCATACTTTCTTAGGTCAAGAACAAGCAAAGGAAGCCCCACAAGCTCCAAGAGAAGGTAGGTCTGAACCCTTGGTGCACATGCAAGGATATCGATCACCTTCTTCTACTTTGGGGACCCTATTCTCTAGTAGAGAAAGGAGGACTAAGATCTAGAAATCAAGGAAGAAAAAAGAGTCCAAAAGGTTCATTTGCATGGAAGGTAGGATGTTTATATAGATATGGGAGAGAGAAGAGAAGGCTAAGGTGTCCTAACATGTTTGCCAAGTTTCTATAGCAAAGGGACATCACATCCATGCAAGCATCAGCTCCATCGGTTGTGGAGTCTACTAGGCCATCAGATATTAACCCTCCTGGGGTTGTCCATCAAGTTTCATCACTAGGTGACCATCGCTTGATGAAACTCTAGGTCACTAGGTGGAAAACCATCGATTGGTCACCCCTTCCAAGTAAACCATTAGTCCAAGGAACCCCAAGAGAGAAGACCATAAACCTACCACCTCTGGAGATCACCATCGGTAGCCCTCACCTAAGTATGACCATCAAATGTCATCCATACAGGGGAACCATCAATTGATGGCCTCTCAAGGTAGCCCATCTATGAGAGCAAAACCCTAACTTACCCTAGAAAGGTAACACCACCAAACAAAGGTGCAACTAGGTGCCCCAATCCAGAGACAATTGAAAACATGTAAGGAACATAAAGAATGTGACAAATTCAAGAAAAACCCTAGATATGGTTAAATTGTAGAAAATCCAAAATGTGCACAAAATTGCATAACATGCTCAAACAATGTCCAAACTGGATCAAACTTGAAAATTAAGATATCACATGATATAAAAGCACATCACAAGGTAATATTAAGGTTTTAAGCACTTAATTAATGTAAGGAAGCATGTTCAACCACTAAGCAAGGTCTGGGGTCGTACACTAAAGTTGTAATATCTTAATAAACCCTACAAAGGGTACATTCGTAAGTCAATTTTAAGGTAAAGTAGAGAGGATTAAAGGTACATAAGAACAATGAGACTAGGAGGTGATTGTTCCCTGAATGCATAAGATCATAGGGTTGGGAGGTAACAACCATGTTTTCTCGATACCCATGAATTAGGAGATTGGCCACCTTCATGAGTTCATGAGACCCAATGGATGAATGTGAGAGGAACTTCCTAGATGCATAAGAATGATATCACTCCAAAAGTACCTATAACCCTAGAGACCTTGAGGAAATGACTAAGTCTAATGAGACATTAGGTGTAAATATAAAAGATACAAGAACTCATGTAATACTGAAATTTTAAGAGGGATTGTGCCCAAACTCAAAAGTGAGAAGAGAAATCGACTTCATGAAATTTAAGTTTTATTATCAAATTAAAAAGATAAGTACAGTTTAGAGTCACACTGAGAATGATTCAACCTAAAATGTGAAATTTTGAGATAATGTTTGGGTACACCAGTCTGCTCTTAGAATAGGATGAACTTTGTATTTGGATTGCATACAAGTTCTTATTTCATCTTATTATGAGTGAGATAGATTTGGTAGACACATGTTATGCTTAAACTTAACCTATGAGGACGAATACCCTAAGTTGATGTTAAAGGCACAGTCTAGAGTTTGAGGCTCTACCTCACCCTTATGTGGAAATAAATGAATAATAGATTGGAATTTAGGTAAAAAGGTAATAACTGAGTGATAATGTCATGTGGAAATGCCCTAAATTGAATTCAAGCACCAATCTTAGTAATAATGTGAAGAATTTGCACATCGTTAGAAGCTTATAAAGATATCTAAGAAGGGTTGCTAACCCTAAGGTTTGGAACTAAGATGAGTTATCATTCACCTTTACCTTACTAGGTTTGAATTTTGGGGACAAAATTCCTTTTAAGGAGGGTGAATGTAATATCCTCAATTTTGGTGAAATTGAAATATATTAATATGAGGCTTGAATTGATAAGTAAATCACCTAATTTATTGTTGAATAACAATATAGGACCATGAGACTGTTTGTTTTATTAATAGGTCCTTGGGGCACAAGACACGGAAATAAGAGATTTTGTGCATAAATAAATGATAGTGGCTTCATGAATTGTTGAAAAATAGAAATATGAAATAATAGGCAAGTTTTTAAAAGAAAATAAGATGTGTGATGTTTTAGATAATTAAAAGAGTAATTATCTAGCTAGTTTTGCAACACATGTTTTGAGACATAAATTAATATTATTTTGATCTAACTTTTGGTGTACTTGAAGATAATAAGGAAAGGAAGAGAATTCTAGAAATTTAGAGAAAAAAGGACATTCCATGAGATATGGCATTGTTTTTAAGTGATGTTTAAAAGGAACAAGCTTTGTGTAGGAAAGAGATCCCATTAAATCCCAATAACTAAATATAGCTTGGGAAAGGTGTTAGGAGGTTTCCTTGAAATAAGAATAACCTAGAATTCATGATAAAATTAGCCAATAAAGTGCCATGTATTTATATATTTTCCTTTTTGTCTTTTTGTGTGAAGTTGGTAGTTTTAAGTAAAGGAATACTTGAAGGACATGTATGAATATATATATATATATATATATATATATATATATATATATATAAAGTCACCATATTGGAAATCTATTAAATGCTATTTTTTTACAACTAAAAGTACTTTTCCCATGAATGCACTCAATAATCATGAGAAAAGGGTAGGAGGACAATAGAAGGAGAGAAAAAGGGATACTTTGACCATCTACATGAATAATAAAAATAGAAGGGAGAAGGATACACCAAGAAAGGCAGTGATTCTTTGCCAATAGTAGAAATTACACCCTCTTCACTAGTCTACAAGGTTTGTAGAGCTTAAAACCATACTACCCTTGATTACATAAGGAATAGAGGGAACTACAGACATTGCTACGCCATCACAATCCCTTTCCAACCCTACCTTCTTCTTATGAAAAAGGGGCAGATGCTTAGATCCTAGAGGTGACAACAGACCATGGAACAAGATTAGGGTGAGCCTGGATGCTCCATCGAGCTCGACCAACATCGTGGTTGTCTGCGGGATAGTCCTCCTCACCCCAAAAACTTTTCTGGCGTCTGCAACAAGTCACGTTGGAGAGGTTGCACCCTCATTCATTGCTCTCATAGCCCAGCCACCTTAGATCTGACCTAGAGCTTTTTCATGCTTGACAGGGTGTGATGGAGGTGGAGGAACCCTCGCTCATTCCTTCCATGGTGGAAGCAAATGATGGTTGACCCTTTCATGGCGAAACTATATTGAGGCGACACATCCTGCTATCACACAGACAGCGAGGTTCCACGTGAAAACGTGCGGAAAATACCATAAACCACTAAAGTACCAAAAACACAGGGTAATTAAAACTGATTTCGTAAAGCAAATAAACCAAGAAACTATTACATTCAGATCCTCAGCCTGCAAGAAAATAGGTTATATAAACATTTACAAGTCTTGATACGTGCCCACATCTTATAAGATTAGATGTCTTCACATGAGTTCATCACTTGTTCATATATACAGAACGGGCCACATCCGGCCAGCAACATCATATACAAAGTTTTATCAGCTATACATCGTAAAACAACATCAAAACGCCCCCAAGGACCTAAGAGTACAGAGATGACTCTAAGACTCTACTACAAAACAAGTGAAACAGCAGCATATCCATCTCTTGCCTTCTACTGCTCCTCTTCTTGCTGCTCGGTCGCAACCCCGCGACCACCACCACGTCTAGCGCGAACACCTAAAAGGGTTGTAAACCAACGGGGTGAGACACACATTCCCAGTGAGAAACATAACTCCCGTCGAAACCATAAAACCTCAGAAAGGTTAAGCAACAACAGCACATGACTGATAAAAGGTACAATAAGAGCAGTCTATAGAGCAAAGTTGTTATGAGCTTACCAAGATGTACGGGAGACATATAACCAAGTATTTCTTTATGGAACATGATTGACAAGATAAGATTTATAAGATCTTACCACATAGCATAAGGAATGTATAAGTAACTGCAAAGTATAACAAGATCAACTACATAAGCAAGGCCTCAACCAATGTTCCGTATTTTTCCTTAAGCAATAAATACTATTCGGCTGGATTACGTGTTATTATGCCCTGAGGAAGTGAGCCATACCGCTCAAATCCAACCTTCGGTTGCGAAACCCAAGCCAGTGCCATACAAGGTCAATGGAAGAGTCAGACTCTACGACCTCCCACCTCGTGGTTAGTGCACGAGAACCAAAGTAGGACCGCAGTCTCATGCTTAAGTGGCCTCAGCCACAGGGTCAGCTCCCGTAGGATACCCTTTCTCTAGCCCGCCTTGGTATAGGTCTCGGCGCTAGTATATCTGAGCCACGGGCCAGTTCACCGTGCTCCCTAAGCCATGAATGCATTCATGCTCTATCACACTAAGCCATGGGCCTATTCACCATGTTGTTATACATATCGTGAGTCTACAACCGAAGTTGCACTCTAACCTCCTCATTTCCGGCTAGGAGAAACCACACATATTCAATAATATGCGCTTCCAGGTTAACCCACAGGAGAACCTATTTCACCATCACCAGCTACTGACGATGATGGATCTATGGCCAGGGAAAACTACATGATATGTTCCACTGTAATTAGTTAGTATATTTTAAGTGGATTGTTGAGGCAAACAAGTGGTATCACATATATAACATTAAGCTACATTATTGTTACCACCATCACAATATCCTGGGGATCTCAATCCCTCATCACAAGCAACCACTGCCTCAAAAGGCATTCTCATCACTGGGGATAACAATCCCAGATCTCATCATCAGAGGATAACACCTCAACTAGACACTTAAGCCAAACTCAGGACCTCAGACCAAAACACATAAGACTAGTGATGCATGTTATCTCATCATCAAGAATGACCATCAATGCAGTGTTATTCAAACATATATACCTCATAGCCCTTTACCTGGAAATGCATCTGCATGAAAAACCTACATGGTTAGTCTACACAATCATAGAGATAACTAAAACCATCATTGATTAACAGAATGATTGTATTGTCAATATAGGGCAACATTGATGATTGCATGCTTTATCATTCATGCCTCAACCTATGACCATAGACATGGGTCACATCATCATGTGAAGCAACTCATATACTTCCAAACTTATCATTATATATATATATATGATTTCAAGATGATCATAAACACATGTAATATCATGGCATTAGAGTTCAGATATGTCATGTTTTACATAGGTGTGTTCTACCATATCAATTACCTCACTACTATCAAACATGTCAAAGGTTCACAAACCATAAACCATAACTCTTAACAACAAGAATGTGATCACATGATAACGAACTATCAGATGGGATTTTGGGTGGAACATGACCCTCACTAGAAGTGCCCACTACCCTCACAAGAAGTGTGACGGGCAGGACACCCTCACTAGAAGTGGTATCGAGCTGGGTAACTTCCCTCATGTCGCCCAAGCATACTACCCACATATTGGCCAAGAAAAAACAAGGATGTCGGGCTACCACTCCAGGTATATCATGCAACCCTATGTATCGTACATCCATGTGTCGGGCATCCATGTGTCGTGTTAGGGTCACCATATGTCACTATATCGGTAATCCTCACCAAACCATGGCGCCCACCACAAGACTAGCTTACAGAGCTCCATAATGTTCAAGGTATATCGGGCACCAAGCCACTACCTCAGCTAGGTGTATCGGGTAGGGAACTCAATAAGGCATAACGCCCCATACACAAAGGTATCAGCCAACAACCAAACACATCTAGGCACAATGACTAAGGGTACAACTCAAACGGGCAGCAAAGGAAAGCCTATCATCCAACCAAGCTAGCCTCATCCTATCGGCCAACACACAAGGCAAGGACCAAGGTATATCACCCAACACAACCTCATCACATCAATCCAAACTCTAGATCAAGAGAGGGTATCGGGCGACACCATCCCCAAGCCATATCGTTCAAGATACAGCCCAACAAGATCATCATCAACCTCAAGCACAAGGGCACCAAACCCTAATTGATCAAGAAGATCGGCTCAGCTCTTAACAACCAAGAGAGAGGGGTCTTGTACAACCTCTATCACAACTCGGGCAACCACAAGGATCAACCTCCACATAGGTCTACATCTACCAAAAAGCTCACCTCTCGAATCCATGGTGAGAGGAGGGTGTTGCTCAAGCAACTAGAATGCAAGCTCACCTCTCAACTTGAATGAGAGAGGGGTATTGCTCATATTACTAGAGCTCAAGCTCACTTCTCTAGACCAAGGAGGGAAAGGAGTGTTTCTTAACAAGGAAACCCTAAAAACATGGTTCGGCCAACTAGGTACAACTAAACAAGAAACATATCTAGTAACATACAAGCCGATTATGATCATAAGGAGACATACAAGGATATAGAAGAAAGTAATATGATTAGGGTTAGGAGTTATGTAACCCGCCTTAAGCAAGCTCCAAGCTCCTAGCACCAAGCACACCTCAAGAGGAAGAAGAAGAAGACTTCAAGATAAGGATCGTCCACCAAGCTTGCAAAGGAAGAGGTGTCATGCAACCAAGGGAGAGGGAAACTAATGAACTAAAGTGATCATTAGCAAGAGAAAGAAGGCACATATATAGGAGAGGATGGAGGAGAAACCAAGGTAAGACAAGGCAAGGTGTCGCCCACCTAGGGACACTTGTCCATTGGCAATGACACCTCTCTAACTTGCCTTAAACACGTGTCCAAGGCCATTGCTACATGCAAGCATTAAGCGCCAAGTGTCCACTAGTGGTGACACAAATGAGGTCAAAAGGGTCAAAGGGGTCCATGGACGACACACCCCATCTCCATGCCTGACATCACTCCCTGGGCGACACACCTATGGCCGATACAATGCACTCCTGCCTGACACAAGGTCAACAAGGCAAGGGCAAAGTTCAAACAAGGCATCTCAAGGCCCAACAAGCTCATCCAAGCCCAAAGCAACTCAAGCAACGAGCCCAACCTTTCCTCTCAACACTAGAGGAAGAAAGGAGAGAGAAGAACACTTCTCAAGGTGAAAAACTTGCTCAACAACCCTAGACCTGGGTTAATTGCAAGTAGCAGCTCCAGCCCTCAACAAAGCACAAACAACCCTAATCACCACTAAAGGTGATTAGCAAGCAACTAAACACCAGGGTTAAGCAAAGCAAACAGAATAAGCCCTAAACGGAGGCCAGGGTCCTTACATATATGGCCTTGCGAGGAGGAAGACAAGTACGGATCAATTTGACCAAAATGCCCCTCCAATGTGAGGACCCAACTCAATGTACGAGGGCAACTGGGTCTATTCATTATAACCCAGGTGCACCCTAGAGATAAGTACATGAGAGGTAAGTTGCCTACATGGCACTGTCTTATTGTTCCATTAGGGAACAATTTATACATATTATAGAAAATGATAGGTTTATCCAAATACAAACCTATATACCAAATCGATCAGGAAAAATGAGAGGAACATAAATAAAATATAATTGGGAGTTAATTATTCTTCATATTCCAAAAAGTACCATGGATACATGTTTAAGTGGCGATTAAGGCACGTAAACCCTAGATTTGTATATTGATCTTGCTAACTACTTTTCATTAAGATGTACACTAATAATGTGGAATATGATGGTGATTTAATATGTATGACTCTAATGATGACATTCGAGTTTCTAATGTGAATAATCATGCATATGAAAGATTAGGGCTAAAGATCATAGTTTGTTATGTTACTAATGAACTTAATGTGATCTATTTTCTCCTAATGGAAGATTATGATGGATCTAACGATTATGGTTTAATATCTAAAATTATTTATCATTAGGATCTTAAAGTTGCATAATCTAACTTAGTTGCTCGTAATGGCATAAAAGGCCTAACTTGATAATGAGGGTTACACATGATGATTAATGCAGAGTAATAAATTTAATAAAGTGTTATGCAAGAGAATTAGGGATTGTACCCTTATTCCATATCCTAAACCCGATTCAACCGTAACCCTAGATTAGGACTCGAGTAGGGTTTAATCTATTTAATGTCATGGTGGCACTTAAAGGTTTACATACATGTTGATTAAATCTTGAATTGCTTGGATCTATTGATAGGATTGATTGAATATACTTGAAGTATAATTTCATGGTTCACCACTGAGGTATGTGATTATGATTATGACTACCCACAATATGGTTTGCCACTATTTGTTGAGGTTTTATTAAGAATTGAACAAATGTATTGATCTAGGCCCTTGCATGTGTATTGTTTTAGGGATGTTTTCTTAGAAGAGGAAGAGTATTGCTCTACATGGGGTTGAGGCCACATGTTTGGCACGATGTTGTGTCGATAATGGCCATTGGTAGATCCATATTATCTATCTAACCATGTGTTGGAGTTTTTGTGTCTTGAGAATACTCTCTAGAGCACTCATGAAATAGATTCTTATGAAGGTCGTACTGAGCACACCATGATGATCGTGTCCTTGTTCTCTCATTATCTATTCATTGTTCATTAAAATATATATTGAAAAGTATGGTTCAAGGTGTGGTTTACCATGTCTCTCTCTATATAGATGAATCATTGATACAAACGATTCAAAGCCGCAAGCAAGTTGTGTTAAAAGACATAGTTTAGTCTTCTTTTTTCTTTCCCAAATTTTGATGTTTGTGGACTATATATCAAAAGAGGTATCATAGACATATGTTTTGTGTACTTGAAAACCTCTCATTTATCATTTGTTCCATATTGTCCACTTCTAAAGTGAGAGGGATCCAATTATGTGAGATTGAAGACCATAGGTCATGTGAGCCTTCCAAGGGTACTAAAACCTATAACGAATTGGTCTTATTTGTTAGTTGAATTTTGGTGAATGAAGTAAAACACGCACACATGCATGCTTTGCCATGCCCCGGTCGACATAGTTTTATTAATTACATGCAATTTATTTTTTATAAACAAATATCATACATTAATTTTTTGTTGTTTGGGGACAAAATGAGGCACACATTTCATTCGCTTGACTTCCATGCAAAGGAGTCTTGCTCCACCCAAACCTTAATTGTCTTTGAATTACTTTCTAGTGACTTTTCCATCAAGTTTTGTTAGTTGTTGGTTTAAATTTTCTTGATTTTATTTGGGTGCGTCAAATGATACATTAAATTGTGTGTTGAATATCATTCGATTAAAAAACATCTAGTTGAGTGGCTACTTTGTTTTCTACTTGTATTTATAAAATGAACATGTCTAAGTCATTTTCATACACATCTAAATAGGCAATGAACATCTGACAGTTACCGAGTGTTTTGTGCTCTTTGCCTTCATTACTATTTTGTGTAAGATTTACTAGGTATTGTGTTCGACCTTCTTACTTTGCCATTACCTGCTAATACAAGCATCACCACTCTAGCTTGTCATTTCTTGTTTACCACCTACATGTGCTCATCATTGTTTTGCTTACTAAACTCTTATGACTAGTTTTCTTGGGTGATATACGAGGGTCAACAATTAGTTGATCATTGCCCTTTTGCCAGCACCGCAGAGGCAGTACTTGAGTAAGGATCTATGACATATTTTATCCAAACAGAATATTGATTTACTTGACATATTTTATCTAAACAGAATATTGATTTACTTGACATGCCTTCACTCCCAAAGTCTCTAAATTTCCTAATCCTTGTTCATTATATTGATTGAACGTTTTGTTGTCTTGAAAATTTTATTCAAATAACAAACAAATCATCAAGCCTTTGCTAGCGTCAAGGCTAGAGCCCTTGGCTTGAGCGTGCACAAGATCTACAATTGTTGGTCTGAAAAAATTGCACTTTCTTGTTTTTGCAATTTCTTGTTTTAGAACTCTCATCAGTGTTGTAAATATATACAATGCTACTCTAAACTATCCATACATTTTCAAGGATAGATTACCATAGTCATGCACGTAATATCATATTTTATGTTACTAAATTTTGCATTAGAAAATATTAACTCATAACCTATGTGTTTTGTTATGATTTTGGGAATATGCAACAAGCATCGAATTAAAACATTAAAGGTCACGTTCAATTTATCATATTATGTTGCAGAATTTTGTATTTAATTAAAAATACATATATTTTTTTGGTAAGTAAAAAGATATATTTCAACTTTCTAGAAGGACAGAAATTTCAAGCAACGCCTCGGCTTAGCACCTATGGAAACCTTCTTCTCAACTTTTGCCCATTTTGCATTAAAACCGCTAATCTAAGTGAGGATTTCATTGTTCTTTCAATAGCAAATACCGGCCACCGTCACACGCGCCACTCTCACCCAAACATGACATAAACTGCAAATGACATCTTTTGTACCCACTATTCTTTCTGTCTGTCCTTCCTAATCTCAATTATTAATATACTTAAAAAAATCACCACTAAAAACAATTAAATGGACGATTACACGGCACAAATTAATGGGACACGTCAGTAACAGAAAAGTGGAAACTGAGGATTTGAACCCCATAAACCGCCACCTGATGAGACAGCTATTTATATCTGGCAGGTGAATTGCGCTGGTCAGCTAGTGCCACACAAAATGGCGGTTAAATTTTGCACTCAGCTCCTTTCGTCTCCGACCCAACTTAGAATTCAAGTACAAATTATAAGGAATATACACCTGTACGATACTGTTTCTAACCTAGATTCAGTCAGTTAATAATTCTAAACTAATAAGCTCCTGTCACGCCAAACCTCACCTGTTGCCAATTATCAACAGTGGTCTACGAGCATGAGGACATCTCTCGTGGCCTACACCAGCCAGTCGTATAAATGGCGTACCTAGTTTGGAAGAAAGATTTGAAAATGTCGCATTCTTGTACAGTAGCAGCAGTAATATAGTTATCAGCAAATACCGCATTGTTCAGATATGTCAGCTAAAAATTGAATTCGCAAAACACGTCATACTCGGCAGGTTTTATGATCACCGCCTATCTATCGTTACTGCAGCAAGTATTTGTTTAACAAAAGAACCGGACCACCACCGCCACAAATCTACATATTAAATACATGTAGTCCAAAAACTGTATACAAACGGCCTAAGTAAATTATGTGGCAAGGTACGACCGCTCGGCATCCATTCGTTGGCGTGGCTTTGGGCATCAAACACCTCTTCTAGAAGACGTGGGATCACGTAACTGGGTTTTCTTGATTCTTGAGCTCAAGAAATATATCTTACAAGATTCGAAGATAAGGACGGATGCGGCAACTTCAAAACCAAGCCCCACTCAAGAGCTCTTCACTCGAACGGTCCAACCAAGTGGCAATCAAACTGTATACCTAAATTGGCAAGTGGTATGGTCAAATCCGGAAACACGTCCAGTGGGATTCTTCATCGTGCGTGAGACAACACTGTCGTGCGCCCGCCTTCTTCTTTCACTTTCATGTGTATGTCAATGCAAATGATAGATCTACATAAACAGTGGCAGAACCAGAACCATAAGTTGGGGGGCTAAAAATTAAATATTCATTATAAGGTTTGAACTCATAACTTTTAGTGCATCAAATAACATATCAACCACTACACCATGTTCAATTTTGTGTCTTTATATGTGAAACATTGTATTAATAGTAATTGTATTATGTATTTATTATCAAAAAACGTATAATGTACACATCAAGAATTGAACTCATGACCATTGGTAGATGAGTGCAACTGCTAACCAATACACTACTTCCACATTCATGTCTTTTATGTGTCATACATGATATATATTATAAATATAAGTTACAAATATATGTATATATATGTATATGTATGTTTATTTTTTTATTTTTTTTTGGGGGGGGGCATGGCCCCTGCCCGCCCCCCCCTTGGTTCCGCCCCTGTACATGAAACTGGATTAATGGAGTTTGCTAGCTCGTTTCCTCTGCTCGGGATTTTATTCAGATTTTTGTGTTGCAACTATGTTTTATTTCTCTATTAGTTATAGAGAAAATCTAATGATCAATACGGGACTTCAAGCTATTGCTTTGGTCACTTCGGCCATGCTTCGAACTTGCGCTCCGACCAGCCATCGATGCGGATAGACCTGTCAAACTGGGTCAAAATCCGCGGGTACCCATGGGTCGACCCGTTTAAGTTGGGTTTGGATAGTAAAATTTGCCACCCGCTGAAAATCACCCAAACCCATACCCACCCATTTATTAAGCGAGTTTCGCGGGTGACCCAGTTAATTGAAGCAAATATATTCATATACATAATATACACGTACACTTATTAAAAGATGTTGTTTATTTTGTACAAGTTAATTCTTTACCTTTACCAACAACAATTGTATTCTCTTTATTTTGTGTTTGCAATAGGCAATAACAAGTACTTGTAATATTAGGAATGTCTAATGTTACATGACAAAATTATGTATTTTTCTTGTGATATTTATATATGAAAACTACATCGATTTTCCTAATTTATATCAACATACAACTAGCTGCTACTTTTTCATATATCAAAAACTAATCGAATAGTTTGACGTCAAACATAGTAGTTGGTTGGTTCTTTTGCACTATATTTGACATAAAAACAATAGTTACAAGCTGTTTCAAATATTGTTTTTAGTGTTAAAAAAAGCAACTTGTAACTTATTGTTGATTGTACACATTTTATATAGGCATCCACGGGCAACCCGCAACCCGCTGGGTCTGGGTGTGCTTTTCTTCCACCCATTTAGAAGTGTATCTTTTTGACCCGCATCCATCATACCCGCACCCGCAATGACCCAACCCAAACCCAACCCACCCACCTGTTTGACAGGTCTAGATGCGGATGTAGTCGATGCCGCTAGCTTCTCAATCATAAAAAATGACATATTTTTAGGCCAGCTTCACAAAGTTTGATGAAATTTTAAATGGAAGTTTGTAATATCAGTAGCAAGCTACCTAAACCCTAGAATCCGAGTTGTGATGATCATGGAAGCAATTTTGGAGCAAAATAAAGAGAGATTATGAAGAATAATTGGTGAAAGGAAGATCTACTAGTTTTTTTATAGTGATTTCTTCTAGTTGCATGTGTTCTACTTTTTGGGCATTAAAAGTTGTTTTTATAAAGTATATATGCATACAGAGGTCAATTATAAAGTATATACGGTATACGTAGAAGTATATATGGTTTTACATTTCTTTATTAATTATTTATCTATAAAATATATGTTGATCATACATTTACCTATTTAGTTTTTACAATCACGTGTCTAATTAGTACAATTACAAGAATAATAGACCCAATCATGCAAATATGCAATCATCACAACTTAAATAAATATAAACACACAACTATGATCGAAATCTAAGAAAACGTGTAAATATAAAAATGAAAATTAGAAATATAGCCATATAAAAATCGATGATTAATCCGTCTTTTATGGGGATGGTGGCCTTGTATGCGGTCCTAGCCCGCTTTGTGATGGATTAGTTATATGCGGAGCGGTAGAGGGTCCGAACCTTATATGTGACCACTTACACGGCTTCACAGACTGATTTTTGAAACACCGCCAATGATCATAGTACAAAAAACAAGCTCATTATTTATTATAATGCAGTTTTGTGTTGACAGATTTCTATGTACACATATACACAAGAGCGACGATGAAAATCAAAAGAGTCAAAATAATGAAAATCAAGAGATTCAATGTCACACCCCGTTCTCACACTAACCACTAATCACGAGATTAGGGCGCGACAGAGGGATTATCACATAAACAAATCACTGAGAACTTTTTCTTTTTAAAACCTCGTAATGATATCCAGATTATTGTTGTAAACTAAAACATGATAAACTATTGCGGACGCATTTCAATTAACCTGGCTAGAGAACATAAACAGAGTTTACAACATGCAACATTGTTTAACAGAAAGTAAACATAACAGTTAATTTACATCCTTTACACATTTGTAATACATACTTTCTCTCACCCACACCATGTCCCAAGGACCGAGGGGAAAGGACTAAGAGACCACTATCTAACTAATTACATATAACTTCTACTGACTAGGGTGGTAAGATCCTTCAGATTCCTGGAACTGTCGCTGATCTGAAAATGTTTGAGTAGACGAGTGAGCCTACTCGCTCAGTGAATAGTTTTTCATTTAACTATCACTAAACAACTCGTTAAGTTTATTATTCAGTTTAATATACAAGAAATACTACACTGAGAAGTTCTAAAACAATATAATTGAAATAACAAAGAATGTAAATATTGCATCCAAAAAATAACTACTAGAAGACTATGCTCTAGTCTTCCTTAACTCTTTCATTTATAAGAAACTCTATGAACCTATATGATCATATTTTAGCTTATGCCCTGATCTATGCAGTGTACTCTGCATAGAGACTCGCAGTGCACTACGACCACACCGTACAAGACTTAGCGACACACCCGGGAAATGCTAAGTCTGACGCCAGCCCTGCTCTGCCACAGGACCCCAGGCTCATCGGCCTTCAGGCTCATCGGCCTCACTGCACTACATCGAGTGCTCTAGACTCCTCCTCTAACCTGAGTACACAGGCGGAGAGTCTCAAGGGGTTACCTCCATGACTCCGCACGGATCTTGTTGCAATAACCCCCAATTTTTCTCCAGTGCCACCGTGACATCGCACGCGTTGTTGTTGGACACTGCCTCTCTGTCCTCGTGTCTTCATGACTCCGCACGGATAATGTTGCAACACGAGTTTCACCCCTAAGAAGCAGATCTGTCAAAGGGGTTCTACGGTGTTCAGGGCACCTAAGTCTAACATTAACATTATAGATACATTTTAAACAGAAATCATAACTCATTTAACATTTCTCACAAGGCTCACACGGCCTGCCATATCATATCATAAGAAACATCATAACTCATGTATTCAACATATATCATGTCTCAGTAACATCCCTTTCTAGGGCATGTCATATCTCATTCACCTGCAATTTACGAGATATGTATTGAAATTACGAAGCCCTGCAGTATGTAGATATCAACTCAGAGAGAACAAGCATATAAAGTTAAATGCACTAGAAACATACAATTCAACAGTTAAGCATCACCACATCTCATATCGAGACTTTTCATATCACCATAACATGATTCATTGAACACCCTATCCTTAGGGTTTCAATTACCTCATTCACTTATCACATGGCAACACCCTATCCTTATATCATGCATGCAGGCACATTTAAAATTCATAAATATCCCAAACTCAAGTCAATTTGGCACATGCATATTGAATTCATTCAATTGTACATCTTAGTGCACTGCTAAGAGTAATTTACTTCACATATGAGAATTCATACGTAACATTTGTCAATTCTCTAAAATTCTCAAAAAATGTGCACATTAACCCAAATCCTGGTTTGTGCATCACTTAACTCAATTAAGAGTTAATTACATATCACAATACAATTTAATAACAATACTTGAGAATTTCTGGTAATATTTCAGAGAAATGTGCCATTTCATGTAAATATCAATTTACACATATTAACGTCAAAAGATATATGCAATTAGGGTTTTCATGCATATTTTATTTATTCATATCAACTTTGAAATCGTACATCTGATAATTTATCAGAAATCTTCATTGTCTGGGTTCATACCCAAATCATACCATTTTCAGACATGAATTTCTAATTTCAACATTCAAATGAGCAATTTAGGTTCCAATGAACCATATAAATCTACTGATTCAATCCATACTGTTCAAATGCTAAATTTAATCATCTAACGGTGTCTAGAAGCATTTTATGAACTAAAAAGGTCGGGCGACGCCAAACGCTGCCCGACGCCTGATAACGCCTGTTATCAGCATAATTCGCGCACAAAACAGAAAATATTCAAACGCCTGAATTTATTAATGATAAATAAATGAAACCCTACTCACAACGATTTGGTCTGTTCAGATTTGTCCAGGGCCTGTTTCCGGGCGGAATTTGGTTCCTCTTCTTCCTTTGATTTGCACTGTTCACGGCTCTATTTCTCACAGTGAACGCACGCCTAGGCCAGGTTGAAGAAGGACTGAACTAGGTGCTGAATCAGAGCTGGATAGTTGCATATTCGTGATCTGGACCTCAAGGATGAAGTCAGGGTGGCGAATCCACGCTGCTTGCTCGCCTAATCGAGCTCCTGGCTGCTGTTGCCGCAGCTGCTTGCTGCTGCAACTAGGGCACCACCCCTCTTGCTTGGGCGCCATGATTGGATGCCAAAACGCAGCTGAAAGCTGTGGAAGCTTGCTAGGATCTCAAGCACGAAACTTTTGACGCCTTTTTGAGTGCTAGCTGCGCCCAAATGGGATCTTGGTTGGCACCTTGTTGCAGCTGCAGCAACTGGCCACCGGCCGCCCAGGTTGCTAGGACCGCAGGTGGCTGGGAGCGCCGCTAGGGCATGGTAGAGAGGAGGGAGAAGGGTAGAGGAAGGAGAAGAAGACGGCGCTTGCAAATCAGAGCCATGGGTGCTCAATTCGCCCATTCGATCCCCCCCCCATCCGCTGATAACCAGGCGATGGGCGCCGCTTTCCCTGTTCTATCGGGAAGAGATAGAGGAGAAGAGGGTAGCCGACCCATATAAACAGAATAATTATCAATTAAATGGCCAAATTGCATCTTCAACCCATATATCTTAAAAACATCATAACTCTTGCCTCGAATGTCCAAATGGAGTGATTCTTCTTGCAACGTGCCAAGCACGGAATCCACTACAATCTTAAAGCAAATAATCATGCTAATTAGACCATTTTACTGGATCAAGCTCTAACTGCATTTACGATCACTTAACTTAAATTAAGCCTTCTTAATTATGCACTAATTGTATCTTGGCATTTAACTTAAACTTAAATCTCCATAATGATGTACTAATCAATGTGCTTACTAGTTAATCACAGTGTGGGTCATAACAATCTCCCTCCCTTATAAGAATTTCGTCCCAAAATTCCTAAAAGAGAAAAGGAAACTTATCACACATCACTGACTCAAACTCCCACGTGGCTTCGTCTAGGTTATGATTCCTCCACAAAACTTTTACTAACTGTATCTCACGATTTTTGAGTTTCTTGACCCTCCGATCCACTATCTGTACCGGTCCCTCAACATAGGACATATCCGATCTGAGCTGGACAGGTTCTGGGTCCATTATATTCTCTGTACCAGGGTAAGATTTCTTCTACATCGATACATGAAGCATGTCATGTAAATTAGCCAACTCAGATGGCAAATCCAACTTATAGGTTATAAGTTCAATCCTCTCAATGACAGGGTATGGGCCCATACACCTAGGAGTCAGTTTGCCTCTCTTAGCAAACCTCAACATTCCTTTCGATGGTGAAACTTTCAGATACACTTCATCACCAACCTGAATCTCAAGAGGTCAACGCCTATTTCCAGCATAGCTCTTCTACTTGTCATATGCAACTCTCAACTGCTCTCTGCATGTTCCTCAAGAGTCTAAATGGTCTTCTCTGACTGACTGTTCGTCTATGCATGGAAAGTTGTGCAGAATCTCAACCTTGTGCCCGAAGCACGATACAACTGATTCCAAAACCTAGAGGTGGACCTAGGTTCTCTATCTGATATATTTAAAACTAGGATACCATGCAACCTGAGTATCTCATCCATATATATTTTAACCAACTTTGGGACATCAAAGGTTGACGTAATATGAAGATAGTGAGCAGACTTAATTAGTCTATCCACCATCACTCATATCGAGTCACAACCTATAGGTGTCCTGAGCAACCCTATCACAAAATCCATTTTGATATGTTCCCATTCTATTCTGGTATAGGAAAAGATTGCAAAGTACCTGTAGGTTTCTGGTGCTCAGTCTTAACCTACTGACACACCCTGCACCTAGCCATGTAGTTATCTACATCCTTTTCGTACCAGGCCACCAATACAACTTCTTGAGATTCATGTACATCTTAGTGTTACCTGGATGCATGGCATACATCGATGCACGTGCCTCCTCAAGAATCTGTTCTTTCAAATCACTATCTCGAGGTACACAACATATCATGCTAATACAACACAACATCATCTGAAAACTTGAACTCTGGTCTTTTCCCATGTCATGTCATGCATGATCTGATGTAACTCACTATCACCCTGTTGTAGTTCATTGATCTGATTGTAAAAAGTAGGCTTGACTTGCATCTGTGCAAATCAACCACTCTGCTCTGTCACCCCTAAGTCTAAGTTCAACTTCTACATCTCTACTATCATGTCTCTCTTGAAGCATGCCCTAGAGAATGCATCAACAATTGAACTTGACCTCCTGCTGAGGACATCAGCTACCACATTCGCCTTTCCAAGGTGATAATCTATCGTCACATCATAAAGATAGTGACGACATGACTTAAGAGCATGAACTACATCAGCTATCTTCAGATCATATATCGAATAATACTCTGCATTCTATGCTACTTATTGTTACATTTCAAATTTATTTCTCACTCTTTTCTCCAAATCATTTTCATATTGTTTATTTATCTTTCAAATTGGCTACATTTTAACCCTGGATCACTATCAATGCCAGTTTACTTTTCATAGTACAAATCTCATGATCTTATTTTATAGAGATGCTAGTACTCAAGGTCAAATCACTAATGATATTCCTTGAACCACTACCACTCTAAGCGTTCTAGGGTTTGGTCCTTATCAGTAACACGACGTTATTATGATGTAATTTTACCCCCTTAGTTTGAAATCAAACTTTAGATCTCATAAGTTCATCCATCTACTTGTAATGAATACAACAGATATGAATAATCATTAATGAACTATAGATATATAACTGAAATGTAACATCAGCCAAGTTCTCTAGCACAACTTATTAACACAAATGCTACAAATAAACATGATACTTGTTACCCAAGCATCACACATGGCTCACAGGGCCATTCATATCTTGTCACCTCTCACCAGGCAACAACTTATTCACATGGCTCACAAGGCCATTCACATCTTGTCACCTCTCACTAGGCAACAACTTATTCACATGGCTCATAAAATCCGTACACATTATTACTTTTATTAAGCAACAACAACATCAACACACAAAAGGCCAATCAATCATTTATTATATAAATGTCACAGCCCAAACTTGGCTATATTCATCATCTCATCATACCTGCATGGTTATTAGGCATGATAACAGTTATACAAGATATTCATCACATCATGTGATACAATAGTAATACCATCATTCCTTACCCAGGAATTAGAGTTCACTATCAAACAGGGCTTATCATTCCCTTTTCCCCAAATTAGGGTTAGGGTTCCCCATTTCTCATTAATTCAGACCTTCTTGAGTTAACCAACTTTATCTTGTATTAAGGTATTTCCCCTCTTAATGCATTCCATCACAGAATACTCACCCTTAGCATATAATGCATAGGCCACACATTAGAATTGTCCAGCTATCTCACATGATATGGACTTATCTTAGTTTAAGGCATAACTTATAAAGTTGCCTATAAACAATCACACTGATACACCCTCAACGAGGGTTTCACAAGGATACACCCTCCACTAGGGTTTACTAATCATGTATTGGATCCATGCATTTTTTATGCATTATTGATTAGTACCATTAAGGGTATTTCTCACATAATCATTAAATTTAATCTGAACCTTATTGTGTTCCTTTATTTCTAATTAAGGATTGCTCATATGAGGTCCCAATGTTGGGTCTCCAATATCAGTTCCAACTAATTCTTAGTTGTTCTAATCTTTCTCTTATATCTCAACATCTTAGTGTATATACATTTTTCACCATGATTCGGGTCTAAGTTATCCAGAATCTACTTTTATTATATTATTAATAGGAGTCATTAGATCTCAGTAACGCATCCTGCCAGCCAGACCAGGCCGAACCTGTAGTCCTGAAGCCAAGAGCTACTCAGGATTAACCAACTCCTATTAATATCAAACATGTGGAAAGAGTATCCACTTAGGGCAAACTCATTTAAACATAACTTCTGGTATACTTAATACAAAGAATATAAACAATAACTAAATCACTTCATGACACACAACAATATAAAAGAATCATATTTATTCTATAAACTGAAAATTAAATCCATACATATAAGAGAATTTCTAATGATTTCCAATCAAATAAGCAATATAAAGCAAGAGTTGCATCGCATCCTATGTTTAATCTCTTACTCCTGCATATATTTCCAGTTTCTTAACCCTAAGATTTCTAGGGTTTCTCTCTAGCCTATCCTTCCTCTGCATACCTGGCCAGGGCATCCAGAGAAGAATAGACATAGTAGCTTGATACTGGTCAATCTAAGTATTCAGACACCTAGCCAGGGTATCTAAACACTCAGACCTCCCAGAGCTAAAGACATATCACTTCTTATTTTTCTCACTTATAACTCTATCTTTCGACCCTAATGATCCCTGACGATTCAACATAAACTCTTTACTTGGTTCTCGTGACCACATCCTCTTCCTGCCATCTGCAATAGTATAACAGAACACTTCCTGTTAGAAAATTGCAGTTAGAAGGGAGACACTTAAGTCCTAATCCTATTGGTCTCTTATCGTCCCCTGACCTTGACTTAGAGTATTCATATACTCAACCTATGCTCTGATACCAAGATGTCACACCCCGATCTCACACTAACCACTAATCACGAGATTAGGGCGCGACGGAGGGATTATCACATAAACAAATCACTGAGAACTTTTTCTTTTTAAAACCTCGTAATGATATCCGGATTTTTACTGTAAACTAAAACATGATAAACTATTGCAGAAGCATTTCAATTAACCTGGCTAGAGAACATAAACAGAGTTTACAACATGTAACATTGTTTAACAGAAAGTAAACATAACAGTTAATTTACATCCTTTACACATTTGCCATACATACTTTCTCTCACCCACACCATGTCCCAAGGACCGAGGGGAAAGTGTTGGATAAATTGGATATTATGATAAATCCCTTTGTTTCGATGATGACAAACATTTCATTCTTGTTAAATCTAACGAGCTACTTGAGTGTGCAGGACTAAGATGGATGGAAAAGCAACTAGAGAAAATCCAAGAGCTTACTTAGTTATATTTTCATGCAATGTAATCAATGTTGTAAAACTTGTACAAATATATAATGTACAAGTACTTAGAATTGCATGTAAATCAAGCGTTAGATTTTCCCTAGTCAAACACCATAGTTAGACATGTCATTCCATTTAATTAGAATCACCTTTGCACACTCACACATATAATTAATGCTTAAATTGAAACCTTGAAACAGGATCATTCTCGGTCGACAAACTCCTCGACCGAGACACTCTCGGTCGACAAACCTCTCGACCGAGAAAGATCCAAAGTAGTCGTTAGACACAACAAACAAGTTAGTTGGTAGTTGAAGAAATTCGTTGCAAATCACTGGTTCCAGAGAGCCTGTCGGTCGACAAAAGTTCGACCGAGTAGGTGTCTCGGTCGACCATTTGTCGACCGAGATGGTCTCTGACAGCAACTGCAGAATAAATTAATTAGCCGTTGTTAAAGCAACAACTTTGTACCTAACAGCTAGTTAAACACTTAGAAACCCCTAGAAGTTGTCTAGAACGTCCTTAAGCATACTTAGGCCATTCCTATAAATAGGAAAAGCCATAGGACACTAGAATTCACTTGTTACACTTATTACACTTGAGAATACACTTGAGCATACTTGAGCAATCTTTTGCAAGCAATTTGAGCACTGTGATCATTGGCCTACATTCTCCTTAGCTCAATCTCGTGTCCTATAGGCTAGATTCTCCTAACCACAGCAATCACAAGTTCACATACTTGGCTAGGAGATCTTACGCTTGATCTAGGCATATCAAGCCTCGGGCTTAAAGGATAAGTTGTAATTTCCGTTTCCTTTCTTGTTCCTGTTTATCTTTTGTACTCTCCTTGCTACTCCTAGGGTTGGAGGCTGCGGATTGGAGAGGGTTGACTTCTCAGGTGGAGAAGGGGACTTCAAGCTACTTCAAGAAGGCTATCGCAAGGGAAGCTACTTCAGAAGGCTGGTGCAACGGGAGTTGGTGCATCTACTTCAAGGGAAGGCTGCTTCAAGGTTGGCGATTACTTCTAGGTGAAGGCTGCTTGAAGGGTTTAGGAAAAGAGATTGTATTTTATGTAAATTCCTTGAAGAGGTAATAAAATAAATTTCTTTTCAAATCCCGGTTGGGTAAGCAACCGGGTAGTGGATTGACGGCTATAGTATTTGCTATAGTTGGAACCACTCTAAACCTTGTGTCTCCTTGTCCAATATTTTCATTGTGGTTGTTTGAGTTCAATAATTGTTAAATTATCTATAAAACTCTATTCACCCCCCCTCTAGTAGTTTTCAATTGGTATCAGAGCAGGCTTCAAGGAACCCTAACCAGGTCTTGAAGAATGGAGGGAAATGGTGAAAAGTGCTTGGACAAAACCACTACATGCTGCAATTGGTGTTTAGGAACAAACCACAAAACAACCGGATGCCCATGGAGATCAAAGGAAGAGGATAAGCACAAAGAATGCTTTATTGCTACAACTAGTGAAGAAGAAGAAGAAGAAGAGGTAAGTCTTTTTGATTTATCTAAAGAAGAACTAGTTGCTATTATTGAAGAAACACATAATTAATATGTTGAGTGCAAAAGGAAATTAAAGAAATCAAATAAAGAAAATGATGATCTAAATGTTAAACTTCTTGCTCTTGCATCTGAAAATGAGAATCTTAAAGAGGGAAATAAATTTTCTGATCTTAAGTTAAAATCTATGGAAGCCGATTGCAAGCTCCTTTCTGTTGAAAATTCAAACTTACAGACTCAAGTAAACGATCTTCAGAAACAACCATTATTGTGCAACCATATAGATTATGACACTATTGTTAAAGAAAGAAATTTATTGTCATCAAATCTAGACCAAGCAAAAATAGACATTAAGAAAAGAATGGATGAGATTGCCAAGCTACAACAACAAGTTCGTAGTTTGAATAACCATGGCATTCTTGATCAAATTCTAGATAATCCCTATCAACAAATTGGGAGAAGGGGACTAGGTTACCAGCCTAAAGGAAAATCTCATCAACAACCTAGTCAGAGAAAGTCACATACCCAATCTATATATGTACCTAAAAGGACATCCTCATCCAATGACAACATAGGACATAACCATAGAAAAAGATATGAAGTTGACTCAATTTGTTGTCATTACTGCTTGCGCCTTGGTCACTATTCATTTTCATGTCCTTATAAGAGAAAAGATGTAGAGTTAGTTTGGATTCCAAAACCTCCAAACTAAATAAACAAAATCAAGTTGAGATATGACCAAAGACATTAGTGGCATATTTCTATGTCTATCTCAACTCTACATAATTACAAATATAAATGAAATTAATATTAGTTTGTTCCCTAGATGATTTAAAGTCTAAGTCAAATAAAAAGAAAATTCCTATGATTTTTCGTAAAAGAATTTTCTGGTCTGTACATATACTAATTATAAAATGGAATTATCATTGTATGCTTTATACCATGCTTTCATCATTGGGTGCGCATAGAAAATTGTTTGCAAGCCAACAAAATAACTTATTAGTTATATGTTATTGCTTGCAACAAAATCTCTAACTCAGTATTTTTGAAATAATTATGTCTCCAATTAAGTAGTATGCTTCAACTTGATATTTAAATTTTATGCAGACTCAATATATTCAAATCTGAAAAATATCTGTAAAATTTGCCTCTTGGTCAAAATAAAACTTGACTAAGGGGCGCTATGGTCGTAGTCAAAGGCGACCTAAAATAAGCTTCGACAAAAATTGCTTATTTTGGAAATTCTCTCTTTGGACCTAATCTTAATATAAATTTTTTTTAAATTAAATCATTTGTTATCATTTAAGCCTTAAATTATTCCAATATTACTCCCTTAGAATATCCATATAAATGCTCTACAATAATGATCTACCATTTGCATCTAAAAATCAACTTTAAAAGTTGTACTCAGTAAGTCTGTCGGTCGACGAATTCGTCGACCGAGAACCTCTCGGTCAGCCCATCTCTCTCG
Organism: Alisma plantago-aquatica; assembly: GCA_963693085.1. Taxonomy (NCBI): domain Eukaryota; kingdom Viridiplantae; phylum Streptophyta; class Magnoliopsida; order Alismatales; family Alismataceae; genus Alisma; species Alisma plantago-aquatica. The sequence continues at coordinate 1,150,343,782 of OY856409.1, read as the reverse complement.
ACCGACAAATACTAAACAGACTCAATATCGGACAAACTGTCGGTCGATAAATGCTCGACCGAGACAACATCGGTCGACAAGTGCTCGACCGAGAAATAGCCGTTGGATACGACCGTTGTAAATCGACCGTTATGACCGTTTTTTTGACCGTTAGGGAACCAAGTGGCGCGTCTGCAACTCGACCGTTGCGGACGCTCGGTCGACGAGTCGTCGACCGACCAGGTCGCTGGAATGCTATAAATAGGAGCAAAAATGAGTCACTTACTCACACTTACATTTCCTTGCCTCCATCGTCCATCTCTAGTGCATTTTTGTGCAACCCTTCAGCATTCTTATCCTCCAATCTTCCTTGCTTCTTCTCCACACTCAAGAAACACAAATGGCCTCATCCTCAGCTGTCCGTGGGAAGAAGAAAGTCGCCGGAAGAAAAAGAAGAGAAGATCGGGAAGCCACTCCGCCACTGACGATCATCAACGACATCGCCTTCGTCGACGGAGATGCTGGAGATCGATATCTACGGCTTTCCTCTAAAGCTCCTCTTCCCCGACGCCCGGTCGAAGCTATGGACTTCATCAACATAGTCGATCTGGAGAATCTCTTTGGAGTGCAGAAGCTGAAGGACTTCATCTATCCTTCTTTTCCTTCCTATTCCACTAAGGTAGTCAACGAATTCTATGCCAATCTCTTATCCCACACCGAAAATGAAACCACATTCTTCTACACCATGGTCAATGGGCGTAGTTTTAAATTTTCCGAAGGGGATATTCTTGATATGCTAGAAATTGATATAGATGAATACCAAGATTTCCTTGACCTTACCACCGGCAATCCACTAAATTTATTATCCCATGATGACCACTCCACTAGCCTTAGTGATATAAAAAGAGCCATATTTCAAACCAATACCACTTGTCATGAAGATAGGGGAACCTATTATGCAATAAACCTGAAACCTGCATGTAGGATAGTAAACCTCATTGTTTCCACAAACATACATCCTAGAGCCAATAAATCTGAGGTCCCTATTTTCCGCATGTGTCTAATTTATGCTATCATAAAAGAAATTCCTATAAACTTCATTCGCATAATACTTAAAAACATGCTTGAGTTTTCTGGCAATTTACCGTATGCCGATTTTGTATGCCAGATCACTCAACATTGTCTTAAGTTACAAATCGAAGATATGGGGTATACATGGGAGCGTAGACCACCAAAGATAAGTAAGAATACCGTAGAGAAGATGGGGATTGACTTTGGTCATAAAAGGGCAAGAGTAGAAGGAGAATCATCACATCAAGATATACCACCACCCCCTCCTCCTACTAATCTTTCTGTTGATCCCATTCAAAATACCCTCACTTATCTTGTCGGCTCCCAATATCATCTTAGTAACCAACTCAACTATACCCACCATGCCATGACATACTTGAATCAAAGAATGCAAAATCTTTCTCCGAGCCAAACCGATGAATATCCGCATTCCTTAAATCCTGGCATGCTCAACCCATTTAACCCTTCATACAACTACTATCAACCTCCACCTCCACCTCCACCATCAATGGATCTTGCACATACTCAATTTTCCTCCATACAATTGCAAGATATAGCTGCTCACTTCCGATTTGACCGAGTTCCCACATTTCTGGAAGCATATGCGTTAACTACGACAGGTGCTTTAGATTGGCAAACTCTGGTCAAATATTATGGAGCCGAGCCATTCCTTGGGAAAGATCCGGACATCGATGTAATTCTTAAATCTTTCCAGTGAAGTGTTGAAGTTGTACTAGTTGTAATGACAATGATTGTAATAAATCGGTCATTTCTATATGATTGTAATATTTTTCATGTTATTGAATGAAGTTTGCCATCTTTGCTTGATTCAAATGGTTATTTTTTTTTGGCATATAAGACATCTTCAACAAATGGATTATAAGTTCGTTATTGTAGAGCATAACAAATAAGGGGAGTAATAATTAAAACAGGCAACTATTCAAATTGTGGCTAAATTGACAAATGACAAAACAGTTCTCCAGAAACATCCTCGGTCGAGAAACTAGTCGACCGAGAACACTGTCGGTCGAGCAATTGTCGACCGACTGGGTTTCTGTTTTCCAGACTGACATAAATTGCATACATCTTTGTTAAATCATGGAGATCATCTACAACATTCTATATATTTGCTTAGTACTCAAACTTTCATTTGAGATATCTATCTAAGGGGGAGCAAAGCATAAGACTAAGGGGGAGATCATAAAAACTTTGACCATTTGATTGAAGAAGCTTACAAAAACATTGTAACCACCATGTGTAGCTGACAATTGTCAAGAAATTTATGAATTTATTGAAAATGGTATCTTGTACTTGAAGGAACTCTCTACCCAAAACAGGGCTTAACATCCCTTGCATTTGGATGAAGACATTTTTATGCACTCTAAGCTTAGAGGATTCTCATTTAATCTAGGGCTTAACATCCTTTGATAAATGAGAAATCAATATACATTCATCATACGCTTAAGGGAATCTCATATCATTTCAAGGCTTAACATCCTTTGCAAATGATTGAGAAACGAATTGTGGATAAATTAGATAAAAATCCATGCTTCTAATAGGATATCTAGTTAAGGGGGAGCATTATATTAAGGGGGAGAAGAAAAATAAAATATTCAACTTGGATATCTTTTTGAAATGACAAAGGGGGAGAAAGAATATAAAAATCAAAAATATAAATGAGTTTCATCACATCTTGGCCATCACTCACTTGCAAAACATAAATGGATACAAAAGGTAATTTTTAGGTATGAAACTCACATGCTTTATATTTCCTTATTTCATATTTAGGAAATGTTTGTCATCTTCAAAAAGGGGGAGATTGTTGGATAAATTGGATATTATGATAAATCCCTTTGTTTCTATGATGACAAACATTTCATTCTTGTTAAATCTAACGAGCTACTTGAGTGTGCAGGACTAAGATGGATGGCAAAGCAACTAGAGAAAATCCAAGAGCTTACTTAGTTATATTTTCATGCAATGTAATCAATGTTGTAAAACTTGTACAAATATATAATGTACAAGTACTTAGAATTGCATGTAAATCAAGCGTTAGATTTTCCCTAGTCAAACACCATAGTTAGACATGTCATTCCATTTAATTAGAATCACCTTTGCACACTCACACATATAATTAATGCTTAAATTGAAACCTTGAAACAGGATCATTCTCGGTCGACAAACTCCTCGACCGAGACACTCTCGGTCGACAAACCTCTCGACTGAGAAAGATCCAAAGTAGCCGTTAGACACAAAAAACAAGTTAGTTGGTAGTTGAAGAAAGTCGTTGCAAATCACTGGTTCCAGAGAGCCTGTCGGTCGACAAAAGTTCGACCGAGTAGGTGTCTCGGTCGACCATTTGTCGACCGAGATGGTCTCTGACAGCAACTGCAGAATAAATTAATTAGTCGTTGTTAAAGCAACAACTTTGTACCTAACGACTAGTTAAGCACTTAGAAACCCCTAGAAGTTGTCTAGAACGTCCTTAAGCATACTTAGGCCATTCCTATAAATAGGACAAGCCATAGGACACTAGAATTCACTTGTTACACTTATTACACTTGAGAATACACTTGAGCATACTTGAGCAATCTTTTGCAAGCAATTTGAGCACTGTGATCATTGGCCTACATTCTCCTTAGCTCAATCTCGTGTCCTATAGGCTAGATTCTCCTAACCACAGCAATCACAAGTTCACATACTTGGCTAGGAGATCTTACGCTTGATCTAGGCATATCAAGCCTTGGGCTTAAAGGATAAGTTGTAATTTTCGTTTCCTTTCTTGTTCCTGTTTATCTTTTGTACTCTCCTTGCTACTCCTAGGGTTGGAGGCTGCGGATTGGAGAGGGTTGACTTCTCAGGAGGAGAAGGGGACTTCAAGCTACTTCAAGAAGGCTATCGCAAGGGAAGCTACTTCAGAAGGCTGGTGCAACGGGAGTTGGTGCATCTACTTCAAGGGAAGGCTGCTTCAAGGTTGGCGATTACTTCTAGGTGAAGGCTGCTTGAAGGGTTTAGGAAAAGAGATTGTATTTTATGTAAATTCCTTGAAGAGGTAATAAAATAAATTTCTTTTCAAATCCCGGTTGGGTAAGCAACCGGGTAGTGGATTGACGGCTATAGTATTTGCTATAGTTGGAACCACTCTAAACCTTGTGTCTCCTTGTCCAATATTTTCATTGTGGTTGTTTGAGTTCAATAATTGTTAAATTATCTATAAAACTCTATTCACCCCCCCCTCTAGTAGTTTTCAGAAAGGACTAAGAGATCACTATCTAACTAATTACATATACCTTCTACTGACTAGGGTGGTAAGATCCTTCAGATTCCTGGAACTGTCGCTGACCTGAAAATGTTTGAGTAGAGGAGTGAGCCTACTCGCTCAGTGAATAGTTTTTCATTTAACTATCACTAAACAACTCGTTAAGTTTATTATTCAGTTTAATATACAAGAAATAGTACACTGAGAAGTTCTAAAACAATATAATTGAAATAACAAAGAATGTAAATATTGCATCCAAAGAATAACTACAAGAAGACTATGCTCTAGTCTTCCTTAACTCTTTCATTTATAAGAAACTTTGTGAACCTATATGATCATATTTTAGCTTATGCCCTGATCTATGTAGTGTACTCTGCATAGAGACTCGCAGTGCACTACGACCACACCATACAAGACTTAGCGACACACCCGGGAAATGCTAAGTCTGACGCCAGCCCTGCTCTGCCACAGGACCCCAGGCTCATCGGCCTTCAGGCTCATCGGCCTCACTACACTACATCGAGTGCTCTAGACTCCTCCTCTAACCTGAGTACACAGGCGGAGAGTCTCACGGGGTTACCTCCATGACTCCGCACGGATCTTGTTGCAATAACCCCCAATTGTTCTCCAGTGCCACCGTGACATCGCACGCGTTGTTGTTGGACACTGCCTCTCTGTCCTCGTGTCTCAATGACTCCGCACGGATAATGTTGCAACACGATTTTCACCCCTAAGAAGCAGATATGTCAAAGGGGTTCTATGGTGTTCAGGGCACCTAAGTCTAACATTAACATTATAGATACATTTTAAATAGAAATCATAACTCATTTAACATTTCTCACAAGGCTCACACGGCCTGCCATATCATATCATAAGAAACATCATAACTCATGTATTCAACATATATCATGTCTCAGTAACATCCCTTTCTAGGGCATGTCATATCTCATTCACCTGCAATTTATGAGATATGTATTGAAATTAAGAAGCCCTACAGTATGTAGATATCAACTCAGAGAGAACAAGCATATAAAGTTAAATGCACTAGAAACATACAATTCAACAGTTAAGCATCACCACATCTCATATCGAGACTTTTCATATCACCATAACATGATTCATTGAACACCCTATCCTTAGGGTTTCAGTTACCTCATTCACTTATCACATGGCAACACCCTATCCTTATATCATGCATGCAGGCAGATTTAAAATTCATAAATATCCAAAACTCAAGTCAATTTGGCACATGCATATTGAATTCATTCAATTGTACATCTTAGTGCACTGCTAAGAGTAATTTACTTCACATATGAGAATTCATACGTAACATTTGTCAATTCTCTGAAATTCTCGAAAAACATGCACATTAACCCAAATCCTGGTTTGTGCATCACTTAACTCAATTAAGAGTTAATTACATATCACAATACAATTTAATAACAATACTTGAGAATTTCTGGTAATATTTCAGAGAAATGTGTCATTTCATGTAAATATCAATTTACACATATTAACGTCAAAAGATATATACAATTAGGGTTTTCATGCATATTTTATTTATTCATATCAACTTTGAAATCGTACATCTGATAATTTATCAGAAATCTTCATTGTCTGGGTTCATACCCAAATCATACCATTTTCAGACATGAATTTCTAATTTCAACATTCAAATGAGCAATTTAGGTTCCAATGAACCATTTAAATCTACTGATTCAATCCATATTGTTCAAATGCTAAATTTAATCATCTAACAGTGTCTAGAAGCATTTTATGAACTAAAAAGGTCGGGCGACGCCAAACGCTGCCCGACGCCTGATAACGCCTGTTATCAGCATAATTCGCGCACAAAACAAAAAATATTCAAACGCCTGAGTTTATTAATGATAAATAAATGAAACCCTACTCACAGCGATTTGGTCTGTTCAGATTTGTCCAGGGCATGTTTCCGGGCGGAATTTGGTTCCTCTTCTTCCTTTGATTTGCACTGTTCACGGCTCTATTTCTCACATTGAACGCACGCCTAGGCCAGGTTGAAGAAGGACTGAACTAGGTGCTGAATCAGAGCTGGATAGTTGCATATTCGTGATCTGGACCTCAAGGATGAAGTCAGGGTGGCGAATCCACGCTGCTTGCTCACCTAATCGAGCTCCTGGCTGCTGCTGCCGCAGCTGCTTTCTGCTGCAACTAGGGCGCCGCCCCTCTTGCTTGGGCGCCATGACTGGATGCCAAAATGCAGCTGAAAGCTGCAGAAGCTTGCTAGGATCTCAAGCATGAAACTTTTGACGCCGTTTTGAGTGCTATCTGCGCCCAAATGGGATCTTGGTTGGCGCCTTGCTGCAGCTGTAGCAACTGGCCACCGGCCGCCCAGGTTGCTAGGACTGTAGGTGGCTGGGAGCGCCGCTAGGGCATGGTAGAGAGGAGGGAGAAGGGTAGAGGAAGGAGAAGAAGACGACGCTTGCGAATCAGAGCCATGGGTGCTCAATTCGCCCATTCGATCCCCCCCCATCCGCTGATAACCAGGCGCTGGGCGCCGCTTTCCCTGTTCTATCGGGAAGAGATAGAGGAGAAGAGGGTAGCCGACCCATATAAACAGAATAATTATCAATTAAATGGCCAAATTGCATCTTCAACCCATATATCTTAAAAACATCATAACTCTTGCCTCGAATGTCTAAATGGAGTGATTCTTCTTACAACGTGCCAAGCACAGAATCCACTACAATCTTAAAGCGAATAATCATGCTAATTAGACCATTTTACTGGATCAAGCTCTAACTGCATTTACGATCACTTAGCTTAAATTAAGCCTTCTTAATTATGCACTAATTGTATCTTGGCATTTAACTTAAACTTAAATCTCCATAATGATGTACTAATCAATGTGCTTACTAGTTAATCACAGAGTGGGTCATAACAGTCAAAATAAATGAACACGTTTATATCATAAACAAATGCAAGATGTTACATTTGCAAAAGAAGAAATATGTTGACATACACAAAAACCAACTAACATGTGTTCTCATATATATATACAAGTCGTAAAGGGGGTGAGGCTTTATATCATTTTCTATAATATCATATACGTCCTTAGATGTACTATAAAGTGGGTGGATACAATTCATATAAGAAGAGACGAGAAGGGTGGAATGTAATTTATAGTATTGTTTTCCCTAAAGTACGGATAGTTCGTTCTACATGCACTGGTGCACTTGACGAGCCCCATCGTTCCAGCATCACAATCTTCTTTTTTTTGTTAAAACATCTTCCCACCCCCAAAGAAAAAAAAAAACACACACACACACACACACACACACATATATATATATATATATATATATATATATATATATATATATATATATATATATAAAGATACTATTCTAGGGTTGTATCTTGTGTCATTTTGTACTTTTATCACATTCAAATGCATTAGAATTACATGTTATTCTCCCCAATATGATTATCATTACAAATACGCTTATGGAAGTTCTTTGCACTGTTTTTCAGGTACTTGGACCATGCTTAGATGGACTAGGGAGAGAGAGGGACCCAAATAAGGCCCCAAAGTCTCCCTCAACCTTCCTCAAGTGGCCAAGACTCATCCCCGAGCAAAGACATATGAAATTGACAAAGTAAGAAGAGAAATCAAGAAGTCAAGCCCCACCACGACCGTGGCCCCAATGCCACGGTCGTGGCTTTTTTACCAAAATCCAACAAGTTGCAACAGGGAAATCCACAGATCGCCCACGACCGTGGCCACTGAAGACAACACGGCCATGGCACCCTGCCACGGTCGTGGGAATTAATTTATAAGAAGTCAGGTTGCAACAGGGAATTGGCCTCACTGACCACGACCGTGGCCAAGTCGCCACGACCGTGGCCGATGCTGATCAAAACGCCCGTGACCCCTCCCCACGGTCAGCTCCAACCCCTCCAAAACGGCCGTGTTACCCAACACGGTCGTGGTGCATACTACCCACCACGACCGTGGCCACCACCATCTCACAACTTCCTTCACCCCACGACCGTGTTCACCACCCCACGGTCGTCCCCCACTACCATCACCACGGCCGTGGTACACCCACCACGACCGTGGTGCTCACATACCCTATACAATTTTCCACTGTTTTTCCTATTTTGCCCCCACTTAGCCCTAGCTCCTATATAAGCACTAGTTGCTCCTAGGGCTTGAGAGAGAGCACTCCCTAGCCGTCACCCAGCTGCTCTCTTGCATCCATTGCTCCCATTCCCCCATTTCCTTGCATTCAACCCCATTTCCATCCATTTTCCACTCATTTCCACCATAGAAACCTAGTTTCTCTAGGTTTCTATAGGTTTCTATCCATCCATTCCACCATTTTCATGCACCCCTGCACCATTGGAGGAGCGAGGACGTCTGCAGCTGCTTGGAAGTGAAGAAGAAGGCCACTTCATCAAGCTTCATGGAGTTTCTTCCTCTTATACCCCTTTCTTTTCCTGTTTTCATGACTATGTCTAGCTAAGCCCCCTTGTGGTGGGCTGTTTGGGATTAAAATGCTACTTTGATACCATGTTGGGGGATAAATTCTTGTAATGAACTCAATTCATATTTATGATTATTACTTATTGCTTCCATCTCTTTTCCTATCTTATTGCATGTGGTTTGTGCTTCTTGTGTGAATTGCTTGTTTTGAGGTATTTGATGACACTTCATTTCTAGGAGGAATTGGGGTGTATGTGGCAATCTTAGGAATGGCTCCTAGGTCCAATTAGTGGATCCCTAGCTAGCCTCCTTTTTTCCTACATACACACCCCTCCTCTTACAAATGAGTGTGAGATTTAAGTGACTAGTGTAAGTGAGGGTGATGCAATTGCCTAGGGCCTTCTAAAGGCTAGAGTGGCTAGTGGCATGAGGTTAAACCCCTTCATCTCCACTCCCATCTCTACCCTCAACCCTCAATTGTCCACTATCACTTACCCTAGAAACCTAGATTTGGCCAATCCCACTAGAACTACACCTAACCCTAGTCTTCTACTAGTAGTATAGGGTATGTTCTAATGGCATTGCCCTTGTTGTTTGGTTTGTTAATCTAGATATGAATTGAACACCATGCATGTTCAATGAACTCCCCCAAATAAAATCAAAGTGACATTTCCCAAACGGCCCACCCACCTTAATCACCTTGCTTAAAACCCTAATCGCTTAGTCTGCTTATTAATGCTAGCTTAGTTCAATTGCTTTAGTCTAACTTAGTCAATTGCTCAGTTCTACCCTTCAGTGTTAACTTAGGTTCTTTCTCTTGCTAGTGGTTAGTTTAGTTCTTATTTGCTCCTTGCCTTGCTAGTGTAGTGTAGCCCTTCTTGCTCCTGCTTAGTTAGTTTGATAACTTAGTTCACTAATTTGCTTGCTCTTTCATAACTTAGTTTCCTTTTCGCATCTCTTACTTGCTCATTAGTGTAATCAACCAACAATCAACCTTAAAACCCTAAAAACCCTACTCTCTGCACTAGGAACGTAGCTCACGCCGTCTAACTCTAGAACCCCCTTTATCCTCGCGGATCGACCCCGTGCTTGCCGCCTCACCTATACTACGACACTACCCCGTGCGCTTGCGGGTGTAGTGTCTTAGTAGACATAGGTAGTTAGTGTGGACCATATAAATTTTGAAAGCACAATCCCATATCCCGTGCGCTCCGACCTCGTGGGGTGTAAAAGCACCACTATAGGAGACACACCAAGCTTTCTGGACTCCCACTAGCGCTAAATTTAACGCCTTCAGCCAGGCTTATTGATTGTTGGACTTTTTTCACTTTTTGGTAATCTTCAAAAGATCCTTGTAGTAAATCCCTTTCTCTTCCTCGTCCAAGCATTCTTCTTCCTCAGATTCTTCTTCTATAAGCATGACAATATCGAAATCTTAGTTGGCCTTGTCCGGGCTGACCTCAACAACCGATTTTAGCCTTTGCCCATTAACAATGAATTCCTTAGCTCCTTCTTTTGCACAAATGATCACTGCCCCGGATGGGTACACCTTCTTGACAAGGTAAGGACCTTCCCATCTAGAACGAAGCTTTCCGGGGAAGAACTTCATCCTTGAACTGTACAGCCATACCCATTTGTCGGGCTCAAACTCTTTCTTCTTTATGATCATGTCATGTAGAAACTTGGTTCTTTCCTTGTAGTTCTTTGACATTTCATATGCTTCATGCCGCATTTCTTCTAGCTCATGCAATTGAATCTTTCGTTTCATTCCGGCTTTCTCTTCATCGAAGTCCATCGTCTTCAAGGACCACAATGCCTTGTGTTGCATCTCAACTGGCAAATGGCAACTCTTACCATAGATAAGCTTGAACGGTGTAGTGCCAATCGGAGCTTTATATGCAGTCCTATATGCCCATAAAGCTTCATTGAGTCGAAGTGACCAATCCTTACGGTCCGTCGCACCATCTTCTCCAAAATGAGCTTTATCTCCCAATTTGCTAACTCAACTTGACCACTCGTTTGAGGGTGATAAGGAGTAGCTACACGATGGTTAACTCCATGTCTCTTTAGCAGCCCTTCGAAGGTGCGGTGAATGAAATGACTCCCGCCATCACTAATCATAGCCCTTGGAACACCAAAACAACTAAAGATGTTGGATTTCACGAAATCACACACCATCTTATGATCATTTGTTCTTGTTGCCATAGCCTCAATCCATTTTGATACATATTCTACGACAACCAAGATGTAGACATACCCGAAAGAAGGAGGGAAAGGACCCATAAAGTCAATCCCACAAACATCAAACACTTCTACCACCAGGATAGGTGACAAAGGCATCATGTCCCTCTTTGAGATAGTGCCTACTTTTTGGCACTTGATGCAACTCTTGCAAAAGTCATGAGCGTCTTTGAACAATGTCGTCCAGTAGATACCACATTGAAGAACTTTGGCGGTCATGCATTTCCCTCCAAAATGGCCTCCGCACACTCCAGAATGGCACATAGATAAGACTTCTTGGTGCTCCATCTCTGGAATGCACCTTCTAATGAGTTGGTCCGGGCAGTACTTAAAGAGGTGTGGGTCATCCCAAATGTAGTTCTTTACCATAGCAAACAATCTCTTGCTTTCCTCTCTTGTCCACAAGCTCGATATCCTCCCACTGGCTAGGAAATTCGCTATGTGCTTGTACCATGGCTTTTGGACATATGAGACTAAGAGGAGTTGTTCATGTGGCATTGTCTCTTTGATTGGACTTGTCATATCAAAAGGTCCATCAAGGCGAGAGAGATGATCTGCAGCACCATTTTCTATTCCTTTCTTATCCACAATTTATATGTCAAATTCTTGGAGCAACAAAATCCATCGGATCAACCTTGGCTTTGAATATTTCTTGGACATAAGATACTTCAATGCAGCATGGTTCGTGTAGATTGTCACTTTGTTTTGCAAGAGATACGGTCGGAACTTGTCAAGAGCAAAGATCACCGCAAGCAACTCCTTCTCGGTAGTCGTATAGTTTCTTTGAGCATCGTCTAATGTTTTGCTTGCATAATAGATAACATGAGGAATTCGGCCAACGCGTTGACCCAGCACAGCCCCCACCGCCATATTGGATGCATCCGTCATGATCTCAAACGGCAAAGAGAAGTCTGGGGGCTGCATTATAGGAGCAGAAATAAGCCTCTCTTTCAAATGATTGAAGGCTTCAACACATTTGTCATCAAACTGAAATTCGACATCCTTCTCAAGTAATCGACAAAGTGGTCTTGAGATTTTGCTAAAGTCCGTGATAAAACACCGGTAGAAGCCTGCATGTCCCAAGAAAGATCGAACATGTCTTACGGTCGAAGGAAAGTCGAGTGTAGAAATAAGGCCCACCTTGGCCTTGTCAACTTCAATCCCATCTTTCGAAACTCAGTGTCCCAGAACTATACCCTCAGGTACCATGAAATGACTTTTTTTACAAGATAGAACTAAGCAAACTTTCACACATCTTTTCAGAACCGCAGCTAGATCTAGAAAGCACTCATCAAAGGTTTTCCCGAAGACTGAAAAATCATCCATTAAAACCTCAAGTGACGAATCAAGCATGTCAGCAAAGATTGAGGTTACACATCTCTGGAAAGTGGAAGGGGCATTGCACAATCCAAATGGCATTCTCCGATAGGAAAATGTACCACTTGGGCAAATGAATGTCGTCTTTTCTTGGTCCTCCGGATGCACAACAATCTGAAAATATCCCGAGTACCCATCAAGAAAATAGTAGAAGCTCTGCCCAGCCAATCTCTCTAAAATCTGATCAAGAAACAGAAGTGGGTAGTGATCCTTCTTTGTCTTTTTGTTGAGCTTCCGGTAATCTACGCACATTCTCCACTTGGATTGCTCTCTCACCGGCATAAGCTCACCATCGGCATTTTCTGCAACCGTAATCCCGCCCTTCTTGGGCACAACTTGGATGAGACTCACCCACGTACTGTTAGAAATGGGGTAGATGATCCCTGCATCAAGCAACTTAACAACCTCTTGAGTTACAACGTCCTTCAATTTTGGATTTAGCCTCCTATGAATTTGACGGGTCCGCCTAGCATCTTCTTCCAAGTATATCCGATGCACTCAGATAGAGGGGTCAATCCCTCTCAAGTCAGCAATAGACCATCCAATGGCTTGGATGTTCTTCCTCGAGACTTCCATCAAGGCATCTTCGTGCTCAGGAGAGAGAATAGAGGAAATGATCACTGGGAGGGTGTCATTTGAGCCAAGGAAAGCATACTTCAATCCTTCAGGAAGTTTCTTCAACTCAAGAACGGGGGGTTCTTCAAGGGAGTTTTTCAAAGGTGCAGAAATAGAAGGGAGGTCCTGGCTTGTAGCCACTAAGGCTAGCTCGCACTCTTCATCATCTTCATCATCGTCATCAGGGAACTCAACAATTGGTTCAAGACCTCTACCTTGAGTGGCAGTCTCAATCCATGCAGGTAGGAACTCCTCAACAATCTCATCTAGGCATTCCACCAAATAACAATCTTCCTCGGTGGCTCCTATCACTTCAACTGTAGTAGAAGACTTGAAGATGTTCCACCTGATCTTCATGTGCATGAATGTAACATACATGGTCCCAGTTCTCACATGGATCACGGCATCAACTGTGGCTAAGAAAGGTCTCCCTAAGATGATTGGCACCTTTCTAGCTTCCTTTTCCATATCAAGAATGATAAAATCGGCTGGGAAGAAGGCAGAAGTATCCTAATCAAGACGAACCAGCACATCATCCACACACCCTCTAGGCGTCTTCACAGATCTGTCGGCCAACTGTAGAGTGCAATGGGCTGGCTTTAGCTTTCCCATTTGGAGCTCAGCAAACAGATCATATGACATCAAGTTTACGCTAGACCCCAAGTCAAGAAGAGCCTGGTCTATGCGATGTGCCCCGATTTAGAATGCGATGACGGGAGCACCGGGGTCTTTTCTTTTCCGGGGGATGGTGTGTTGGAGAATGGAGCTCACTTGCTCAGTTATCTTGATCTTCTTAGGCATCCTCCCTGTTGTCTTTCTTTTGAAGGTGCACAATTCTTTAAGGAATTTTGCATAGGACGAAATTTGCTTGACTGCATCTATAAGAGGTACGTTGATTTTCATTTGCTTGAAGATCTCCAAAATATCATCCGAATTCTTCTTCTTTTTCTTTGCAACAGAAGGCTCCTCAAGTGCATCAGGATATGGTGGGAGTTGGGACCCCAATCGGTCCAAATCAACAGTATCATCCACTGGTGTCACTGGAATCACAGTATCACTGCTCAGTATCACAGTATCAACATTGCCTCTTATCACAACATCATCAATCTGCATTTCAGTATCAACCTGCTCTGCCTCGGTGTCATCTCTGCCAACAACGGTACCATGTGGCCTCTCCAAGGTCCTGCCACTCCTCAACGTAGTCACCGCCTTCACTTGCTCATGGGTGGTAGAAGAGGGAGCTTGTGGAGGTGGTTGTGGCTGTTGGGGTGGTGGAGGCCTTTGGTGAGGGGAGTTGGGGTTTTGAAGGATGAATTGGGGTTACGGTTGTTGTTGTGGTGGGGGATGGTATTGTGGAGGTGGTTTTTGGTAAGTGTGATGTGGAGGTGGAGCATATTGATAATTGAGCGGCGTTTGAGGAGGTGGAGGAGCATAGGGATTTGGTGGGGCTTGGTAAGATGGTGGAACATAAGCACCCGAAGTGTTCCCTAGAAAAACCCCATCATTGTTCGGATTTGGTAGTGGTTGAGATGGAAGTCTACCTTATTCCCTTCTAGCCAAAGAGAGAGAAATTTGGTCCAACCTCTGCTCAAGATGGTTTATAGACTGCCTGTAAGGACCCTGAGCTGCGTTTAGGTCTTACCTTGTTTGCTTTGCCTAACCTTGATGGTTTGATGTTTGCTAATCACCTTTAGTGGTGATTAGGGTTTGGTTGTGCTTTGTTGAGAGTTGGAGGTGCTACTTGCAAATAAACCAAGTTTAGGGTTTTGTGTGCAAGTTTTCCACCTTGAGAGGTGTTCTTCTCTCTCTTTGCTTCCTCTAGGGTTGAGAGGAAGGCTTGGGCTTGTTGCTTGAGTTCTTTGGGCTTTTGTTGAGCTCGTTTGGGCCTTGAGGTGCCTTGTTTGGGCTTGTTTTGGACCTTGTGTCGGCCAAGTAGAGCTTGTGTCGGCCTAGAGAGGTGTGTGTTGGCCTAGGGTGTGTTTGTGTCGGCCAACAAGGAGGTGTGCCACCCTAGAGCAAGCTTTGTGTGTCGCCCATGATGCTTGGGCCAACCTTGGTCACGTTTGGAGGACACATGGTGCACCTCTTGGACAAGTGTCTTTTGACTTGCAAGAGTGGTGGCTTGAGTTGGTGGACAAGTGTCCCTTGGGTGGACGACACATAGCAAGAGTTTACCTTGGTTTCTCCTCCCCTCCTTTCTATATAGGTGGTCCCTTCCTTAGCTTGAGGTCCCTTTAGTTCCTCTCCCCCTTGTGCACGACACACCCTTGTGTGAGTAGCTTGGAGGCCGACACACCCTTGGAGAAGGAGGTGGTGGCCGATACACACCCTCTTGGAGGAGCTTTGGTGGCCGACAACCTTGGAGCTCAAATTGCATCTTCTTCCTTGGAGCTTAAGGCGGGTTGCATGACTCTAGCCCTAAACTACTCCATCCTCTTCTTTCATATGTTGTTTCAATCTTGCCTTTATATGTTAGTAGTTGGTTCTTGTTTAGCTTGCATGTTGGCCGATCCATGTGTGTTAAGGTTTAGGAGAGAAACACTCCTTTCTCCCCTTGGTCTAGATGAGTGAGCTTGAGCTCTAATGCCATGAGCAACACCCCTCTTTCCTACCCGATTGAGGTGAGAACATGACTTAGTGGCTTGAGCAAGACTCTCCTCTCACCTTGGGCAAGATGGTGAGCTCGTGTAGATGGCTTTGATAGATGTGCCTTGGTCGAGATGTGTTTGGGAAGGTGCTGCCCGATAGCCCTTGCTCTAGTTTAGCTTTGCACGACTTGAGTGAGCATGGTTCTTCCTGTTTGATCCTTGGGCAGGTGAGCAATCCGACCCTTGCACGCCCTGAGCCAGCTCTGCCCGGCAGGCTGCTCGCCCGATGGGGCTGCTCACCCGACATGATCTACTCACTCCATGCATTATGCTCGCTCAGTGGGTATACTCTCTCTATAGCCCTGCACGCGTGTCGCCCAACACACCTGATTCTGCTCGCCTGATACTCCTTTGCTCACCTCACAAACTTGCTCGCCCGACATTAGCCATCTCACACGATATCTGCTCGCCCGACTTTCCTTGGCTCGCCCAGCTGTGTCGCCTGACACTATGTTGCTCACCCGCTACCTGCCCGTGTCGCCCGATAGGCTTTGCTCTCGCGGTTCTACCCTGCTCGCCCAGTTCTGCCTTGCACGCTTGCTAACTCTGCTCGCTTTGTAGCCTTGCTCACCCAGCATCTGTGTCGCCCGACACACACACCTGCATGCCTGGATGTCTCGCCCGATGTACCCTATGCACCTTGGAGCTGCACGCCCGATAGGGCTGCATGCTTGCCCTCGTTTCATGGTGGTGCTCTGTACGCCTGCTAGAGTTGCACGCCCGCTAGGGTTTAGTTGGGATGGGTCCTGCCCGGGATGACTTTTAGTGAGGGTTGTTGATATCTCTTGTGAGGGCACGGTCTGTCATGATGCTCTTATGATAACTCATTACTTAATAATGAGAATTATGTTCTTATGGCTATACACATGCGTGTGTATGTAACTACTCTATGTCTTTAAGGCCAAAATAGGATCTTGAGCATTACATTAGGATTTCTTGATAATGTGCTTACATGTGTATCCTTAAGATGAGGCATGGATATAATTATTAGTGTTATTGTGTGCTAGCAATGTACTTAACCCTAATTGTCATCTTATGTTGATAATATAAGGTCTTTTGATTATTCCCATGGATGTTGAATGATGCAGGTAATGCTTAGACAAATGAAAGGCCATGAGAAATGATTATATGAGAATACTAATGACAGGTGTATGATGTTACATGATGATGATGAAAGCCTTGAGAGGCTATGGTACTATGTGATGAGGGATTGAGATCCTATGATGTGTGATGATCCTTGAGGTGGATCTAGATGGTTGTCAAGAGGCCAAGTGATAACATGTGACTTGAGGTCCTTGTGATGGATCAATGTGATGTAAATTGTAGCAAATACATAATGTTGAGTTTATGCTATTTACTTCCTGTTATATCTTGCATGTTATACAACTTGGTTGAATCTTGCAATCCATCTAAAAGATACTAAGTAATCACAGTGTAATTTATAATGTAGCTTGCCCTGGCCATTGGCCATAGATTCATCACCAGTCAGGATAGGGTGATGATGAAATGGGTTCTCCTGCAGGTTAACCCGGAGCGCATATTTTTGAATATGCGAGGTTTCTCCTAGCCTAAAATAGAGAGGTGAAATGAGTGCAGCTGCGGTTGTAGACTCGGATGTGTGACGAGCATGGTGAACATGGCCCATGGCTCCAGATATGTGATATGTTGAGCATGAATGCATTCATGGCTCCGAGCACGGTGTTTTGACATGTGGCTCAGTTTCTAGTGTCGTGACCTGTACCGAGGTGGACTAGGCAGAGGGTAGCCTGTGGAGCTGATCCTGTGGCTTATGACCACTTCAAGCACGAGACTGCGGTCCTGCTTTGTGTTGTCATGTACTGACCATGAGGCGGAGAAGGTCTTGGATTCCGGCTCTTCCATTGACCTTATATGGCACCGGCTATGGGCTTCACAGCCGAAGGTTGGAATTGAACGGTACGGTTCAATTCCTCAGGGCATAATAAAACGTAATCCAGCCGTTTAGTATGTACTATTTAAGACAAACACGAAACATTGGTTGAGGCCTTGTTTGTGTAGTTAACTTTAATTATCTTGCAGTTGCTTGTGCATTACTCCTATGTGGTAAGTTTTATATATATATATTTCATCTCGTCAATCATGTCCCATTGAGAGGTATACATGTTATATGCCTTTTTGGTACAGCTGGTAAATTGTATGGTACAGATGGCCTTGCTTTTCATAAACTGTTTCTGTTATATTCCTTATCAATATATCTGTTCATATAAATGCTTATCTGAGGTTTTGTAGTTTTGGCGCGGAGTTATGCCTCCCGCTGGGACAATGTTCAATTGTCTCACTCCGCTGGTTTTTACCCCCTTTTTAGGTGGACGAGCTTGTCGTGGTGGTGGTCACGGGGTTGCGGCCGAGCAGCGAGAAGATCAGTAGAAGGCAAGCTTTGGAGATGCTGCTGTTTTGGATGTTTTGTTGTAGAGTCTAGAGTCATCCCTGTACTCTCAGGTCCTTGGTGGTGTTTTGACGTTGTTTTACGATGTACGACCGAGATCGTTTGTATATCCTGCTGCTGGCCGGATGTGGGCCTTTATGCATATAACAGGTGATGAACTCAGGTTACGACAGGACAGCTATTTCTCTAAGATGTGGACATGTATCCAGGCTTGTGTGAAATATATGTAACATGTTTTCTTGCAGGATATGGACTGGAATGTAAAATGTTTCTCAGTTCATCAATTTTCCGCAATTGGTTTTAATTAACCCGTGTTTTTGATAAGTTGTGGATATGGTGATTTCCGCACGTTTTCGCGTAACACCTCATTATCTGTGTGATAATGGGATGTGTTGCCACACTGCCCATGTGCGTTGACATCCTTTTTTACTTTATCTAGGCTCCTTAGCCTACCTAGAACCTCATCCTCAAACTTGGAGCTGTAGCGTGGCTTCTGCTACCCCTGTCCTTGCCCATCCTCATTTTGTTGTTTCCAAGAGAAATTTGGGTGGTTCCTCCACTCGGGGGTGTAGGATTGGGACATTGGGCCCTGGTTGTTG
Organism: Alisma plantago-aquatica; assembly: GCA_963693085.1. Lineage (NCBI taxonomy): Eukaryota > Viridiplantae > Streptophyta > Magnoliopsida > Alismatales > Alismataceae > Alisma > Alisma plantago-aquatica. Next base: position 1,150,325,100 of record OY856409.1, on the reverse strand, counting down.
CGGCCACAAAAGGAATGTAAAGCGTTAACTTCCTCATCTACAGTGTCCACAACCATTGCAGGTTGGCTAGAAGGGCCACCCACTTGATTCTTCATCATCTGCATCATATCTACCATCATTTTCATCATGTCGGGGCCGATGGCATTGCGTGCGGGAGCCACGGAAGAAGGGGGAGGGTGTAGTTCTGGCCACAATGTCCCCCTTTAGTAGAAGCTCAGTGGTGTGAATTCTCGGCGAGATGCTCAAATAGCGGCCATGATTCCTCGGGCGGCTTTGCCATGAACGTGCCCCCGCAAGAGGAATCTACATTGTTTTGGCTCTGCTCCTCAAGCCCAGTGTAGAAGGCCTGAACTAACTGCCAAAGCGGAACCTCATGATGAGGGCAGTCACGAAGCAACTTTTAGAACCTCTCCCACGCCTCATGGAAGGGTTTGTTCTCTTTTTGGGCGAAGGATGTGATGCACCTTCGCATGCAGGATAACTTGGCTATCAGAAAGAACTTCTTCAGAAACTCATTCTTTACTTCATTCCATGTGACGAGCTCTGGACTCGAGATGTACCACTCCTTGGCTTTCTCCTTGAGGGAGAAAGGAAAGAGCATTCTGCGGATCGAGTCGTCGGTGGCAGTAGGCGTGCGGAATGTAGAGCACGTTTCAAGGAACGCGTCTATGTGGTGGTAGAGGTTCTCGTTCTCCATACCAAAGTATGTAGGGAGAAGCCCCAAGAGTGCCGGCGGGATGGAGAACTATTGACCTGACATCTGGTCAACTAGAGTAGCGATGGGGGAGTTGTAGTTCCCCAGCGTGAAGTACTCGTGAAGCGGGCGGTGTGGCGGAGGAGGTGGAACATCCGGTGGTGGGTTGTTCTCAGCCATCTCGGCCTCTGGGTGTAGGTTGCGGCGAGCTTGGCGTCTTCTTCTCCCAATCTCGGGGTCGTAAACCACCAAGTCAGTACAAGTCGAATGCGTGCTACGCATGCACAACTGTCACCTGCGCAAGTCACAAACAAACAACAAGGAGCCAAGTTAGCGAACCAATATGCAAGAGTAACATAAAGAATAAATAATAGAAATGGTGAGGGAAAAAGGAAAGGCTAAGCTACACTATCTAACTAGGCCGATCGCCTCTATCCCCGGGAATGGCGCCAGAAAGCTTGGTGCGTCTACGCTAGTGGTGCTTTTACACCCCACGATGTCGGAGCGCACAGAATATGGGATTATGCTTTCAAAATTTATATTGTCCCACACTAATACCTACGTCTACTAAGACACTACACCCGCAAGCACACAGGGTCGTGTCGTAGTATAGGTGAGGCGGCAAGCACGGGGTCGATCCGCGAGGATAAAGGGGGCGCTAGAGTTAGACGGCGTGAGCTACGTTCCTAGTGCGGAGAGTAGGGTTTTAAGGTTGATTGTTGGTTGATTAAACTAATGATCAAGTAAGAGATACGAAAAGGAAACTAAGTGATGAACGAGCAAGCAAATTAGTGAACTAAGTTATCAAACTAACTAAGAAGGAGCAAGAAGGGCTACACTACTCTAGCAAGGCAAGGAGAAAATAAGAACTAAACTAACCACTAGCAAGAGCAAGAACCTAAGTTAACACTGAAGGGTAGAACTGTGCAATTGACTAAGTTAGACGAAAGCAATTGAACTAAGCTAGCATTAACAAGCAGACTAAGCGATTAGGGTTTTAAGCAAGGTAATTAAGGTGGGTGGGCCGTTTGGGAAATGTCACTTTGATTTTAGTTGGGGGGTTCATTGAACATGCATGGTGTTCAATTCATATCTAGATTACCAAACCAAACAACAAGGGCAATGCCATTAGAACATACCCTATACTACTAGTATAAGACTAGGGTTAGGTGTAGTTCTAGTGGGATTGGCCAAATCTAGGTTTCTAGGGTAAGTGATAGTGGACAATTGAGGGTTGAGGGTAGAGATGGGAGTGGAGATGAAGGGGTTTAACCTCATGCCACTAGCCACTCTAGCCTTTAGAAGGCCCTAGGCAATTGCATCACCCTCACTTACACTAGCCACTTAAATCTCACACTCATTTGTAAGAGGAGGGGTGTGTATGTAGGAACAAAGGAGGCTAGATAGGGATCCACTAATTGGACCTAGGAGCCATTCCTAAGATTGCCACATACACCCCAATTCCTCCTAGAAATGAAGTGTCATCAAATACCTCAAAACAAGCAATTCACACAAGAAGCACAAACCACATGCAATAAAATAGGAAAAGAGATGGAAGCAATAAGTAATCATCATAAATATGAATTGAGTTCATTACAAGAATTTATCCCCCAACATGGTATCAAAGTAACATTTTAATCCCAAACAGCCCACCACAAGGGGGCTTAGCTAGACATAGTCATGAAAACAGGAAAAGAAAGGGGTAGAAGAGGAAGAAACTCCATGAAGCTTGATGAAGTGGCCTTCTTCTTCACCTCCAAGCAGCTACAGATGTCCTCCCTCCTCCAATGGTGTAGGGGTGCATGAAAATGGTGGAATGGATGGATAGAAGCCTATAGAAACTAGGTTTCTATGGTGGAAATGAGTGGAAAATGGATTGAAATGGGGTTGAATGCAAGGAAATGGGGGAATGGGAGCAATGGATGCAAGAGAGTAGTTGGGTGACGGTTTGGGATGGATTGGGGATCAAAAGGGGGTGGATTGTGGTGGTGAATGGGGAGCACGGGGACGTCTTTCACCGCCACAATCGTTTTCTGGAGGTGAAAGACGAAGGAATGAGGGGGAGGGTCGTTTTTGGACACTTAAAAGTATATTTTTTTTCTGAACCGGGTTCGGCCACGGTCGTGGCAGCGGGCCACGTTCGTGGCCAGGGTTGGGTAGCACGGCCGTGGCGGGTGCCACGGTCATGTTGTCGATGAAGAGAACCCTGGTCCGACCTCGCCACGGTCGTGGCGTCCAGCCATGGTCGTGGCCTTGTCCTCATGCCACGGTCATGGCCGATCTTAATAACAACCTGTAACTTTGGCCAATTTGTAGCAACAATTCCCACGGCCATGGCGAAGGGCCACGGCCGTGTTTGGCCAAGAGAACCACGATCGTGGTCTGTCTCCACGGCCGTGTTGGGGTTGTCTCTTTAGTTTTCAAACTTTAAAACTTGAGCGTTGTATCTTATTTGTTCTTTTTGCCACAACCATGACTGAATGACCATGATTAACTTCTAGATCCTCTCTCTCTAATGTCTATCACCTTCCATCTTCAAAACTCAAACAAAAACTGTAAAGCACAAGTGTGCGTGTGTGTATTTGTGTAAAACAAAACTTAAGTATCAAAAGAAGGGTTCAAGAATCTCAAACCACGTGGGTTGCCTCCCACTAGCGATAATTTTAATGCCTTCAGCCAGGCTTATTGATTGTTGGACTTTTTTTTTCACTTTTTGGGAATCTTCAAAAGATCCTTGTAGTAAATCCCTTTCTCGTCCTCGTCCAAGCATTCTTCTTCCTCAGATTCTTCTTCTATAAGCATGACAATATCGGAATCTTGGTTGGCCTTGTCTGGGCCGACCTCAACAACCGATTTTAGCCTTTGCCCATTAATAGTGAATTCCTTAGCTCCTTCTTTTGCACAAATGATCACTGCCCCGGATGGGTACACCTTCTTGACAAGGTAAGGACCTTCCCATCTAGAATAAAGCTTTTCGGGGAAGAACTTCATCCTCGAATTGTACAGCAATACCCATTTGCCGGGCTCAAACTCTTTCTTCTTTATGATCTTGTCATGTAGAAACTTGGTTCTTTCCTTGTAGTTCTTTGACATTTCGTATGCTTCATGCCGCATTTCTTCTAGCTCATGGAATTGAAACTTTATTTTCATTCCGACTTTCTCTTCATCGAAGCCCATCGTCTTCAAGGCCCAAAATGCCTTGTGCTGCATCTCAATCGGTAAATGGCAACTCTTACCATAGACAAGCTTGAACGGTGTAGTGCCAATCGGGGCTTTATATGCAGTCCTATATGCCCATAAAGCTTCATTGAGTCGAAGTGACCAATCCTTACGGTCCGGTCGCACCGTCTTCTCCAAAATGAGCTTTATCTCCCGATTTGCTAACTCAACTTGACCACTCGTTTGAGGGTGATAAGGAGTAGCTACACGATGGTTAACTCCATGTCTCTTTAGCAGCCCTTCGATGGTGCGGTGAATGAAATGACTCCCGCCATCACTAATCATAGCCCTTGGAACACCAAAACGGCTAAAGATGTTAGATTTCACGAAATCACACACCACCTTATGATCATTTGTTCTTGTTGCCACAACCTCAATCCATTTTGATACATAGTCTACGGCGACCAAGATGTAGACATACCCGAAAGAAGGAGGGAAAGGACCCATAAAGTCAATCCACCAAACATCAAACACTTCTACCACCAGGATAGGTGACAAAGGCATCATGTCCCTCTTTGAGATAGTGCCTACTTTTTGGCACTTGATGCAGCTCTTACAAAAGTCATGAGCATCTTTGAATAATGTCGGCCAGTAGAATCCACATTAAAGAACTTTGGCGGTCGTGTGTTTCCCTCCAAAATGGCCTCCGCACACTCCGGAATGGCACATAGATAAGACTTCTTGCTGCTCCATCTCCGGAATGCACCTTCTAATGAGTTGGTCCGGGCAGTACTTAAAGAGGTGTGGGTCATCCCAAATGTAGTTCTTTACCATAGCAAACAATCTCTTGCTTTTCTCTCTTGTCCACATGCTCGGTATCCTCCCACTGGCTAGGAAATTCGCTATGTGCTTGTACCATGGCTTTTGGACAGATGAGACTAAGAGGAGTTGTTCATGTGGCATTGTCTCTTTGATTGGACTTGTCATATCAAAAGGTCCATCAAGGTGGGAGAGATGATCTGCAACACCATTTTCTATTCCTTTCTTATCCACAATTTATATGTCAAATTCTTGGAGCAACAAAATCCATCGGATCAACCTTGGCTTTGAATCTTTCTTGGACATAAGATACTTCAACGCAGCCTGGTCCGTGTAGATTGTCACTTTGTTTTGTAAGAGATACGGCAGGAACTTGTCAAGAGCGAAGATCACCGCAAGCAACTCCTTCTCGGTAGTCATATAGTTTCTTTGAGCATCATCTAATGTTTTGCTTGCATAATAGATAGCATGAGGAATTCGGCCAACGCGTTGACCCAGCACAGCCCCCACCGCCATATCAGATGCATCCGTCATGATCTCAAACAGCAAAGAGAAGTCCGGGGGCTACATGATAGGAGCAGAAATAAGCCTCTCTTTCAAATGATTGAAGGCTTCAACACATTTGTCATCAAACTGAAATTCGACATCCTTCTCAAGTAATCGACAAAGTGGTCTTGATATTTTGCTAAAGTCCTTGATAAATTGCCGGTAGAAGCCCGCATGTCCCAAGAAAGATCGAACATGTATTACGGTCGAAGGAAAGTCGAGTGTAGAAATAAGGCCCACCTTGGCCTTGTCAACTTCAATCCCATCTTTCGAAACTCGGTGTCCCAGAACTATACCCTCAGGTACCATGAAATGACTTTTTTCCCAAGATATAACTAAGCGAACTTTCACACATATTTCCAGAACCGCAGCTAGATGTAGCAAGCACTCATCAAAGGTTTTCCCGAAGACTAAAAAATTATCCATGAAAACCTCAAGTGACGAATCAAGCATGTCAGTAGAGATTGAGGTTACACATCTCTGGAAAGTGGAAGGGGCATTGCACAATCCAAATGGCATTCTCCGATAGGCAATACCACTTGGGCAAGTGAATGTCATCTTTTCCTGGTCCACGGGATGCACAAAAATCTGAAAATATCTCGAGTACCCATCAAGAAAATAGTAGAAGCTCTGCCCAGCCAATCTCTCTAAAATCTGATCAAGAAACGGAAGTGGGTAGTGATCCTTCTTTGTCTTTTCATTGAGCTTCCGGTAATCCATGCACATTCTCTACTTGGATTGCTCTCTCACCGACATAAGCTCACCATCGGCATTTTCTGCAACCGTAATCCCGCCCTTCTTGGGCACAACTTGGATGGGACTCACCCACGTACTGTCACAAATGGGGTAGATGATCCCTGCATCAAGCAACTTAACAACCTCTTGAGTTACAACGTCCTTCAATTTTGGATTTAGCCTCCTCTGCATTTGATGGGTCGGCCTAGCATCTTCTTCCAAGTATATCCGATGCACACAGATAGAGGGGTCAATCCCTCTCAAGTCAGCAATAGACCATCCAATGGCTTGGATGTTCTTCCTCAAGACTTCCATCAAGTCATCTTCTTGCTCAGGAGAAAGAATAGAGGAAATGATCACCGGGAGGGTGTCATTTGAGCCAAGGAAAGCGTACTTCAAACCTTCAGGAAGTTTCTTCAACTCAAGAACGGGGGGTGCTTCAAGGGAGTTTTTCAAAGGTGCAGAAATAGAAGGGAGGTCCTGGCTTGTAGCCACTAAGGCTAGCTCGCACTCTTCATCATCTTCATCATCGTCGTCAGGGAACTCAACAATTGGTTCAAGACCTCTACCTTGAGTGGCAGTCTCAATCCACGCAGGTAGGAACTCCTCAACAATCTCATCTAGGCATTCCACCAAATAACAATCTTCCTCGGTGGCTCCTATCACTTCAGCTGTAGTAGAAGACTTGAAGATGTTCAACCTGATCTTCATGTGTATGAATGTAACATACATGGTCCCAGTTCTCACATGGATCACGACATTAGCTGTGGCTAAGAAAGGTCTCCCTAAGATGATTGGCACCTTTCTAGCTTCCTTTTCCATATCAAGAATGATAAAATCGGATGGGAAGAAGGCAGAAGTATCATCATCAAGATAGACCAGCACATCATCCACACACCCTCTAGGCGTCTTCACAGATCGGTCGACCAACTGTAGAGTGCAATGGGCTGGCTTCAGCTCCCCCATTTGGAACTCAACAAACATATCATACGGCATCCAGTTTACGCTAGACCCCAAGTCAAGAAGAGCATGGTTTATGCGATGTGCCCCGATGTTGCATGAGATGATGGGAGCACCAGGGTCTTTTCTTTTCTGGGGGATGGTGTGTTGGAGAATGGAGCTCACTTGCTCAGTTAGCTTGATCTTCTTATGCATCCTCCCTGTTGTCTTTCTTTTGAAGGTGCACAATTCTTTAAGGAATTTTGCATAGGATGAAATTTGCTTGACTGCCTCTATAAGAGGTACATTGATTTTCACTTGCTTGAAGATCTCCAAAATATCATCTGCATTCTTCTTCTTTTTCTTTGCAACAGAAGGCTCCTCAAGTGCATCAGGATATGTCAGGAGTTGGGACCCCAATCGGTCCAAATCAACAGTATCATCCACTGGTATCAATGGAATCATAGTATCACTGCTCGGTATCATAGTATCAACACTGCCTCTTATCACAGCATCATCAATCTGCATTTCAGTATCAACCTGCTCTGCCTCGGTGTCATCTCTGCCAACAACTGTACCATGTGGCCTCTCTAAGGTCCTGCCACTCCTCAACATAGTCACCGCCTTCACCTGCTCATGGGTGGTAGAAGAGGGAGCTTGTGGAGGTGGTTGTGGCTGTTGGGGTGGTGGAGGCCTTTGGTGAGGGGAGTTGGGGTTTTGAAGGATGAATTGGGGTTGCGGTTGTTGTTGTGGTGGGGGATGGTATTGTGGAGGTGGTTGTTGGTAAGTGTGATGTGGAGGTGGAGCATATTGATAATTGAGTGGCGCTTGAGGAGGTGGAGGAGCATATGGATTTGGTGGGGCTTGGTAAGATGGTGGAACATAAGCACCCGAAGTGTTCCCTAGAAAAACCCCATCATTGTTCGGATTTGGTAGTGGTTGAGATGGAAGTCTACCTTATTCCCTTCTAGCCAAAGAGAGAGAAATTTGGTCTAACCTCTGCTCAAGACGGTTTATAGACTGCCCATGTGCGTTGACATCCTTTTTTACTTTATCTAGGCTCCTTAGCCTTCCTAGAACCTCGTCCTCAAACTTGGAGCTGTAGCGTGGCTTCTGCTACCCCTGTCCTTGCCCATCCTCATTCTATTGTTTCCAAGAGAAATTTTGGTGGTTCCTCCACTCGGGGGTGTAGGATTGGGACATTGGGCCCTGGTTGTTGCGGCCACCAAAGGAATGTAAAGCGTTAGCTTCCTCATCTATAGTGTCCACAGCAATTGCAGGTTGGCTAGAAGGGCCACCCACTTGATTCTTCATCATCTGCATCATATCTACCATCATTTTCATCATGTCGGGGTCGGTGGCATTGCGTGTGGGAGCCACTGAAAAAGGGGGAGGGGTGTAGTTATGGCCAAAATGTCCCCCTTTAGTGGAATCTCGGTGGCGTGAATTCTCGGTGAGATGCTCAAACAGCAGCCATGATTCCTCGCGCGGCTTTGCCATGAACGTGCCCCCGCAAGAGGAATCTACATTGTTTTGGCTCTGCTCCTCAAGCCCGGTGTAGAAGGCCTGAACTAACTGCCAAAGCGGAACCTCATGGTGAGGGCAGTCAAGAAGTAACTTCTGGAACCTCTCCCACACCTCATGGAAGGGTTCGTTCTCTTTTTGGGCGAAGGATGTGATGCACCTTCGCATGTAGGATAATTTGGCTATCGGAAAGAACTTCTTCAGAAACTCATTCTTTACTTCATTACATGTGACAAGCTCTGGCCTCGAGACGTACCACTCCTTGGCTTTATCCTTGAGGAAGAAAGGAAAGAGCATTCTGCGGATCGATTCGTCGGTGGCAGCAGGCGTGCGGAATGTAGAGCACGTTTCAAGGAACGCGTCTATGTGGTGGTAGGGGTTCTCGTTCTCCATACCGAAGTATGTAGGGAGAAGCCCCAAGAGTGCCTACGGGATGGAGAACGGTTGACCTGGCATTTGGTCAACTAGAGTAGCGATGGGGGAGTTGTAGTTCCCCGACGTGAAATACTCATGAAGCGGGCGGTGTGGTGGTGGAGGTGGAACATCCGGTGGTGGGTTGTTCTCAGCCTTCTCGGCCTCTCAGTGTAGGTTGCGGCGAGCTTGGCGTCTTCTTCTCCCAATCTCGGGGTCGTAAACCACCAAGTCGGTGCAAATCGAACGCGTGCTACACATGCACAGCTGTCACCTGCGCAAGTCACAAACAAACAACAAGGAGCCAAGTTAGCGAACCAATATGCAAGAGTAACACAAAGAATAAATAATAGCAATGGTGAGGGAAAAAGGAAAGGCTAAGCTACACTATCTAACTAGGCCGAGCGCCTCTATCCCCGACAACGGCGCCAGAAAGCCCCAATATGATTATCATTGCAAATATGCTTATGGATGTTCTTTGCACTGTGAATATATATATATATATATATATATATATATATATATATATATATATATATATATATATATATATATATATATATATATAACAAAACCCCACAAATTGCAAAGATTCTCTCAAAATATCATGCTAAATTGTTAGCAATTTTAGGTTTACGTCATTAGATACAACAACAACGCAATAGATTAACATGTTCAAGCTAGATAAGAAATAGAAGAATAAACAACACACGAGAAAATAAAATTAAAGTTAGGAACACAGACCTGATCATTCGTTGAAAAACGAACGTGTTGTTTAAAGAAATCAACGACCCACAATCCAGAAGAATAGGCGTCGTTCTTTTAGTCTACTCAGCCACAAACCTGAAGAAAGTTGTCGTCTCGCTCATGCTTAACGATGTTTGGTTAAACTACTAGTGCAGTACAACATAGCGATCGGAGGAACAACCACCTGACAGATCGCGTCTCTAAGCAGGAGAAGGAAGAACTCACTACTCGCAGGAGAGGAACTCCACGTAACAACTCGGAAGCGACAACTGAAAGCTCTCCCTTAGGCCTTACAAAATATGAACAAAACAATGACGACTGATGTTTATTTTAGATGTGTTTAACCCTAACGACTGAAGTCTTATTTATAGCCTTACACACATAGAAATCATATTCCCATTAAAAAACAATCACGTGATCACTCTTGTACATGTTGCAGAAAAAATATAAGGAAAATACTTTCCAATTAAGATTAATAAATCCATTTCAGAAAGAAATAATTAATTAAATTAATAATTAATTAAATATGTAGTTGTATACTACTACAAAAAGAAGAAGGAAGGCGGAAGATATTCTCCACAATCCACAAGCCACAAGCCCAAGCCCGCGTCCGGGCCGACCAGGCCAGGCCAGGCGTGGCGTGACGCGCGCACGTACGTGCGTGTGTGTTGTGGTCACCATACCCACCAAGGAGGTGATCATACCCTCTCTTTTGAATACTAGAGTTACATGTGATCCTACATATAAGGACCACAAAAGTTCTAGGAGTGAACAATATGGGATAAAACTCTTCCTCATTTGCACTAGACACAAAACTATACTTCCTTGATGTACTAGCTGCACTACATTGGGCTTAACACATGCTATGTACATGGCTTATACAGTCATATATCTAACAATCCTCCATAACGTCCAATGTATAGTAAGCTCTACCATTTAGTCCTCCATATTGTGCTTTCACCAGATACCTTTCGATTTGAATCTACCTAAGTTATCCAACTGTGACCCCCGCAGGAACTAGGTGAACAAAAGTCTTGAACCTAAACCTTGGGTGCAGGAGTATATGTTGATAACAGCACGATAACAACACGATAAAGACATGGTAGAAAAGAAAACAATACATCAAGGCCATGCATACACAATATATGTCATGGTATATCAAAGAATAACCCAATTCTCCTATTGTGACCTACACAACATCAATCATTTAGTTGGAGTCTCCAAGAATGTATTGCTAACATCATGTCCTAAGAGTTGACACCATTCAGAGACTAATCTCTTACTAACTTATAGTACGACACTAACATGTTTCCCAGTGGATAGACACATAAATGCATGAAGCATCAAAGTAATTACATAGTATCATATAATTCACCTGACGGCTTGTTATTACCACATTGAACCCAATTTGTGGGATCTCCACTCTGTTGGGTTGGGTTGCTACTGCCTACTATTATAAAGGAGTTTCAGTCTCATCCCCAACCTGGATTTTTCCATTAAGGCCAAGGTAAGACCTTTTGTGAAAGGCTCAAATGTATTATCTTTGGTACCGACATAGTGCACAGCCACGACCACATTACACACTAACTTCCTTACATACTTGAGTCTGACTTGGATGTGTCTATGTTGTTTTTTATTGTACTTTGAACTCTTTATCTTAGCAATAGTTTTAGTGATATTACAGTGAACTGAAATTGCAGGAAGCGACTTCTTTACCACAGGTAAACAGGAGTTGAGTCCATGTAGCCATTCAACTTCCAATCCAGTTTCATCTAAAGCACACAACTTTGCCTCAAAAGTAGACTGAGACAATGGTTTGTTTCTTAGACCTCGAGGAAACAACCCCTCCTCCTAATATGAATACATATCCTAAGACACCATTACTCCCAAAGTTCATGGAAATCCAGCTTGCATCAGTATATCCTTCGACTACAAAAAGATCACTACTACAGAAACGACCTTTGGCGTCGGTCGTTTAACCCCATTTGGCGTCGGTTTCTGACCGACGCCTATGTGGGCGCCACTAAAGGTCGAACACTTCGGCGTCGGTTTTTTAACCGACGCCTATTTGTTCTATAGGCGTTGGTTGTTTAGTAAATAACCGCCGCCAAAAGTGTTCGCGCCACAGAAAATAGCGTCATCTAGGGCACTTTGTGCATCGGTTATTTACTAAACAACTGACGCCTATATAGAATATAGCGTCGGTGTTTTAGTAGATAACCGACACATAAAGTGCCCTAGATGACGCCATTTTTTGTGGTGTGAACACTTTTGGCGTCGGTTATATACTAAAACACCGACGCCTGTACTTCAAGATGACACGGCCATGCTTCCCTGCACGGCCGTGTTTAGTACTATAGGCATCGGTTTTGTATGAATTACCGACGCCTTTTCCACCACGGCCGTGCTATCCTGCACGGTCGGGTTGTTTGTACTATTAGGCGTCGGTTTTTATCAAATAACCGACGCTGTATGTCTTTGCTGACGGTTTTCTATAAATAACCGACGCCTATTTATATATATATTTTTTCATATAAGTTTGCAGGCCTGCTATGGCTGGTCAGCAGGATGAGAACCTGCTGTTCAGTTTTCTGAACTGCAGGTTTACGACATCCATTGATATCAGCCTACAAACATGCCGCAAACCTGCAAAAGTCACAAGGAAAATTCTACACAAGTACATACATTCAGACATCAATTCAATTCTCACATTCACACATATAGAAACATTCAAATACATGTATTAACATTCAGAAATATTCATTTACAAAGTATCATTCATTATCGCTATCAACATCCCAATTATATCTTACAGTTGCCACTGCTTGTATGGCTTTTGCCCATTCTTCTCTTACTTCATTTAATGCTTCCATCGTATATGGAGCATGTATATTTTTTAAGCGTTTACCTGTAGTGTTGTCAGTTTTAAACACCTGCAAAGAGAATGATGTATATATATAAGTAATAATATAAAAATAAGATAAGATTGATATATTTCATACTAACTAATGAGACTATATATAATACCTCATGTATGATATCGATGTCCAATGCGGCATATTTGATAATCATCTGCATAAATCGCATCACATAGTATGCACATGCCCAGCCATTGTCTTGTGTAGCACACTATAAATTGAAACATACAAAATAATACAACTAAGCACAATTCACATCAATAATATATATATTCGAGTTGGGAACTTACTTGTACGTTCTGCCAATTTATTGGCTGGTTCTTTTTCCTTGGGACCGTTCCTCCAGCCTTTTTGAATGCATCTAAACCCCTACATGTTAATATAACACAATAAATTGCATAAGTAAATAGAAATGTAATAAAAGATGTTAACGGATATAAAAATGAAATATTTCTCACCAGAATAATGGCATTCTCATTACGTGTCCAATTTTAGTGTTCAATGTACTCCCCGCAGGATCTAGATAATAAACAGTGAATGTCCCGGGGACAATAACTAGTAACTCCCAATGTCTACCGCTAGAAGTAAGAAGTTAACAATTAATAACTCAAAATGCAAAATAAAAATTGAATTTTCTTAAGTCCAAATTATAAATAAAGTAAACTTACTTGACATTGAATGGAGCTAATATTATCGTCTTCTTTTGCTGACCAAAAATTGTAAAAGCATCTATACAGTATTGTTGAACATTATCAGGGTCTTTAGCTACCAAACTAATCAATGATGGAATCAAAAATCCCACATGATCAAATGCAAATTGTTTGCAATGATCTTTGACTAAGTAGCTGCAAAACATATAGGCGTATGCATTAATATATAAGAAACCAGATCACCGGATCTTACACAAGGTATATGGATGTATAAACAAGATCTCACCTTATCCATGTCTCTATCATTGATGTATTCAGCCAATCATACATAAACAACTCAATAATATCTTGTATAAATAAAGAGCTATCGTATGATCGACCTGCATAATCTACATCTAAAGAAACTATTATAGGGCAATGTATATTATGTGCCCGTAGCCAACATGCCATTCCCCTACAAGCAGGACCTAACGGGTATGTTAGGTCAGTTGGAACCCAAGTTGGTAATGCGGTAAGTGGAGGTGGAGGCCTAGGTGCTCCTGGTGTCTTCTTTTTAACCTGTATATATAATTTCAGATCAGTTGACATCATATATACACATTAACAGTCTAAATCAATGTAAATTTATCTTACAATTTCAGTCGTGTAGACGACATCTGCTTTGGGCCACAATATGACCCCGCCTTCTGCCTCACCAAGTGTATCAATATCTGGGTGGGCATATGGCAACACAACTTCCCTCCAATCGGGTAACACACGTAATGGGCCCACACGAACATAGCCCTGTGGCATTGGAGTCCCGTGAAACCTTTCCCCAGGAAGGGACGGGTAAGCTTGCGCCTCTGTAACAACATAGTCTTGTATTCTTAAGCGGCATGGCTTCAATGCCTACAAATTTACGTAAAGAATGTTATACATATATACATATAATCTTGAAAACATATCATCTTGAAAAGACTAGCTACAATGTCACAAACAATACTTACAGCAGACGTGCTAGGCGATGGGTCTCCAGGATTACTCGCAGTTTGTGCATCAGGAGAAGAGTGGGTCGCCATAGGCTGATTGGAAGCCTGAGATGCCTGCCACCGCAGCAATTCTTCCTTGACCTTCTCAGCAACTACATCGTTGACCTTCTTAGCAACTAAATCCTCAACTCTCTTATTCTCCTATACATGGATAAAAGAAACATTAGCTTCTTATTAATGAATTTCCTTTTGCAGTAACATTCTAAAAAAAGAATAGGTTACCTCTTCTTGAGAAAGTCCCGCTCTGGGTTTGCGCTGGGATGGCCCAAAGAATGCTTTGATGCCAACACCAGCGCCGGCACCTCTAACACGTCCAGGATGCTCTGGGTTACCCAGAGAAACTGTCAATTCATCCCTTGTGCCCTGAGGGATAAACGTGCCTTGTTTCCTCTGCTCGTGTAGCTCCCGCTAATCACCATAAACAAAAATTGGTAAGTTAACACCACAAATAATCAATATTCAAACGATTTCTCTAAGAGTTGTATTTTACCATTTTTGCAGCCGCCTCAGCAGTTACAGGTTTCTTTATTTCACCCTTCTTGTTTTGCCTGCCAGCTATCCAGATATCATGGCGAGGCATGGGTGTGGCAGACTCCTGAGTAGGAGCAGACTCCTGAGTAGCCGCAGACTCCCCCTGTAGTCTTTGGCGAACGCTTGCATAGCCTTTTGGACCCATAGTGTGGTCATGCACATTCAGTGCACGCCTTGCTTTTTGTGCGTCACTGAGGGCCTAGTTAGTATGCACATTAATGATTTGATAGTAGCACTAAATGCTAATCTTTAATAGGTGAATACAATGTATATTAATTAAATTGGGAGTGACGCCTAATACCTTGAATTCTTCAGATTTTCTTGAAGCAACAAAATTGTCCCAATCTTCTTTGTCCAAGAAGTTCCATTGTTCAAGGGCTGACTTCTTCTTCTTATCACCCTCTTTTATGTATTCTCTGTTCAGATTTGTCCTATCATT
The DNA here is from genome assembly GCA_963693085.1 of Alisma plantago-aquatica. Lineage (NCBI taxonomy): Eukaryota > Viridiplantae > Streptophyta > Magnoliopsida > Alismatales > Alismataceae > Alisma > Alisma plantago-aquatica. The sequence continues at coordinate 1,150,309,960 of OY856409.1, read as the reverse complement.
CCTAAGCATCTTTCCAGCGCGTTGCATCACAATTTTACGATGCAACTTCTCATCCAGTGCAAACAGATTCTGTAAAATAGAAATGTTATTAACTAGTATCCAAAATAGAATTGCAAATAATAGAATTTGTAATCTACAAAATAGAATTGCAAATAATAATAACTCACACATAAATCCTTCCATATCAAGTCTTTTTTCCCTTGAGGAACTTTATGCCAATTGTCATACTTAACACCACAATGGCTCCGAGTGGTACACCCAAGATAGTTTACAAAATTATTGCGGTTCACTCCAATTGGATTTCCTCCATTATCAAACTCCACCACCAATTTGGATCCACTACCACTTAGCGCTAATAACTTCTTCAACAGAGTGATGCCCCTTTTCTTGTTAAGTGTTTGGTGTTGCGCATCAAGTTGCTCCAGTGCTTCAGTGGGTACAGGTGCATCAACCTAAAATTTGACAAAAATAAAACACACTAAATTAGCCCAATATAGAAATATAGGATATATGACATAACTAGAAGATAATGAATTTTATAGAAATACAGGATATGTTTTTAGAACTTACATTAGTATCCTCGCCATGCTCGTCATGGACAGCATGCTCATCATGGACTTCATGCTCATCATGGACATCATGCTCATCATGGTCAGCCATCTGAAAATGTCATTTAAAATGCAAACATTTAGCATTTGTATTAACTAGAAAAAGGCAAACATTTAGCATTTGTATTAACTAGAAAAAGGCAAACATTTAGCATTTGTATTAACTAGAAAAAGGCAAACATTTAGCATTTGTATTAACATACATGTCTCTAAAATTGTGATCTTTTATCAAGTAACAATCCTTCATTGTGATCTCCGCGCACATATTAGTCATCATTAGCTTCAATATTTTGTGGAGTGGGCAACCCAACTGAGAATGGACTGGAGTCATCATACTTATCATAGTACTCTTCTTCATCTATAGGATCTTCAATGAACTGTCTTTTACCATGAAGAACAACCGACCATTTATCATTCGCAGGATCATCGATATAGAATATTTGTTTCGCCTGTGATGCCAATATGAATGGTTCACCCTTCTTGCCAATCTTTTCAAAGTTCACCAAAGTGAAACCCAATTCATCCACTATAACTCCTTTGGTGTTATCAACCCAATTACATTTAAAGAGCGGAATTTTGAAATCTATGTAGTCAAACTCCCAAATGTCCTCAATGACACCGTAATATGACATTTTAGCTTCACGTGGACTCTTATCCTTTGCACTTGCAAAGTACATAGTCGACGCTTGAAGAGTGACCCCACTATTTTGGACGACACTCTTATCATCTTGGCGCTTTGTGTAATATGTGAATCCATTAATGTCAAACCCTTCATAAGACATAACATTCGGTTTTGGTTTAAAGGCAAGGCATTTGATAGTTTCTGTAATATCATTTGGTGTTTGAGATAGTTGATGTAAGACTTTATCTTCAAACCACTTAGTAAAAGTATTATTATGCTCTCTAGCAAGCCACATTGAACTTGCTCGAGGATGTTGTCTCTTTATGAAATTGGTATGTTCCTCGATATAAACACTCACTTCGTCCATATTGTGTAAAATATACAAGTGAGTTTGTTCCAACTGCTCACGGCTGATTACTTTCACCCGTGATCCCAAAATTCCTTTGCCCTCCTCAATATTCTTGTCATTATCAGGAGTGTCATTACCACTGAAAAAGTCATTACTAAAATCCATAACCTCTCTCGCCACATAACCTTCAATAATACTCCCTTCAGGCCGATAACGGTTTTGAACATCACCTTTAAAAATGCTCATGTATCGTTCAAAGGGATACATCCAATGCAAGAAAACTGGTCCCAACATTTTCACTTCCCTAGTCAAGTGGACAACAAGATGTACCATGATATCAAAGAACGAAGGAGGGAAATACATCTCAAGCTGACATAGGGTAACAACCACTTCTCTTTGCAAATTATCGAGAGTATCAGGGTCAATAACTTTGCTGCATAGACTGTTGAAAAAGAAACAAAGTCTGTTAATTGCAAACCTTACATGCTTCGGCAATATAGATCGAATTGCCACGGGCAATATTTGTTGCATTAGAGTGTGAAAATCATGAGATTTAAGACCTATCAACTTCAGATCTTTCATTGATACCAATCTACGGATGTTGGATGAGTAACCATGTGGCACCTTAACATTTACCAAGCATTCACAAAAAGTTTTCTTCTCCTTTCTAGACAACGTGTAACAAGCGGGAGGTAAGTATGTTCTTTTATTACCCATTTCACGTAATTCTGTTAATTCTGACCTTATTCCCATTTCACGTAGGTCCAGTCTGGATTTTATCCCATCTTTAGTCTTACCTGGTATATTTAATAGAGTACCAATGATGCTATCACAGACATTTTTCTCAACGTGCATTACATCGATACAATGCCTGACTGTCAAAGAGCTCCAATAAGGAAGATCCTAAAATATTGACTTCTTCTTGAATGAAGAATTGTCACTCCGTGTGGCCATACTACATTGTGATTTCTTACCAAATTCATTGACAATGTCTTTTACTCTTTCATAAACAACATCCCCTTGTATAGGTTTAGGTGCACTCCGTTCATCATTCCATCCATTGAATGCTTTGCGCTTCCTACGATACGGATGGAATTTTGAAAGAAACCTTCGATGACCAAGATATACAGTCTTGCCGCCATGTTTTAGTCTTATTGAATCAATGTTTTCTTCACATATAGGACACGCTTTAGCTCCTTTGACACTATATCCAGACAAATTCCCATATACTGGAAAGTCATTAATAGTGCAAAACAACATAGCGTGCAAACGAAATGTCTCTCTTGCTGAAGCATCATAGGTCATCACACCTTCAGCCCAAAGTTTCTTTAAGTCATCAATCAAAGGTTCAAGATAAACATCGATATCATTTCCGGGTTGTTTAGGGCCCGATATTAACAATGACAACATAACATACTTATTTTTCATACACATCCAGGGAGGAAGATTGTATATAACAAGCATGACTGGCCAAGTGCTATGTTGGCTGCTCAATGTCCCGTACGAATTCATCCCATATGTACAAAGCCCAAGTCTTAGATTCCTATCTTCTTCACCAAATTTAGGGTACAATAGATCAATCTTCTTCCACTGTGGGGAATCAGACGCATGTCGTAGGATCCCATCATTATTTTTCTTAACATCTGCATGCCACCTCAAATTCTTCGCATCTTTCGGATTTGCAAACAAGCGTTGAAACTGTGATATTATAGGTAGATAACACAACACCTTGGCAGGAGAACCAGTTTTGGACTCCCCCGAAGTCGTCAATTTATACCGTGACGCACCACATTTTGGACAATCTTTCAGATCTACATAGTCCTTTTGAAATAATACACAATCATTCGGGCATGCATGTATCTTCTTGGCCTCCATTCCCATTGGGCACAACATTTTCTTTACCTGGTATGTTGAGATTGGAAGCTCGTTTCCTTCAGGAAGAATTTCTTTCAACAAAGTCAACAATGAAGTGAAGCTTTTGTCGCTCCATCTATTGTTAGCTTTCAACTTATACAATCTCAACACAGCGCTAAGCTTCATAAACTTAGCACAACCTGTTTATAACGGTATCTCAGCATCATGCACAATGTTTGTAAAGATAGGAGGTGGATCGGTGTGCTCTACCCTACAACTATCCAGCATCGCATCAACGATGTCTGCTGGAACTGGTTCGTTCACATTTACGTCATCGGAGGCAATTTCTTCTTCCACCCAAGCACTGCTATCGACATCTACTGGTTTCGATTTTGAAATCTCTCCATGCCAGTGCCATTCTGTATAGCCTTGTACAATCCCGTTGCACATGACATGACTTTTGATTTCCTCACCAGTGTTGACTTTCAAGTTGTTACCGCAATGCCTACATGGACAGTAGAACCTATCTGTAGGTTTTTTCCTATGTTCCTCGGCAAATCTAATAAACTGATCAAGACCAGATATAAACTCTGGGGTGCAACGATTACGAATGGACATCCATGATCTATCCATTCTATGATCAGAGAAAACAAGTATATATTAGGAAACAAGTATATATTACGAAAAGATTAGGCAGCATTTCCCCGCTGTTCTCTAAGTACATATGTACTTAGAGAACAAACGGGGAAATGCCAACAAACACATGTGATGTCATTCTTATATATAATAAATGTGTACCACCTATCCCATCCTTGAACACCTAATCTCACTAGTAAGTGTATAATGTGTATTGGGTTTTCAAGAAAATTTCGGCAGCATTTCCCCGCTGTTCTCTAAGTACATATGTACTTAGAGAACAAACGGGGAAATACTACCAAAATTTTCTCAAAAACCCAATACACATTATACACTTACATCCTAAGTGAGATTAGGTGTTCAAGAACAGTCCCAAACCGGGGACTATCCAAGATTTACTCCTAATGAGTCAATCTTGGATGGGTTTCTAGGCCAACAAACACAATAATAGATATCTACAATGAATCCAGACTCCATACAAACAGTATATAATTTAGTGATTGTTCATTCTAATTTATACCAATGTACAAGTAATATAAAAAACAATGATTGTTCACATTCTAGGCCAACAAACACATGTAATGTCATTCTTATATATAATAAATGTGTACCACCTATCCCATCCTTGAACACCTAATCTCACTAGTAAGTGTATAATGTGTATTGGGTTTTCGAGAAAATTTCAGCCGCATTTCCCCGCTGTTCTCTAAGTACATATGTACTTAGAGAACAAACGGGAAAATGCTACCGAAATTTTCTCGAAAAACCAATACACATTATAAACTTACATCCTAAGTGAGATTAGGTGTTCAAGAACAGTCCCAAATCGGGGACTATCCAAGATTTACTCCTAATGAGTAAATCTTGGACGGGTTTCTAGGCCAACAAACACAATAATAGATATCTACAATGAAGCCGGACTCCATACAAACAGTATATAATTTAGTGATTGTTCCTTCTAATTTATACCAATGTACAAGTAATATAAAAAACAATGATTGTTCACATTCTAGGCCAACAAACACATGTGATGTCATTCTTATATATAATAAATGTGTACCACCTATCCCATCCTTGAACACCTAATCTCACTAGTAAGTGTATCATGTGTATTGGGTTTTCGAGAAAATTTCGGCAGCATTTCCCCGCTGTTCTCTAAGTACATATGTACTTAGAGAACAAACGGGGAAATGCTGCCGAAATTTTCTCGAAAACCCAATACACATTATACACTTACATCCTAAGTGAGATTAGGTGTTCAAGAACAGTCCCAAACCGGGGACTATACAAGATTTACTCCTAATGAGTAAATCTTGGATGGGTTTCTAGGCCAACAAACACAATAATAGATATCCACAATGAAGCCGGACTTCATACAAACAGTATATAATTTAGTGATTGTTCATTCTAATTTATACCAATGTACAAGTAATATAAAGAACGATGTGGATTATATGGGACATAAATTCATTGTTCATTTTCCAACATTAGGTTCAACACTTGAAACATACATTCATTTTCAACATAAAAAAATTGTATCATTAGGGTCCAACATGTGCATTATATGGGACATACACATCAAGGTGGTCATAAGGGAGGATATTTTCTTATTTATGAGTAAGCGATATAAGATTAAGATCCATATAAAAATTAGGGCAGAAGGAAGAAATAAATCTTCTTTAGGATACAATAGACCCTTATGGATGTATTTAGGGCCATAGGTACCATCATAGAAAAAAAGGGGTACACTCTAGGATTTAAGATCACACTACATCATGTATTTTATACAAAACTACATGTATGTGTATATAAAAAATATATTTATAAGGAACTTCTATACATATCTAATCAACAAATCAGTAATTAACTAAGTATTCATCAATACTTACTATTAATCAGTATCTCTAATCATGAAAATCGGCAAGCAGATCAGTAATTGTAAATAACAAACTACAAATTGTTGAATTAAAGTAATCACTAAAGTAATACTAACCAGTAGTACCAATCATTAATCACTGAATAGGTGGGCGAAAGCAGGGCGAGGTACCTGGGCAAGCGAGCAGGGCGAGGTCGAGTAGGTGGGCGGCGGTGACACCGGCGAGCTCCAGGACCACCGACACAAGTCAGGCAGGTAGCGGCAGCGACACCGGTGAGCAGGGAGCGGCAGGCGGCGGCGGGCAGGCAGGTGGCGGAGAAGGAGCAGGCAGGCGGTGGCGACACCGGCAGCAGAAGGAGCAGGAAGCGACGGCGCACAAGCAACAGCAGCAGCGGAGGGTCGGGCGACGGTAGCGGAGGGTGGCGGGCAGCGGCGTCGGTGAGCAGTAGCAAGCGCGGGCGATGAAGACAATGAAACAGGAAAGGGGACTTAAAGTCGATCGATCGTGCGTCTAATAAGTTCGTAAAGGGCGCCAGTTATCTAACAAAACCAACGCCTAAAGTCTTCAGCGTCGGTTCCTATTACAAAACCGACGTCCAATTAGATAAAATTTGCCCTAAATAAATTGGCGGGAACCACTATCGGCGTCGGTTATCTAAGGATAACCGACACCTAAGCTGTAAATTTTCACACAAATTTTCATCTTATATAGGCGTCGGGTTTGTGGTAAATAACCGATGCCGTATGTGACATATTTTTTTTGCTCGAAAATTGGATTTCGCGGTTAGTTTTAGGCGTCGGTTTTTTACCAAAAAACCGACGCTGAATACAAAGCAGTACCCGTGTCTTGGCTACAGACGTCGGATGACCTAGATGACTGACGTTGAATGTTATAGGCGTCGGTTTTCCTAAATAACCGACGCCCAGAAAAGTGACACTGAATGTTGTTTCTATAGTAGTGGATGTTTGTCATAATGCAACCCAAGGGAACAAGTTCCTTAAAACCTTGTCAAGAGCTTCCCAATGAATCTTATCGGGACTAATGGTGTATCTACTTAACTTTCTCACGACAAACACTATGTCTGGACGTGTGCAGTTCATAAGATACATCAAACTTCTGACAATCTGAGAGTACCATAATTGAGACACTAGAACTCCAGTCTCATTTTTTCGTATGGAGTCTAACAAGTTTATGTGATGTGTACTCAAACCTCTCCAGTATCTTCTCAATATAGTGAAACTGAGAGAGAGTTATATCATCAGTAGACCTTATGATTTAAGCCCTAAAATCACATCAGTGACACCCATATCCTTCATCTCAAACTTGCCACACAAGAATGTCTTTATCTCATTTACTATTTTCATATCAGAACCAAAAAGTAGGATATCATCGATATATAAGCATAACAAAATGAATCCATCATTCACAATTTCATAGTAGAAACACTTATCAAATTCATTACAAACAAAGTCAAATGATGATATCATAGAATCAAACTTCTCATGCCATTTCCTAGGGGCTTGTTTCAAGCCATGTAATGACTTAACAAGTTTACACACTTTGGACACATTCCCAAGACCCACAAATGCCTCAGGTTGTTCCATATATATCTCTTCCTGAACATCACCGTGTAAGAACGTGGTCTTCACACCCATCTAATGGATATAAAGGTTATAAGTGGAAGACAATGCTATCAGCACTAAGATTGTAGTCGTGATGACCCCATTCCCCGACAACCCCCAATTAAGGAAGGCCAAGAAACTAGATTCCTTATCCCAAAAACAAGATCAAATGATTTTGCACATAGCAAAAATAATTAATACATTCTACTAAACTAACTAAGTTTGATATAGGATAGAAAAATATTTTCACAAATGTTTACAAAAATATGGGTTCTAAGATTTTACCAAGAAAAAATCATCTATCTATATCCTCCAGGCCTTACTTCATTTTTTTGCTTTCGATGTCTTCTTTCCTTGAATGTCCAATTTCCAGTAGGATTACCCTAAAAATGCTAACAATCAAAACGTCAGTCAGTATAACGAGTTATACTAGTATGTGGGGGAACAAAACATCATAGTTAATGGTAACAACATAATTTTTTTTGTGAAGAGTAACAACATAATTTAGAAATTAATATATAACAAAACAAATTTAACATAATCACGAATACCCATTCTAGGTATCTCCACACTCTGTCATAACCCCTTTGGGCATCATACTGCAGTATCACAATCTTCCCCTATTCTGGAAGATGACTTCATCATGTGTAACATACCAAATCTTGGACCCTACCATGGAAGTTTGACCTTTTGGACATAGCCAAATAAGGTCGAGGTTAGAATGATCCTAATAATCTAATACAAAATAAAGTAATCTAATATGTCATATAATTCATTTGGTGATAATAAGATGATGAATAACTTAATTGGTTGCATAATGATCTAAATGGGCCTCTACTAGGCCAGATGACATAACCCATGTAAGAAAGCCTCAAAATAAAGAATAGACTTCAAATTCATAATCTACACATTAAAATAAGCCTACATGTCAATTTTCATTTAATTTTGACCACCTTGAAATAATATGGTAAGATAGGAGGGAGAAATTGCCTAAAAGGTGTAATTAATAAATAAATATAATTCTTAACACCAAAAGTTGGAAATAAAGGCAAATTCATATTCAACACACTTAAGATAACTTATAGATGAAGTTTCACCTAATTTGGATCATCTATGTTGTCATTAATGCATCAAGAAAGAAATAAAGAATACCTTAAATAACCTATCTAATGTTGCCAAAAGTAAAATCCAATTGGAGATTTAGAATCTACATGTTTAACTTAACTTGTATGCAAAGTTTGGTCTAATTTGGATAAGAATAGAACTCTTAAAAGAGGAAAGAGAAAATATGTACATGAAATGCATCTTACTTTAGTTTTAATCGGATTAAATGTCACGATTTAAATTAATTTTTCTGCCTAAAGTCTTACTGTCCACGCATTACTTATGCGCCAATTGATCATGACCGTTGGATTCATTTTGGATGACATCCATTCATCTCCTACCTTGGGTAGGAGCCCGACTCAGATTGATCTGGAACTGGGAATTTTGATTTTCTCATTCTCTCTCCCTACTCCACCTTTCTCTACGATTTTTGTTTCCTTGTGTTCGGGAGAGGATTGTGAATCCTATGACCCTACTTTCCCAGTGTTTCACTTTCCCGATCCAAAACCCCCAAAAATCCCTCAACGACCTTATTTTCTTCTCGCCTCTCCACCCTTCCTCCCCTATAAATATGATACCCGAAGCATCCTCAACCCAGAACTGTTGCTTTCCTCACTTCAATTATATAGTTTGCCTTGTGTTGGAGCCAGATATACTCCGCCTTGGTTTCTTTCGACCTGCTCCTCTCTGATCCCCTCTCTACCATTTTTGACACAATTGAACAACGAGTAAGCTTCCTGACCCCTCGAAGTAGAGTTCCCTTTCTTTTTTTTAGTCTTTTCGCACCGTCGTTCACCTGGAACTATAGTCTGGGTGAAGCTGCTTCTCCTACTTCTGTTCGAGGTTTCTGGGTGGACCTCTGACCCTCGTTTTTGCCTCCCACACATCATGGTTCCTCAAGGGTCATCGTTTAGGTGTCACTTCGCCGTCGTATTGTGATTTGTGCAGTTTTCTCGTGTTGCTTTAGTTTTTCTCTCTGTAGGTCCATTCATGGAATTTTCTCAGTCTTCTATGGATATTCTTGGTTCCCTTCCTTCATGGTGCTATGGTGAAGATCATGGTGTAGAGCCTTGAACTTTTTAGGCACTTGTTCTCTCTGTGGCTTCGGGCATGGAGATGCACTACGCCATGGCACGTGAATGTTTGGGGGAAGGAATCCCCTTTGCATATTTCCTCGTTTACCGCCATGGTTTCTTTGTGTTCTTTGTTTTAGCCTAAGGGGAAATGTTGTGACATCCTACTATCACACAGACAATGAAATGCCACGTAAAAATGTGTATAACGTGAAAATGTGTATAAACACCATAAACCACATATTACCGAAAACACGGGTTAATTAAAACCGGTTGCAAAAAGTAGATAAAAGAGAACTATTACATCAAGATTCTTATCCTACAAGGAAAAGATGTTATATAAATATTTACAAGCCTTGATATATGTCAACAGCTTATAGGAACCAACTGTTATGTCAGCACAAGAGTTCATCACCTGTTATTACATACAGAACGGGCCACATCAGGCCAGCAGTAGGATATACAAAGTTTCATCAGCTATACATCGTAAAACATCGTCAAAACACCTCCGAGGACTTGAGAGTACATGGATGACTCTAGGACTCTATTACAAAACAACTAAAACAACAACATATCCATCTCTTGCCTCCTACTACTCTTCTTGCTACTCGGCCGCAACATCATGACCACCACCACATCTAGCATGGTCACCAAAAAAGGTTGTAAACCAACTGGGTGAGACACACAATCCCAGCGAGAAACATAACTCCCTGCTGAAACTATAAAACTTCAGAAAAGGTAGGTAAAGCAGATAACTGATATCAGCAGATCATAAGAGCAACATCATGAGCAGAACTTATTTTATTAACAATCTTACCAGGGTATCCAGGAGGCATATGACCAAATATTCTTTATGGAACATGATTGACAAGATAAGATTTATAAGAACTTATCACAAAATATAAGGATCGTACAGATAACTTCAAGGTATAACTTGATCAACTATACAAGCAAGGCCTCAATCAATGTTCTGTGTTTTGCCCTAAGCAGTATATACTATTCAACTGGATTACATATTATCATTCCCTGAGGATGTGAGCCGTACCGCTCAAATCCAACCATCGGCTGTGAAGCCCAAATCCGGTGCCATACAAGGTCAATGGAAGAGCCAGACTCCACGACCTCACCACCTTGTGGTCAGTGCACAAGTGCTCAACAAGCAGGACCACAGTCTTGTAACATCCCTGAATTGGGTTACTCCTTAACCCTAGGAGTTTTGCTTAAGTAAGTCATTTATATTCTTGTCTTTATCTTTTGAAAAGTAATTAAGACTAAAGGAGAGTTTATGTTTCAATTTTGGTCCTATTTGAATAATGTTGAAGCAATATTTGCTTGTTTTGGACTAAAGTGCAATTTACCCAATATAAGGGGTTACCTTGCTAAATGTTACATGATAAATGTTTCTCAAGTACTTTAGCATCGTAAGAATGAGAATGATGCTAAGGGATGGTTTGTGGAAGCCTAAATTCGAAGAAGAGGCTTGTTTGAATGATACTTGTACATTGAATACTAGTTTTGGTGTAATTTGTAATTTACCCAAAACCTAGGGTTGAATATAGAAAATACCACCTCAAGAGTGTCCTTACTATCTCTTGGTATCATTTAGAGAAAAGAAAAAGAAAGGGGCATCTTGTTTGAACCATATTTGAGAAATGATACTCTTGATAATAAAATAATCAAGAAATAAGCATAATTGAAACCCTAAGTTATTTTGTAGCAAAAATATATAAATTAAATAAAGTTCCCATCAACTAAAAAGCCATGGGCAAAATTCTATAATGTAATGGCGGCCAAATACCTTGAGAGGCGCCGAAATAATCCTAAGTAGGTGAAAATATCTACCTACATTTTTAATTGAAAAGTAATGTCCACTAACATAAAGGTGCTAATGGATAATAGTATTATATTTATTGAGGAGCTTAATGGTTGATTATAATTCAAGGATAATTCAAAGGAATTTGAAGATAATAAGGATAGATTCGGAAACAAGGAAGTGGAGGGGGCATGTGGAAAGGAAAGTTGATGACTTCCCTCCTACTTTCTCTCTCCTAAGAATTCAATTATATACACTCAATTATCCACTACTTGAAAGACTATTTTCGCAATATACACTACTACAGAACCTACCTTTAGTGTCGGTTATTTAAAGCCTTTAGTGTCGGTTTCTAAGCGACACCTATGTGGGCGACACTAAAAGTCCACCCATTAGGCGTCGGTTGCAAAACCGACGCACAAACTCTTCGCGCGCCACCGGAAGCGCGCCATCAGGGGACAATAGGCGTCGATTATTAGATAAGAAACCGACGCCCAAACTCTTCGCGCGCCACCGGAAGCGCGCCATCAGGGTACAATAGGCGTCGGTTATTAGATAAGAAACCGACGCCCAAAACGTTCACCCATCTTGGCCACTATCCGTGTCGGTTATTTACAAATAACTGACGCCATATATTAGGAAATAGACGTCAGTTATTTGTAAAAAAACCGACACTAGAACATTATGTGTCTGTTTTTTTACAAATAACCGACGCCCAAACACGCGCCATCTTGGCCACGGCCGTGCTGTCCAGCACGGCCGTGTTGTTAAGGAAATAGACGTCGGTTTATTGTAGGAAAACCGACACTATATCATTATGTGTCGGTTATTTACAAATAATCGACGCCTATTGTTTTTTTTTCTGTCAATCTGTAGACCTGCTGTGGCTGGTCGCATGATGAGAAACCTGTTCAGTTCAGTTATGAACTGCAGGTTTTACGACATCCATTGATATCAGCCGACAACAGGCCGCAAACCTGCAAAATTCACTATAAAAGAGTTCCATTCATTCACACATTTATAAACATTCACACATGCTAGCAATCTGTAGTTCCAATCATTCACATTCACACATGTAGAAACATTCATATAGCAACGAACACTTTCATTCATTTTCACTCAGACACATGTAGAAACATCCAGACATGTAGAAACATTCACACATATATTATAATTCAGAAATTCATTTACAAAGTGTCATTGTTTAGTCATTATTCGCTATCAGGATCCCAATTATATTTTAAAGCCCCCACTAATTGTATGGCTGTTGCCCAATGTTCGATTACTTCATTTAATTCTCCCATCGTATAAGGAGCATTAACACTTGGTAAGTCCTTTCCTGTAATGGGGTCAGCTTTAAACACCTGTAAAATGAATGATGTATATATATAATTAATGAGCTATAAATAAGATTGATATATTTCGATCATATTATCTAATGAGACTATATAATACCTGAGCAATACATTTGATATCCAGTGCGGCATGTTTGATAATCATGTGCATATATCGCATGACATAGTATCCACATGCCCATCCGTTGTCTTGTGAAGCACACTATAAATTCAAACATACAAAATATTAACAAATACAACTAATTAAGCATTGTTCACATAAATAATATATACATATATTGCAGTCGGGAACTTACTTTCACGTTCTTCCAAATTATTGGCTGGTTGTTTTTCGTGGGGACCTTTCCTCCAGCCTTTTTGTACTCCTCAAAACCCCTACATGTTAATGTAACACAGAACATTGCAATTAAATAGTAATGTAATAACATATGTTAACGGATATGAAAAATGAAATATTTCTCACCGAAATATTGCCATTTTCATTATGTGTCCAAATCTTGTATTCAATTTACCCCCCTTAGGATCTAGATAATACACAGTGAACGTCTCGGGGGAAATAACCAATAACTCCCAATGCCTACCCCTAGAGGAAAAAAAGTTAAAAATTAATAACTCAAAATCTACAATAAAATGTAATTTTCTTAAGTCCAAATTGTAATAAGCAAAGTAAACTTACTCTACATTGAATGTAGCCATTATCACCGTCTTCTTTTTTACAGCAAAAATTGAAAAAGCCTCACAGCAGTATTGTTGAACTGATGTAGGGTCTTTAGCTACTAGACTAATCAAGGATGGAATCAAAAACCCTACATGTTCGAATCCAAAATCTGCACATATGTTGTCTAAGTAGCTGCAAAATATGTATTAATTACGCATGCATTAATAAATAAGAAACCAGATCACCAGATCATACACAAGGTATATGGATGTATAAAGAATATCTCACCTTATCCATAGCTCTATCACAGATGTATTTAGCCAATCATATTGAAACAACTCCAAAATATCTTGTATAAATAGTTTTGTTTCGTATGACTGACCTATAGAATCTGAATCAGAAGAAACAATTATAGGGGAGTTTATATCATGTTCCCCTAACCATACTGCCATACCCCTACAGTAAGGACCTAACGGGACAGGTAGGTCATGTGGAACCCAACTAGGTAATGTAGGAGGTGGAGGTGGAGGCCTAGATGTTGTGGGTGTCTTCTTTTTAACCTGTATATATATATATATAAAATTTCAGATCAACTGCCAGCATATACACACACTAACAATTGAACGTAATGTAAATTTACCGCACCTTTTCAGTAAAGAAGACATACACTTTTTCCCACAATATCACTCCGCCTACTGCCTCACTAAGCGTTTCACAATCGGGGTGGGCATATGGCAGTAGAAGATCCATCCACTGGGGGAATATATGTATCGGGCTCACCCGAATCCAACCAGCTGGTACTGGAGACCCGTGACACGTTTCCCCTTGTAGGGATGGGTAAGCCGACGCCTCTGCCACGACATATTCTTTACTTTTTAGGCGGCATGGCTTCAACCCCTACAATTTTTTGTGTAAAGAATGTTATATACATATATACATATCATCTTTTTCTTAAACGACTATAATTTCATATATACATATCATCTTGAATTAAAAAACTAGTTACTATGTCATAAAAATACTTACAGTGGATGTGCTAGGTGGTGGTTCTACAGGATTACTCCCAACCTCTGCAGTAGGAGTAGGAGTAGGAGTAGAGTCTGCAGTAGGTATTGTCTGTTAAGTGGCAGTCTGAGATGCCTGCCACTTTTTCATTGCTTCTTCGAGTTTTTCTTCGAGTTTCCTGTCAAATAGCTTATCCACCTATACATGGATAAAAGAAACATCAAATTATAATTTTTGAATTCTCTTTTACAGTAACATTATAAAGAAAGAATATGTTACCTCTTCTTGTGAAAGTCCCACTTTTGAGACATGTTTGCGCTGGGATGACCCAAAAAAAGATTTGATGCCCACACCAGCGCCTGCAGCCCTAACACGTCCAGGATGCTATGGGTTACCCAGAGCAACTGTCAATTCATCCTTTGTTCCCTCAGGGATGAACTTTCCTTGTTTCCGCAGCTCGTGCAGCTCCCGCTAATCGCCAAAACAAAAATTTGTACTTAAGTAAACAACACAAATAATCAATATTTGAATGATTACTGTAAGAGTTGTATTTTACCATTTTTGCAGCCGCCTCAGTAATTGCGGCCTTAGGTATTTCTCCCTTCTTATTTTGCCTCCCAGCTATCCAGACATCATGGCGAGGCAGAGGTGTGCTACCTATGGTAGAGGACTCTTGAGTAGCAGCAGACTGAGCAGCAGTAGCCTCAGCCTGTAGTCTTTGGCAAACGCCTACATACCCCTTTGGACCCATTGTGTGGTCATGCACATTCAGTGCACGCCTTGATCTTTGTGCCTCACTGAGGGCCTAGTTAGTATGCAAATTAATGATTTGGTTAGTAACACTAAATGTTAATCTTGAATAAGTGAATACAACATATATTAATTAATGAGATTGACGCCTAATACCTTGAATTCATCAGTTTGTCTTGAAGCGACAAACGCGTCCCATTCTTCTTTATCCAGGAAGTTCCACTGTTCAGTGGCTGTCTTCTTCCTCTTGTCGGATTCTTTTATGTATTCTCTGGTGAGATTTGTCCTATAGTTCCTTAGGACTCTCCCACAGCGTTGCATCACACATTTACGATGCAACTTTTCATCCAATTCAAATATACTCTGCAAAATAGAATTGCTATTAACTAGTATCCAAAAATTTAGTAATCTACAAAATAGAATTGCAAATTAATAATAACTCATGCATAAATCCCTCCATATTAAATCTTTCTTCTCCTTAGAAACTTTATGCCAAGAATCTAAGCGACCACCGCAATGGTTACGAGTAACAACCCCAAGATATGAAATAAATGAATTGCGATTCACACCACATGCATTTCCTGCATTATCGAAATCCACAACAAGTTTGGGTCCATTGCCCTTTTGCGAAATTAACTTCTTCATCATAGTGATGCCCCTTCTCTTGTGAACTTTTTGGTGTTGTTGATCAAGTGCCTCAAGTGCTTCAGCTGGTACCTGTGCATCATCAACCTAAAATTTGACAAAATAATTCACATTTATAAGATATAACTATAAATGGACATATAGATATAAATATATGATATATTTTTAAAACTTACATTGTGAGGCGGCGCATTGATGTCCTCACCCTCACGGTAGTCATCAGCACGGTCATCAGGAGAATGGTCAGCCATCTGCAAATTCACATTCAAATTGTAAAGTTCACATTGTAAAGTAGTAATTCAATGTGTAAAGCTCACATTGTAAAGTAATTCAAATTGTAAAGCTCACATTGTAAAGTAATTCAAATTGTAAAGTATCCATTCTATGATCAAAGAGAAAAAAAGTATATATTAGGACAAGATTAGGCCAACAAATACATGTGATGTCATTCTTATATATAATAAATGTGTACCACCTATCCCATTCTTGAACACCTAATCTCACTAGTAAGTGTATAATGTGTATTGGGTTTTCGAGAAAATTTCGGCAGCATTTCCTCGCTGTTCTCCAAGTACATATGTACTTAGAGAACAAACGGGGAAATGCTACCGAAATTTTCTTGAAAACCCAATACACATTATACACTTACATCCTAAGTGAGATTAGGTGTTCAAGAACAGTCCCAAACCGGGGACTATCCAAGATTTACTCCTAATGAGTAAATCTTGGACGGGGTTCTAGGCTAATGAGTACATATCCACATTAAAGCTCACATTGTAAAGTTCACATTCACATTGTAAAGTAATTCAAATTGTAAAGTATCCATTCTATGATCAAAGAGAAAAACAAGTATATATTAGGACAAGATTAGGCCAACAAATACATGTGATGTCATTCTTATATATAATAAATGTGTACCACCTATCCCATTCTTGAACACCTAATCTCACTAGTAAGTGTATAATGTGTATTGGGTTTTCGAGAAAATTTCAGCAGCATTTCCCCGCTGTTCTCCAAGTACATATGTACTTAGAGAACAAACAGGGAAATGCTACCGAAATTTTCTTGAAAACCCAATACACATTATACACTTACATCCTAAGTGAGATTAGGTGTTCAAGAACAGTCCCAAACCGGGGACTATCCAAGATTTACTCCTAATGAGTAAATCTTGGATGGGGTTCTAGGCTAATGAGTACATATCCACATTAAAGCTCACATTGTAAAGTTCACATTCACATTGTAAAGTAATTCAAATTGTAAAGTATCCATTCTATGATCAAAGAGAAAAACAAGTATATATTAGGACAAGATTAGGCCAACAAATACATGTGATGTCATTCTTATATATAATAAATGTGTACCACCTATCCCATTCTTGAACACCTAATCTCACTAGTAAGTGTATAATGTGTATTGGGTTTTCGAGAAAATTTCGGCAGCATTTCCCCGCTGTTCTCCAAGTACATATGTACTTAGAGAACAAACGGGGAAATGCTACCGAAATTTTCTTGAAAACCCAATACACATTATACACTTACATCCTAAGTGAGATTAGGTGTTCAAGAACAGTCCCAAACCGGGGACTATCCAAGATTTACTCCTAATGAGTAAATCTTGGACGGGGTTCTAGGCTAATGAGTACATATCCACATTAAAGCTCACATTGTAAAGTTCACATTCACATTGTAAAGTAATTCAAATTTTAAAGTATCCATTCTATGATCAAAGAGAAAAACAAGTATATATTAGGACAAGATTAGGCCAACAAATACATGTGATGTCATTCTTATATATAATAAATGTGTACCACCTATCCCATTCTTGAACACCTAATCTCACTAGTAAGTGTATAATGTGTATTGGGTTTTCGAGAAAATTTCGGCAGCATTTCCCCGCTGTTCTCCAAGTACATATGTACTTAGAGAACAAACGGGGAAATGCTACCGAAATTTTCTTGAAAACCCAATACACATTATACACTTACATCCTAAGTGAGATTAGGTGTTCAAGAACAGTCCCAAACCGGGGACTATCCAAGATTTACTCCTAATGAGTAAATCTTGGATGGGGTTCTAGGCTAATGAGTACATATCCACATTAAAGCTCACATTGTAAAGTTCACATTCACATTGTAAAGTAATTCAAATTGTAAAGTATCCATTCTATGTTCAAAGAGAAAAACAAGTATATATTAGGACAAGATTAGGCCAACAAATACATGTGATGTCATTCTTATATATAATAAATGTGTACCACCTATCCCATTCTTGAACACCTAATCTCACTAGTAAGTGTATAATGTGTATTGGGTTTTCGAGAAAATTTCGGCAGCATTTCCCCGCTGTTCTCCAAGTACATATGTACTTAGAGAACAAACGGGGAAATGCTACCGAAATTTTCTTGAAAACCCAATACACATTATACACTTACATCCTAAGTGAGATTAGGTGTTCAAGAACAGTCCCAAACTGGGGACTATCCAAGATTTACTCCTAATGAGTAAATCTTGGACGGGGTTCTAGGCTAATGAGTACATATCCACATTAAAGCTCATATTGTAAAGTTCACATTCACATTGTAAAGTAATTCAAATTGTAAAGTATCCATTCTATGATCAAAGAGAAAAATTAAGCTCACATTATAAATTAAGCTCACATTGTAAAGTTCACATATTCAGAAAAAATAAAAACATATAAAACAAAACATATATACCTCTAATATTGTGATTTTTTATCAATTAACAATCCTTCATTGTGATCTCCGCGCACATACAAGTCATCATTAGCTTCAATATTTGTTGGTGTTGGCAACCCAACTGAGAATGGACTGGAGTCATCATACTTATCATAGTACTGTTCTTCATCTATAGGATCTTCAACGAACTGTCTTTTACCATGAAGAACAACCGACCATTTATCATTTGCAGGATCATCGATATAAAATACTTGTTTCGCCTATGATGCCAATATAAATGGTTCAACCTTCTCGCCAATCTTTTCAAAGTTCACTAAAGTGAAACCCAATTCATCCACTATAACTCCTTTGGTGTTATCAACCCAATTACATTTGAAGAGCGGAATTCTGAAATCTATGTAGTCAAATTCCCATATGTTTTCAATGACACCGTAATATGACATTTTAGCTTCACGTGGACTCTTATCCTTTGCACTTGCAAAAAACATAGTCGATGCTTGAAGGGTGACCCCATTGTTTTGGATGACACTCTTATCATCTTGGCGCTTTGTGTAATATGTGAATCCATTAATGTCATACCCTTCATAAGACATAACAGTCAACTTTGGTTTAAAGGAGAGGCATTTGATAGTTTCAATAATATCATCTGGTGTTTGAGATAGTTGATGTAAGACTTTATCTTCAAACCACTTAATAAAAGTCTTGTTATGCTCTCTAGCAAGTCACATTGTATTCGCTCGAGGATATTGTCTTTTGATGAAATTGGTATGTTCCTCGATATAAACATTCACTTCGTCCATGTGGTGTAAAATATACAAATGACCTTGTTCCAACTACTCACGGCTGATTACTTTCACACGTGAACCCAAAATTCTTTTGCCAAATAGCTCGTCAATATTCTTGTCATTATCAGGAGTGTCATTACCACTGAGAAAGTCATTGCAGAAATCCATAACCTCTCTTGCCACATAACCTTCAATTATACTCCCTTCAGGCCGATAGCGGTTTCGAACATCACCTTTGAAAACGCTCATGTATCGTTCAAAGGGATACATCCAATGCAAGAAAACCGGTCCCAAGATTTTCACTTCCCTAGTCAAGTGGACAACAAGATGTACCATGATATCAAAGAACAAAGGAGGAAAATACATCTCAAGCTGACATAGGGTAACAACCACTTCTCTTTGTAAATTATCGAGAGTCTCAGGGTCAATAACTTTGCTACAGAGACTGTTGAAAAAGAAACAAAGTCTGGTGATTGCAAACCTTACATGCTTCGGCAATATAGATCGAATTGCCATGGGCAATATTTGTTGCATTAGAGTGTGACAATCATGAGATTTAAGACCTATCAAATTCAAATCTTTCATTGATACCAAACTACGGATGTTGGATGAGTAACCATGTGGCACCTTAACATTTACCAAGCATTCACAAAAAGCTTTCTTCTCCTTTCTAGACAACGTGTAACAAGCGATAGGTAAGTATGTTCTTTTATTACCCATTTCACATAATTCTGTTAATTCTGACCTTATTCCCATTTCACGTAGGTCCAGTCTGGATTTTATCCCATCTTTAGTCTTACCTGGTATATTTAATAGAGTACCAATGATGCTATCACAGACATTTTTCTCAACATGCATTACATTGATACAATGTCTGACTGTCAAAGAACTCCAATAAAGAAGATCCCAAAATATTGACTTCTTCTTGAATGAAGAGTTGTCACTCCGTGTAGTACATTGTGATCTCTTACCAAATTCATTGACAATGTCTTTTACTCTTTCATAAACAACCTCCCCTGGTATAGGTTTAGGTGCACTCCGTTCCTCATTCAATCCATTGAATGCTTTGCGCTTCCTATGATACAGATGGAATTTTGGAAGAAACCTTCGATGACCAAGATATACATTCTTACCGCCATGTTTTAGTCTTGTTGAATCAGTGTTCTCTTCACATATAGGACACGCTTTAGCTCCTTTGACACTATATCCAGACAAATTCCCATATGCTGGAAAGTCATTAATAGTGCAAAACAACATAGCATGCAAACGAAATGTCTCTCTTTGTGAAGCATCATAGGTCATCACACCTTCACCCCAGAGTTTCTTTAAGTCATCAATCAGAGGTTCAAGATAAACATCGATGTCATTTCTAGGTTGTTTAGGGCCCGATATCAACAACGACAACATTACATACTTATTTTTCATACACAGCCAGGGAGGAAGATTGTATATAACAAGCATGACTGGCCAAGTGCTATGTTGGCTGCTCAATGTCCCGTACGGATTCATCCCATCTTTACAAAGCCCAAGTCTTAGATTCCTGACTTCTTCACCAAATTCAGGGTACAATAGATCAATCCTCTTCCACTGTGGGGAATCATACGCATGTCGTAGGATCCCATCATTATTTTTCTTAACATCTGCATGCCACCTCAAATTCTTCGCATCTATCGGATTGGCAAACAAGCGTTGAAACCGTGATATTATAGGTAGATACCACATCACCTTGGCAGGAGAACCAGTTTTGGACTCCCCCGAAGTCATCAATTTATACCGTGACGCACCACATTTTGGACAATCTTTCAAATCCGCATAGTCCTTTTGAAATAATACACAATCATTCGAGCATGCGTGTATCTTCTTGGCATCCATTCCCATTGGGCACAACAATTTCTTTACCTGGTATGTTGAGATTGGAAGCTCGTTTCCTTCAGGAAGCATTTCTTTCAACAAAGACAGTAATGACATGAAGCTTTTGTCGCTCCATCTATTGTTAGCTTTCAACTTATACAATCTCAACACAGCGCTAAGCTTTGTAAACTTAGTACAACCTGTGTATAACGGCATCTCAGCATCATGCACAATGTTTCTAAAAATGGGAGGTGGATCAGTGTGCTCTACCCCACAACTATCCAGCATCACATCAACGATGTCTACTGGAAATGGTTCATTCACATCTACGTCATCGTAGGCAATTTCTTCTTCCACACAAGCACTGCTATCGACATCCACTGGTTTCGGGTTTGAAATCTCTCCATGCCAGTGCCATTCTGTATAGCCTTGTATAATCCCGTTGCACATGACATGAGTTTTGATTTCGTCACCAGTGTTGACTTTCAAGTGGTTACCGCAATGCCTACATGGACAGTAGAACCTATCTCCAGGTTGTTTCCTATGTTCCTCGGCAAATATAATAAACTGGTCAAGACCAGAAATAAACTCTGGGGTGTAGCAATTGCGAATGGACATCCATGATCTATCCATTCTATGATCAAAGAGAAAACAAGTATATATTAGGACAAGATTAGGGTCTAGGGTTAACAAATACATGTGATGTCATTCTTATATATAATAAATGTGTACCACCTATCCCATTCTTGAATACCTAATCTCACTAGTAAGTGTATAATGTGTATTGGGTTTTCAAGAAAATTTCGGCAGCATTTCCCCGCTGTTCTCCAAGTACATATGTACTTAGAGAACAAACGGGGAAATGTTGCGGAAATTTTCTTGAAAACCCAACACACATTATATACACTTACATCCTAAGCGAGATTAGGTGTTCAAGAATAGTTCCAAACCAGGCACTATCCAAGATTTACTCCTAATGAGTAAATCTTGGATGAGTTTCTAGGCCAACAAATAATGTGTTGTCATTCTTATACCTAAAATCCTAGTTCTTCAAGTTAGGGTGATTATTGATGTCTTTAAAAGCATGATTGGCAATTTAGGGAAAAGTTCATCATTTACATTCCAAGCATGTCACATGTGTGCATTACAGTTCATCATTAAGCAAAAGAAGGGTGATTAGGATTGTCACCAAGAATATAGCTAAACTATTAAACAATGATTATAGCTAAACTATTAAACAATAGACTTGCCACACATAAAACACCCTATACAACTATAAAACAAAACATTATTAAGTATATATGCATGATACAATAACTATTTTACATCACATTACAACAGACTTATCATTGATACCTTACTAACTTATTGCTACATTTACATATCATCACTTGATCAAAAATTACAACAGTACATTTAACCAAAGTATGCATTCTAAAATCTATGTCATGATTAGTTACATAGAACATGTATATATTGTATAGACAATAGAGGATTCAGCTCAGTAGAAGCACAAAATCAGTACCTAAACCCTAAAATCACACTTTTTTAGCATTTATTCTATGTACATCAATATGTGTATGACCAGGCAGGCACCTTGAGAGAAGTAAATAAATAAATAAAAAAAAAACACCCAGCAGCCGGGCAGGTAGCTTGAGAGAAGAGGAGCAGAGGAAGAAGAAGAAGAAGGCAGGATAGGGCGGGCACCTTGAGGAAAGAGGAGCATCGGCCGGTCCTAGCAGCTGCCGGTGGCGAGGAGAGGAGCGGCGGAGAGGGCGGCGAGGCGAGGAGAGGAGCGGCCGGTCCTAGCTGCTACCGGCGATGACGTAGAGGGCGGGCAGTGACAGCTTCTCGTAGCGACGACGACAAAGGAGCGGCGGCGACGGGTAGGGAGGGGCGGCGGCGGCGGCAGGGAGCAACAAGAAATCGCTGGAGGTTAGGAGGTTAGGGAAATCGATCGGGAATGAATGAAACAGGGAAAGGGGAAGAATCGGTCACTGGTGAGCTATTAAGTTCACAATAGGTGTCAATTATTTTAAAAAAACTGACAACTAAACCTATAGTGTCGGTTATTTAGTTATGAACCGACACCTATACTAAGTGTCGGTTATTTAAGAAAACCAACAACTAAACCTATAATGTCGGTTATATAGTTATGAACCGACGCCATATGTAAAATTTTGGAGCCAATTTTTTCGCTGGAATTTTGGGTTTGGCGGTTGAGTTTAGGTGTCGGTTGTTTATTAATTAACCGACACTTATTAAAAGTGGTACCCGTGTCTGGGCTCCCTAAGCAGATTGGATGTCGGTTTATGTTATCAACCGACACTGTAGACATTAGGTGTCGGTTTTTGTAAACAACTGACACCTTGAAAAGTGGCTTTATAAGCCATTTCTGTAGTAGTGAATACACTTTCACTTCCCACTTAGGCTGAAGACCAAGGAAGCAAAGGAGAAGGAGGAGATCATTTCCCAAGCTTGAGGTAAGATCCATGGTCATCTTCAACCTTGGGTTGAAGGCTAAAATTGAGTTATAACTCTTCTTTTCTTCTCTCTTCCATCTAATGCTCAACTTTGGCCATATTTTACATCAAAAGGGTTGAGAACGTGCCTTGGGTAATTGGAGAAACTATCGTCCAATCAAGAAAGTGACCTTTTGTATCTCTTGGGTTTTGGAAACCCTATCCCATCCACTCCTATATAATGAAGGGGTGGTCAAGGCTCTCAAGACACAAGACTTCTTCTCATAGTTGTAGTAACATGTGACAGAGCATGAGTAGTCTTATCTAAGAAAGGAAGAGACAACATGGGGAAAGAAGTCGATGTTATCCCATTGACAAAAGGAAGGAAAACTCCTTTCTTTTGAATCTGGAAGTGCAATGTGGAGTTCTCAATGGTCCGCGTGGGCTATGTAGAGGCATGAAAGCATTGTTGCCATGCTAAGAGGATGTCGACAACTGTTTTTTGTTGTTACTACACAAAGACGATGTCATTGACTACCATCTGTGTGCTACTTAAGAAGGAAGCACATCTCCTTACAAGGAAACTCATGGGACTTACTCTAAGACAAGGTATATCTTGCACCCCTTTCCCGACTAGATCATTGTTGAAGTATCTTCTAATTAGGTAACATGGACAAACAATTTCATTTCTATTTCTTACTCGATCTCCATATTCCCCTACACCACTCTCACCAACATAGACACTTGAAAATGAATTTCCCACTTTGCATAGAGGAACTGAGGAAGAAGAAGCAGGGGATGGACATCTTCACTTTAGGTACATACATTATTGAGATAAATATGTATACTGGATGAGGATCTCACATATGTGATAATGTGCAACATCTGAGAAGTAGTAATCAAGATGAGGTGGAACTACATGGAGCTAGAGTTGTTGTCACAGTTGGAACCTATCATTTATCTCAACCTAGTGAGCTTGTAATAGAATTAGTGAACTGCTATTATTTACCTGTCATGAATAGAAATGTCATTTTCTATATTGTTTGGACAAGAGTGGATTAAAATTTCATATAATAAATGGTTGTTTTCCATTTTAAAGATAAGACATTTTATGAAAGTGCGCAATGTCTCATGCTCAATACTCATTAGTTCTAGATACATGTGTAATAACATAAATACTAAAATATTCAATGACTCAAACATACATAACTATTGCATTATCATCTAGGGAATATAAATGAGAAACACATTTTTAGATTCCATAAGATGGTTATCTAGAATCTTTTGGCTTTGAACCAATAGAGACATGTGAGTCTTGTTTATCAAGAAAGATGAAAAAAGCTCATTTCACTAGAAATTGTGAAAGAGTGTGTGATCCATTGGGCATATTGATGTATGTGGATGTTTTAGAAAAAATGCTATAGGTGGTTACCAGTATTAAAGCACTTCGATTCGATTGATGTGGAGCATACTTGACCTAAGAGTTTCAAGACCTTCTATGAGACCATGGTATCGTATCACAATGAACTCCACATAAAACATAATGATGTACAAAAAAGAAGCAATTGTACCCTATTAGACATTATGAAATCATAGATATGTTTAGATGTTCTTCCAAAATTCCTTGTGGGGACATGTTCTAGAAACTGCAGTGTTTGCACGATATGGTGTTCCATCTAAATTGGTTCAAAAGACACCATATGAGATATGGCATGAGAAGTGTCTCGATATGTCTTTTATAAAATTTGTGAATGTGAAGCTTATATGAGAAAGTAGTTTCTTAAGAAGCTTGGTACTAAATCAAATAATTGTTATTTTATTAGATATCCCAAAGGATAATACTTTTATATTCCATCAGACAACAAAATGTTTGTTTCCAGGACTACTAGATTCCTTAAAAGGGAATTCATTTCAAAAGGAAATATTGGGAGAAAGTAGAACTTGAAAAGGTTTGAGACCAACAGAAAAACATTGAACCTATATAGGTATACAAAGAACAAGGAGATTCACAAACTATTGTGGAATTTCAAATTCCTCATGTAACACATGAACCCGATAGATCTAGTAGGACACTCCTTGAGCCTGAAAGGTTTGGGTATCTTGTGACTCAAGAAGGAAATGAGTTGGTTATATATGATGAGCCAACAAACTACCAAGAAGCTATAGAGGGACTAGAATATGAGAAATGGATTGAGGTCATAAGATCTGAGATGGACTCCATGTAAACCAACAAGGTATGAACCATTACTATAGAACAGGCCTTTAGTGTCAGTTAATTAAGGGATTTGGTGTCGGTTTCCAAGCGACACCCAAGTGGGCGCCACTAAAGGTGGACCCCTTCGGCGTCATTTCCTAACCGATGCCAAAATGCTTCCCGCCACTAAAAATGCGCCAGCAAAGGGACTATAGGCGTCGATTATTTAAGAAAACTGACACTATAGAATTGTTACAGATGTCAATTATTAAAAGAACTAACATCCAAACACTTCCCGCCACCGAAAAACGTGCCAGCAAAGGGCCTATAGGCGTCGGTTTTGAAAGATAACTGAAACCATATCAGCTTAACTTATGTCAGTTTTGTGCTAATAACTGACACCATATACCCTGCTTGCCACCACGACGGTGCTTCCCAGTACGGCCGTGGTTCCTGGCCACATAGATGTCAGTTTTTTGTCAAAAATTGTCGTTGTATGTCTTTGGTGTCGGTTTTGTTCAAATTACCGATGCCTATGTTATGATTTTTTTTCATATCAATTTGTAGGCCTGCTGTATGGCTGGTCAGTAGGATGAGAACCTGCAGTTTAGTACTAAACTATAAGTTTACGACATCCATTGATATCAGCCAATAACATGCCACAAACCTACTAAATAAGAAGATGGACAATATTATATATATGTGACTCGCATACATGTATAAGAACATTTAATTCATATTATTTTTTCATCACACACATGTAGAAACTAGTAGCAACCTGTGGTTCAATTCATTTTATCTCTCTTCACATTCAGACACATGTAGAAACATTTATGTATTGATCATCTTCACACACATATGACAATTCATAAAAATTCATTCACATTCACACCAAAATAATTATGAGAACAAAATTTTTCTTTATTCATCATTTTCATCATTGTCAATAAAATTATATCTAAAAATTCCCACTCTTTGTAGGGCTTTTACCCATTCTTCTCTTACATCATCTAATTCATCTCTCGTATAGGGAGCATGTACATCGAAACACTTTCCACCTATGCCGAAGTCAGTAGTTTTAAAGACCTACAAAGAGAATGACGTATATATATATATATATATATATATATATATATATATATATATATATAACTAATAATATATAATAAGATTGATATATTTCATATTATCTAATGAGACTATGTATAATACCTATTGTATCTTATCGATTTCCATTACAACATGTTTGATGATTAGGTCCATAAATAGCATCACATAGTAGGCACATGCCCAACCGTTGTCTTGTGTAGCACACTATAAATTAAAACATACAAAATATTCAAAAATACAAATAAACACAGTTCACATAAATAATATATACATTGGATTCAGGAAATTACTTTCACATTCTCCCAAATTAGTGACAGATCCTTTTTCTTGGGGACCTTTCCTCCAGCTTTTTTGTACTCTTGTAAAGCCCTACATATGTTAATGTAACCCATTAAATTACATAATTAAATAGTAATCTACTAACATATGTTAATGTTGGCGTATATGCACATAAAGCCATCCCAAGCGATTGCATGGGGTCAGATATTAATTAATCAATTAATGTGATTATTTGGTTAATTAATGAATTCCGGAATATTCTAATTAATCCACGAGTGTTTTAATTAATGTAACGTTTCGGTTTACCGATGGGTTTAGGAAACCCTATTTCCCTTCATATCCTGTTTAGGATGATTGACGACCGATATCTATATAAGATAGATAGAGGTTTTTCAGTTTATGCTCACACACGTAAACCCTAGCCGTCATCGTCCTTAGGAGAGAAAGGAGAGAAACACACTGCTAGCACACCGCCGTAGAGACACGACTCCTTCTCGCTGGCTTGGGAAGCACGACGTGGAGTTCTGTCCGTCCGCATGGATGAAGCAGAGACGCAGACGCCTTGATGCCTACGTTCGGAGGACGTCGACGACCACCTGTATGCGCTATGAGCGGCGTACATCACTACCGCAAAGGAGCGCCGCCAGATCAACCTGCGACAGCGAACGGGAGAGAAGTTTCGTCCGTGTAGGTCAGCAGTGTTGCACCGTCATGCAGCGGGACATCGCCGGACTTGCTCCGTGATAAGGTATATCTCGCAAACACTCCTTCCAAATACATTATTATCGAAGAGATCCTATTTCAGGTTGCGTGGATTTTATTTCTTCCACCACGCATGTTTTCTCCACAAAACCCAACAGTGGTATCAGAGCAGCGTCGATCTACGGCGTATTTGGATTCATTTTGATATGATCGAATCGTCGTATACTATTTTCTATGTTGCATACAATGCGAATTAAACATGCTAATGTGCAAATCTAAACCTAATTCCACATATGCCGCAAGCTATTGTTTTTGACATTTTGGATGGGGTTGACTATGGAAAATGTTAATTTTCCTAAGTGCACGGAAGTAAAATTCCTCGCACAGGGGCGCTGTCCCTGTGTACCCCGCACAGGCTGTGTAGGAGTCAAAAAATATATTTAATGGGGAATGTCCCGCATAAAAATCGCTGCAATTTTAATATGTATATACGTATATGTAGATATACCTATGATAGCATACATGTCACCTTTAAAATCTATTTTATGTGGTGAGTGCATGCACGACTATGGCCTAGTATCCCCTTTTGTGAATGTTGTGAATGAATGTGGATGTCAATCTTGTGGATATGTTTGTTTGTGAATTCTATGGATGTATAATGGTTACATATGGATCCTTTGTATAAAGTATTCAGCTTACATGCCGAGCCTCATCTCTTATTTCAAAGTATAATTAATTCTTTCCTTTTATATTTGTACTCACATGATGTAATAGAGATAGGATTAGTTTTAGTTTTTGTATACTTGATGCAAGGAGGCCACTTGAAGATCCAACTCCAAGGAGTGTCCATGGAGAAGCACCATGAAGATCTAATTCCAAGAAGCAACCTGAAGATCCAACTCCAAGGAGCGTCCATGGAGAAGCAACAAGAAGATCCCATTCCAAGAAGGAACTTGAAGTTCCAACCTCACGAAGCATCCATGAAGTTTTTCATCATTACATGCTTACAAATTGATTCACAGGTGTTGCATGAGATGCATAAGACCATAGGTGGACCGTAATCCTTTGTTTCTCCAAAGGATTACAATAGTATGGCCATAACCGATGTATTTGTGTTTATAATTGCATGTCTATCGTTTGTGGTTGTGGATATAGTAGTATATGATACGTACTATA
The DNA here is from genome assembly GCA_963693085.1 of Alisma plantago-aquatica. Classification (NCBI taxonomy): domain Eukaryota; kingdom Viridiplantae; phylum Streptophyta; class Magnoliopsida; order Alismatales; family Alismataceae; genus Alisma; species Alisma plantago-aquatica. The sequence goes on along the minus strand of OY856409.1, from coordinate 1,150,280,733 downwards.
AGTATGTGGTGTTTGGATATGTATATGTTTTAATAAAACCCCTCAATTAATAATATTAAGTTTTAGTTGCCTTCCATGAAGCAACACACATGAAAAGCTTAATCGACTATGTGTGGGCACGCCTCCGCGTGGTACACTATCTATCTCGTGGAAGTGTGATGGTGGGTGTGTGGGTCTGCCTCTGTAGGGTGCACACTCATCGTGTTGGCTTATGGGTTGGACTTAAATAGGGAACCTTGATAGGATCAAGTACCTAGAGGCACACAGATGCATCATGACAAGGAGTTGTGCATGATCATCTATCCAAGAGTTGCATATGATGCAATTGGCAAAAGTTGCCTACCTTAGTATTTGGTCTTTGACGCCGGTGTTGGTTGGGCATTGATCAAATTATTTTGGATCTTGGCTCACTAGAAGGTTGTGTGTTGCAATCTTCTGAGTTGATAGTGAGGGCTATCAATTTGAATAAAATAGTAGGAGCGTAATTAATTAAAGGCCTAATTAATCTCATTTATCAAATCTTTACAAGTCAAAATGTTTTGGAATAAATGCAAATTTTTCTTTTGCAGCAATCAAATGGCAAACAACACTCAAACGTTCTCATTGTGATCGGTCCTTGAGAAGGACAAAGTTACCAGAACCAACTTTCAAAACTAGTTTAGGACGCTGAGAATTGTTCTCACACATGAGCGTAAGCTCTATGTCCTTGAAACACCAGAGCTAGAGGAGCCCTCTGTAAATGTGCCCAAGGCTGAAAAGGATACTTACAAGAAGCACCTTGATGATGTCGTGGATGTCAAGTGCCTGATCTTGTGCTCCATGTGTTGGGTTTTGTAGGAGGTAGAGAAGCAGCGGAAACAAAAATTTTCTCCCCAAACCCAGAACAAAAGGAATAGCGTCAACATCTATATAATAGGAAAGATGGTTTATGAATCATACCTTGTCCCGAGGCTTGCTCGGCGACAATACCACGCGCCTTGTGCGGTCTTCACCTCCGGTCTTGGACGATGTCTGTGCAGCTCCTGGTCACACCGAGACTGAAGACTCCTCCTCCTACCGGACTGTCGGATGACAGTTGTCCTCCTGAGCGGCAGTGACCTCCCGCCTCTGAAGTAGTCCACACGGACCACCCGGAACTCCACTCTCCTTGTCCCACAAGGAAGTGGAAGGAGTCGCACCCTTCTGTTGACGTACTAGTCACCAACACACTCTCCTGCTGTCAATTGCAACTGCAGTTGTCCTTCCCTTGCTGCACCTCCCTTTGCGGGAAGCACTTGCTCGGGGTCTCTCTCGGTTACCAAAACCAGAGAGAACGACAACTTTGCAGAGCAATCAACTTGCACTGAGTTGTACTTTGAGAAGCCCCCAATACCCCTATATATATAGGCAGGTCTTGGGACAGGGTTCTCTGTGCCCGGCAATACGGGACTAAAGTAGGAGTAGAAGGGTTTGAGAATTTTCCACAAAAAGCAATCGGTTTGCAACTTGAAATGATCGGTTCACAACTGAACCGATCGGTTTGGCCATTGAGCCGATCGGTTCGGCCATTGAGCCGATTAGTTGGACCTGAGCCGATCGTTTGGGGCACTCCAACCGATCGGTTGGTGCCCTGAACCGATCGGTTCATAGTCCTAATCCGGCTCTAAAAGACTTTCCTTGTTTCGTTCCCAATTGGTATCGAATACCAATGTTATTCCCAATCGAATTGGGCAATTTGAAACCAAAGGAAAATTCTTGCCGACATGACTTTTCCCAACTGGTCGGTTGCACCAGTTGAGCCGATCGGTTCAACCCTTGAACCGGTCGTTTCAACCTGGGCATGAGCCGATCGGCCTGGACACTCCAGCCGACCGGTTCAGCAACCTCAGCCGACCGGTTCATCACATGAATCGATCGGTTGGGAGCACAGGTTGGGCAAAATCAGTCAATTGTGATTTCAATCAATCCGATACTCCAATCAATGCGTCCAACACCTTGAACCATACGATATTGAGCCATCGACTGATTGAGTGTTTAATTGAACTACTAAACTCCTTTAGTAATCAATCTAAACATTACTTATTGGACAAAACTCCTCTTCCAGGTTAAATCCTATGTGTGTGACCCTGCAGGTCCATTTCACGTTGGCAGTGAAAGTCCATAACACTTATGACTTCACAAGCAAAGAGCGGTGCCTAGTCATACATCAGTGCTACCCAAGTGAAAGTAGAAAGTTGGAGAACAACTTTCATCCTACAATCCGTGAATGGTGTTACAGTGAATGTATAATTCCTTTATCACTAATATCCAGAATGAACTCGAGGCACGGAACAGTCATCCTGTCAATGTTCATTCATTTCCTTGATCTCAGAGTAGACCGAGTGAGATGTGTATGACATCAATATCACATATTGATTCACACGTGCATGCGCATGCCTTTCTCAATCCTACTCATCAAGTGGCCAAGGATATCAAACTCCCTTAGGAGAGACAAATCCCATATCTATCACTCACCCCTCAAAAGCCCCATGTGTCAAAGCCACCCAATCATCACCTTTATAACAATCCATGTTTCAGGACTGCGTTTGATGATGTCAAAGTGTACCCAACGACATGTGTTGAGTGTAGTGATTTCAAGTCTAAGAATCACACTCACCACCATCACTGTGAGAGCTGACTGTGACTACCAAGTCATGGTTCCATGTGTCACTCTCACGGTGGGTCTGTTCGATACCTTGTTCTCTAACAAGGACCTATGTGCTTGGTTTGATATCACCATATCATGACTAATGAGATTCTGTCATCAACCAACACACAATCTAGTCTTTAGTGTTATTGATGTCTATGGTTATTTCCACAATAACAACCGACTAGGGACTAAACAAGAAAGAATACTCTTAGCATCCGTATGATCTCATCGTTTAGGTCCTCAACCCAAAAGCATACGTCATTGAGTAAAACAATCTTTAGACATCTATCATGTTACACCATCATCTCAGAAACAGTTTAAACATATAGATTGGAAATTGTCTTTATCATTATTCAGATCATTTACAAAGTATCCCATTACAATCATCATATGACTTGCTCTATGGGCATACATACCAACAGACTCCCACTTGCACTTAGAGCCAGTCACCAAGGAAACGCAGTCCTTGTGACCTAGCATGACCATCATGCTTCTACTGAGAAAGGGCCTTAGTCAGTGGATCAGCTATGTTGTCTTCAGTTGGTACTTTGCAAATCTTCACATCTCCTCGCTGTACGATCTCTCGTATGAGATGGAAGTGCCGCAGTATGTGCTTGGACCGCTGATGTGATCTGGGCTCCTTAGCTTGTGCAATAGCTCCATTATTGTCACAATAAAGCTCAATTGCATCACAGCTACTGGGAACTACACCAAGTTCAGAAATGAACTTCCTGATCCACACAGCCTCCTTTGCTGCATGCGAAGCAGCAATATACTCGGCCTCTGTAGTAGAATCGGCAACTGTTTCTTGCTTGGAACTCTTCCAGCTCACAGCTCCATTATTAAGGCAAAACACAAATCCTGACTGCGATCTGTAATCATCTTTATCGGTTTGGAAGCTTGCATCGGTGTAACCCTTTACAACCAGCTCTTCCTCGCTGCCGTACACAAGAAACTGATCCTTAGTCCTTCGCAAGTACTTGAGAATGTTCTTCACGGCTGTCCAGTGAGTATCCCCGGGATCTGACTGGTACCTGCTCGTCATGTTGAGAGCATACGAGACATCTGGGCGTGTGCACAACATAGCGTACATGATGGATCCGATGGCTGATGCATATGGGATCCCATTCATATGCTCCCTCTCTTCACAAGATTGGGGACATTGAGCTCTAGAGACAGTAACTCCATGTAACATGGGGATGTTGCCTCTCTTTGAGTTCTCCATGCTGAACCGCTTCAGCACTTTGTCAATGTACGTGCTCTAACTTAGTCCGAGAAGCCTTCTAGATCTATCTCTATAGATCTTAATTCCTAGAATGTAGGATTCTTCTCCTAAGTCCTTCATTGAGAAAGTTTTCCCAAGACAAATCTTTACCTTCTCTAAGGCTAAGACATCATTCCCCATCAAACGTATGTCATCCACATACAATATGAGGAATGTGGTCGAGCTCCCACTAACCTTCTTGTACACACAAGGTTCATCTTCATTTTGAATAAAGCCAAACACTTTGACTTCTTCATCAAATCAAAGATTCCAACTCCGAGATGCTTGCTTCAATCCATAGATTGACCTTTGCAGTTTACAGACTTTATTGGCATTCTTTGGATCTATAAAACCTTCAGGCTGTGTCATGTACACATTCTCATGAATATTCCCGTTAAGGAATGCGGTTTTAACATCCATCTGCCAAATCTCATAGTCATAGTAGGCTGCAATAGCAAGCATGATCCTGATGGACTTAATCATGGAAACTAGAGAAAAGGTTTCGTCATAGTCAACACCTTGAATTTGTCGAAAACCCTTTGCTACCAATCTACCTTTATAAGTTTGCACATTGCCATCCATGTCGGTCTTTTTCTTGAAGACCCACTTGCACCCTATGGGTTTTACCCCTTCGGGTGGTTCCACCAAAGTCCATACTTTGTTGGTGTACATGGATTCCATCTCGGATCTCATGGCTTCTAGCCATTTCTCAGAATCTGGTCCCTCCATAGCCTCTACGTAGGTAGTTGGATCATCATCTATGATCAACTCTCCACCTTCCTGAGTTACAAGGTATCCAAACCTCTCAGGCTCAAGGCGGGTCCTAGTAGATCTACGAGGTCCTTGTGTTACCTGAGGAGACTGAGATTCCACAACACCTTGTGAATCTCTATTTTCCTCTGGTACATCCACCGGTTCATTGTTTTCTTGTTGGGCTTGAACCTCTTCAAGCTCTATCTTCCTCCCACTATTTCCTTTGGAAATAAATTCCTTCTCTAGGAACACAGCTGTCCTGGCAACAAACACTTTGTTGTCAGTAGGGTGGTATAAATAATATCCCCTCGTTTCCTTGGGGTATCCAACAAAATTACATTTATCAGATTTGGGTCCGAGCTTATCAGGAAACATTTTCCTAACGTAAGCCTCACAACCCCAAATCTTCAGAAAAGACAAATTGGGACGCTTCCCAGTCCATATCTCATATGGTGTCTTTTGAACCGATTTAGATGGGACACGGTTAGGTGTAAACGTGGCAGTTTCAAGAGCATAACCCCAAAAAGAAACTGGAAGATCATCAAAACTCATCATAGATCGCACCATATCTAACAATGTGCGATTCCTTCTTTCAGACACACCATTATGTTGTGGTGTTCCAGGCGGAGTCCATTGTGATACCATACCACGGGCTCGCAGAAGGTCCTCAAACTCCTAGATCAAGTATTCTCCACCTGGATCGGAACGAAGTGCCTTAATACTTTTACCAAGCTGGTTCTGTACTTCATTCATGAAATCCTTGAACCTTTCAAGGGTTTCTGACTTATGTTTCATCAGGTACACATAGCCATACCTACTGAAGTCATCAGTAAAGGTAATGAAGTACTGATACCCACCTCTGGCATTAGTTCTAAAAGGCCCACATACATCCGTATGTATGAGTCCTAATAGATCACTAGCTCTCTCACCTTTACCTGAAAAGGGAGTCTTGGTCATCTTGCCCAAAAAACAAGATTCACATGTCTCTATTGATTCATAATCAAAAGAGTCTAGATAACCATCTTTATGGAGTCTAGAAATGCGCTTCTCATTTATGTGCCCTAGACGACAATGCCAAAGATATGTTTCGTTTGAGTCGTTGAGTTTTTTCATTTTGGTGTTTACGTTGTATATACTTGTCTCCAAGTCTATCAAGTATAGACCATAAGACATAGGGGCACTGCCATAAAAGATCCCATCTTTAGAAATGGAACACTTTCCATTCTTAATAAGAAATTCAAATCCATCTTTGTCCAAACAAGAGACGGAAATGATATTCCTATTTATGGCAGGTACATAATAGCAGTTCTTCAACTCTATTATTAGCCCACTAGGTAGAGTTAACTCATAGGTTCCTACGGCACTGGCGGCAACTCTTGCCCCATTTGCAACACGTAGTTCAACCTCGCCTTTCCCCAAAGGCCTACTTCTCTTAAGATCCTTCACATTTGAACAAATGTGAGATCCGCATCCGGTATCAAGTACCTATGACGAAGAAGTAGTAAAGTTAATCTCTATTACGTATACACCAGAAGTAGAGATCTCTATCTCCGACTTCTTCTTCCATTGTTCCTTCCATCCTCTCCATGTAGAAGAAATTGGTTTGGCGAGAGAACATTTCTCTCCCTTACCTACTTTCTTCTTCACCAACGCATTAAGCGTACATAGAGTGGATTCTAAGGCTCCTGGTATATCTGGATTGTGCAGAACACTTCTCACAGTCCTCAACCAGTTATGGAATTTATTCTCAATTAATTTGCCCCTTTTAAAAGATGATTCTTTTGCCATTCTACAAGAGAGAAAATTTGCATTTGTCAAAACCTTTTTGATTTGATTTGAATAAAATTTGACGATAGTTAATTAGGCCTTTAATTAATTATCGCTCCCACTATTTTGACTCAAATTGATAGCCCTCACCATCAATTCGGAAGATTGCAGCGTACAATCTTCTAGTGGGTCAAGATCCTGAAATCCTCTGAGCCATGGACCAGCTTGGGCTGTCACCCACAACTCAGATCTTCCAGGTAGGCAACTCTTGCCAATTGCATCATATGCAACTCTTGAAAGATGTCATATGCAACTCCTTGTAATGATTATCTCCATGCCTCAAGGCGCTAGATCCTATCTAGGTCACCTTGTTAAGTCCAACCCAAAGCCAACACGATGAACATGCACCCTGCTTGGGCAGACCCACATATTCATCCTTCACGCTTCCACGAGATAGACGGTGCACCACGCTTGGGTGTGCCCACACTTGGTCGATCAAGCTTTTCACGTGTGTCGCATTTGGAAGGCATCTAAAACTTAATATTTAATGAGGGATTTGGTTTTATATACATATACATATCCAATCACCACAATATATAGTACCTATCATATACATGCTATATCCCATAGAATACATGCATAAACGATAAAAAGCAATGATTATGGCCATCCTATTTGTGATTCCTCGAGCCAAGAGGAATCACAGTCATCTAGGTCTACATCACATGCAACATGTACAAGATGAAATCTGTGTCTGCCTTTTTGGGTTTGATCAGCTCATCTCCATGACTGATTGGCTCGCCATCAGGTAGGTTGTTCAGGTGCCACCAGCCGATCGACTGGCGCCTCCAGCCAATCGGTTCACCGGTCATCGTGCATCTCCTCAGGTCGCCACCTGCTCATCTTGTTCCTCGAACCGGCCGTCTGGATCACCAACCGATCGGTTCACTCCTTGAACCGATCGTCTTCAGGTTGTCCGCCGTTCTTTGACATAACAGGAAATAAAATCTATCCTATTTACAATTGAATTGTGAAACCCCGAGTTACATTCGGGGGGAGCAAAGGTAGGAAAAGAATTCTCGAATTATTTCGAGTTACATCAGGAATATGAGAAAGGGAATCGGTGCGCAGACCAAGATGCAAGCAACCACACAAACAACCATACACAGATATAGGGGTTTATAGGCCATAATCATGCTACACATCCACCACAAAACTCGTTTAAGGGCAACGCGTATCGAGTGCATTAATATTACATATCATATATGTATATCAGGGATTTGTGGATTGGACATGTATAAGGCCGATATTATTCACATCGCATGCAATAAATAAAGGCGACAAACCAAAATCGATCACATCGATAAACCTAAAATATAGAGAGGTTGACGTGGCTCTGATACCACTGTTGGGTTTTGTAGGAGGTAGAGAAGCAGCGGAAACAAAAATTTTCTCCCCAAACCCAGAACAAAAGGAATAGCGTCAACATCTATATAATAGGAAAGATGGTTTATGAATCATACCTTGTCCCGAGGCTTGCTCGGCGACAATACCACGCGCCTTGTGCGGTCTTCACCTCCGGTCTTGGATGGTGTCTGTGCAGCTCCTGGTCGCACCAGGACTGAAGACTCCTCCTCCTACCAGACTGTCGGATGACAGTTGTCCTCCTGAGCGGCAGTGACCTCCCGCCTCTGAAGTAGTCCACACGGACCACCCGGAACTCCACTCTCCTTGTCCCACAAGGAAGTGGAAGGAGTCGCACCCTTCTGTTGACATACTAGTCGCCAACAAACTCTCCTGCTCTCAATTGCAACTGCAGTTTTCCTTCCCTTGTTGCACCTCCCTTTGCGGGAAGCACTTGCTCGGGCTCTCTCTCGGTTACCAAAACCAGAGAGAACGACAACTTTGCAGAGCAATCAACTTGCACTGAGTTGTACTTTGAGAAGCCCCCAATACCCCTATATATATAGGCAGGTCTTGGGACAGGGTTCTCTGTGCCCGGCAATACAGGACTAAAGCAGGAGTAGAAGGGTTCGAGAATTTTCCACAAAAAGCAACCAGTTCGCAACTTGAAATGATCGGTTCACAACTGAACTGATCGGTTCGGCCATTGAGCCGATCGGTTGGACCTGAGCCGATCGTTTGGGGCACTCCAACCGATCGGTTGGTGCCCTGAACCGATCGGTTCATAGTCCTAATCCGGCTCAAAAAGACTTTCCTTGTTTCATTCCCAATTGGTATCGAATACCAATGTTATTCCCAATCGAATTGGGCAATTTGAAACCAAAGGAAAATTCTTGCCGACATGACTTTTCCCAACTGGTCGGTTGCACCAGTTGAGCCGATCGGTTCAACCCTTGAACCGGTCGTTTCAACCTAGGCATGAGCCGATCGGCCTAGACACTCCAGCCGACCGGTTCAGCAACCTCAACCGACCGGTTCATCACATGAACCGATCGGTTGGGAGCACAGGTTGGGCAAAATCAGTCGATTGCGATTTCAATCAATCCGATACTCCAATCAATGCGTGCAACACCTTGAACCATACGATATTGAGCCATCGACTGATTGAGTGTTTAATTGAACTACTAAACTCCTTTAGTAATCAATCTAAACATTGCTTTGTGGACAAAACTCATCTTCCAGGTTAAATCCTATGTGTGTGACCCTACAGGTCCATTTCACGTTGGCAGTGAAAGTCCATAACACTTATGACTTCACAAGCAAAGAGCGGTGCCTAGTCATACATCAGTGCTACCCAAGTGAAAGTAGAAAGTTGGAGAACAACTTTCATCCTACAATCCGTGAATGGTGTTACAGTGAATGTATAAGTCCTTTGTCACTGATATCCAAAATGAACTCGAGGCATGGAACAGTCATCCTGTCAATGTTCATTCATTTCCTTGATCTCAGAGTAGACCGAGTGAGATGTGTATGACATCAATATCACATATTGATTCACACGTGCATGCGCATGCCTTTCTCAATCCTACTCATCAAGTGGCCAAGGATATCAAACTCCCTTAGGAGGGACAAATCCCATATCTATCACTCACCCCTCAAAAGCCCCATGTGTCAAAGCCACCCAATCATCACCTTTATAACAATCCATGTTTCAGGACTGCGTTTGATGATGTCAAAGTGTACCCAACGACATGTGTTGAGTGTAGTGATTTCAGGTCTAAGAATCACACTCACCACCATCACTGTGAGAGCTGACTGTGACTACCAAGTCATGGTTCCATGTGTCACTCTCACGGTGGGTCTGTCTGATACCTTGTTCTCTAACAAGTACCTATTTTCTTGGTTTGATATCACCATATCATGACTAATGAGATTCTGTCATCAACCAACACACAATATAGTCTTTAGTGTTATTGATGTCTATGGTTATTTCCACAATAACAACCGACTAGGGACTAAACAAGAAAGAATACTCTTAGCATCCGTATGATCTCATCGTTTAGGTCCTCAACCCAAAAGCATACGTCATTGAGTAAAACAATCTTTAGACATCTATCATGTTACACCATCATCTCAGAAACAGTTTAAACATATAGATTGGAAATTGCCTTTATCATTATTCAAATCATTTACAAAGTATCCCATTACAATCATCATATGACTTGCTCTATGGGAATACATACCAACACCATGAACTATGAGTTACAAGAGCAACATGAGAACATGAATGTAATGGAGATGGTAACACATCTCAAGAACATGTATCAACATCAAGCAAGACAGGAGAGATATGATGTCTCAAAGGCTTTGTTCAAAAGCAAGATGAAAGAGGGAGACTCAGTTGATTTCCAAGATGGGATTTCCAAGATGAAAGAGGGAGACTCACCTTGATTGGGTACGTGGAAATCCTATCCAATATGGGATTTCCCCTAGGTCAAGAGTTGGCCACTGATGTGATTCTACAATCGTTGCATGAATCATATAATCATTTTATCATGAACTACAACATGAACAATTTTGACAAGCCGTTGTCAAAATTGTTGGGCATGTTGAGGACAGATGAAGCATAGATGAAGAAAGACAAGCCTAAGTCTATGATGGTGATCGGAAAGGCAAAGGGAAAGTCAAAAGGAAAAGGCAAGGTTAAGAAAAGTTCTAAAGTTGGGCAGAAGCCAAAGTCATCCGCGCTCAAAGCTAAAGGTGGGATCTCCAAAGAAGGCAGTTGTCACCATTGTCACCAGCCTGGACATTGGAAAAGAAATTGTCCTCTCTACCTGGAGGAACCGAGGAAGAAGAAGCAGGGGATAGAGATCTCCACTTCGGGTATATACATTATTGAGATAAACCTAAATACTTCTTCATCATGGGTACTAGATACCGGATGTGGATCTCACATATGTTCTAATATGCAGGATCTGATAAGAAGTAAGTCTTTACGAAAGGGCTAAGTTGAGCTGCGGGTTGCTAATGGAGCAAGAGTTGTTGCCATCGCAGTTGGAGTTATTAGTTTATCCTTGCCTACGGGCCTTGTAATAGAATTAGAGAATTTCTATTATGTACCTGCCATTAATAGAAATATTATTTATGTATCTTGTATGGACAAGAGTGGATTTGAATTTCACATTAAGAATGGAATTATTTCTATATCTAAAGATGAGATCTTTTATGGCAATGCCCCTATGTCTTATGGTATCTACTTGTTAGAACTTGAGACTAGCTTATACAACGTAAATACTAAAAGGTTAAAACTTGACAACTCAAACAAAGCATTCTTATGGCATTGTCATCTTGGGCACATAAATGAGAAGCACATATGTAGACTCCATAAGGATGGTTATCTAGACTCTTTTGATTTTGAATCATTAGAGACATGTGAGGCATGTTTATTAGGGAAGATGACCAAAACTCCTTTCACTGGACACAGTGAGAGAGCCAGTGATCTGCTAGGGCTCATACATACTGATGTATGTGGACCTTTTAGATCAAATGCTAGAGGAGGCTATCAATACTTCATTACCTTTACTGATGACCTCAGTAGGTATGGCTATGTATATCTTATGAAACACAAGTCAGAAACTCTTGAAATGTTCAAGACTTTCATGAATGAAGTAGAGAAGCAACTTGGTAAGAGTATTAAAGCACTCTGTTCAGATCGAGGTGGCGAATACTTAAGCCAAGAGTTTGAGGACCTTCTGAGAGACTGTGGTATTGTATCAAAATGGACTCCACCTGGTACACCACAACATAATGGTGTGTCAGAAAGAAGGAATCGTACATTATTAGACATGGTACGATCAATGATGAGTTCAGCCGAACTTCCAATATCATTTTGGGGATATGCTCTTGAAACTGCAGCATTTACACTTAACTGTGTACCTTCCAAATCGGTTCAAAAGACACCATATGAGATATGGAATGGGAATCGTCCCAATTTGTCTATGTTAAAGATTTGGGGATGTGAAGCTTATGTTAGGAAACAATTTCTTGAAAAGCTTGGACCCAAATCGGAAAAATGTTATTTTGTTGGATACCCCAAGGAAACTCAGGGATACTACTTCTACACACCAACTGACAACAAAGTGTTTGTTGCTAGGACTGATGTATTTCTTGAAAAGGAATTTATTTCCAAAGGAATTAGTGGAAGGAATGTAGATCTCGAAGAAGTTCGAGACCAACAAGAAAGAAGAGAACCTGAGGAGGTACATAAGGAACATGAAGACTCATAAGTTGTTGTGGAATTTCAAGTTCCAAATGTAACACAGGAACCTTGTAGGTCTAGTAGGACACGACTTGAGCCTGAGAGATTTAGATTTCTTGTGACTCAAGACAGTGACAAATTGGGCATAGCAGATGAGCCAACTTCCTATCTAGAAGCTACTAAGGGACCAGAATCTGAGAAATGGCTCGAAGACACTAGATCTGAGATGGAATCAATGTACACCAACAAGGTATGGACCTTGGTGGATCCACCCGAAGGGGTAAGACCCATAGGGTGCAAGTGGGTCTTCAATAAGAAGACTGACATTGATGGAAATGTTCAAACCTATAAAGGTAGATTGGTTGCGAAAGGATTCCGTCAAATTAAAGGTGTTGATTATGACGAGACCTTCTCACCAGTTGCCATGGTTAAATCCATCAGGATCATGCTTGCCATTGCAGCTTATCATGACTATGAGATTTGGCAGATGGATGTTAAAACAACATTCCTTAATGTGAATTTACTTGAGGATGTGTACATGACACAACCTGAGGGTTTTATCGATCCAAAGGAAGCCAATAAAGTATGTAATCTACAAAGGTCAATCTATGGATTGAAGCAAGCATCTCGGAGCTGGAATCTATGTTTTGATGAAGTAGTCAAAAAGTTTGGCTTTAGTCAAAATGAAGATGAACCTTGTGTTTACAAAAGGGTTAGTGGGAGCACAATCATATTTCTCATATTGTATGTGGATGACGTATTATTGATGGGAAATGACATCCCTACTCTTCAGATAGTAAAAGGTTGGCTAGGGAAGACCTTCTCTATGAAGGATTTAGGTGAAGCATCCTATATTCTAGGGATCAAGATCTATAGAGATAGATTTAGAAGGCTTCTAGGCCTAAGCCAGAGCACATACATTGACAAGGTGCTAAAGAGGTTTAGCATGGAGGGTTCTAAGAGAGGTAACTTGCCCATGTCCCATGGGGTTACAATCTCTAAAGCCCAGTGTCCTAGTTCATGTGATGAACGGGCACACACGAGTAAGATTCCATATGCATCAACAATTGGATCTATCATGTACGCGATGTTATGTACTCGTCCTGATGTGTCGTATGCTTTGAGCATGACGACCCGGTATCAGTCAGATCTAGGTGAATGTCACTGGACAGCTGTAAAGAACATCCTAAAGTACTTGAGAAGGACTAAGGATCAATTCTTGGTATACGGTGGTGAGGAAGAGCTCATGGTAAAGGGTTACACCGATGCTAGCTTCCAAACTGACAAAGATGACTACAAATTGCAATATGGATTTTTGTTTTGCCTGAACAATGGAGCTGTGAGCTGGAAGAGTTCCAAGCAAGAGACGGTTGCAGATTCTACAACAGAGGCCGAATATATTGCCGCATCTAATGATGTGAAGGAAGATGTGTGGATCAAGAAGTTCATTTCTGAACTTGGAGTGGTTCCAAGAGCTGGTGATGCAATTGAGTTGTTTTGCGACAACAATGGAGCAATTGCACAGGCTAAAGAACCAAAATCGCACCAATGTTCCAAACATATTCTATGGTGGTTCCATCTCATATGAGAGATCGTACAATGAGGAGATGTGAAGATTTGCAGAGTACCTACAGAAAGCAATGTGGCTGACCCGCTCACAAAAGCACTTTCACAGCAGAAACATGACAGACATGTTTGATCACTTGGATTGAGATTCATGAGTGATTGGGTATAAGTGCAAGTGGGAATCTGTTGGTATGTATGCCCATAGAGACTATCATTCGATGATTGTAATGGGATACTATATAAATGATTTGTAATACTACATTGATCATATTAATAAAGGCAAGTTTCCAATCTATATGTTTGTGTTTTATATTGTGAGATGACCATAAAACATATAGATGTCTATAGAATAATATACTCAATGACATATGTCTTCGGGTTGATGACCTGAACAGTGAGATCATATGTATGTTAAGAGTATGTATTCTTATTTTGTCCCTAATCGATTGTTATTGTGGAAATATCCATAGACATCAATAACACATAAGATTAGAATGTATGTTGGTTGATGAAAGAATCTCATTATCCATGATATGGAGATATCAAACCAAATACATAGATACTTGTTAGAGAACAATGTATCGGATAGACCCACCGTGAGAGTGACACATGGATACCATGGTTGGTAATTAGAGTCACATCTCATAATGATGGTGGTGATTGTGGTTCTTAGACCTGAAGTCACTACACTTATCACATGTCGTTCGATGTACTTTGACATCATCCACCGTGGTCCTGAATAAGGATTTCCATAAAGATGGTGCTTGGGTGCACTGTGACACATGGGGATGAATGTGAGTGATGTAGATGGAATTTGTCCTTCCTACGAGAGTTTGATATTCCAGCCACTTGATAAGCGAGACTGAGAAATGCATGGCCATGCTGATGTGAGTCAATATGTGATATTGAGCTTACATATATCTCAGACAGTCTGCTCTAGTTCAAGGAACATGGATTGAACGTTGAAAAGGATAACAATTCCATGACTCGAGTTCAATTCGAATATCAGTGACAAAGGAACTATGCAATCACTGTAACACCAGTCATGAATGATAGGTTAAGTTGTTCTCCAACTTCTCCAATTACTTGGGTGGTAATGAAGTCTTTCTAGATACCAATCATTGCTTGTGAAATCATAATATGATTATGGATATCACTGCCAACGTAATTTGGAGCCTACCGGGTCACACACATAGGATGTGTTGGAATGGGAGTATAATTGTGGATTTGATTGGAATTGCTTCAAATCACATTGATTACTAAAATGTTTATGAAATCGATTAGAATAATATTGGAGTGACTGGCTCTAAGTTCAAGTGGGAGTTTGTTGGCGTATATGCACATAAAGCCATCCCAAGCAATTGCATGGAGTCGGATATTAATTAATCAAGTAATGTGATTATTTGGTTAATTAATGAATTCCAAAATATTCTAATTAATCCACGATCGTTTTAATTAGCGCAACGTTTCTGTTTACCGATGGGTTTAGGAAACCCTATTTCCCTTCGTATCCTGTTTAAAGGAGGATTGACGGCCGATATCTATATAAGATAGATAGAGGCTTTTCAGTTTACGCTCACGCACGTAAACCCTACCTGTCATCATCCTTAGGAGAGAAAGGAGAGAAATGCGCCGCTAGCACGCCGCCGCAGAGACACGACTCCTTCCCGCTGGATTGGGAAGCATGACGTGGAGTTCCATCCATCCACATGGACGAAGTAGAGACGCAAATGCCTTGACGCCTACGTTCAGAGGACGTCAAAGACCACCTGTAGGTGCTACGAGCGGCGTACATTACTACCACAAAGGAGCGCCGCCAGATCAACCTACGACAGCGAATGGGAGAGAAGTTCCATCCGTGTAGGTCAGCAGCGTTGCACCGTCGTGCAGCGGGACATCGCTGGACTTGCTCCATGATAAGATATATCCCGCAAACACTCCTTCCAAATACGTTGTTGTCGACGAGATCCTATTTCAGGTTGCGTGGATTTTATTGCTTCCGCCACGCATGTTTTCTCCACAAAACCCAATAGTTAACAGATATAAAAACATGAAATATTTCTCACGAGAATAATGGTCTTTTAATTGCATGTCTATATAATGTATCCAACTCATTCCCCGCAGGATCTAGATAATAGATAGTGAACGTCTTGGGGAAAATAACTAGTAACTCCCAAGCTTACCACTATAGGTAAGAAAGTAGAAAATTAATAACTCAAAATCCACAATAAAAATGTAATTTGCTTAAGTCCAAATTATAAGCAAAGTAAACTTACTCGACATTGAATGGAGCTATTATCACCATCTTATTATTTTTACCAAAATATTAAAAAGCATCACATCAGTATGAAGTAACTGAATATGGGTCTACATCTACAAGACTAATCAAAGATGGAACCAAAAATCCCACATGGGAAAACCCAAAATCTGTACATATCTTGTGTAAGTGACTGTAAAACATGTAATGCGTATGCATTAATATATAATATACCAGATCACCGTATATAAAACAAGGTATATGGATGTAAAAACAAGATCTCACCATATCCACATCTCTATCATAGATGTGTTCAACCATTGATAACTAAACAACTCCAAAGTATCTTGTATAAATATCTGTTTTCGTATGATTGACCTGCATTAATACCTATGCATTAATACGTACGTATGTAGAACTTGTATTACGTATGCATTAATATGTATGCTAAACTTATATAAATAGATTGTTGTCGTATGATTTACCAACAGCATCCTCCGGAATAGTAACAATTATAGGGAAATTTGTATCATGTTCACCGATCCATACTACCACACCCCTACAATTAGGACCTATCAAGGCGTGTAGATCCCTTGGAAGCCAACTTGGTAGTCAAGGAGATGGAGGCTGAGATGTAGTGGGTCTCATCTTTTTGACTTGTATATATAATTTCAGATCAATTGACTCATATATACACACTAACACATTAAAGTAATGCAAATTTATCATATAATATCAGTATAGAGGACATCCTCTTCGGGCCACAGTATCACTCTGCCTACTGCCTCACCAAGTGTTTCAGCATTTAGGTGTGTATGAGGCAGTGCAAGATCCGTCCAGTCGGGGAGTACATGTATCAGGCTCACACGGACCACACCATCTAGTAATAGATACCCATGAAACATGCACCCTTTAAGGGGTGGGTAAGCTGACGCCTCTACAATGATATATTCTTGACTTTTTAGTCGGCATAGCTTCAACCCCTACAAATTTACGTAAAGAATGTTATATGCATATATACACAAACATATCCTCTTGAAAAGACTAGCTATTATGTCATAAAAATACATATAGAGGACGTGCTAGGTGGTGGGTCTATAGGATTACTCGCAACCTCTATAGTATGAGCAGTAGGAGAAGAGTGGCCCACCACAGGTACTATCTGAGTGGAAGTCTAAGACACCTGCTACTTGCTAATTGCTTCATGGAGTCTCTGATCAAGTACTTCCTCGACTTTCCTATTAATTAACGAATCTACCTATACATGCATAAAAGAAACGCTAGCTTGTGATTATTGAATTCCCTTTCGCATTAACATTCCAAAATAAGAGAATAGGTTACCTCAGCTTGTGAAAGTCCCACTTTTAGGACATGTTTGCACTGGGATGGCCCAAAGAACATTTTGATGCCCCCACCAGTGCCTACACCTATAACACGTCCAGGATGCTCTGGGTTACCCAGAGCAACTGTCAGTTCATCCCTTGTGCCGTGACGGATGCACTTGCCTTCCTTCCTCTGCTTGTGCAGCTCCCACTAATCACCATCAACAAAAATTAGTAAGTAAACATAACAATAATCAATATCGATTGATTGCTCTAAGAGTTGATTTTTACCATTTTTGCAGCTGCTTCAGCAGTTGCGGGCTTCGGTATGTCTCCCTTCTTGTTTTGCCTCCCATCTATCCACATAGCATGGTGAGGCAGAGGTGCGGGAGTAGTAGTAGAGGACTTTGCAGTCTCCTGAGTAGTAGTAGGCTGAGCAGACTCATCTTGTAGTCTTTGGCGAACGGCTGCATATCCTATTGGACCCATTGTGTGGTTGTGCACATTCAGTGCACACCTTGCTCTTTGCGCCTCACTGAGGGCCTAGTTAGTTAGCACATTGATTTGGTTAGTAACACTAAAGTTTAATCTTGAATAGGTGAATACATAAAAACATATATTAATTAAATTGGGAGTGGCGCTTAATACCTTGAATTCATTTGTTTTTCTTTGGGTAACAAACGCCTCCTAGTCTTTGGGGTCCAGGTATTTCCATTATTGTGTGGCTTCCTTCTGCCTAAATTTATTTTTTAAAGAGAATACAAACAAAAATTATTAGTGTAGAGTTAGTGAAATAGTGATCAATATCTAGAATTGAAAATCAATCAAGAACCTCTTATCATCATCGCGTATGTAATCTCAGGTGAAATTAGTCCTATAGTTCCTTAGGACCCTCCCACAGCGTTGCATCACACATTTACGATGCAAATTTTCATCAAGATCAAATATGCTCTGCATATTAAATAGAATTTATATTAACTAGTATCCTAAAAATTAGTAATCTACACAAATAGAATTACAAATAATAATAACTCACGCATAGTTCCTTCCATATGTGGTCTTTCTTCCCCTCAGGAACTTTATGCCAGGATTCTAGGATAGGACTGTAATGGCTGCGAGTAAGAACCCCAAGATATGAAACAAATGAGTTGTGTCTCACTCCATATGGATTTCCTACATGATCGAAATCCATAGCCAATTTGGGTCCATTGCCCCTTTGTTGTATTAACTTGTTCATCATTGTAGGACAATGAACCCAAAGTGGGTCCATTGCCCCTTTGCTGTATTAACTTGTTCATCATTGTAGGTCCATTGCCCTCACTTTCTCAATTTTCTTTTGTTTCTCATCAAGTACTATAATTTCTTCAGGGGGTACATCACCAACCTAAAATTTGATAAAAACACACTTACATGATATAATTATAAATGAACATATAGATAGAAACCTCAGGGATATATTCTTAAAACTTACATTGTTAGGCGGCACAAGCACGTCCTCACCCTCACGGTGATCATCAACACGGTCATCATGGGAATGCTCAGCCATCTGAAAGTTCACATTCAAATTATAAATTTCACATTGTAAAGTAACACTAATTGTAAAGTTCACATTGTAAAGTACACATTCACATTGTAAAGTAATTCACATTGTAAAGTTCACATTCACATTGTAAAGTTCACATTCACATTGTAAAGTTCACATTCACATTGTAAAGTAATTCACATTGTAAAGTCCACATTCACATTGTAAAGTTCACATTATAAAGTTCACATTCAGAAAAATAAAACATATAAAAAATATAAACATTCATGCCTCTAATATTGTGATATTTTATCAATTAACAATCCTTCATTGTGATCCCCATGAACATACGAGTCATTATGATCCCCAGCTTCAATGTTTGGTGGTGTTGGCAACCCAACTGAGAATGGACTGGAGTCATCATACTTATCATAGTACTCTTCTTCATCTATAGGATCTTCAATGAACTATCTTTTACCATGAAGAACAACTGACCATTTGTCATTTGTAGGATCATCGATATAAAATACTTGTTTTGCCTGTGATGCCAATATGAATGGTTCACCCTTCTCGCCAATCTTTTCAAAGTTCACTAACGTGAAACCCAATTCATCCACTATAACTCCTTTGTTGTTGTCAACCCGATTACATTTAAAGAATGGAATTCTAAAATCTACATAGTCAAACTCCCATATGTCTTCAATGACACCGTAATATGACATTTTAGCTTCATGTAGACTCTTATCCTTTGCACTTGAAAAAACAATGAAGACACTTGAAGGGTGACCCCACTGTTTTGGACAACACTCTTATCATCTTGACGCTTTGTGTAATATGAGAATCCATTTATGTAACCCTGTGGCACCTTAACATTTACTAAGCATTCACAAAAAGTTTTCTTCTCCTTTCTAAACAACATGTAACAAGCGGGAGGTAAGTATGTTCTCCGACCGCTACTAACTACTTCTATTAATTCTGTCCTTATTCCCATTTCACGTTGGTCCATTCTAGATTTTATCCCATCTTTAGTCTTACCTGGTATATTCAACAGAGTACTGATGATGCTATCACATACATTTTTCTCAACGTTCATGACATAGATACAATGCCTGACTATCAAAGAACTCCAAGAAGGAAGATCCCAAAATATTGACTTCTTCTTGAATAAAGACTTGTCACTCTGTGTGGCCATCATACATTGTGATCTCTTACCAAATTCATTGGCGATGTCTTTTACTCTTTCTTAAACATCCTCCCCTGGTATAGGTTTAGGTGCACTCGGTTCATCAGTCTGTCCATTGAATACTTTGAGAAACCTACGATACAAATGAAATTTTAGAAGAAACCTTAGAGAACAAATGGGGAAATACTATCGAAATTTTCTTGAAAACCCAATGCACATTATACACTTACATCCTAAGTGAGATTAGGTGTTCAAGAACAGTCCCAAACCGGGGACTATCCAAGATTTACTCCTAATGAGTAAATATTGGATGGGTTACTAGGCCAACAAATACATGTGTTGTCATTCTACAACATTGATTTCAACATTTTGAGTGTCCATGCATGTTCATCATCAAGATAATGATTACACATAAATTAGTATGACCTACGGATGGAGAGATTCATAATTGATTTCAAAATTTCAAACTAGCTCATGCATTATCATCAATCTACATCATACAACAGGGATTCATGTAGATGTTAGGGCGACACATCACTACAAGATCATATATTTAACATTAGGGTTTTAATATCTTAGATAGATTGATCTCAAGATTTCAACAATATAGTTAATTCAAGATTATGGTGAAATGTGTATTAGGGTTTTAATATCTTAATTCAACATGCATCAAAATTTATAGAATTAGGTCAAGCATTAGTATTCAATTGCAAATGTATCTTATTTCCCTCCTTACCAAATGGATAAAAGCAAGTCCATGACCGTGTGGGCTAGCCACGACCGTGGCTGTGTTGGCCGACCACAGGTGTGGTCATTGACCCGATTAAACATGATAAGAATAATTTTAGAAGAGTAATAATATTTCCCAATTGAGAGTATATGAATTGTCCAACAATTGGAACAAGATCAAGTATTGTAAAAATTGCCTCATTATGGGAAAAATTAGTCATAATAATGCCCAATTATAATAATAGAGAGGAGTACATACCTCCAATCCTGTTTAAATCAAACAAAATATCACCTAGGTCTGTGCAAAAATTAATATCTCAAAGATTAATATCAACTACGTATGAGATTATGTTGGAGTTAATATTATGTCTTCTACAGTCATTTAATCTAAAAAACACTCCCTTTAAAAAATTATATTGTTTTGATGAGCACACTCATATACATATCCGATCTAATGCGGTTTAAGGATTGACTTAATACATGTATTTGCTCACACCCTACCACCGTCAACATCACAATAAGAAGAAACAATAGCAACAACAGTGACAAAGGCAGCAAAGATGCTCCCCACCACATCCTACAGTCAGCCTCTCCCCTAGGTCCTGACCAGCTACCTCAACCACATGTTCCAGTAGAGGAGGAAGAAGAGGAGGAAGAGGGTACCTCAAGCGGCGGCGACGACCAGTAGGTGCAAGCAGCGAGCAACGAGTAGGTGAGGAGCTCCAGAGAGCGGTGGTGGTGACCCGACCGTGACCAGTAGGTACAGAGCAGGTGAGGAGCAGGTGCGCGCGAGCATGTGAGGAGTAGGTGCGGCGGCAGAGGAGAATGACGGAGGAGAACAATGGCGCTACGTCGACCACAGGAGCTTCAGCGACGGAAGTGGCGTCGACCACAGGAGCTCTGGCGGCATCGAGAAGGGGAACAACTAGCGATCGATGTAACATAGGGGGATCGAGCGAGAGTCTATTTTTGCGGGGGTTATTAAGTTAACAAAGGCGTCGATTATCTAAGAAACTGACACCTAACATCCATTAGCGTTGGTTGCCAGAAAAAACCGACGTCCATTGGAAAATCTTAACCCTAAAAATTTTTGTAGGGACGGCGTGCGAAACCTTATCAGCGTCGGTTTCTCCACAAAAACCAACGACCTTTTGAGGTAATTTTTTCGTATTTAGGCGTCAATTATTAGGTAAAAAAAACTGACGCCGTATGTGAATGTTTGGGGGTAATTTTTTTCTCTCAAAAAATTGGATTTGGCGGGCTATTTTAGGTGTCAGTTCATTATAGGGAGCCGACGCTAAATAAAAAGCGATATCCGTGTCTGGCCGATCTTCAAATATAGATGTCGGTCTCTGTAATTAGCCGACATTGTAGGGTTTAGGCGTCGGTTTTCGGTAATAACCGACGACTCTAAATGTGACGTTATAAGCTATTTATGTAGTAGTGAACCCTGGTGAAACCACCTGAAGGGGTAAAACCCATAGGGTGCAAGCGGGTCTTCAAGAAAAAGACTACGATGGATGGTAATGTACAATCTATAAAAGTAAATTGGTCACACAGGGTTCAAAACAAGTTCAAGGTGTTGAACATGATGCAATCTTTTCACCAATTATCATAGTTAAATTCATCAGGATCATGCTTGGCATTGTAGCTTAGCTACAAAGGTCAATCTATGGATTGAAGAGAGCATCTCAGAGATGGAATCTTTAGTTGGACAAGGAAGTCAAGTATTTTGACTTTAGTTAAATGAAGATGAAATTTGTGTTTAGAAGAATTTTAGTGGGAGCATAATTGTATTCCTCATATTGATGGTGAATGACACACTTACCCTACAAATGGTGAAGAAATGGTGGGGAAGTAACTTTTTTATGAAGGATTTAGGTGAAGCATCCTATATCTTAGGAATTAAGATCTAGAGAGATACATTTAGAAGGGTTCTTGTCCTAAGTTAGAGTGCATACATTGATGAGGTGCTGAAGAGGTTCATCACGTAGGACTCAAAGAGAGAAATTTTGTCCATGTCCCACAAAATTAATCTCTCTAGATCCTAGTGTCCAATTCTTATAAAGAATGGGAACACATGAGTAAGATGTCATATGCATCTGCATTGGATTTTTCATGTGTGCAATGTTATGCACTTATCTAGATGTCTTGTATGCTTAGGCATGACGAGAAAGTGTCAGTCAGATCCCTATGAAAGTCACTTGACTACCATAAACAAAATTCTTAAGTACTTTCAAATCACTAAGGATCAGTTCCTTGTTTATGGTAGTAAGAAACAGTTGGTATAAATGGTTACACAATGCAAGCTTCCAAGATGACACTAATGGTTATTGATTGCGATCCAAATTTGTATTTTTCCTTATACAAAACTATGAGTTGGAAAAGTTTCAAGCAATAGAGAGATGTGGATTCTACAATAGAGGTCAAGTACCTTACTTCTTTGAACATAATAGAGGATACTGTATGGATGAAGAAATACATTGGATGAACTTAGGGTGGTTTCAACCATTGATTATGCAATAGAGATACTATGAAAAAATGGAGATATTGGATAGGCTAAGGAACCCAAATGACATAATATGGGATTTTCATCTCATACGAGAGATCATACAATGAGGAGATCTGGAGATTTGCAAAAGTATCATCTATAAGCAAATATTGCTGACCTACTAACAAAAGCACTTGCACAGAAGAAACATAATGGTCATGATAGATCACTTGGAATTAGATTTGTGGGTGCTTGGCTCTAAGTGCATGTGGGAGTATGTTGGTATTTATTCTCGTAGAGCTAATCATATGATGACTGTATTGGGGCATCATGTACTTAATTTGATAATAATAAAGGTAATTCTCTATGTTATGCTTGTCTTAGTCATGAGATGATGACACAAACATGATAGTTGTCTAAAGAATGATGTTATTCATTGTCATATGTCTTTGGGTTGAGCACTGAACAATGAGATCATATGTATGATAAGAGTGCATACATTCTTGTTATGTCCCTAGTCAAATATTATTGTGGAAGAAAAATTGTAACGTACTAGGATTTGAGGCCCCATATAAGATGATGTTGAATGGAATGATCTTATATTCCTTGGATAAAGTAGACAAAAATAATACATAAGATAGGACGTGTTTTGACTGATGACAAAGTCTCAATATTCATTATATTGGATATCAAGTCAAACACATATGTACTTGTTAGAGAATAATGTACTAAACAGACTCACCTTGAGAATGATATATGAAAACCATGGAATGGTTGTTAGAACCAACTCTCAAAGTGATAGTGGTGATTGTTCTTCTTAGACATGCAGTTGTTACACTCATCACATGTTGTTTGTTGATCATTGACACCATTTAATGTGACCATGAATAAGAGTTGCTATAAGGTGGTGCTAGGGTACGTTGTGACACATGGGGATTGTTGTGAGTGATGTTGATGAGATTTGTCTCTCCTAATAGAGTTGATATTTTGGCCATTTAATAAGAGAGACTGAGAAACATATGGCCATACTCATGTGACAAAATATGTGATGTGTGAGTTTACATGCATCTCAATAGTCTGTTCTAGTTCAAGAAAGATGGATTAAATGTTAAAAGGATGATGATTCCATGCCTCATGCTCAATCTGGATATCATACACAAAGGAACTATATGGATACAGTAACACTAATGAAATATGTAGGTTGAAGTTGTACTCTAACTTTCTAATTATTTGGGTAGTAATGATGTGTTTTTAGATATTGCTCATTGATTGTAATGTCATAAGTTGGTTATGGACATTCATTTCCAATGTAAGTTGGGACCCATAGGGTCACACACATAGGGTGCACTAGGAAAAAGAGTTTATTGATGGATAAGATTTAAATTGATGACTAAAGTGTTCAAGTGATCAATATAAGTAATATTGTGTATCAATCGACCGAATGGAATGTCTCATTGACTGACAGGAATGTCCAGTCAACTGACTAGCTATACATAGCCATCATCCAGTCAAGAAAAGTGACCATTTCATCTCTAGTGAGTTTGAAAACCCTAGCCCATCCACTCCTATATAAGGAGGTGGTGGTCAAGGCTCTAACACACTTCTCATCTCACAGTTGTAGTAATAAGAGAGACTGAGCACACTTGCCCAAGAAAGAGAGAGACATCAAGGGAGAAGGAAGTCTATGCTAGAACGTTGACAAATGAAAGTGTTGCTCCTTCCCACTGGATCAAGAAGAACAACATGGAGTTCCTGATGGTCTGCAAGGACTATGTAGAGGCATGGAAGTCATTTTTTTCCATGCTAGGAGGAAGAAATCAACCGTCGTCTGTGGGTTTTGTACTGAGAGGATGTCATTGAACGTCATATGCATGCTACTTGTAAAGAGACCACATCATCGTGTAGGGATAACCAGTGGACTTTCTCCAATGAAGGTTCATTTTACACCCTCTTTCCAGATGCATTATTGTTGATCTAATCTGCTAGTTAGAAAATATAGATAGAAAGTTTGTGTTTCCACTGCCATATCTATCTCCATATTTCTGACCATTTGACTGAGGCCCTACGCCATAAGTACTTAGTATAAGAACATGAAAAGAACATATGGTTATGTAATTCGTACTCCACTTTGCACATCAAGCATTGTGGATTGGAATCTAAACCCCACTTTAACATCCTATCCATCATTGGAAGTCTACCCATAATGCACATATACATTCAATAGCTCCACTTAGGTGAGTGTACCTTGTTCAACACTAGTTTCTCCCAAAAGAAGTTGGCCCCAAGAACTTGATAACCCATAACTTCTTGTGCAATATGTACCATCCATCCTTATTCAGATAAGCGTATTCATCTTACACTAAGCCCCATTTCTTCACCAGGGATATCCAAACATAAGAAGAACATATGTCTGCTCCAACAGAATCCATAGAATTACAATAATGACTTTTCGTCCACCTGGTCCTAGGAGAATCTGACACCACGAAGAACTGATCAATTATCTATAAGGTAACAATATTAATCATCACTTGAGGGTTATATGTATTCATAATGTCGCACCTTAAAGGTCTGACCAAGCAACCCCAAGCCACCACATGACCCCTAACATCCCACAAGAATAAGTTGATTAGATTTCTATTTTGTCCAAAAGTCAGCACCAGAATCTGACCTTGCTCAGCAACATAAACCTGACTAGAACTAGCCTACCCACCATGGATAAGGCTAACCCAACCCATTGATTCACTTAACTCCTGAGTTCATCTAGGATACTAGCATAATTACTCCCACATCTTATGTTGCTAGATATAGGAAAGCTCGTGTACTTAGTAGGGAATGTACCTTCACTAAAAACTAGTGCCTCTTTCATTCTTCCTCTCCTTGCATCACAAGATCTTGAGAAGAAAACTCTAGACTTAACGTCACTGATGTATAGTCTCATAATCTTCACAAAGTAGAACATAATTCTCCTAAGGTTGCACAAATGTTTACCATGTCTCACCACCAAAGAATGATGTCATCTGTGAACATCAGATGCAAGTCAACCTGTGTACCGAAAACTTTACAAGGTCTAATCTTACCACCTCCTTTAGCAATAGTCACCAAGTGAGACATGGCCTCCATTACTAAAGTAAAGAGTAAGGGGACAGAGGGTCCCCTTATCTTAGCCCATTAGAGGCAGTGAATAAGCCTTTAGGAGTGTTGTTAATCAAAATAGAAAAGGATACATTCTCCACACATTATTTCATCAAACAAATCAATATCTTGGAAAACCTCATCGCCTCCATAATAGCCCAAAGGTCACTCCAAGAGACATGATTGTAGGCTTTAGTGATATCAACTTTGATGCATGCCTTTCTAGTGTTGGTCATCTTATTAAATCCACACATGAATTTGGAGGTAAGAACAATGCTATCTTCGTCAACCACCCTTGATGAACAAGAGCTTGATTTGGGCAGATGACCACTCTCAACACCACTTTGATCCATCTAGATAAGAGCTTGGATATAATATTGTATAAGACTAAGAATCAAGTGATCAACCTATCATCAATAATAAGCACCAACATGGTCTTCTTGGGAATAAGACATAAGAAGGCGTGATTAGCCTACTTCTCCGAAGTCCCTCCTAATAGGAACTACCTAACAACCCAAAAAACATCCTATTTTAGTGCATCCCAGTTAGCATGGAATAAATGTAAATTGAATCTATCCTGCTTTGGTGCATGATCCGCATTAATGGTGAAAGCCTTCGCTATAATTTCCTCATCTGAAGTCGGCCCACAAAGGCTAAGATTCATATCCTATATCACAACTTGGATTGAGCTATACATCCCCTATTCCTTCATCTCATTTCAATAAGAGATTTGGGTTTTTTCTACCATCTCTACGGGGTGTCCCCTTACCCTTTATGGATTATCCCTAAGGGATAGGTCTTCTCCACATGTAACAAATCCATTAAAAGATTGACACATTTTCTCACCCCAACATAGACATCAGGGGAAGGCTACCATGTTTATGGAACCTATCAATATGTATTAGAGTTTCACTTTCACCATTATATGACTAACTCTCATTGTACCACAAGGATTACACTTGGGTTCATCTGAACTGCAATAACTAAGAAAATTAGGGTTTCCATATTACAAAACAGAACAATAAATTCATCAATTGTAACATTATATTCCTTATCTTAGGCATACACATTGACGACATTTGTCATCATTTATCCTCCTGGAACATCGTTTCCATAATTTCTCATAATAGCATTAAGTAACAAGTATAGAATAAGGGAAATTCAATGTGATTAGCATAAGTCTCACCATCAGTCCAATGAGATACAAATTTAGCCCTTTCTTGACTCAAACTCATTTATGATGGTCAAATAAGTACACATGTAGCCCTTGGTTATCAAAATACTCGCCATTGGCCAATCACATGTTATTTTAACCTTCCTTAAGATGTAAGGAAATTAATACCATGAAAAACCATATTATTTACAAGAATTAGGCTTTGATTTTATATGCATATCACAAGAAATTATGAGCAACAAATTTTATACTTGTTTATAATATGAAAGAGCCATAATCTAATACTTAGACATTATTGTAAGGAAATCTGATTATATATATGTGTAAACAATATATAGAATTATGAAAAAGGATTCCCTTACAATTTCATATTAAGATAAAGTTTTTAAAAACATGGTCTAGATCTAATTTCTCAACTAAAAGGGTAAACATAAGTAGTTTAACCATTTAGGACAATTTATCATGATTGGGAAGCCTAGAAAATAATATACTTTGGTTTTAACTTGGCATGCATATGCACCCACCTCATTTTAGTAAGAAAAGAGTAGGAAAATTTGTATCTTTTGCAAAGCCTATTGTTCAATCCATATAAAAGCTTGATTCAATTGTAGATTCAACCTCAAAACCATTTTTAGAGCCATGGAAAGTGGGCCTGGGCGGAGGATAGAAGAAGAACAAGGGTCTAGAGTCAATTTTTGCATGAGAGAATAATTGAAAGGAGATATGGAGAGTAGGAGGAATATGAAACTAGGAACCAACAAGAACTAATCATAGATCCTTGTTGAAAAAACATAACTCCATGCTTTTTGAAATAAATCTCCAAGGAAAATGTGAGCTTTGATCCAATAGCCTCCAATCACCCAAGAGTTGTCATAGAAATCCTCCAGTAGTGGTAAAATAAAGTTTTACAAAATGATAATGACACAACACATATAGAAAAGACCATATATATACACACACCTAGTATAAAACCAACCCAACCACTTTCAAAGACAAATGGGATGGCATTAGTCAAAGGAGAATAGAAAATTAAAACATATTCAACCATGATCTAGGCCTAACAACTCAATCAATTTTAGAAGAACTCAACCAATTTCTTCAATTAAAGGCCATGCATCATGAAAATGACTAGATTAAGTAGAGAAAAATAAACCAAAGCTTTGAGTTAAATGGAAAATCAGTCGATTTGTCTTCAAATAGACTGATTTTCTTCAACTTACTAGATTTCAAGTATCGACTAAATTTTCCCAATTTAGCATTACTTTACCCATATTACATAAGATCGACCCAATTTAGCACAAAATTAGGCATATTTCACACAAAATATACCTGAAATCACACAAAATATGATTATGCCTACTATCATCATGAACTCGACAAATTTAACACAATATGATCTATGTTGGTTTTTCTAACAACTCATCTACTTTTGAAGCAGGGATCCATCAAGGTAATTATATCTATTCAAACTCCAATATGAGTATACTTATCCCAATTTTGAAAAATAGATCATATATTAACATGTATAGTTAACACATATTTGACATAAACAAAACTATGATGCATGCTAAAAACATTATTTTTGTTCCTTAGTGAAAATAACACACTAATCTCAAATTAGGCAAGTTGTCTAATAAAAAAGAAAATAAATCATCCAAGTTCTTAAATATTTAAATTCATCCAAAATTACACTTTAGTTTTCAATCAACATGAAAATTCATGTTAAGAGTGTTCACTTTGTTATATCTTGAAATCAGGGGTTCACAGTAACTCAAATTCGAAGAGATTAGGCTAATTAATAAGGACAATCAAGTTTCATAGAGTTTGGCTCGTTCCAAATACTTTCTCCCTTATGTTATTTTTGTCCTCAAAACTCAAACAAACCTAAGAGGTTAAAAGGATTTTTATGAAGTTCAATACATAGTGTAACACTTAATCAAAATCCACTTGTTTCATTTTCTTCATCTCACCATATTATAAAAATTAATGAACTATACTAGAAAACCATTGATCACTAATGAAGTATGGTATGTCCTTCATATGTCTAATTATCTAAACATCCAACTTCTTTTGTCAATGTCATTCTTTTTCATGGTTGGACACACATCTTTCATGGTTTACCCTATTCATGGGTAGATCATAATATGCCCATGAGATAAATATTTACAATGAAATTCATGAGATTCTTAGTTACCTTTCAACAACACTCATTTTATTATAATATTAAGTCTCTAGTTGGCTCAAAGGCTCACATTAATGTTTAGAACTATGGATTACTTGCTTTAATTATATGTGTTTTATTACTCTAACTCATATTATGAACATTTTTATCTCTTGTATGTATTTTCTATTGTTGTATGTTAAATATGAATTTTCTATTCATCTACATCCATGCATGCTTATTGATTTGTCATTCTCCTTCATGTTTCTAAATCAATTTTTATTACCTTTAAGATATTAATTGTCTTATGCTAGATCATCTAGATCATTTGAGTCTTACGACATTACACTCATCATTATATTTTCAAAAATTAAAATCCCTATAAAGTATCCATCATATTTATGTGTTTGCATATTTATGTAACATCTACCTTTATTACTCATGTGCATGATTTATCTTTTGTAATCCTTATTTCATTATTACCATATAAGGTGGTAAATGTTACTTAATCATCATATGTGAGTCTTCTTCTTACTCACTTTCTACTCTTGTTAATACTTATTTCAAATTCTTTAACATGTATTATTCATATTGTAACTGTCCTCATTACTTATTCATTGTTCATTTTATGTTACATACTTGGAAGAATCATTTCTTTATAGATATCATGATTATGTTTTTTTCTGAAGGCTTCCTTATCACTAACTCAAACAGTCAATTTATCCAAAATACATACAAAATGTTGTTGAAAATTGCTCAATGAGAAAGAAAGAACTATGACTATTGTGGGCATACAATGCTACTTCATGTGCCGCTTTATTAGATACTCTATGAACAAAGGAAATTGAAAAACTACAAAAAACATGTCCTAGTATTGGAATATCAATCACAATGTTCCTAGCTCATCCATTCTTTGATTCTTCAGAGTTAACGCATGGACCAGAGGTTATGAGCTCATCTATTATATGATTGTTTAGAGTTAACACATGGACCAGATGTTATGAATCAATCTCCATTGTAATGCACTACAATTTTATATCTTTTGCTTTGTTGACTGCTATAGGAACTACAAGTGCTTCTACTATCAAAACATTCGTACTCTTGTCAATTTTGCACCCATCACCATAGTCTCTCTTCCTTTGTGGTTTTGTATTAGATAACCTATGGTAGCATTATCTTGAGAGACTGAAGAATTACAATTGACTTAGTATTTTCCTTCATCAGGAGGAATCCATGCACTAGAAACCCCACCCCCTCCTTGTGTCACCTCCATAGAAATCAGTTGAGTTTGCGCCTTACAAAATTTTTGTATATATGTCAAGAAGTATTGTTGTAAATAGACTACCTCTTTCTGAAGAAAAAAACCCAAAGTTTCTCCTTTTCTAAATAGCCCACGTAGGTTCCACAACCCATTCAGCTTCCTCCATATCAAATTCATCAATAATATACCTTTAAGGTCTTCACTAGCATAAAAATTTTCCCCCTCGTACACAACCTCTTGAATTCTCCATGGGAAAAGGTCCCAAGTACTTTTCACCTTCTCATATTGCCAAAGCATGTGGGCAATGGTGTCTTTCCCTCTTCTACATAAGGACATGAACCATTAGTTTTGCAAAATCTACCAATAGTAGCAAGCCCTCCTATGAAAATGTGCCATAGAAAGGGTGCCACTTTGGGTGGCCACCCCCTCCTCCAAATCATATTCCATATTTTTTCTTTCAGTCCTCCCCTTTGTTCCAATATATCTTTCACACCCGAAATCCCCCTCCAATAAGCTAGTTTTACTGTGAAGTTTCCATCCGCACTAGACCACCAGTACAACTTGTCCTCCAGTAGTGTAAACCCCAGAGGGATCACCATTATTTCATTGGCAATGTGATATGGTAGAATCATTTGTATCACCTCTAGAATCTATGATAGTGTATCATTATCAATCATCTGACTAACTTTTACATAGATTCCATTGACCTCATTAATTAATCAAGATAACGTGAGAGATGGTTTTAACAACAAATTATCCTCCAATACATCAATCTTTTCACCATGACCCACTCTCCATTTTTATTCCTTCCAAAAATAGGAATTTTGCATCCCAAATACTCTGCTACATAGATTTAGTATTGTAGTCAAGGTTCATCTCAAAAATGAAGAACTTGGGAAATAACAGGCATTTAATGCTCTTTCTACCAAAGTGTTTTGTCTTGTATGAAATATCTAAATTTGTTTTGCAAGAAGGGATTAATTAATGGAATGTAAATAAAAAAACCCATCCAACATTATTGTTTTGGTTTATAAAGATTCTGCCAACTTTCTTGTGCAATTTTCCTCTCTATTTCCTTTTCCCCAATGAAAATCTCTCAATGATGTTGTAAACCTCATCTATTAGTCCACATGTAACTGAAACACACTCATCACATAGTTTGGGATTATTTGTATAATGTATTTGCAGTACTTCCTTCCCTGGATATAAGAGTCTCTTCTCCTTTCACCCTTATAGTTTGCACCATTTCCTTTCTTTTATTACAAAATACTTGCTTCTTTTACCTACTCACTACGTGGGCAAACCCAAGTACATTGCATGATGTTCCACCTCTCTCACCCTCAGAGAGTGGTTTGAGAGTCTCTATGTTATGAAAGGTTGTCCCTTTCTAAAAGCTACCTAAGACTTAGATAAAGTTATTTTCTATCTTGATGTTTGTTCATATTGGCTAATGATTTCGACTACTTTTAGACATTCTATTTTGGTATCTTTAGCAAAAAGGATGTTGTTGTCTACAAAAAACAAATGAGGAATGTGGGGTACACTCCTGTTGACCTAGAGGTTATACATTGTCCATATTTTGATAATGACTTAACCATTCCATTCATATGTATCTAATATGTGTATTCAAGATTGATTTCAGGTGTTAGGTACATGAAAAGGATCAACTTACACAAGCCCTAGCTTGTTAAAGTTCAAGTCAAAAGTAATGAAACTGTGCTAATTAGGAAATCCATTTAAACAACCTTATAATATTTTTTGTAATCACTTGTATTGATGATATGACTTGTAACTAAGATGAGAAAAATATGTGGGACACTTTATACCAAGTTTTAATCACTTTGGAAAATCGATCAAAGGTTGTTGATCGGTTGAGTTCCAATCTCGACCGATCCACTTGATTAATTTTTTGAAGAGTGCAACGGTCGAGTTGTGCATTCATAGAACTTTACCGACTGGGTTATTGATAAATGTGATTTTAACTGATCGACTGAGTTTCCTAGGACAAACTTGACCAATAGTTTGAAAATCGGGTTTGTCTTTTACATGATCGGTCAAGTTACTTTTATTGAATCTCGACCGAATGGACTGTATAGAAAATATAGAAAAAGTGATTCTAACCGTTGGTGACTTATTTGGATGAAAATAAACCTGTTGCCTTGGGAAAAATGGCTATAATTCGACCTTAAGTGTTCCCACTATCAAAGGGGCACCCCCAACTATAAATAGCACCCCTTGGGCTTCATCCCAAGTTTGCTCTTACATTGCATAGCTTGATTCTAACTTAGTTGAGAGTGCTCCACCCCTTTGATCCCCTTTCTCTCTCTACTTTCAATTCAAATATGTGAATATGAGTGAGTTAGGATCCATTGTAAGAGAGATATCCCTTGTATCCATGTAAAGCTCTTGTAACAATCTGCACTTTTGAGTGTCTAAAAGACCTGAAAATCGCAGATCATCACTCATAAATTCCAGGATCAGATTCATGAAATAATACAAAATAGTAAACAATTTCAATTAATGAACGAATAATTACATGTTTATATAAAAAGCTCCTCTAAGGAGTTACAAAGCTTTTAAATAGAATTAACTTTTACATGTTTGAAGATAAACCATTAAGAATAAACCTTCATGATTAAACTGTAGTGTCTTCAACATCTTTATATGTACCCTCATGTCCACGAATCAAGTATATCTGATACCTAAAACATTGACAAACAAATACGCGGTCAGTATATTGCTATACTAGTATGTGGGTTCAACCAATAATTACAAGTATAGATATAAGCAAGCATCTTTATCTTGCATATAAGAACATTAACTTGTTTTCATATTCTAACCCTTATCTGGTCTACTATCTCAGGTGTAATCACTGTCCCTCCAAGGCTCATGTGCATTACCCTTAAGATCAGTCTAACCCAGGGTTCATAATACTATTATTTACTTTACATGATACTCATAGGAACTCTATAGTTTGCAAGAAGTAAATAAACAACCAAGTAGTTTATTTGTCATTCAATCTCATCGAGAAACATCAACAATCTCAGAATTTGATACATGTATTCATAAGCGTAACAACATACCTTATGCCATCGTAGAAACCATGCAGAACATCATATACTTTGAGAATGTTTCCAAACATCCAATCAACAAAGCATGTAATCAACAAGTATCTAAAACAAAGCATACTATATATGTGTCACCATGTATTCATATTACATTACTCAGATCAAGATGCGCTCCTAAACTAGGTTTTAGGGTAATCTTGTGTTTGGACTAGGGATTAGGGTTACAAATCCTAATTCCATCATATCATGATTTATGAGATTACAACATTTAGTTATGCATATTAGGTGAAACCCTAATCGTCAACTTATGCATATTAGACTATTTGACACCTAGATCATATTACTAGCATTAGGATCATAGCAAAGTATTCACTTGGTTATAAAACCCTAAATCATTATGATTGAGATTCTTAATCTAGAATCACGATTTATTCATCCTTATCAAGTATTTCCTCATTAGACATGTCAAGATCAGGTATTAACACGACATAAATGAATATACCCAATCAAGCAATCAGATTAAGGCAAATCTAGGTTTTCCCTTTATTCTAATCAAACCATGTTCACTTTTAGAACATGAAGCATTATTAGATTCTGATAGTATTTTATTTGGATTCCTTGCATGTTTCTAATCAACTTTCATATATAACTTATTGAAATATGAGTTACCAATAAATAACTAGATTAATTGCAAGAACGAACTGATCTGGACCAAATAAGCGATGCCATGTCAGCTAAGTAAGCTCTAAATTCCCTTACCAAGATTCAGCGTATGATCCAGGGGAAAAGATGGGCGTGCCCCTTACACTCAGTGCATCTGCCCTGGGCACACAAGTGATTTGACATAGACCAGTCTCCCTCCTCATGAGGGATCTCGTTCCTTACCCACCTCTGCTCGCTTGTGCACGCATGGTGTTGGCAGGTCACCTCTCGCCGGTCCCGCACAAGGCATCGCTCACCATATGCAGTCACATACTCACACTACAGTGGCTTCACGTATGGCCTCTACTTGACTGCCACTGTCGTTCAAGGTCCGTACATGTAGTCTCGAGCACCGCTCCCGCAAACGGCACAACCAACCATTGTACAACGCCTGGTCTCTCGGCCGAGGGTGTCCTCCCCCAACACCTCTCTTCCTCACGAAGGAACCAACTCCCGGCCGTACGGACATAGTCGTTTGCTGTCGGCGCCATGACAGAGAACTCCAGCGTCGAGCTCCTAGATCACCAACGTCGGCCTCCCCCCTCGTCATCATTGTCCCGACCACCAACCCAACCACCTTCGCTAGCCAAAACTAGCTTCACAGATCCCTCCCTCGCATAGGGTACATCCCCATATGGCTTCCGCATGCCTCCATGTCGTTGCTGCGACGGGGTGCCACCGCCAATCTTGGTGCGTGCTCCAGCCTGGCTGCTCGCTCCAATGCCAGGGTCTCCAGTGACCTGCTACAAGTCTCTTCCCTATTACTAGAGTTCTGTGATGATGGGAGGTAGTGATGGCTGCATGAGGGATGCCTGGTGTTGCCCAGCCAGGGAGGAAAGGGATGAAGGTACCATCAGGAGTTAAGAGCATAGGTGGTCATGTTGGCTTCTTCAACGCCCTGGATTGAAGGGTGAAGAAGGGGTGTTGTAGGGAGAGGAAAGGAAGGCTAAGCTGGTTCATGGGTAGGAGATAGTTGTGATAGAAAGGGTGAAGCGGCCTGCTTCCCGTCCCCCCCCCTCAAGGTCACCAGATTGTCAAGCAACATGCCACAGAGAGAAACCCCACCCTACCATGATGTAGAAGGAGACGCGACCAGACTGTGTAATTAAGTACATTGAGCATCCCATCCCTCTCTCTCTATATATAAGGTGTGTGGCTCTGTTACTTGGTGTCCAAGTTGTTCACTATTGGCAAGGTATTACATTTAGGAAGTAAGTGTAACCATTATCTTAGATCTGGGATAAACCTCCTTTTCTTATTACCCTATCAAACTCATGAGATATGGGTCTAATTAATAGGATAATCACTTAAAACCTACCTTCCAATTAATCATTAGATAATTACTTAATTAATTACCTAGGTTGATAACTCACTTGATCTTGGCTTTTCGTAGTCATACATTGGATACCTATCATGATCACAAATATCCATAATATCTAAAACATAACTCAGGGACCCATGTGTAAACTCTAATTATCCAATTGGACTGAAAAGTGTCCCTAAGGCCCATGAACCACATCGTGGACCCTCCAAAGGCTCCATGAGTTTAGTCACATTCTTAACTACCAAACTTGAGGGTTTGATCACCATTGCATCTTATATTAACCTCCTATGATCACATATGTTCATCGTTCATTATTAACTGAAATTGAACATTTATTATGAATCTAGAGTTTGGATTCAAGAACCAAGACCCCTCAAAACTCTTTATTGTTATATGTTCCCTAATTTCAACTAGGCTTGAAATCTAAAAATTTCAAGGATGTAACATTCACCTCTCCTTAAAAGGAATTTTGCCCTCAAAATTTAGGCCCACTAAGCCTGGGTGAATGATAACTCACATTATTTTCAAAACTTAGGGTTTAGACCCTATTTAATCAAATTCATTTTATTATTAAGATTGACACTTGAATTGGAATTTAATTATCTCCATATCTCTATTAAACCCATCATCTGTTGATGATTTCATTATTACTTGGTGATTTCTCTTTTCACCTAGGTTTCCAACCTATTATACATTACTTTCACATAAGGGTGATGTGACACCTCTAACCTAGGTCATCCCATTACACATTCAATGTAGGATATTCATCCTCATTACCTCAATTTTAAGCATAACGTGTGTCTACCCAATCTCCCTCCCTCATAATGAGATGAAATAAGCATTTGGCTGTAGCCCAAACATAAAGTTCATTCCATTCCAAGAGCAGAGATAGTACATCCACACATTACCTTTCAATTTCACATATTAAGTTGAATCATACTCTATATGACTCTAAACTTATTCTCAATTTCACAGCATTCTTATGTCCCATGAAGTCAAGTGTCCCTTTTCTTACTCTTAAGCTAGCGCACAACTTCTCTCAAGTTTTCATGACTTCCTTATATCTTATATTTACATATCATGTATCATTATGAGCCTTAGCCAAATCCTTGAGGTCTCTAGGGGTATAGGTATCTTTTTGGGGTGATCTCATCCTTATGCATCAAGAGAGTATCTTTACATTCACCCTACTAGACACATGAACATCAGGGAGGTGGACAACCTCTTGAGGCATGGGCCTGGGGCAAACCAACTGTTACCTCCCGACCACTTGGTCATGTGCATTCAAGGTTTATCAAATCCCAACCCATCGGTCCTATACACATCTAATACACCCAACTTGACCCTAGGATTGCATTAGGTCTCTACCCTCCCTAAGGGTTTCTTTTGAGATGTCACATATTTTAAGCACATTATTCTCTTATTTAATTCTTTAATTGGGATTGCCTTCACCTCTCACTTTTGAGTAGACATGATGTAGTGTTGTCCCAACATTGGGCTCGAGCCACCTTTCCTCCAGGGCTTGGTGCCATGTCGGTCTTCCCTCCTGGGCTTGACCTCTGTGATCTTCCCCTCCAGGGGCTTGATCCTAAACAACTGCATTGTGGACTTAGGCCACCTTCCCTCCTGGGCTTGGTGCCTACTTGGTCTTCCCTCCTGGGCTTGGCCATTTCATGACCTTCCCTCTTGGGCTTGGTCATCCACTTAGGCCACCTTCCTTCCTGGGCTTAGTGCCTTACTGGTCTTCTCTCCTGGGCTTGACCAGTTGTGTCACTCAGAGTCGACATCCTTGGGTTTAAAGAATATAAGTGCTTTCATTTTTATATCTTTAACTCTTCACCCCTCTAGGTTAGGATTAAGATTATCTCAATACTTAAATACATTTACTCACTTACCTTTTAAGGGAAAGTCCTAGCCTAGGGTGCCTTCTTGGCTCATAGGAGGGGGTTAGGCTCTCTATCCACAACCTGATCCCAAGATCTAGGTTTTGCCTCCCTCATAGGTCATCTTCCCACTCTTTGGCTTGACCCATCCCAGGTTGGCACATTAACCCTAAAGGTTTCATAACTTTTTTCATTATAACATATAAACTCATGCTTGCTCAACCTCTGGAATACCCCTGTAATGACCCCTCCTCCCAGTAACCCCCAATTAAGGGAGACCAAGAGGTCAAAGTCGTTATCCCAATTTCCGGATTAAAGGTTCAACAAATAATCTATAATAATTATCAAATTCTACTAAATGAAATTGAAATGTTGTAATTAAAATTAACTTTTTGCATACCTTTGAAAAACTTGGATTTCTAAACTTCTATCCATAGAGAGAATATTCTAACTAATCCTCCTTGATCGTTAATCCTCATTTAATTACACATATGCCACTTTACTGTTTGTTCTTTTCACTTGAACAAAAAAAATGCCGACAAACAAAACATCGGTCAACATAAATGAATTATGCTGGTATGTGGGGGAAACAATAATCGTGCAATTAACTGTAACAATATATTATAGTCAAATATGATTCAACAAACAACTTTATGTTTTCAACATAACTGCTCAATCCTTACATACCCTAACCTCTGCGTGGTCCCTGTAGTGGACTTGGATGCTACCTTCCTTATGGTAGATCCCCATTTAACCCCTCATGATCCTACCTAACAGGTGAATCAGTTTCTAGGGTTGATTCACATGGCACTACCCATAGGTAGCCCACTCCTTAACTCATGGTGTGCTAAAGAGTTGCATGGCACTACACGTAGGTAACCCAATCCCTAACTCTTGATAGCCTAGACCTTGCTCTAGGTTATCCTTTTTATCATTTGCAAAGTCACAGAGGAGGATCAGGATCTGGGCCAGTCATGCATCTATATTTATAGTGATAATCATAGTTACTTTATAGTTGCATGAAATAAAAGTCATCCAAGCAGTTATTTTCAAGCAACTAATAAAACGTTTGGGAATCGCCGTGAAACTAAAGTGATTATTCATAAATGTAACCACATACCTGTCAAGCCGATTTGAGACAGAATAATCCAATCAAGAAATCCAAATAGGCAAGCAAGCACATTATGAGATCTAGAGCCAATCATAGGGTGCCACATCGCTTATCCCATGCAACATTGCTAGATTTGGAAACATTTCAAAAATACATATCTGCCCTTGGTTAAGTAACTGGTTCTTCAGCCCGCAGAGGGGTAAACTCATCCAACCAGCCCTCCATCTTGTTCCACCTCATGCAGCTCTACTACGTCGCCCAAGCCACACCTTGTGTGGCTTTTTCTCTCTCTCTTAGACCTCAACGTCCACCGGCACTGGTCCCTCTCGCTCTGTTGGTCTGCGTCGCACCTACATGGCCTCCAAACGACTGCGAAGGTGGCGGGGATCGGAGTGGGCAGACCTACAACTCTGCCGCCATGTGCAGCCATGCAGCTGCTGCCATGCTCAGCTAGGGTGAGGGGACGCTCACCCAACCACCCTAAGATATCGTAGAAGCGAAAAGCTTCCCTCGCAACTCCTTCCCAGCCCCCGTTGCTCCAAGGGATAGGGGTATTCTCCACGATTAGGGTTTGAACGAGGAAGAAGAAGAAGAAGAAAGACATGTGAGATCACTTTGGAACTCGAACGAGAAGGCCAACCCCTTATATAGGGGAGGGTATCCACGCCCTAAGGTGCTCATCCACGAATTAGCGAGGCCCCCTCTCCCAATAGGAGTCATGTTCCTTCAAGGAGAAGTAATCTTCTCTCTCCTATTTATCTTTTTAATATTCCTTATTTCATGGATAATTAGAAATATGAAAATTATCTCTTTCATTATCTCTAGCCTTGCCTTTTAGTCTATGGCCATGAAAATATATTTTCTAAAAGCAAATAACATCACTTTTTGATATTATCAAAAAGTCATTAATGATGTATCACATTATCCTCTTATTTGTTTTATTTGCCTTTTCTCTTTCTTTTTCTTCGTTGGGACTCCTTGGATCCCAAGGAACTCTAATATTTTGAAATCCTTTTTAGTGGATACTCATTATCCTTCTAGATGCATCTATATTCATTATTTCTCATTATCTTGTTTATTTCTTATTAAAATATCTCTTTTTGAGGATTTCCCTTTATATTTCTTTTTATTTTTCGCATTGGCATTCCATTTAACAGTAAGAATCCTTTGGATATGAAAATCCATCACGGATACCTCAATTATACCTCTTTTCACTTATTTTCCAAAATTTATCATTATTTTCAATTTCTTTCTTAATAAGGAAATACTTAATTGGTATTTTCTTTTCTTGGTGTATTATCTTTGCAACTTTGGACTCCTTGGGACCCAAGGAACCCAAGAGGCACGAAATCCACCTTTGGATTATATTCTTTTGCCTTCTAGAGGTTTCTACATTTTTCTTTTCTCCATTTCTTATTAATAATGGAGTTCCTTTTGTCTTTTCCTTGTTATTGGGCCCAATAGCTAATAAAGCCCACAAAACAATCATCAAGGCTATTGTAAACGAAATTCATTTATTCAAAACAAATTATGTCATTATTTGTTCCAATATCTTTAATATGAGAAATTACATTCCTCACCAAAAGAACCCAAAAGTTGGGGTTGTAACATCCTTCCCCTCTTATCGAAATTTTGCCCTCAAAATTCCATCAAGCAAACAAACAATTCAGGATAAGACTTTTACATGTCAACCATGGGACCCTATGTGGCTTTGCCCTATCCATGGCACTTCCAAAGAACCTTTATCATCACATATTCCTTTCTCTGAGTTCTTTCACCTTGGCATCTATAAACCTCATAGGTGACTCAGGTCATTACAGCCTCCCTTAGGAGTCACTAGGTTCATTGCTCCACACATGGTCTGGGTACCTCACATAGTGCTCTAAATTGGACACATGAAACTCATCACACATCACATTATCCTAAAGGGTAAGGGAAAACATAGCCTTCTCCACCAAACCATGCCAAAAGAACCCATGCATCGTTGACTCATCTCTCTTAGCTATAACTTAGAGGGGTCAAATTTTTAGGTCACATATTCCCCCACAGTGAACTGCATGTCAGTCTACTTTGCATCAGGTTACAACTCATGTCATCTCTGGGCTCCTTTCAGCCATTGCATGATCAAAGTGACTTCATCTGCACACACTGTGGTCCTTTCTTGACCTTCGTGAGGTCCCTTCACCAACTTCATCTTAATAAAGTGGTGACCGACACAACCTCCCTTGTAGAGATTCTTTATATCCCGATACTGGATATGTTGGTTATCATCACATCTTACCGAAGACAAAGACTGTCTCCATGTATCATCCTGAACGAGCACACATGCTCTCATCAGACCCTCTAGTATGGATCATACTAACCATTATCTAGGGTGATAAACTGTGCTAGCATCGAGTTCTTCATGTATCTACTTCCACCTTACAGAAGTGTATCTTTAGGTTATACTCAAGAACTTTTGAACTCACATCATGGTGTAGTTGAACCATCTCTCTCATATGTAGTTCAACCAGATCTGTCCCTTGACATTACTCTTTCTTTCTCATGTCATATAGGTAAGGTGATCTACCATAAACCATACTACATCTTGACCTTCCTTGGTCTAGGGGAGACTTACAACATCCATAGGGATGAACTCCCATTCCCTCTCAAAGACTCTTTATCCTCTATGACAAAACACGGGGTTACTGGTGTTCATCCTTCATCTCCTGGCTTGCATGGCAACATACCACATACAACTTCATCTTAGGCATCCAAAGTACTACTGTCACTTATTATCTTGGTATTACCACAATATATGGTGATCTTAAATCATGATCTCCCGTATGTCATGATTCCTCAAGATTGATTCCTCAGAAATACTAAACCTTTTTAATTAGATCTCATCACCTTCTTTTCCAAAGAAGTGCATCTGTGGTTCTACCACCATCCTTTCATTACATCAAGGACTAGGCTGGCTAACCAAACAACCACTAACTTGTTCAACATATCTCGTTACATTTGAGTGTTAGCCAAACTTACCTCTTCTAGCCTCTAGCCAAACTAGGCAGTTGTATCTCATCCAGAGTATCCATTACCACTTCACATCCTTAGGTGTTAGGTAATGTTGAAGACATATACCTCCATGTATTCCACTCATTACCTCATCTCAGCTCCAAGTCTAACTTCATCAAGAAAACTCTGAGCTTATTCTCTTGGTTTTTCAAACTCAAACTTATATAACACTTAGCTCATGAAAAAAAACATCCTCATAAGATGACTACCTTGTTTCTCTTAATGTTTGTAAACCATCCATGTATCATGCGCTCCACCAGTGTATGTTATCATCTCTGTCCTCATACCTCATGGCAACGTTCCAACTCACATCACCTTTTATCCTTGGTGTATGGCATGCATATTGTCCTATCTCTCACTCCCACAACAAGAGGAAATAAGCATTTGGATACAGTCCAAATACAAAGTTCTTCCTATTCTAAGAGTAGAGATGGTACATCCCACCTTGCCAGTACACCTTTACATCTAAGTTGAAACGTGCCACATATGTCTCTACATCACAAACATCTTGATATCAAAGTTACTTCCATGGAAAACTAGTCTCAAACCTACTTGGGTCCACACACAATCCTTGGTCATCTCCTCTAGATCTATA
Source organism: Alisma plantago-aquatica (assembly GCA_963693085.1). Classification (NCBI taxonomy): domain Eukaryota; kingdom Viridiplantae; phylum Streptophyta; class Magnoliopsida; order Alismatales; family Alismataceae; genus Alisma; species Alisma plantago-aquatica. The sequence continues at coordinate 1,150,238,084 of OY856409.1, read as the reverse complement.
GGGTGTCGGCACTTTCGGGGTCATCCCTCTTCCCTTATGCATCCAGAGAGTGCCCTACTCATCTACCCTTTGGGTCCCATGAGTTAATGAAGGTGATCAATCTCCTAACCCATGGCCCTCAGACAATGATAGCTATTACCTCCCGACCCTATGATCATGTGCAACTCAGGAATTAGGCAACTCCCACTCCCATCGGTCTTATCCCTACCAGACCCTAGGATAGACTTATGATTCTATTATAGTACATGTCCAGCTTAGAACCTTACCCAATCCTTCATCATCTCTCTCTCTCTCTGCATTCATGGGCTGACTTCCATCCTTTCATAGGGGTCATGGCAACCTGCCTACCTTGGTCAAGCCCCATATCGGTTACCTTCATGGTAACACATCCACATGCATTTAGAGATGGTTATCTATGGGTCTACAAGTTCATTCTCATATCATGTACTTTTAACTTAGCTTCTCAAGATCCTATGAGACCTCCTTAGGTTACCTTAAACCAACAAAACTGGTATACCCTCTACAAGAGGGTCCCTCTCCCAGGATGGGAGGAAACTACATCTTGATAAAAAAGGTCACAAACATCCTTAGGGTTTATCTTCACATGAGCATGCTTAACCCAATAACTACTAAGGCACAAGCAGACCACCTACTAAACCATGTTAGGTCATACTTGTTCTCTTTCCTCAACGTTAGATTAAGATCATACCTTCCCATGTCATCAACTTAGCTGTGAGGGGTTCATCGAACATACCTTAAACTTAAGGGGTTTCTTTTTCCTCTAAACATGAGGAGTACCATGCTCGAATCTATAGGAACTCAAATCTCATCACGATCATCGAGTACACCAGTTCCCCTCTTAGGCCTAGGAACCATAGGTTCACTTTTGGGTGTTAAAGTGCATGCTCAACCTCTTAACCACGAACCAAACATGTACAAGGTATGACATGCACTTCTTGTCATCCTTCTACTCAAGAAACACTTCAGAGTTGAGTCCTTCTCAAGGACAATCAACAAGGTACAAGGCATCACAACCTATTACTAAACCTCTTCATGGTTTAAGGAACTCTTCTTCTCATCTATACCATAGGTATAAAGGTACCAGCAGTCTCATTCTCTCTCTAGGGTTTGGTTCCTCAAATGGCAACCAAGACATCATCAACCTGCAAGAATCAAGCATGAGGCAACCACAAACATCCACTTAGGTCGCATCATCCTCAACTCCCCATTGTTCCTCATATCTTAGAGCCTAGGCTTCCAACCTTCCTGCTTGGGTCCTGCTCTCTCTCTCTCTAGAGCTAACTCCACAACCAACCTTATACTAAAGGTCCTCTCTCCATGAATATGGATCAAGCTTACAAGCATACCCTTACATGGTGAATCCTATGTTCCAATTTATGTTTGCTCAAGGTTATCCCTAGCCCTTTATGCTTATCTCATCAGCTATCCAACATACTCCCTTGGCCAGGGTTTTAACCTACTACTCGCACTACTGACGTATTCTGGGTTCCTACTATACCATGATCATATAAGCTCATGGGGTTTATATAGGTTCTTCTCTAACCTCATCAATGAAGGAGCTATCCTTCAATTTAACCTACATGACCCTTCCTAGGGTTGGGTCATCAAAGGTACTAGGTCATCCAACCTCTCATGGCTCATATTGCATCCCAAAGGCATGTCCATCCAAACACCCAGTCTACCAAGACATCTAACTCATCATGTCATCTCACCACTTAGGGTTAGGGTTAGCATTGTCCTCAGAGGATGTGCCAGGTCTCTACTATTAATGGAGGTCTCTACCTCCAAGACTAACTCTCTTTACTTATCCTCCTGACAAGAAGGTCTAGCCTCTGGTCTCTCCTGAGGGCATGACAACTTATGTCATACGACCTAAGCATGTATCTATTTTTAACGCTTAATCTCTGAAGCTTATGTCCATGACATCTTATTTACATGCTTTTTATTAATTTGGTGGAGGATTTCTTTAACCTTATCAACCTTACCTATACCTCAAGAGGGTGAGGAAAAGAGAGAAAACCCTAATCCTTATAATCCTTAATAACATTTGAGTTGAGAAGGGATGAACAAGAAGAGAGTGTCCTAAAGGTATCTTATTGCAGGTCCAATCCTGAGACATTGGCCATGCAGTCACATGGATCCTGGAGTCCTCGTATTCTGACTAGCAGTGCGGAGGAAAATCTTGCCAGCCCACATGCGTGATCCTTTTCTAGACACCTCTATATTTTGGAAATTCCTCTAATAACTCCCTTGGGTCCTACAGAGTTTGTAAAATTTAATAATTATTAAAGATTAAATGAGGAATGTATGCTATGATACCAAATGTAATGACCCCACCTCCCAGTAACCCCCAATTAAGGGAGACCAAGAGGTCAGAGCTGTTATCCCAATTTTTGGATTTAAGGTTCAATAAATAATCTATAATAATTATCAAATTCTACTAAACTAAACTGAAAGGCTGTAATAAAAATTAACTTTTTGCATACCTTTGAAAAACTTGGATTTCTAAACTTCTATCCATATGAGAGAATATTCTAACTAATCCTCCTTGATCGTTAATCCTCATTTAATTCCACATATGCCACTTTATTGTTTGTTCTTTTCACTTGAACCTAAAAAAAAGGCTGACAAACAAAATGTCGGTCAGCATAAATGAATTATGCTGGTATGTGGGGGAAACAATAATCGTGCAATTAACTATAACAATATATTGCAGTCAAATATGATTTAACAAACAACTTTACGTTTTCAACATAACTGCTCAATCCTTACATACCCTAACCTCTGTGATGTCCCTGCAGTGGACCTGGATGCTACCTTCCTTATGGTAGATCCCCATTTAACCGCTCATGATCCTACCTAACAAGTGAATCAGTTTCTAGGGTTGAGTCACATGGCACTACCCATAGGTATCCCACTCCTTAACTCATGACGTGCTAAAGGGTTGCATGGCACTACACGTAGGTAGCCCAATCCCTAACTCTTGATAGCCTAGACCTTGCTCTAGGTTACCCTTTTTAGCATTTGCAAAGTCACAGAGGAGGACCAGGATCTGAGCCAGTCATGTATCTATATTTATAGTGATAATCATAGTCACTTTATAGTTGCATGAAATAAAAGTCATCCAAGCAGTTATTTTCAGGCAACCGATAAAACGTTCAGGAATCGCCGTGAAACTAAAGCGATTATTCATAAGTGTAACCACATATTTGTCAGGCTGATTTGAGACAGAATAATCCAATCAAGAAATCCAAATAGGCAAGCAAGCACATTATGAGATCCAAAGCCAATCAGAGGGTGCCACATCACTTATCCCATGCAACATTGCTAGATTTGGAAACATTTTGAAAAGACATATCTGCCCTTGGTTAAGTAACTGGTCCTTCAGCCCGAAGAGGGCAACTCATCCAACCAACCCTCCATCTTCTTCCACCTCACACAGCTCTTCTGCATCACCCTAGCCGCACGTTTTGTGGCTTTTTCTCTCTCTCATGGACCTCGACGTCCACTGGCACTGGTCCCTCTCGCTCCGTTTGTCTCCGCCGCACCTACAGGGTCTCTAAATGGCTGCCAAGGTGACGGGGATTGGAGTGGGCAGACCTGCAACTCTGCCACACGTGCAGCCGTGCGGCTGCTGCCATGCTCAGCTAGGGTGAGGGGATGCTCACCTAACCACCCCAAGATGTCGTAGAAGCGGCAAACTTCCCTCGCAACTCCTCCCCAGTCCCTGTTGCTCCTAGGGATAGGAGTATTCTCCACGATTAGGGTTTGAACGAGGAAGAAGAAGAAGAAGAAGAAAGACATGTGAGATCTTTTTGGAACTCAAACCAGAAGGCCAACCCCTTATATAGGGGCGGGTATCCACGCCCTAAGATGCTCATCCACGAATTAGCAAGGCCCCATCTCCCAATAGGAGTCATGTTCCTTCAAGGAGAAGTAATCTTCTCTCTCCTATTTATCTTTTTAATATTCCTTGTTTCATGGATAATTAGAAATATGAAATTATCTCTTTCTTTATCTCTAGCCTTGCCTTTTAATCTATTGTCCACGAAAATCTATTTTCTTAAAGCAAATAACATCACTTTTTGATATTATCAAAAAATCATTAATGATGTATCACATTATCCTCTTATTTGTTTTATTTGTCTTTTCTCTTTCTTTTTCTTCATTGGGACTCCTTGGATCCTAAGGAACTCTAATATTTTGAAATCTTTTTTAGTGGATACTCATTATCATTCTAGATGCATCTATATTCATTATTTCTCATTATCTTGTTTATTTCTTATTAAAATATCTCTTTTTGAGGATTTCTCTTTATCTTTCTTTTTATTTTCCTCATTGGTGTTCCATTTAACATTAGGAATCTTTTGGATACGAAAATCCATCAAGGATAACTCAATTATACCTCTTTTCACTTATTTTCCACATTTTATCATTATTTTCAATTTTTTTTCTTAATAAAGAAATACTTAATTGGTCTTTTCTTTTCTTGGTGTATTATCTTTGAAACTTTGGACTCCATGGGACCCAAGGAACCCAAGAGGCACGAAATCCACCTTTGGATTATATTTTTTTGCCTTTGATAGGTTTCTACATTTTTCTTTTCTCCATTTCTTATTAATTATGGAGTTCCTTCACTAGTACAGAAACAACGTTCAATGTCACTTTTCTGGGCGTCAGTTATTTAGGAAATCTGACACCTATAACATTCAACGTCGGTTATGTAGGTCATATGACATCTATAGTCAAGACATGGGTACCGCTTTGTATTCAGCGTCGCCTGGATAACAAACAACCGACGCCTAAAATCACCCGCGAAATCCAATTTTCGAGCGAAAAAAATTTGGCACATACAACGTCAGTTTTTTACCAACAAACCGACGCCTATATAAGATGAAAATTTGTGCGAAAAGTTCCAGCTTAGGTGTCGGTGATCCTTTGATAACCGACACCGATAATGGTTCCCGCCAAATTATTTAGGGAAAAATTTGTCTAATTGGACGTCGGTTGTTTAAGTAGAACTGACGCCGAAGACTTTAGTTGTCGGTTGTATTTTATAACCGACGTCTTTTACTAACTTAATAGACCCTCGAACGGCCACTGTTCCCTTTCTTCTGTTTCATCATCTTCTGTTTCATCGCCCGCTAGCTGCTGCTCGCCGCCTGGTGCCTGCCGCTTCTCGCTCACCGCCGACGCTCCCTGCTGCTGCTCTGCGTCTCCGCCGCCTTCCTCCTTGTGTCGCCGCCACGCCACCTTCCTCCTTGCTCATGCCCTATTGCGGCGCGCTCCTTCCTCCCTGCTCACACCCTACTGCGGCGCCTTCCTCCTTGCCCACCGCCCGCCGTCTTCTTCCTTTCTGTCGCCCGCTGCTTGTTGCTCTGCTCTTCAGGTATTAGTCGTAGCCTCTATTATTCTTTCTCCCTAGCTCTTTACCTACAGCAAACACGACCGTGGCTGTGTTGGCCTACCACAGCCGTGCTGGCCATTACGGTCGTGGTAGGCCAACACAGCCACGACCGTGTTTGCTGTTGGTAAGGATATGAACAAATCTATAAGTAATGCTTTATGTAAATTCTAGGATATGAACAAATCTTTTGCTTGCATATATTTGTGCTTCTAATCCTAATGCTTGACCTAATTCAGTAAATTTTGATGCATGTTGAAATAAGATTTAAACTTGTCCATTCTAGCATCCTAATTTGATTTGATTAAACCCTAACATCAATTGTGATGAAACCCTAACATGTACATATCTATTATTGTGTTTGTTGGCCTAGAAACCCGTCCAAGATTTACTCATTAGGAGTAAATCTTGGATAGTCCCCGGTTTGGGACTGTTCTTGAACACCTAATCTCACTTAGGATGTAAGTGTATAATGTGTATTGGGTTTTCGAGAAAATTTCGGTAGCATTTCCTCGTTTGTTCTCTAAGTACATATGTACTTAGAGAACAGCGGGGAAATACTGCCAATTTTTTTTTAAAACCCAATACACATTATACACTTACTAGTGAGATTAGGTGTTCAAGGATGGGATAGGTGGTACACATTTATTATATATAAGAATGACATCACATGTGTTTGTTGGCCTAGAAAGTGAACAATCTTGGATAGGATGTAAGTGTATACCCTAATCTTGTCCTAATATATACTTGTTTTCTCTTTGATCATAGAATGGATAGATCATGGATGTTCATTCACAATCGCTGCACCCCATAGTTTATATCTAGTCTTGATCAGTTTATTAGATTTGCCGAGGAACATAGGAAAAAACCTACAGATAGGTTCTACTGTCCATGTAGGCATTGCGGTAACAACTTGAAAGTCAACACTGGTGAGGAAATCAAAAGTCATGTCATGTGCAACGGGATTGTACAAGGCTATAAAAAATGGCACTGGCATGGAGAGATTTCAAACTCGAAACCAGTAGATGTCGATAGCAGTGCTTGGGTGGAAGAAGAAATTGCCTCTGATGACGTAGATGTGAACGAACCAGTTCTAGTAGACATCGTTGATGCAATGCTGGATAGTTGTAGGGTAGAGCACACTGATCCACCTCCTATCTTTAGAACATTGTGCATGATGCTGAGATACCATTATACACAGGCTGTGCTAAGTTTACAAAGCTTAGAGTTATGTTGAGATTATATAAGTTGAAAGCTAACAATAGATGGAGTGACAAAAGCTTCACTTCATTGTTGACTTTGTTGAAAGAAATGCTTCCTGAAGGAAACGAGCTGCCAATCTCAACATACTGGGTAAAGAAAATGTTGTTCCCAATGGGAATGGAGGCCAAGAAGATGCACGCATACCCGAATGATTGTGTATTATTTCAAAAGGAATATGTAGATTTGAAAGATTGTCCAAAATGTGGTGCGTCACGGTATAAATTGACGACTTCGGGGGAGTCCAAAACTGGTTCTCCTGCCAAGGTGTTGTGGTATCTACCTATAATATCACGGATTCAATGCTTGTTTGCAAATCCAAAAGATGCGAATAATTTGAGGTGGCATGCAGATGTTAAGAAAAATAATGATGGGATCCTATGACATGCGTCTGATTCCCCACAGTGGAAGAAGATTGATCTATTGTACCCCAAATTTGGTGAAGAAGATAGGAGTCTAAGACTTGGGCTTTGTACAGATGGGATGAATCCGTATGGGACATTGAGCAGCCAACATAGCACTTGGCCAGTCATGCTTGTTATATACAATCTTCCTCCCTGGCTGTGTATGAAAAATAAGTACGTTATGTTGTCGTTGTTGATATCGTGCCCTAAACAACCTGGAAATGATATCGATGTTTATCTTGAACCTCTGATTGATGACTTAAAGAAACTTTGGGCTGAAGGTGTGATGACCTATGATGCTTCAGGAAGAGAGACATTTCGTTTGCACGCTATGTTGTTTTGCACTATTAATGACTTTCTAGTATATGGGAATTTGTCTGGATATAGTGTCAAAGGAGCTAAAGTGTGTCCTATATGTGAAGAAAACATTGATTCAATAAGACTAAAACATGGCGGCAAGACTGTATATCTTGGTCATCGAAGGTTTCTTTCAAAATTCCATCCATATCGTAGGAAGCGCAAAGCATTCAATGAATGGAATGATGAACGGAGTGCACCTAAACCTATACCAGGGGATGTTGTTTATGAAAGAGTAAAAGACATTTTAATTGAATTTGGTAAGAAATCACAATGTAGTATGGCCACACGGAGTGACAATTCTTCATTCAAGAAGAAGTCAATATTTTGGGATCTTCCTTATTGGAGTTCTTTGACAGTTAGGCATTGTATCGATGTAATGCATGTTGAGAAAAATGTCTGTGATAGCATCGTTGGTACTCTGTTAAATATACCAGGTAAGACTAAAGATGGGATAAAATTTAGATTGGACCTACGTGAAATGGGAATAAGGTCAGAATTAACAGAATTACATGAAATGGGTAATAAAAGAACATACTTACCTCTCGCTTGTTACACGTTGTCTAGAAAGGAGAAGAAATCTCTTTGTGAATGCTTGGTAAATGTTAAGGTGCCACATGGTTACTCATCCAACATCCGTAGATTGGTATCAATGAAAGATCTGAAGTTGATAGGTCTTAAATCTCATGATTGTCACACTCTAATGCAACAAATATTGCCTGTGGCAATTTGATCTATATTGCCGAAGTATGTAAGGTTTGCAATCACCAGACTTTGTTTCTTTTTCAACAGTCTATGTAGCAAAGTTATTGACCCTGATACTCTCGATAATTTGCAAAGAGAAGTCGTTGTTACCCTATGTTAGCTTGAGATGTATTTCCCTCCTTCATTCTTTTATATCATGGTACATCTTGTTGTGCACTTGACTAGGGAAGTAAAAATGTTGGGACCAGTTTTCTTGCATTGGATGTATCCCCTTGAACGATACATGAGCATTTTTAAAGGTGATGTTCGAAACCATTATCGGTCTGAAGGGAGTATTATTGAAGGTTATGTGGTGAGAGAGGTTATCAATTTTTGCAATGACTTTCTGAGTGGTAATAACACTCCTGAAAGTATTATTGAAGCTCACTTGTATATTTTACACAACATGGACGAAGTGAGTGTTTATATCGAGGAACATACCAATTTCATCAAGAGACAACATCCTCGAGCAAGTTCAATGTGGCTTGCTAGAGAGCATAATAAGACTTTTACGAAGTGGTTTGAAGATAAAGTCTTACATCAACTATCTCAAACACCAAATGATATTACAGAAACTATCAAATGCCTCGCTTTTAAACCAAAACTGAATGTTATGTCTTATGAAGGGTTTGACATTAATGGGTTCACATATTACATAAAGCGCCAAGATGATAAGAGTTTCATACAAAATAGTGGGGTCACTCTTCAAGTGTCAACTATGTATTTTGCAAGTGCAAAGGATAAGAGTCCACATGAAGCTAAAATGTCATATTACGGTGTCATTGAAGACATATGGGAGTTTGACTACATAGATTTCAGAATTCCACTCTTTAAATGTAATTGGGTTGATAACACCAAAGGAGTTATAGTGGATGAATTGGGTTTCACTTTGGTGAACTTTGAAAAGATTGGCGAGAAGGGTGAACCATTCATATTGGCATCACAAGCGAAACAAATATTCTATATCGATGATCCAACAAATGATAAATGGTCGGTTGTTCTTCATGGTAAAAGACAGTTCATTGAAGATCCTATAGATGAAGAAGAGTACTATGATAAGTATGATGACTCCAGTGCATTCTCAGTTGGGTTGCCAACTGCACAAAATATTGAAGCTAATGATGACTTATATGTGCGCGGAGATCACAATGAAGGATTGTTAATTGATAAAAGATCACAATTTTAGAGGCATGTATGTTTATATTTTTTTATTGAAGCTAAATGTTTGCTTTTTTAATATCAATATCATTTTTAGATTTGATTTTTCATTATCTTCTAGTTAATACAAATGCTAAATGTTTGCCTTTTTCTAGTTAATACAAATGCTAAATGTTTGCATTTTTCTAGTTAATACAAATGCTAAATGTTTGCCTTTTTAATGATATTTTCAGATGGCTGACCATGATGAGCATGACGTCCATGATGAGCATGAAGTCCATGATGAGCATGCTGTCCATGACGAGCATGGCGAGGATACCAATGTAAGTTCTAAAAACATATCCTGTATTTCTATAAAATTCATTATCTTCTAGTTATGTCATATATCCCATATTTCTATATTGTGCTAATTCAGTGTGTTTATTTTTGTCAAATTTTAGGTTGATGATGCACATGTACCCACTGAAGCACTGGAGCAACTTGAAGCACAACACCAAACACTTAACAAGAAAAGGGGCATCACTCTGTTGAAGAAGTTAATAGCGCTAAGTGGCAGTGGATCCAAATTGGTTGTGGAGTTTGATAATGGAGGAAATGCAATTGGAGTGAACCGCAATAATTTTGTAATCTATCTTGGGTGTGTCACTCGAAGCCATTGTGGTGTTAAGTATGATAATTGGCATAAAGTTCCTTAGGCGAAGAAAGACTTGATATGAAAGGATTTATGCGTGAGTTATTATTATTTGCAATTCTATTTTGTAGATTACAAATTATATTATTTGCAATTCTATTTTTGGATACTAGTTAATAAGAATTCTATTTTATAGAATATGTTTGCATTGGATGAGAAGCTGCATCGTAAAAGTGTGATGCAATGTGCTGGAAAGATGCTTAGGAACTATAGGACAAATCTCAATAGAGAATACATAAAAGATGGTGATAAGAAGAAGAAGTCAGCCCTTGAACAGTGGAACTTCTTGGACAAAGAAGATTGGGACAATTTTGTTGCTTCAAGAAAATTTGAAGAATTCAAGGTATTAGGCGTCACTCCTAATTTAATTAATATACATTGTATTCACCTATTCAAGATTAACATTTAGTGCTACTAAACAAATCATTAATGTGCATACTGACTAGGCCCTCAGTGACGCGCAAAAAGCAAGGCATGCACTGAATGTGCATGACCACACTATGGGTCCAAAGGGCTATGCAAGCGTTCGCCAAAGACTACAGGCGGAGTCTGCGGCTACTCAGGAGTCTGCTACTACTCAGGAGTCTACCACACCCATGCCTTGCCATGATATCTGGATAGGTGGGAGGCAAAACAAGAAGGGTGAAATAAAGAAGCCCGTAACTGCTGAGGTGGCTGTGAAAATGGTAAAATACAACTCTTAGAGAAATCGTTTGAATATTTATTATTTGTGGTGTTAACTTACCAATTTCTATTGATGGTGATTAGCGGGAGCTGCACGAGCAGAGGAAACAAGGCACGTTCATCCCTCAGGGCACAAGGGATGAATTGACAGTTGCTCTGGGTAACCCAGAGCATCCTGGACGTGTTAGGGGTGCAGGCGCTGGTGTGGGTATCAAAGCATTCTTTGGGCCATCCTAGCGCAAACCCAGAGTAAGACTTTCACAAGAAGAGGTAACCTATTCTTTTTTAAGAATGTTACTGTAAAAGGGAATTCAATAATAAGAAGCTAATGTTTCTTTTATCCATGTATAGGAGAATAAGAGAGTCGAGGATATAGTTGTCAAGAAGGTCAATGATATAGTTGCTGAGAAGGTCAAGGAAAAATTGCTACGGTGGCAGGCATCTCAGGCTTCCAATCAGCCTATGGCGACCCACTCTTCTCCTGATGTACAGACTACAAGTAATCCTATAGACCCACCACCTAACACATATGCTGTAAGTATTGTTTATGACATTGTAGCTAGTCTTTTCAAGATGATATGTTTTAAAGATGATATGTATATATGTATAATATTCTTTACATAAATTTGTAGGCATTGAAGCCATGCCGCTTAAGAATGCAAGACTATGTTGTTGCAGAGGTACAGGCTTACCCATCCCTTCCTGGGGCAATGTTTCACGGGACTCCAATGCCACAGGGCTACGTTCGTGTGAGCCCGATACATGTGTTACTCGATTGGAGGGAAGCTACATTGCCATATCCCCACCCAGATATCGATACACTTGCTGAGGCAGAAGGCGGGGTGATATTGTGGCCCAAAGCAGATGTCGTCTACACTACTGAAATTGTAAGATAAATTTACATTAATTTAGATTGTTAATGTGTATATATGAGGTCAACTGATCTGAAATTATATATACAGGTTAAAAAGAAGACACCCAGAGCACCTAGGCCTCCACCTCCACTTCCTGCATTACCAAGTTGGGTTCCAACTGACCTAAAATACCTATTTGGTCCTGCTTGTAGGGGAATGACATGTTGGCTACGGGCACATAATATACATTACCCTATAATTGTTTCTTTAGAAGCAGATTATGCAGGTCAATCATACGATAACTCTTTATTTATACAAGATATTATTGAGCTATTTATGTATGATTGGCTGAATACATAAATGATACAGATATGGATAAGGTGAGATCTTGTTTATACATCCATATACCTTGTGTAAGATCCGGTGATCTGGTTTCTTATATATTAATGCATACGTAATACATGTTTTGCAGCTACTTAGTCGAAGATCAATGCAAACAATTTGCATTTGATCATGTGGGATTTTTTATTCCATCATTTATTAGTATGGTAGCTAAAGACCATGATAGTGTTTAACAATACTGTACAGATGCTTTTACAATTTTCGGTCAGCAAAAGAAGACGATAATAATAGCTCCATTCAATGTCAAGTAAGTTTACTTTATTTATAATTTGGACTTAAGAAAATTCCATTTTTATTGTGCATTTTGAGTTATTAATTTTTAACTTTTTTACCTCTAGCGGTAGACATTGGGAGTTACTAATTATTGTCCCTGGGACATTCACTGTTTATTATCTAGATCCTGCGGGAAGTACATTGAACACTAAAATTGGACACGTAATGAGAATGCCATTATTCTGGTGAGAAATATTTCATTTTTATATCTGTTAACATATGTTATTACATTACTATTTAATTATGCAATTTACTGTGTTACATTAACATGTAGGGGTTTAGATGCATTCAAAAATGCTGGAGGAAATGTCCCAAGGAGAAAGAACCAACTAATAATTTGGAAGAACGTAAAAGTAAGTTCCCGACTCCAATGTATATATTATTTATGTGAACTGTGCTTAGTTGTATTTTTTAATATTTTGTATGTTTCAATTTATAGTGTGCTACACAAGACAACGGTTGGGCATGCACATACTATGTGATGTGATTTATGCATATGATTATCCGACATGCCACATTGGATATTAATACCATACATGAGGTATTATAAATAGTCTCACTAGTTAGTATGAAATATATCAATCTTATTTTTATATTATTACTTATATATACATCATTCTCTTTGCAGGTATTTAAAACTGACCACACTATAGGTAAACGCTTAAAAAATGTACATGCTCCATATATGATGGAAGCATTAAATGAAGTAAGAGAAGAATGGGCAAAAGCCATACAAGCAGTGGCGATTGTAAGATATAATTGGGATGCTGATAGCGATGCTGAATGATATTTTGTAAATGAATATTTCTGAATGTTTCTACATGTATTTGAATGTTTCTATATGTGTGAATGTGAGAATTGAATTGATGTCTGAATGTATCTACTTGTGTGAAAAAATATTTGTTGATTTTGTAGGTTTGTGGCCTGTTTGTAGGATGATATCAATGGATGTCGTAAACCTGTAGTTCAGAAAACTGAACTGTAGGTTCTCATCTTGCTGACCAGCCACAATAGGCCTGCAAACTGATAAGAAAAAAAAAATTAAAATATAGGCGTCGGTTATTTATATAATACCGTCATCAAAGGCCTACAACGTCGGTTATTGGATAAAAACCGACGCCTAATATGACAAACAACCCGACCGTGCAGGAAAGCACGACCGTGGTGGAAAAGGCGTCACTTATTCGTATAAAACCAACGCCTATAGTACTAAACACGGTCGTGCAGTGAAGCACGGCCGTGTCGTCTAGGAGTATAGCGTCGGTTGTTCAGTTGTTAACCGAAGCAGAAAGTGTCCTAGGTGGTGCCCTTCTTTGTGGCGCGAACCCTATAGACGTCGGCCAACTATATATAACCGACGCCTATAGATCATATAGGCATTGGTTAGAAAACCGACGCCCAAGAGTTCAACCTTTAGCGGTGCCCACATAGGCGTCGTTTGAAAACCGTCACCAAAGGGGGTTAAACAATCGACACCAAAGGCGTCTTCTGTAGTAGTGCTTTTATCTTTTCCTTATTATTGGGCCCAATAGCTAATAAAGCCCACAAAACAATCATCAAGGCTATTGTAAATGAACTCCATTTATTCAAAACAAATTATATCATTATTTTTTCTAATATTTTTAATATGAGAAATTACATTCCTCACCAAAAGAACCCAAAAGTTGGGGTTGTAACAACCCCCCTCATGGTCTCTATCCATTCAATGAACTTGCGTCACCTTCCCCTCCAGGGGCTTGGTGCTACCTCGGCCTTCCCCTCCAGGGGTTTGGCCACCATCACTAAACTTCTAGAGACAACATGAGGAGTTTGAGTAAGTTATATAAACTTTCATTTTTCATATGTATATAACTATTGGGTTCATACATTTCTTAAGACCTCTTTCACAAGTTTTAGATTGGGTTTCCTAAACCCATCCCTTTATCTTTTTTGTTTCTAATTTCAAGTTTCACATGGGTGGTGTCCCATACCACCACACCATGTTCATTAATTAATATTATGGTTTTAGGGTTAGGGTTAGGGACTATACTCTACCTCTCAGAGTTTCCATAACTCTTGACCTTCTAGAGTTTTCATACCCTAATCCAAGTCCTTCCTCTATGAAAGGGCTTACCCATACATGTATCTTTCTAGTATCTACCCTCTCTAGAGGGACCTACACAAAAGATTACATCTTTTCACATTTTACTTCTCTAATTAACAATTTATTTTCAAGGCTTTTTAAGCAAAGAAACGAGAAGTAGACAAAAATGTGAGACGAGGAACTTATTTTTTCTCTTAAAAATTTCTAAGGATAATTTGAAATTATAAACTATTAAGTATTTGTTGATGAATCTATGCTCTGATACCAAATGTAATGACCCGCACTTTTGAGTGTCTAAAAGACTTGAAAGTCGCAGATTGTCACTCATAAATTCCAGGATCAGATTCATGAAATAATACAAAATAGTAAACATTTTCCATTAATGAACGAATAAATACATGTTTACATAAAAAGCTCCTCTAAGGAGTTACAAAGCTTTTAAATAGAATTATCTTTTACATGTGTGAAGATAAACCATTAAGAATAAACCTTCATGATTAAACTATAGTGTCTTCAACATCTTTATATGTACCGTCATGTCTACGAATCAAGTATATCTAATACCTAAAATGTCGACAAACAAATACGCGGTTAGTATATTGCTATACTGGTACGTGGGTTCAACCAATAATCACAAGTATAGATATAAGCAAACATCTTTATCTTTCATATAAGAACATAAACTTGTTTTCATATTCTAACCCTTATCTAGTCTATTACCTCAGGTGTAATCATTGTCCCTCCAAGGCTCGTGTGCATTACCCTTAAGATTAGTCTAACCCATGGTTCAAAATACTATTATTTACTTTACATGATACTCATAGGAACTCTATAGTTTGCAAGATGTAAATAAACAACCAAGCAGTTTATTTGTCGTTCAATCTCATCGAGAAACATCGGCAATCTCTGAATTTGATACATGTATTCATAAGTGTAACCATGTACCTTATGCCATCGTAGAAACCATGTAGAACATCATATACTTTAGAATGTTTCCAAACATCCAAGTAACAAAGCATGTAATCAACAAGTATCTGAAACAAAGCATACTGCATATGTTTCACCATGTATTCATATTACATTACTCAGATCTAGATGCGCTCCTAAACTAGGGTTTAGGGTAATCTCATGTTTGGACTAGGGATTAGGGTTACAAATCCTAATTCCATCATATCATGATTTATGAGATTACAACATTTAGTTATACATATTAGGTGAAACCCTAATCATCAACTTATGCATATTAGACTATCTGACACCTATATCATATTACTAGCATTTGGATCATAGCAAGGTATTCACTTGGTTATAAAACCCTAAATTAGTATGATTGAGATTCTTAATCTAGAATCACCATTTATTCATGCTTATAAAGTATTTCCTCATTAGACATGTCAAGATCAGGTATTAACACGACATAAATGAATATATCCAATTAAGCAATCAGATTAAGGCAAATCTAGGTTTTCCCTTTATTCTAATCAAACCATGAACACTTTTAGAACAGGAAGCATTATTGTATTCTAATAGTATTTTATTTGGAATCCTTGCATTTTTCTAATCAACTTTCATATATAACTTATTGAAATCTGAGTTACCAATAAATAACTAGATTAATTGCAAGAATGAACTGATCTGGACCAATTAGGTGATGCCATGTCAACTAAGTAAGCTCTAAATTCCCTTACCAAGATTTAGCATATGATCCAGGGGAAAAGATGGGTGTGCCCCTTGCACTCAGCACATCTGCCCTGGGCACCCGGGTGATTTGACATAGACCAGTCTCCCTCCTCACGAGTGATCTCGTTCCCGACCCACCTCCACTCGCATTCGCACACAGAGTGCTGGCATGTCACCTCCTACCGGTCCCACACAAGGCATCGCTCACCATCTGCAGTCACAGACTCGCAATGTGGTGGCTTCATGTTTGGCCTCTGCTCGACTGCCACTGCCATTCGATGTCCGTACATGTAGTCCCGAGCACCGCTCCCGCAAACGGCACAACCAGCCATCGTACAATGTCCGATCTCTCGACTGAGGGTGTCCTCCCCCAACACCTCTCTTCCTCGCATAGGAACCCACTCCCACCCATTCAGACGTAGTCATCTGCTGCCGGCACCGTGGCATAAAAATCCAGCACTAAGCTCCTCGATTGCCAATGTCGACCTCCTCCCTCGTCGTCATTGTCCCGACCACCAACCCAACCACCATCACTAGCCAAAACTAGCTTCACAGATCCCTCCCTCACATAGGGTGCGTCCCCAGATGGCTTTCACACGCCTCCATGTCACTGCTACGATGGGGTGCCGCCACCAACCCTAGTGTGTGCTCCAGCCTGGATGCTCACTCCAATGGTAGGGTTTCTGGGCTCTTCCCTATTACCAGAGTTCTGGGATGATGGGAGGCAGTGATGGCTGCATGAGGGACGCCTGGTGTTGCCCATCCAGGGAGGAAAGGTATGAAGGTACCATCAGGAGTTAAGAGCATAGGTGGTCATGTTGGCTTGTTCACCAGCCTAGATTGAAGGGTGAATAAGGGGTGTTGTAGGGAGAGGAAAGGAAGGCTAAGCTGGTTCATGGGTAGGGGATAGTTGCAATAGAAAGGGTGAAGTGGCCTGCTTCCCATCCCCCCCTCAAGGTCATCAGATTGGCAAGCAGCATGCCACAGAGAGAAACCCCACCCTACCATGATGTAGAAGGAGGCACAACCAGGCTGTGGACATTGGGTATCCCAACCCTCTCTCTCTATATATAAGGTGTGTGGCTCCGTGACTTGGTGTCCAAGTTGTTCACCGTTGGCAAGGTATTATGTTTAGGAAGTAACTATAACCATTATCTTAGATCTGGGATAAACCTCCTTTTCTTATTATCCTATCAAACTCACGAGATATGGGTCTAATTAATAGGATAATCACTTAAAACCTACCTTCCAATTAATCATTAGATAATTACTTAATTAATTACCTAGGTTACTTGATAACTCACTTGATCTTGGCTTTTTGTAGTCATACTTTGGATACCTATCATGATCACGAATATCCATAATATCCAAAACATAACTCAGGGACCCATATGTAAACTCCAATTATCCAATTGGACTGAAAAGTGGCCCTAAGGCCCATGAACCACATTGTGGACCCTCCAAAGGATCCATGAGTTTAGTCACGTTCTTAACTACCAAACTTGAGGGTTTGATCACCATTGCATCTTATATTAGCCTCCTATGATCACATATGTTCACCGTTCATTATTAACTAAAAGTGAAAATTTATTATGAATCAAGGGTTTGGATTCAACAACCAAGACCCCTCAAAACTCTTCATTGTTATATTTTCCCTAATTTCAACTAGGCTTGAAATCTACGAATTTCAAGGATGTAACAGCTCTCCACCTCCATCTTACTACCCCCTTCCCTCATTGAAGAAAAGGCTTGAATATCTTCTCCAAGTGTAGGAGAAGGAGTTGTTGTTCTTCAAGGTTGAAGAAAGTATGGTGATCCAGATCTCCGAGTGAAGGAGATAGGCAAGGTAGATATTCAAGAAGGATAGGTAATTCCTGGAAGGCCAAAGACTTGAAGATGGAGTGGGTAAGTCCTTATTGAAGGTTGAAGACTCCTTACTCCAGTGGGTAAGTTCCTTTGGTAAGTTGAAGATCCTTTCTTGAGGTATTAAGTCCTTGGATGAATGTGGTTTTTGTCTTGTAATCTTATGAATGAATATAAGAGCATCAAGATTGCAAAGTCCTAAAGACTAACCACCTCTAGGTAGTGGACTGACTCACTTCTAATTTGAAGTGTGGAACCACTCTAAATCACTCTGTCCAAGTGTATGCTATCTTTGTCTCTCATCCTTGCTTTGCTTGTTAGTTAGGACTTCAAATTGGTTGTATGCTTAAGCTTTTACACTTAATATAATTTGAAGGTCTAATCCATTTTGTGAGATTTGTGAAGCTCTATTCAACCCCCCCTATAGCCCTTGATCCAACAAGTGGTGTCAGAGCAGGTCTTCTCCAAGATACTTGCACAAGTAGGAGAAGATGGGCGACTTAGCACTTGGATCTCTCAACTTGGAGGGCGGATTCTCCATGCGACCTCCAATCTTTAATGCTACAAAATTCCTCTATTCAAAGAGAAGAATGCAGTTCTACCTCCAAGGAATAAGCTATGAGATGTGGAAGGTGGTGCACCTAATGTATGAAGATCCAAAGGGGAAAATCTCTACATGGACGGAAGCCCAAATGAAGCAAGCTCAGCTGAATGCCAAAGTCGTGAGAATCATCTATGCAACTCTCACTCCATCTGAGTTCAACCGGATTTCCTCATGGGACACCACACATGAGATTTGGAACAAGCTATGTGTCACCTATGAGGGAACAGAGCAAGTGAAGGAAGGAAATATCTACATGCTTGGTGGTCTCCTTGAGAACTTCAAGAAGGGCAAGAATGAAAGAGAGGCAAACATGTACACAAGTCTTAATGTCATCATCAATGGATTGACAACTCTTTGTAGTGTGATGGCCAAGGCACAATCAACTCAAAGATCTTGAGATCTCTTCGAAAGAGATGGGAGCCCAAGGTGACCTCCATTGAAGAAGTGTACAAGCTTAGTGAATTGAAAACCGAGGAGCTGGTTGGCAACCTCCAAGCTCATGAGCCAATGCTTGACAAGCAAGAAGAAGAAGAAAAGAGAGAAGTGAAGGAGTCCAAGAAGATCAAGGACACAACCTTCAAAGCTCAAACTGAAGAGATGGTTTGGCAGAAACAACTTGCACTCAAGTCCCCTACTCCTTCCTCAAGTGAAGATGAAGGCCCAAATGAGCATGAAGCTAACTACTCCAAGGGCAAGCACTTCAAAGGGAAGTCTTCTTCATCTACTCCTAGGTGCTATGATGTGTCCAAAAAGGCCATTACAAGAGTGACTACCCCAAGGCCAAGAAGAGACACCATAAGAGCAGCCACAAGAAGGACAAGGAGTATAAGAAGGAAGGCAAACACAAGAGAAAGGATAAAAAAGAAAGAAGAAGCAAGGATGCAGCTCATACAACTTGGGAGGAGTCTTCCTCAAGTTCTTCTAGCTTTGAAGATGGAGAATGCCACCTTTCTCTCATGTCGTCTACAAGTGATGATGTAGGTGAGGTAAGTGAGGTAAGTGAAGTTAATTTGCATGAGTTGTCTAAAGAAACTCTTATTGATATTCTTAATGCTAGCCGGTCATCATTTACTAAATGCAAAGCTAAAAAGAAAAGGTTAGGAAAGATTATAGATGATATTTATGCTGATTGAGATTCTAGATCAAAATGAAAAGCTAAATCTTGATAGTTTTGATACTTTGCAAGGGCAATTTCTTGATCTTGAGCTCCAATACAATGAACTTGAAGTTGAGAATGGTGTCTACCTTAAGACCATTGCTACTCTTAAGGAAGAGAACCAAAAATGCCAAGATGAGGTCGATGTTCTTAAAACTGAAAATGTAGAACTTAACCTCATTGATGAAGCTAGGAAATAAGAAACTTATGCTTATCAAAGAGAAGTTCAATTGCTCAAATATGAAAATGCTAAGTTGCTTGCTCAAGTAAATGATATATCCTCTAGACCTATTTTGCAAAGTAATGAGGTAGCTAGCACTGCTTTAGAACGTGATCCTTTTCATACTAAAGCCCTCTGTTTAGAGGATGACTTGTTGCATGCTAGAGATGATCTTGTTAGTTTATCTTCTACTGTCATTAGTCTTAGTGATGATAATTCTAAATTAATAGCTTCTTTGCAAAATTTTCTTACGGGAAGAAATCCCTTAATGTTGTCCTAGAACACTCTACCAAACAAATTGGTACTAGTGGTTTAGGATATGATGGGACTACTCCTAAAGGTCAGAACAAGAATAAGAGTAAGGGTAAGAAGAAGAGTGTGGAACCTCTTTTCTTCCATGGAGAGACTTCCAGCTCTAAGAACCCAATGGTATGTGCTCATTGTAAATGTGATGATCATTATTCAACTTATTGTCCTTACAAGCCAAAGGGGACCAACCCAAAGATGAAATGGGTCCCCAAGCTAACCCTGGATCGCAAAGTTTGAGTTGGGCACTGACATCCTTCTTTCATGCAGGTCAAAAGAAGGTGGATTGTTGATAGTGGCTGCTCAAAGCATATGACAGGTGAAATCAACCATTTCAACAAATTCATAAAGAAGAAAGGAGGACCGGTGACCTTCGGGGACAACAAAAAGGGTAAGGTAATAGGTGAGGGTCATGTAGGCAACGATCTTTGTATTAAAAATGTTTTTCTTATTAATTGTCTACATCACAATTTGATAAGTCTAAGCCAACTTTGTAATAATGATTATCTTGTTCTATTTACTTCTTTAAAATGTTTACTTCTAGATTTCCTCTATTACAATGTTATGTATAAGGGAACCAGAAATGGTAATCTATATATTATTGTGCTTGATGCTCTAAAGCCCGTACTTGATAGATGCTTAGTTGTGGATAAAAATGATATATCTCTTTGGCATCTCTGGTTGGGTCATGTGAATATGCATCAAATGAAGAAATTGAGCAAAAATGAATTAGTTAAGGGACTTCCTAAATTGGATTTTGAAAAGGATGAGGACTGCCACCCTTGCACACAAGGAAAGCAAACCAAGTCCTCCTTCAAATGCAAAGGAGTCCTTAGTACCAAAAGAGCTCTTGAGCTTTTTCATATTGATCTATTCAGACCTATGAGAACTGAAACGCTTCATGGTTCCAAGTATTGTCTTGTGATTGTTGATGATTTCTCTCACTATACTTGGGCATTCTTTCTCGTCTCTAAAAGTGATACTCTAGATGTTTTCTCGAGCTTTTGTAAATGAGCTGAAAATGAAGATTCTTTCCTGATTGTTTCTATCCATAGTGACCATGGGGGAGAGTTTGAAAATGATCTTTTTGAGCACTTTTGTCAAAAATCTGGTTACTCACACAATTTCTCTTCTCCACGTACACCTCAACAAAATGGGGTAGTAGAGAGAAAGAATAGGTCGCTATAGGAGATGGCTAGGACCATGCTTCTAGAGTATGACACTCCAAAGACGTTTTGGGTTGAAGCTATTAGCACCTCATACTTTTTGCAAAATCAAATATTTACGCATCCATCTTTGAAGAAAACCCCCTATGAGTTATGGCGTGGTAGAAAGCCATCCATCAAATTCTTTCACGTTTTTGGATGTCCTTGTTTTGTTTTGAACACAAAGGATTCTCTCAACAATTTTGATCCAAAATCGTACAAGGCTTTCTTCCTAGGCTACAACACTACAAGCAGGGCTTATAGAGTTTTCAATATTGAGCTATCTAAAATTGAAGAGTCCATTAATGTAAAATTTATGGAATCTAACCCTGCAATTGGAAAGAATGTTGTTGATAATGATGTTGCAGATGACCTAATTCCAATCTGAAAGGACCTCAACATTGAAAACAAAGGTAAGTAAGTGGTTGAAGTAGAAGATGAAGATAAGAAGGATCCCACTCCTTGCTTTGAAAAAAATCATCCCAAAGAGTTAATCATTGGTGATCCATTCGAGAGAGTGAAGACACGAGCTGCCTACAAAAAAGAACAAGAAGACAGTTCCTTCATCTCACAGCTAGAGCCAAAGAACATCAAGGAAGCTCTTGGAGATGATGAGTGGATCCTAGCCATGCAGGAGGAACTAGAGAAGTTCAAGAAGAACCAAGTGTAGACACTAGTTCCAAGACCAAGTGACAGAAAAATCATTGGCACCAAGTGGGTCTACCGCAACAAGCTTGACAAAAATGGCAAGGTGGTAAGGAACAAAGCAAGGTTAGTGGCTCAAGGCTACAATCAGCAGGAAGGTATTGACTTTGATGAAACTTATGCTCCTTTTTCTAGACTTGAATCTATTATAAGTCTACTTTCTTTTGCTAGTTATAAGAATTTCTTGCAATATCAAATGGATGTTAAAAGTGTGTTTTTGAATGGTACAATCAAGGAAGAAGTATTTGTTGCTCAACCTCTGGGCTTTGAAAATGACAAGCTACCTAACCATGTTTATTTGCTACAAAAAGCTCTTTATGGACTCAAACAAGCACCTCGAGCTTGGTATGAGAAATTAAAGAACTTTTTGTTAGACAATGGCTATGTCATGGGCAAAGTTGATTCTACGCTATTCTTAAAACACACTTTTAGAAATTTTCTTATCATTCAAATTTATGTTGATGATATCATATTTGGCGGAACTAATCTTGATCTTTGCAAGGAGTTTAGTTCGCTTATGCAGAGTGAGTTCGAGATGAGCATGATGGGTGATCTTAATTTCTTCCTCGACCTCCAAATCAAGCAAACCAAAGATGGAAATTTCATCAACCAAGGCAAGTACACCAATGACCTACTCAAATGCTTTAGAATGGAGAACATGAAGCCGATGGACACACCCATGTCCAACACCGCCAAACTTGATAGAAATGAAGAAGGTGAGAAGGTAGATGAGAAGCTCTATAGAGGTATGATTGGAAGTTTACTTTACTTAACTACCTCTAGACCTGACATTATGTTTTGTGTTGGCTTGTGTGCTCACTTTCAATCAAGCCCTAGGAAATCACATCTTATTATTGTTAAGAGTATTTTAAGGTACTTATCTGAAACCCAAAACTTTGGACTATGGTACCCTAAGTCAAGGGACTTTACTTTTGTATCATATAGTGATGTTGATTACACAGGTTGTTTGATTGATAGAAAGTGCACAAGTGGCACTTACTTCCTCCCAGGACCATGCTTGGTGTCTTGGTTTTCCAAGAAACATAGCACCATGGAATTATCAAATACCGAGGTTGAGTACATTGCAACCAGAAGTTGTTGTGCCCATGTCCTATGGATGAAGCAAATGCTCTAAGACTTTAACATACATTTTGATGCTTCTCCTATATATTGTGATAATACTAGTGCAATCAATCTATCTTATAATCCTATATTACATAGTAGAGATAAACATATAGAGGTTCATCATCACTTTCTTCATTATCACATTACCAAAAAGGATATTTATATCACGCATGTGGACATAAAAAATTAGTTGGCAAACATTTTCACCAAACCTCTACCTAAAGAGAAATTGACATGTTATCTAGCTAGTTGCTTTTATTATATATGTCTTGCTCATGCTAAAATCACCTTGCTTGTCTAAAATTGCTAAAATTTGCTTGTTGATATGCTTAGTTTCTCTTGCTTTTGGGCATTTCTCGAATTTCAATTTTTTTCGCTAAATAGTACCCAATGATGAGTGATATGTGCCTAAGTATGTTCAGTATACATAATGGACTTGAAAAATAAATTTAATTAGCATTCAAATGTCTAGAAATTAAGTTTGATGGTTTTAGGTCAGGTTGACCATCGGTCGAGTTTTCCCCAGGACAAACTCGACCGATCCATGGCCAAGAGCTATTCTGAAATAGACCAATCAGTCGAGTTTTTGACTCCCAGAACTCAACCGATCTGGGGGCTGAAGCCAACTTAAGTTGGGCTTGACTGACTATTCTCCCTCTCAACTAGAGAATAGCCTACTGATTCCCTTTATTCTAGCCCTAATCTCTCAACCCCAGATCTTACATTCCCTATCCTAGCCCTATTCTGACCAAGATCGGCAGCCCTAGACCGTTCCCCTTGCTGAACCTTGGTGTGTACATAGTTTTGGTGGTTTGTTTTGTGTGTTTGCTCTCTTCTTCTCCTTCTTTTTGCCTCCATGGCTTCTCGTAGAAGAAAGAGACCCGCCCCTAGCAATGCACCATCCTCTTCTTCATCCTCTCGCTTGGTTCCGTTTGATGATACCTTCTTTTTCTCAATAGAGGCTATAAATAGGTATAAGGACCTTCTTCCAAGGAGTCCTTTTCCTTTTAGAGCCTTGTTTGAGCCTAGACCTAGGTGTCAAGCTGTCATTGACCAAGTGGTGAAGTTTCTATCCATTCATCACCTATCCACCCTGGCTGTCGAGCGTGACTGCTTTCATAATTCTATGACAAGCACAAAAGCAGTTCACGAATTCTATGCAAACTTGCATTTGAATTACGACTCGCTTGTACCCCCGCCGAATACTCAAGTGATCCATACATCCATGATCGTTGTGAAGAAGTTTCAAATCTCTAAAGATATCCTGAATGTTTTCTTTTTAGGAGACGATGAGAATGACACCTGGCGTAAGGATTACGGGGAGTATTTTGACCTTTTGGATCCTGAGGGTTTCTACAAGAAGAATGAGATCACTCTTCCTCATATCCATCACTACCTAAAGAAACTCAATGTTCCTTACCAGAAGAAGAGCACCCTACCCTCCTCTTCCCTTGATCTCAGAAAGTGTATATTAGCCCTAGTGGTCAAGTGCAACATCCATCTGAAGAAAAATCAAACAGATGTTGCAGATAACACTACGGTCCTAATGTACTGCATTCTAGAGAATGTCAGAGTCAAATGGTCAAGATACATTCTCCACCATATGGCCTATTTTGACTTTTACAAGAACACTCGCGACACCCATCCACCTTATCTAGCCCTGATATGTGGTCTGTTTCAGTTTGCCATTGAGAAATCACTCTTCCCTAACTTCCATTACAAACTTTCCAGGAAGGGAGTGTGCATCAGTGAGACCACAATTTATAAGTTTGTGCCTGTCTTTTCCTCCACCACACCTGGTGTTTCATCCTCAGCCTCTACCTCTATTGTCCCTACCTCTACCTCTACCTGAGATCCACCTCCTCAGCCACCATGACCTAGTTGTGCCTCATTTTGTGTGTCCAATGAAACCCTCATGGTCAACATGATGCACCAACAGACATACAACCTCCAGGTTTAGGAGCACCTGCACCAGGATTTATGTTCAATCATGGCACACATGAACTTATCCTGTGCACACCCATACCCAACCTACCAGCCATACCCCGATAGTGATTATGCTTCCTATGCATACCATCATTACTACCCTACCCCGAGCCTTCTGCTGCTGCTCCCACACCCTCTGCTGCTGGTGGTCCTACTCCCGTCTACCTATCATTGCCTGATGGCCCCTTGGCCACTCTGCTTGCCAGTCTTGGCAATTCTGCTCCTTCCTTGCTTCATGCCAATGAGCTATATGCTCTTGGTATGACTTGGGATGAGCAGAATGCTCGTTGGCCCGGTTGTGGTTTTGGTCCTTCTTTGGACGAGGAGATGCTTAACTAGGATGATGCTGAGACTGCTGCTACTAATGACGATGATGGTGATGGTGAGGATGCTTCTGATGATGGTGATGGATCTGGTGTTGATTCTGGTGATGAAGGCACTATTGCTGCACCTTCAGATGGAGACGAGGACTACAAGCCTGGAGCTGATGATGATGATGTTGTAAACATAAATAGTCTAGATGTCTAGTGGTTTCTTAGTTTTCAGTCTAGTTTGCTGATCATATATATCTTTCTAGGCTATTTTGTATTAGAAACATCTAGGCACATTATCTGAGATGTATTATTTTATCTTCCATTTTCATTACTTCTCACTTTTAGCTACTTGTATGAGAACATGCTTCTGAGTTGTACTCTATGTTATGTGCACTCTTGCTCTTTAATCTATTATATCCTATGAATTGATGCCATATTTCACCATATTTTTATTATGACTTAGCTTGTGTGAATCTTTCATCTCTGGTTTATATATGATATGTGATTGCATGTTTGAATATCTACTTGATTGTGTTTGGAGAAGACCCATTTATATGCTCTTCTACTCCCCTCACTTTTTGATAATGTTAAAAGGAGGAGAGAACATCAATGTCTTGAAACTCAATCATATTGTTATTCATTATCACATTGCTACTTATTGCTTATGAAATCCTTTTCTTATTCATTATATGCTTTATCATGTGACTTGCAAAGGACGATATAGTACATGTATGATATAATTGCTTTGTATAGATAGACAAACTATGCAGGTTAAAGTAAGCATAGATTGAGGGGGAGAAATTCACATTGTTCAAATCATGAATCCCCCTAATTCACAAGGCAAAGGTATAATTTTTATATCCTTTTCAATATGTTTGAGGAATGGTTTGTCATTGTCAAAAAGGGGGAGAATGTTGACCTAGAGGTTATACATTGTCCATATTTTGATAATAACTTAACCATTCGATTCATATGTATCTAATATGTGTATTCAAGATTGATTTTAGGTGTTAGGTACATGAAAAGGATCAAATTACACAAGCCCTAGCTTGTCAAAGTTCAAGTCAAAAGCAATGCAAGTGTGCTAATTGGGAAATCCATGTAAACGACCTTAGAATATTTTTGTAATCACTTGTATTGATGAAATGACTTGTAACTAAGATGAGAAAAATATGTGGGACACTGTATACCAAGGTTTAATCACTTTTTAATCACTTTGGAAAATTGATCATAGGCTGTTGATCGACAAGTTCCAATCTCAACTGATCCACTGGATCAATTTTCTATAGAGTGCATCGGTCGAGTTGTGCATTCACAGAACTCGACCGATCGGGTTACTAACCAAATGTGATTTTAACTGATCGTTCGAGTTTCCCAGGAAAAACTTGATCGATAGTTTGAAAATTGGGTTTGTCTTTTACTTGATTGGTTGAGTTACCTTTATTGAATATCGACCGAATGCACTGTACGGAAAATGTAGAAAAAGTGATTCTAACCATTGGTGACTTGTTTGGACGAAAATAGATCAGTTTCCTTGGGCAAAAATGGATATAATTCGACCCTAAGTGTTCCCACTATCAAAGGGGCACCCCAACTATAAATTGGACCCCTTGGGCTTCATCCCAAGTTTGCTCTTGCATTGCATAGCTTGGTTCTAACTTAGTTGAGAGTGTTGCACCCCTTTGAGCCCCTTTCCCTCTCTACTTTCAATTCAAATATGTGAATATGAGTGAGTTAGGATCCATTATAAGAGAGCTATCCCTTGTATCCATGTAAAGCTCTCAACCTCCATCTTCCTACCCCCTTTCCTCATTGAAGAAAACGCTTGAAGATCTTCTCCAAGTGAAGGAAATGAGTTGCTATTCTTCAAGGTTGAAGAAAGCATGGTGATCCAGATCTCTGAGTGAAAGAGATAGGTAAGGCAGACGTTCAAGAAGGATAGGTAATTCCTGGAAGGCCAAAGACTTGAAGATGGAGTGGGTAAGTCCTTGTTGAAGGCCGAAGACTCCTTACTCAAGTGGGTAAGTTCCTTCGGTAGGTTGAAGATCCTTTCTTGAGGTATTAAGTCCTTGGATGAATGTGGTTTTTTTCTTGTAATCTTATGAATGAATATAAGAGCATCAAGATTGTAAAGTCCTAGAGACTAACCACCTCTAGGTAGTGGACTGACTCACTTCTAGTTTGAAGTGTGGAACCACTCTAAACCACTTTGTCCAAGTGTATGCTATCTTTGTCTCTCATCCTTGCTATGCTTGTTAGTTAGGACTTTAAATTGGTTGTATGCTTAAGATTTTGCACTTAATATAATTTGAAGGTCTAATCCATTTTGTGAGATTTGTGAAGATGTATTCACCCCCTCTAGAGCCCTTGATCCAACAATTCCTACTAATCCGAATACCATTAATCAAATTATTTCTTCACTAATAATTGTTAAGATATAGAAAAAAACATTATCACATATATTAAAGAGGGTGAGTGAGAGAGGGACCTCCCTGCCATAGTCCATGAGTAGGCTTTTTCTCCCTGCCAGTTTCCATTAATGGAATAGGCACGGATGATACTCGATATGAAATCTAGTATCGTCCTCCTCCACTTCTCCCCAAAACCTAGCTTTTGCATAACATGGTCTAGAAAGCTTTACTCAATTCTATCATATGCTTTAGACATATCCAACTTGAGTGCAATGCTACCATATTTTTTCCCATTATCCCCATTCATTGAGTAATATAGTTCATAGTCTATAAGAGTATTGTCAGATATCACCCTCCTTGTAATGAAGGAACTATAATTTTTAGAGATAACATAATTTATTATGGGTTTCAACCTATTAGCCACAACTTTGGATGTTATTTTGTAAATGACATTGCAGAGACTAACGAACTCAAAATCTATCCACTAAAATGGTTTCTCTATCTTTGGTATTATAACAAACAAAGTAGAATCTACCTCCTTAATGATTCTTTCTTCTTTCCACCAACTGTTAACGTGATTTTCCACATCCTTCCTAATAATATATCAATATCTTTGGAAAAACATAACTTTCAAGCCATATAGTCTTGCAACTTTGTTTGGATGCATATGCTTTATAGCATCCAATATTTTTTCATCTGTGTGATCCTTCTCTAACAAATTATTAATTTGAGAGTCTAGTTTCACTTTGATACCCATTATGGCTTCTTCAAAACCCGATGGAACACTGGTTTTAAAAAGATCCTAGATAAAATCCATCACCACTTTAATAACATCCTTCTCATCCATCTTCCAGACACCATTATCATCCTTCAAGCCTTCACTATAATAAATTTCCTCCTAGTACTTTCTTTGTGGTAAAACATGTAGTATTTTTATCACCTTCCTTCATTTCTTTGAATCCTAGATAAAGGAGGAGGGTTGGTGGTAGGTTTACAACAAACCCTAAATATTTTTCACTCTCATTATGACATGGATCCTTATAATTATTAACTTGGGAAAAAATTATAAAGAGAGCTTTTTTTACATCTTGATTAGAGTATGAACCGTAATAGAGCTGATTGGAAAAGAAGGATCCATGTAGCCTACCCCAACATGCTTGGTATTGAGTTTTAGATGATTATGATTATTATTTTTATTATTATTATTATTATTATTATTATTATTATTATTATTATTATGATTTCAAACATGGATACTCTTCATATCAAGAAATTAAGAAATCATTGTCAAGATTTCAACATAGATAGGCTTCATATGATTTTTTTTCTTTCTTTTGATCCTACATACATAGCTATAAAACAAAGAAGAAATGTCAATGCAAATTGCATTGATTACTAATATACAAGTCAGTGCAAAGAATAACAAAACAGTAAATAATAAAATATTATAAATATGTAAAGAAACAATAACATATGCTAGTTATGCAATCTCATGTAAAGATTTCGATCAACTCAAATAGGCCTCATGACTTTTATCAATACTATGCTGACTTGGAGTTTCCTATGGGGATTAGCATCCAAGAAATATGCCATCAAAGATAGAGATACTCAATATTAGCTTTTAAGAAAGCTATAAATATCATTTATTTCTTCATCCACCCTTCACAATCAATATATCATGTATGGAACTCAAACAAGATGATACCATTTTCTCATTTTTTATAAGTTGTCATCGATCATTCTCAAAGCCAAACATAACATGTAACAAATTACATACATATCTTTTCCCTTAAATACTTTTAGTTTGATTAGCCCATACACAAGAATTAACTAATATCTCAATTTCATATTGATAATACATTTGTTTCTTTCCAACCCTAGTATTCCCATGTTCATAACATATCTCCTAAACTTTACATTCTAATGAATTCTATATAATCCATGCATATCCTCTCTATACATTTTAAAGTATCTCTTTCCATTTTAGAGTACAACAGACAATAAAAATTCATGAAAAATGAAAAGCACACATTTAACTCAACCACAAAAATAATAATTAGGTTCCAAAATTATACACATATATCCTTATTGTTTAACATAAGTTCAACACTTAGCATGAGGATGATCTAACCACTTTTCAGTCCATAAATAACTTATGAAATATCATTTTTCATGTATTTTAACACTACACTTAAATCATTTAGGGTTTTGGACCAAGATCTTCATATCTAAAAATTTAATAGATTTATGGATTTATGGCTTTCTTAAACATGTTTCTTTTACTCTATATTTTCATAAATCTATAAGACTTTAATTGTTGTGTCATTTATTATGTTATGTTTAAGCACACCTTCTCTTAGCTTCTCAACAATAATACTTTAATTTTTGTGTCATGTATTATGTTATGTTTAAGAAAACCTTCTCTCAGCCTCAACAATTTTTCACAAAAGCCTTCTATATAAAAGTTTACCTTTATCTTACTCTTATGCATATTTGTTGTCGACTTTCTTTTGATACATTTCATGTTTTCCACATGCATGTGAGATCCCCATTTTACCATTATATTTAAAAAATCTTACTCTTATGATGTATTACTCCACTTATGCTCACAAACAAGATAATTGACTATATTTCATTATATCAATAATTAACTTATCACCAATACCAAATGCATTCATTAATTTGTTACCTCCTATTTTATTCAACACGGACACAAGTAATTATATTTTGAAGTTGTCTTTGTCTACATACAAGGATAGAGCAACCAGAACTACTATGGCCAAAAAGTCCTGACATTGAGCTCCTCCACGCTTAAATACCTGGCTAGGCAAAGTAGATCTAGTTTGACCAAAAATCTTGACATTGAGATCCTCCAGCATCAAATACATAGACATGGCATTTGGTCAATTTTATTCTTGTTGGCTTATTGCAATGTTAACTTATATGGATCAAATCTTTATTATTCAAGTTACATGGTGGATTAAATTCATGATTCATCACTTTTCAACTTCATTTTTGCATTTAATCAATAAATTCTTTCAAATTTCTAAACATTGTTATATATGAGGTTCCAATCCTATGTTTCGATCAACTTTTTCTACATATATTATCTTCTTCCTTCTTATATTTACTTACTAGTTAACCTTAGATATCATCTTTTCTTACAAATTCCTTTCCCTTGACCACTTCCCATAAGGAAACATGTATATATGTGGTTAAAACTATGACCTAGACTAATCATAAGTTCTTGTAATCAGACAACCTATGATCTAATACCAAGTTATGGGCCTTGCTCCTAGTAACCACACAAAAGTAATTATTAGAGGTGGTCCCAAGTTTTGCGGTAAAAACTAATATCAAAACGTAGATCTCATTGATAACACATGCAATAAGGAGATGATGTCATGTAAAAGTGACTAAGAACAACATCTTATTTTCAAGTTAAACTTCAAATTCAATTTTAACATCTTGCCAAAGAACAAAATCACTAAGATATCACAAAAGTTCCTAGAAAATTTCATTATGGAATACTAAACAATTTGTAGAATCAAATATATATAGTGTTCCTCATTTAAATATTGATTCTTTTATCAGAATACATTCATAAAAATCATCCTAGAAACCCCAATACAAGAACTACTAGACACATTTATACATATGAACTTTACCTACATAGTCTCTCATCGCATATACCAAGTTGAGTTATCGGTGTATCAACTTAAATCCTAGAAATTTGTACGTTTGTTGATTAGCTAGTGGATAATTCAGTAGAATAGAATAAGAGTAAGGAAATACGATTTCATCCACTTTCTTCAAGATTGGGCAGTTAAAATTAAAGTTAAACTTAAACATACAAGAGATAGAAGGATAACATATATATGGCTAGAAACTAAATCATATCATCATAATTTTAGGATATCATTTACATGTAGTAACTATATTATTTCATAACTAGGTACATACAAATATAACTTAATGTTTTTTCATTCTATAATAAGAAGCATATGACAGGTATAATAACGTAGTAGGCTATAAACCTACATGGTCTACTTGTTCATTTTTATTACTATTCCCTAAAACTACTTGACATGTACCTATCCAAGTAAAAATCATCATTTAATGCCCATTTTCATGACTCTCTGACCATTCCTTAGGGTTTAGATGGCCACAATATATCAAGAAATATGGCCAGGTCCACCATAGGGTTGTATATGATCCTACAGAATCACTATCTCTCATTAGTAAACCTTGCTACATGGATAAGGCAGACCATAGCATATATAACTCAAGCCACATATCAAAGTTCATTTCATTCTCATATCACAACTTAGATTTGGGTATTTATCCCCTAATCCTTTGTTCTCATATCACAAATTGGATTGGAGTCCCTATACCATATTACTTTGTTCTACTCAATAATAGAGATAGTTTCATGGTCCCATATTTGTGATACTTCCCCTAACTCTCTACATATTATCCTTCAAAATCTAATGTACTTTATCTCTTCTCCACATTGATCCAACCCAATGTAAGATACACATGTTCCGCCACACTAGTATTGACATCGAGGAGGTTTATGGTGTTTAGGGAACCTATCTATATGCATTAGAGTTTAATTTCATTATGTCGTGACTTACTTATGTCAAGGATTTCAGCCACAAGAATTACACTTAGGCTCATGTGAATCATCATACATAAGAAATCTAGGGTTTCCACATTATCATGCAAGATAACAAGTCATTCATCAATTGTAACATTATTTTTCTTATTTTAGCTGTTCACATTGGAAAAATATACAATTGATTACCCTCATGGAGATTCTTCTACATAATGTCTCATCATATTATTCACTCACAAGGACATAGATAGGTGTATTCAATCTTTCCTTAGTATTGATCTCATCATAAGGAAAATGACACATAATTTCAGTCATTTCTTGACATAGATCTCATCTATTATAGTCTAATGGAATACATGTAGGCGTTTCTTATCATAATATTCTTCCATGGCTAATTTAATGTTATTTTATACTTTTTCATATTTTAAGGGAATTTATTCCATGGCCAATGTTATTTCAGTTTTTTCATAGTTATAAGGGAATTTCTTCCATGCACAACCATATTCTGTTCAATAAAACATAGAACTAACATTTCATATCATTTGCATAGCACATCAAAGTATTGAGGAAAAGATTACAAAATTGTTCATAATGAGAAGAGTCTAACAATACTCTTTTATCATTATTCTAGATCAATTTCATCATACAAATGTGTAAACAAAATAATAAGTCATGAATTGAGGTGTATCTTATATTTTCATGGTAACAACAAGCATGAAAAACCTTGTCCAATTTTAATTTAATAAGTAAAAGGGTAATTTCATCCATATAATCATTTAAGATGTTTTTGACAAAAGTAGGAAGTCTAGAAAATTAAATTATATCATCTTAACTCAGCACATGTACCACCTTACCTCAAACCAGCAAATGAGGTAGGAAACTTGTACATTTTACAAAGACTAGCATGAAATACGTTTAAAAGAATGACTCAATGTAGATTTATCCACAAAATAAAATTTACAGTCATGGAAAGGGATATTTGGAGGAATGAAAAAGAAGAATGGTCAAGACTATGTTCTTGCAAGAGAGATAGACAAGAAGGAGATATGGGGAGGAGTTGGAAGATGAAAACAATGAAAAGAAAGAAATAATTGTATATACATATTGCAAATGAAGGATAGTATGCTTTTAGATAAAAATACAAGGAAAATTTGAGATTTAATCCGGATCACCTCCAATCGACCAAGAGTCTCTAGAGTAGACCTCCAACAATGAGAAAATAAAATTTTGTGCACTATAATGACAAAATACAAAAACAGAAACAATACATGTATATATATACATACATATATGTATGTATATATACATATATATCATCCTGATCAAAATAACAACTTGATTGAATTAAGCATAAATAGGTTAATTTCATGTTCCAATGGACTGACCTCAGTCAAAGCACAATAGAAAATGACAACATCTTCACTTCATTCAACTAATTTATATAGTCAAAGCTCATGTATCAATCATATAACTGTATCAACACGAGGAAAATTGACTAAACTTTTTTGTTCATGACAACTCAGTCGATTTGTCTTCAACTAGGTTGATTGCATGCTTTAAACAGCTCTACCTAATTTAGAATAATTATACCCAAGTTAACACAAAATTACTATTTTTAACACAAAATCAGCCCAACTTTACAAAAAATCATGCATGATCACAAAAATTGATTCTAGGTTGTATCATCATGAACTTTGACGATTTAATACCAAATTATTCAAATTAACACAACATGTGCTCATGCGGTTTTTTCAAAATACAATCGACTTTAAGGTAAATTTCAATCATCACAGTTCTAAGTCTTCAAACTCCAATATGTGAACAATTAACCTTATTTTCATTTTTAGATAATATAAAAATAATTAGAAGAATAAATTTTTAATACATTTTCAACATAAACAAGACGAAGATGCATGTCAAATAGATTATTTCTTTTATTGAGTTAAGAAGACATTAATCTAAACTTACATAAAGTATGAAATCAAAACATGCACTCAAACATCCTAGTCCTCTAATAACTTCATTTTAGGCATGATATCATTAACTATTTATTCAACATGCAATTTTGGGTTAAGCATTTCACTTCTATTCCAAATTCAAATTAGGATTATAGACCAATTTAAATGAAAAGTTGTAAGTCTAAGAAAGAAGTATAATACATGATTTAAGGATAACATGGGTCTCTATTGTTAAAAACAAGATGGTTGACACCAACAAAGCTAACAAATTTTGTATACTAATAAGTATAATTGTCTTGAGTGATGTTATACCACACTTACCAACCAATTGACTAGTTCTACAACAAAAATGAAATCACATGGATTTTAGGTGACCAATATGGCATTAAGAGTTTCTAATATTTCTTTATATATTACAGACACTCAACACCTTATTTTTGCATAAATAATTTCAGCCAAAGGTTCTCCTATTTTATTGACTATATGCGCCATAACAAACTATTTATAGACACACTGCAAAAAATGGGTTTTTGATCCCATTTACATGCATCATGTGTTGTATCAACATTGATCTTATTCATCACATTCTTCCCTTGTCTGTTTCTAGATTTATCTGGTCTTGTTTTATAGGGACAATTTTAGTATTGATAATATTTATGTGCTCTACATATACACACTTTTCAATAAGGAGGCTTGCATTGACCAACATTGTGTCCATTAGGGTTACATTAGTGATTGGGGTTATTTGAAGTATTTTCCTGGAACATAACCACTTACACTTTAGTAATTCGGCTGATGTACACTCTCATATTACCACTAGCACAAATGCCAACCAATTTTCTAGAATTTATTTATTCTTACAGTGATGCTTTCTAGCTTTAAATCTGAAATATTCTCACACATGATTCTTCCAATTCTAGAGATGAAGAGGGTCTTTCTATAATGGGACTTATCACCTTTTATGATGACTTAGGTAAACTTTTTAGGGGTAAAATGATATGATGATCCTTGAACAAGACATTCTTTCTTTCTAGGGTTTATTTTATATTTTTCCTCATTGTAGATGTGGGTCATATAAGGGGATTCCACACTCATTTTGAAAGTCTTATTGCCCTCTTTTCACTATTGTTGAGGGTTGGTATGGAAGATCCCACAATGCTTGATTGTCGGTATAATTTACATATGTTACACTACCATATATTTTGGGCCACCATTGGGTATCCTTCTTTTATGCCACATCATATTATGACACACACACACACATACACACACACATATATGTGTGTGTGTGTGTGAGTGTTTGTTGTGTGTATAATAGAAGATACACGATCAAATCCACCTACTACAAGAATGGTTAAACTCATATGTGGTGCAATAAGGAGGAAGGATAGAACCATCAGTCTGGGAGTAGTAATACACAATGACAGGGGACAAGTAATAGCTATGAGATACACATTTGAGAAAAAAAATGTGATACCTCTCATAGTCAAAGCCAGTGCCTCAAGATATGCCATGTTGAAAGAAAAGGACCTGCAACTCTAGAGCATCCACCTCAAAATGGACACCCAATTTTTATTCAATGCTCTTTGGGAGGAGGAACCTAGACAAGACCACTTGGTCTTATTTTTATGGTAAATTTTGTTATGAAGTTTATTTATTTATTTTCCATCAACTGTGTAGAATGGAACTCCAATATTGTATATCATGTCCTTGTCACTGGATTTAGAAGTGCATTGAGTTATTTATTGCAGGAAAGTTTTTCTGATGGCATTGTTACTCTATCATTGGATGACTTGGAATTTTAAATTCACTGGTTAGGGTATTCAGAAAGTAATTGTCATATAATTCTCCTAGTACTAAATCACATGTCAAAACTAATTCATTTTGTCACATCTTCCAAACTTGTTTTTCTTTGAGAAGAAATTCGAAAAGTTCATCCTAGTGTTTTTTAAAGATTATAGTGATTCAATCTATTTGTGTAGGTCACATAGGGCATTATCCACTAGTCAATATAAAATGTCATAGGGGTCATGAGATGTATTATTTTGTTTTGTTAATTATTCAAAAGTAGAGACGTATACTCATCTTAGAAAATTTACTTCTATTTTCCCTTAGGGTGATCATCATAATCAGCTAAACAACTTCCAACCTGTGTAATCCCCAGTGCACAAAAGATCCTCAATCCATTTCATGTTTGTGGTTCACAGTCAGCCAAAAACCTCAAAACTAGAAGAATGATAATGACTTCTTTTTTTTGAGGGTATGTGCTTATTTTCTATCATCTTAGGGATCAAGGCCTTCCTGACTACCAACTATTACAGAACAACAATACTTGGTGCATGTAAGTGGATTAGGCTCCTCTAGAACTACATCATCTCTAGGGAAGGGGATGCATGGGATATGTTTTATGCCTCTACCACTCACAGGTACATCCACTGGTGGAAGTCTCATGGGGATTTCTCTATCATCCACTGGAAGGTGCATTCCACATGGAAAACCATCCTATGTGTAGAGTAGATATCCAGCAGTTAGGAGATGATATGTCTTGTACATTGGTGTGTCAATTAAAAAGTCATATCTTTCCTATAATGTTGGTTCCACAAGGTCGTTGTATCTCTCTTGAGCAAGTTTTTCACCAAAAAAGAGTGGCGGGGAGCGGTTAAAGAAGAGGTCCCCTGAGTGGAGCAACATAATCAAAGTCAGACTTTGACCTCCCCTTTATCTTGAGGCCATGATGCATGGCTAAGGTGGAGACTTGGGCTTTTCCTAAAAAGGATATCATATGTCAATATCATTTAATAGAGCTTTCAGGAACAAAATGACTATACTTGGGTGTCCAGGTTCTGGATTCCCCCTCCACATTTGTTGTAATCATGTTACTGCCATCTATTTAAGGGAAATCCTAGAATCAAATTGGGTGAAGGGGTTGTCTCTAGCATGGTTGATTGAGAGGATGACATGAATCCATACATGTGCAGATGAAGGGTTAATTAAAATAGGGACCATTTTTTCAAATAGGTAGCATAAGTTACTTAACCACATGGGAACATAAGTTATTCCATATGTATATGTGTATGCATATGTATATATATAATTATTTATAAATATATTTATATATATAGATACGTACACATGTATATATATATGTGTGTGTGTATGTGTATGTGTATGTGTATGTGAGTGTGTGTGTATGTACATACATGTATGTTCATATATACACATACACATACATGTATGTTTGTATATATGTATGCCGACGAGGAGTGGCTCAAATGGTCAATCACAGTGTCCCCTAACAAAGGGATTCAGGTTCAAATCCCAGCTTCCACCTTGATCACCCTCCCAGGCGTTCGGCCTCCATCACTGGCATGGGAGAGGGGGAGAGAATACCTCTCTTAATCCCATGTATGTACGTATGTATATATGCATCAGATCTAAGAGAAGGTTCCTTCTCCCTCTATATCTGACCAAGATAGAAGAGTCAAGGTGCTCCCGAGATGGGTAAATCAACCTTAGTACCTCGTTGGGATTTGTATGTATGGGATTAAGAGAGAAAGATTTCTCCCCCCCTCTCCCATAACCCATGGCGGAGGCCGGACGCCCGGGAGGGTGATAAATCAAGAGACGCTTCTCCGTGTAGTTTCGAACCCGGGTCCCTTCATTGAGGACCATCGAAATTTACCAACTGGGTCCCTTCGTTGGGATTTGTATATATATATATATATGTATGTAATATATATGTGTGTGTAATTATACACATATATGATATGAACGTGTGAGATTATATATATATATATATATATATATATATAGAGAGAGAGAGAGAGAGAGAGAGAGAGCCATGATAGAATATACTCGAGTTCACATATCACACGGTACACCGCAATGGTGGTGGCCTATATATACCATATATTTACATAATCTAATCCATTAATCTACATTTTTATAGTAATAATAGGTCACATATAAAATATGAGCAGATTTGGATGAGTGTAAGTTACTCATCCAGGGACAAAAAAATCAACGCACATATCTAATTTAAAATGCATGATTTTTGCCTCCTTTAGATGCATGACATATAAGTGCCCAAAAGAGCTAAAATTTAATATATAGTATGTTCTTAAGATATTTAGGAGGATAAATGGTTTATATTTTCAATATAATATCTTCATGATGGAAAATTATTGAAAGATATAGCATCTCTAGTACACTAGAGTGTATTTCAACTTCACTCTCTCTCTCTCTCTCTTATATATATATATATATATATATATATATATATATATATATATATATATATATATATATATATATATGGTTGTTCATTCATTACCCGCGTGGGTAGCCGGATTTTCTCTACCCACTGGAGTAACTCGGGGTTAAAAGAGTAACTGTATGGTACACTGGAGTAATTCTTCTGAATCAAAAGAGTAACTGCGCAGAAAATATATATAGTCAGTAAATATATGGACGGGTTTTTTAGTGTTGGGGGGGCAATTGATATTATTTTTGGATCAAATTTTTTGGGGAGCTAGATAAAATACTCATCTACAAATGTGAAAAAAAATCAGGAAGTGTGCGCGGGTATTAAAGATGAGCCATATATATATATATATATATATATATATATATATATATATATATATATATATATATATATATATATATATATATATATATAAATAAAAATTTTTGGGGAGCTAGATAAAATGCTCATCTACAATTGTGAAAAAACAATCTAGAAGTGTGCGCGGGTATCTACCCACGCGGGTATTAAAGATGAGCCTTATATATATATGGCCATTCTTTCGCTACCCATACTGATAACTAAGTTTAGTTACCCGTGCATCTATTTTATAATACGAAGGCACATATTTGTAATGAGATGATTAAATTTGTAATGAGATGACTAAAATTGTAATACAATGACTCATTTTGTAGTAAATCATAGAAATTTTACAGTTTATTCATTAATATAATTTTTACTATTTTTAAGGGACAATAAAATTTTCACAATGTATTCACATAATGAGTCTTTTTATTACATTTTAGTCGTCTCATTAAAATTACGTGTCTTTCTATTACAAAATAGATCCACAAATAAGAAAAATTAATTACCCATGCACGAAATGAATATATATATATATATATATAGAGAGAGAGAGAGAGAGAGTATAGATATATAGATATTCACTTTCACATGTGTGAGCATGAAGTGACTTGAACCGCTCTTTTGGTGTCCACAATGGTGGGATGGCAATTGTTGCAAACATCACCACTTTCCACATGTACTCTACCTGTTCTTTAGTAATTAATATATCCCTTAGTTTCCCAACTCTTATTCACCGCATCCATTTTGTCCATTTTTCTAGAACAACCAAAAATCTAAACTTGAGTAACAAGGCAATCTACTTCATGTTCCTCATTGAACGCAAACGTGTTTATGCTTAGTTTTTTTACTATTGAAACATTAAAGACATAGTCTTAGTTGTTGCTTTGATCTTAAATATACTACATACGTAGTAAGTGGTCGATGTGTACTTTAGTTTCTCGCTTATGATCGTGCTTCACCATGTTTATCAATTAGTTTGTATTATTTAAGTGGTTCTAACTTAAACGGATTGAAGGTTGCCAAAATATATATTGATTCTAATACGTGTCAAAGTGAAGAAATAAATTGCTTTTGAGTTCTAATTTCGACAATCTAGATCGGTTGAAGGTTCAGACAAGTAGACAAAAATTCAAGTTGATGTCAATTTTGAATTTTCACAAGTTTGAATCTGGGTCTATATCAGATTCCAATAGTACAAAAATTAATGTTAAGTGGAACAATATTCTTGACACACCTAGCTTATAGGCTCTAATTTTGACAAATCTAGGTAGCATCTTGGTTGAAACGGCTAACCGAGATACATATCGGGGTCAGTTCTTGATCTAAATTTAAGAACTACGCCAGTTTTGGGTTAGACAACATGACAAAAACTAAAATTCAAGGTTGGTCCTGTTCAAAAAAATTGGTAACTCCTTCTGACTCAAAATTGACCCATACCAGATTTTAACAACCCTAAGAGTAAATTTTTCATTTTGATTCTTTATTGCCTTGTTTTCTTTGAAATTGTTTTAGATTTTTATTAAAGAATCTTATTTGTATGGTTTTCAATATGATAAATCCATACATTACTTATGCAAAATATGGATAAATAATATACTTTTTATAATGAGCATGTAACATGAATGAAGAAAAGAAAAAGACGCTCACATGTCTAAAGAAGTACAAAATTAATACCTCATTGGTGTTAAGACAATCACATTGAATGGATAATTACGTTACATATTTATGTAAGAAGCCCCAATCCTATCAAAAAGTCTGACAAATGCCCTAGAACTCGAAGGAGAGGATCCTATACAAGAAGCACAAACTACAATGTAGAGGATCCTAGCAAACTCCAATCATCTATAGGAAATCAACAAGTCAACCCTTCATATAGGTTGATTTCTAAAATAATACATTAAAAATATTTACCTTCTAATTAACCCTCACTTTTTAGAGAAATATGATTCTCTTTTTAGTTCCTCTCTTGCATCTTGATTGTGTCTAGAGTGTCTCTTAGAGGTGTCACCGGTGTTGTGTATTTTTGTTTCCTACCCAATCAAGTGTCTTGTACATGAGTATTCTTCTTCGCATGTGATTTATTACTTGGTCGACAAATGAGATTATTCTTTGATTTGTTTCTAACTCAATTGATCTGAGATTTGTTGCTTCAACTCCTCATCGAGGACCCCTTTTAGTGTGTATCGAAGAAATGGTTCTATGAGTTCTATCTTTTGTTCTTTTTTTGTATGCAAATGATCTCTCATTTTGCTTTACTAAGAAACTCGCTCATTGGTGTTTGTGATTGATTTGGTGTCGCTTGACTTTGCTGTATATTTCCTCCTCATGGAATCTCCTTCAAGTTATGAATTTTTTTGACGAGAATGGGGTTGTGACATGAAGCTTAGACATAATCCCCTTTTCATTGTTGACTTCTTGATTTCTTGTTTGTTTAGAGTGATTAGGTATTGATGTTGTTTCTATTTAACATGCAACCTCTCTTTTCTTTTTCTTCACTCCCTTTTTGTGTTCATGATAAGAACTTTTTGTGCCTTTATCAGTTAACATAATTACTGAAAGAATTTAACAAAAACTTTGCAAGCCAGAGTTGTTATAGAAGATAAAATATAAAATGGACTAAGTAAATAAAACAATGGACTATCCGGTTGAGACATGTACTTCTCTTAGGTCTGCTCAAATTTTGGTATGGGTTGTTTCAAGGTTAAAAAAGTTGATCAAATTTTCTAGCAGTTACACATGGAACGGATAAAGCTTGGATTTTGATCACTTTGCCAAATTCGAGACTTGCCTTTATTGTCAGATTTAGAACCCAGAGCCATCCCTAACTTTGGTTTTAGTTTTCTTATGGAACCCAAAGCATGCCAAGATTCTTAAAAATTGAAACTTATGATCGACATGTCTATTCATCATTGCTGTAGTCACATTTCATAGTTTGGATTGTATAATACCATTGCACTTTTTATAGCTACTTCATTTTACATTTGATTACTTCATGTTCTTATATATAGTTAATGCATGTGACCGCAAGGAGGTCTTGACACATCCTACATTGATCAAAGTACAATTCTCAAGATTTATAGTGCCCCCTCATTCCTCAACAATTGTGCATTTGGGGTTTTGATCACAACGAACATGGCAAAAAGATCTCTTGTAAATTAGTCGACTAGTCCATCTAGTCAACCGACTAACTTTCCCCAAAATGTGCACAAAGCATAATCCAACCAAATGACTGGTTAGTTCAGCTAGCCGGTTGACTGCTAAACAATCAGAAAATCACATGCACTGATGTCAAGCTAGACAAACTAGTTAAACGGCAGTAATAATTATAGGAAGCCCTGACGCTCGGTTGGAAAGTTGTGTGTAAGCCGATTGGAAACGATTCTCAAACACCCACCCCCTCCCATTGGTAATCACCTAAAAAGGATTAAGAAATACTTTGACTTCACATGGGGCTCTATATTTTTTCTTTCTGGTATAGAAATATACAATACCATCCAGTCCACTCCCACTCTCACTCCCATTTCCACACTTATCCTACCAATATACCTAACCAGGTAGTATTCAAGATAAAAATTGGAAGATTGCTCTGTAGTATTCGATCCTTGTTTTAGTTATTTTATTTTATTATTTTATTTTGGGTAACTATAATTTTCATTCAAGACAATATCTTATTACGCCCACTAGGTCTTTTTTGAAAAGCAAGTATTGTTGTGTCCGCGATATAACGAAAACAACAATTTTCATTCGAGTGCTCACTTTTAGGGAGGGACGCTGAGACATGCCTCATGGCATACGCCCCCAGTCAATGTACGGTACTCAGCCACCACGTTTTCCCTGCAAAGCAGGGAAGATATCTATACTATTATAAAAAGAGCGAGTTTGATGCTGCGTTCTCCTTGATTCACTCTCTTCTCTTTTTTTTTTTTAAGAATTTTACTCCTACAAATATTTATTCTCACACTCTCCTATTAACTTTTATTATTTTTAATTTTGTATTTCTCTCTCCATCCCACGGAAACGGTTCATTGATTCTGTCTTTTCAAACAACCAACACAAATATCTTTTACTATAGGGACCTTTTTACGGACGAATCTTCTCCCAAATTTTATATTTTATGTCACGTGCATGTGCACGTGTGCGTTCACTAGTTATAGTCAAACAATAGAGAAAACGTCAACTGGCCGGAACGGGTCACTATATCTAATGATATAATATCATAAGAGAGCCATTGGCATTATAGTAAGAGCCTTGCTATATAGTACCAATATAGACTAGAACCTACATCCGTTTTGTTCCCTAGCGTCATGTACCATTACCCATTTTCTAATAGACGTGACAGGCTGGTGGTTGAAAAAAAAGGGTGAGAGAGAGAGAGAGAGAGTACTCGATAGAGAGGGAGTAGTTGCATGGAGAGAGAAAAATAAGAGAAATATATTTATTTTACTAATAACATTTAATCCGTAATGAATTTTACGACGAAATAAAAACGGATAGATTATTTACGAAAAATACCATCAAACAAGACTAGTGTTGACATACTTTAGAAAAATAGTTTACATTTTTTTTTCAAGAGAGTCTGAGAGAGAGGACTGGAGAGAGGGAGTGGTTGTGAGGAGACAGAAAATTATTTATTATTAACTGCAGAAAATTTTCTTGTTATTCCTAATATTGTTTTTGTTATTCCTAGTCAAATTTTTTATTATCCAAATAGTATATTTTTGTAAAAAAAGCAGTTGTTATCTCTTAAGAATTTTTTGGTTACCCTTATAAATTTTTTTTGTTATCCCTAGTCATTTTTTTTGTTA
Source organism: Alisma plantago-aquatica (assembly GCA_963693085.1). Classification (NCBI taxonomy): domain Eukaryota; kingdom Viridiplantae; phylum Streptophyta; class Magnoliopsida; order Alismatales; family Alismataceae; genus Alisma; species Alisma plantago-aquatica. Next base: position 1,150,194,181 of record OY856409.1, on the reverse strand, counting down.
TCTCTAGTCACTATTTTTTTGTCTATGTAGTATTTTTTTAAACCAATTATTATCTCTAGAGAATTTTTTTCCCTAGAAAATTTTTTTATTATCCCTAGTAAATATTTTGTTATCTCTAGTCAAACTTTTTGTTATCGAAGTAGTGATTTTTTTTAAATTAGTTGATATCTATAGAGATTTTTTTTTGTTATCCTTAACAAAATTTCTTGTTATGCCTAGCAAAATTATTTTGTTACCTTTTAAAATTGTATGTTATCCCCAGTTAATATTTTGTTATCGTTAGACAAACCTTTTTTTTATCCAAGTAGTATTTTTTTGAAAATTAGTTGTTATCTATAGAGAATTTTTTTGTTATCCCAATTAAATTTTCTTGTTATTCCTAATAAATGTTCTGTTATCCCTATCAATTTTTCTCATTATCCCTCATAATGTTTTGTTATCCCTAGACAAACTTTTTGTTATCTAAGTAGTACTTTTTTTTTAAATGAGTTGTTATCTATAGAATTTTTTTTGTTATCCCTCGCAAATTTTATTGTTATCCCTAATAAATATTTTGTTATCTCTAGTCAAACTTTTTGTTATCTAAGTAGTATATTTTAGTTTGTTATTACCTCTAATCTAATTTCTTATTATCTTTTGGTCGAACTTGTTGTCATATGAGAGAAGTGATGACTTAATTATTTAAATTAGTTAATGATATCACTTCTCTCATCACCTTTATTTTAGATAGCATGTTACATTTTAAAAATATATTTTAATTAGTCTTATTAGAATGCATTTTTAATTAGAAATCTACTATTTTTTATTTCGTTTAAAAATACATGATAGTAAAATAAATATCTCACTATTAATTTTTCTCTCTCCGTACAACCTCTCTCTCTCTAGTCCTCTATCTCACACTCTTTTTTTCTTTTATTGATATTAGTCTTACTAGAATGCATTTTTAATGAGAAATCTAATGATTTTTATTTCATTTAAAAATATATAATAGTTTGAAAGTTATTAGTAAAATAAATATCTCTCTTAATTTTTCTCTCCCCGGTCCTCTCTCTCACCCTCTCTCTTTTTCTTTTATCGACATTACTCTTCTTAGAGAAATAAGTTGTTAGCAAAATAAATATATATATAACTTGATTAAAGAAATAAGTTAATGATCATACTTCCCTCATCTCCCTTATTTTAGATTGCATGTTACAAATTTATAAAAATATGTTGATATTAGTCTAATGAGAATGCATTTTACATCATGAATGTAACAAATTTTATTTCGTTAAAAAATACATAACAGTTTGAAAGTTATTAGCAATATATAACTTGATTACAGAAGTTAATGATCCTACTTCCCTCATCTCCTTTATTTTAGATTGTATGTTACATTTTTCAAAAATATGTCGAAAAAAGTCTTATTAGAATGCATTTTTCATCAGAAAATCTAACGCAATTTATTTCGTTAAAAATACATAATAATTTGAAAATTATTAGCAAAATAAATATATCTCTCCTACATTTTCTCTCTCCTTTCAGCAGTTCCTTCTATCTCCAACACACACACACTCTCTCTCTCTCTCTTGAGCCAACTAAATGCTTCATCATCAGCAGCCTACAAAAGTCCTCTGACTCTCTCGTCAGCACTACCTGTCCTTTTGTGCAACGTCCCATCTGTCACTAGGTCGTCTTGAGGATAGAATATAAATAGGGTCCCGTTTTCCTTATAGTAAACTTAATTGTACAGCTGAAGAAGTTGTCTAAGTTCTTGCTTAGCGCTTGTCATCCCAACTTGAAGATGTGCTACGGGGCCTGCCACACCTTTTCTTGGTGTTGAATTCTGTGTCTATCAATGGTTCTCTAACTCCCAAGTTTTTTTGAAGTTGCAAGACCTGCACTCTATGTTTTTCGAGAAGGGGAACAAAACACGATGAAGTATTTTTTTATCATATGTTCCTTGTATTGATAAAAAGGCTTATCCATGTTCGCAATAAGTCCATGGTAGTAAAAACATAATGGTAGTAGCAAGTAATTTAAGGGGTTACATATTGCTCAAAATAAAACTAAAAGTTGGGATTAATCACTAGTGGGGTATCCCTCAGGTGCGTATGAATATGAGTTAATTACATATAATATGTCTAGGTGAAAGATCATTCATCAAAATAAAATCCATTCCTCATGTGAGGGCAGCGTTCAGCAGAGACAGACTCTTGATTCCTACTAGCATTATGGCACTTCAATTTTCTCCAGCTCCCTCCATCTGTCCCAGCGTCAGTTTCCTTGATATGTTGTTTTCATGCATCAAGTTGTATAGGTACTTGTGGATTCTATTCCCGCTATTGTTGTTGTGACGTGGAACACAAGAAATCATGATATGTTGAGTCCACCTGTTGAAGGGTGTGTTGTATGGATAGGGTAAAGTTGTCAAATATAGTTTTATTTCGGGTAGTCCATATGACCCATATGATGGCCATCATCAATATGTCATGATTAGTGCATTGGTCCTTTCAACTTTTAGTATGTTGTATTATGTACATGGTAATGACGTAGGTGTCTGCTAGAATGGTGGTGGTTGTGGTTCCATATACTTCTGGAGGTGTGTCATTTGTAGATAAGATGTTGAGTTGTTTCTACATTACAATTGCATAGACGGCATCTAGAGGGTCCCTCAAAACCTCTGTGTCTCATAGCCATGTCCGTGGGTAGTTTGTCATGACAGATGAGTCATGTCAGTATGTGTAATTTGGGTGGGGCATTTAATTTTCCAGATCTTGACATATGGTCTAGTCAATCCTCTGTAAGTAAAGTGTTGGTATGCTAATTTGTCTATGTATTTAGATCCCCAAACCCATGAGATGTGCCTATTGATGTTGTAATCTAATTGGTTAAGGATTTCTGAATATGTGTCTAGGCTTGTCCATTCTCAGAGGCATCGTTTGAAACTGTTGTCTCTATTAGATCCTAGTTTGGTTAATGCTGAGTAGTTGTTGAGATTGATGACAACGTTAAAAATGTGCATGGTAGGTAGTTGTAAGTTGATAAGCTTTTACCTATGCACCCATGGATCTAGCCAGTATTTGGTGTTATTCCGTAGGTGGGGTGATATATGTATGGTGTTGGATATGATGTGAATAGTGTTGGCCAAGTGTCTCCATAGGGGTGATATTTTCCTACTGATTTTGATCAACCATGGTGCTTGGTGTCGGAGATATCGTGGAAGATCTTGGTTCATATTTTATGCTCTTTGTTGCCGATAGCTTCTATGATCTTGTGGGTGAGATTGATACTATATATTTTGATGTTGAGGATGCTCTATCCTCCCTCCTTCTTAGGGATGCATATTGTTTCCCATTTGGCTAGATGTAATTTCTTGCCTTTGTGTTCCCATAGGGACTTCCTACGGATTCTGTCAATGTTTTTGTGAACCGCTGAAGGGAGTGGTAAGCCAGATAGGTAGTAAGTGATGATGGGTGTGGAGATGTGTTGATGAGGGATATGCACCCTTCTATAGATAGGTAGTTGTTTTCCCATGCATTGACACAATTCTTAAGTTTGTTGATGATAGGATTTCATGTCGTGATAGACAACCATGCTGGGATGAGTGTGAGTCTGAGATATGTGAATGGAAAGATCTCATTACGACATCCCAACATGTTCATGTATCTATCTCTCTCTGTTCAGTCCACATGGTCACATATAATTGTGGATTTAGTGTAGTTGATTTTGAGTCCGGATAGTTTGGTGAAAATGGATAGAATCCTAGTCAGATTAATGACATTTGTGTCGTTGTGTTTCATGATAATGATGGTATCATCTGCATATTGAATCACATTGTGTGGGCCACCCCTTGGCTTGTTAATGTATCCAACCTCCATGGTATTTCGTATGAGGGCATTTAGAATGTTCGTGATCATGATGAATAGGTAGGAGGATAGTGGGTCTCCTAGTTGTAGACCATGGTTTGTGAAGAAACCATGTGGTGACCCATTGATGAGAGTCGCAAAAGTGCTAGTGGATATACATGACTATATCCATGCACACCATTCGGCTGGGAAATTGAGTCCTTGCATACATTTGATGAGGAATTCCTAACTAATGTTGTCAAAGGCCTTCTCAAAGTCCAATTTGAAAATAAGAGTAGGCTCGTGAATATTGTGAAAAGTATGCATCGTCTCCTGTACCGTGATAAATGCATCTTAGAAGTTCTTGCATGGTAGGAACGCACATTGTTGGATGTCAATGATGTTTTTGATAACATGTTTCATACGACTACTAAGGACCTTAGCAATGGTTTTGTATGTGGATTTAATGAGGCTGATGGGTCTGTAGTCCCTGATGGATTTTGGATGATTAGTTTTTGGGATCATGGCTATGTGGGTGTGGTTGATGGGTTTGAGGAGATGCTTGATGTTATGTAGTCGATGAATCTCCATCATAAGCTTGTTGATGTCCTCTTTGATGATGAGCCATGTAGCTATAAAGAAAGATATGTCATATCCATGAGACCCTGGTGATTTGTCCAGTCCTAATTGTTGTATGGCACTGTGGACTTCTGTATCAAGTAAAGGCTCTAAGAGGTAATTTGTAGTTGGTAACTTTTGTGTGTAGATGTAGTTCGAGTCAATGTTAATCCGTTGGTGTAGGGAGTGTCCATTGTTGTTTAGGCTCTTGAAGAATTGGGTAATGTGATTGATGAGGGTCTGTATGGGTTGTATAGTTGTGTGAATACCATCAATGTTGGTGATCAAACATTAATTTTGCTTGGTGTTGCAAGTAGAATGGAAGAATTTTGTGTTCGTATCTCCCTCCTTCAGCCATTTGATCTTAGCTCTTTGTTTCCATAAGATTTCTTCTTGTTCCTTGAGGTTGTTTATTTCTTGGCTCAGGCTAATGTGGACATCAGAGGGTTGTTGAATAGCGGTGAGAAGTTGTTCTTCTTTCCTATTGATGGTTTTGGGAATTGATCCAATTTGTGCATGGTTCCATCCTTTGAGGATAGGTCGAAGAATATTAAATTTGTGATGTATGTCCATGGCAGGGTTGTCAGAGGTTGGTTGTGTCAGCCAAAAATTGATGATCATGGAATTGAAATCTTGGTGTTGGGTCCATAATCGTTCAAAGCAGAAGGGTTTTGGTCCCCATAGGGAGTGTTGTTATGGAGAAGGACGGGTAGATGATCAGATAGACTAGATGCGATGAGAGTGGTATGGGTCCCTGGGTGATGTTGTAACCATAGGTTGTTATAGAAAAAATGGTCTAGTCTGGCTCTCAACATACCCTTGTGCCATGTCCAACATTCATTATTTGGGTGAAGATCACGAAGGTTATGTGTGGTGATGAAGGTCTTAAAGATGTTGGCATGACATGGAGTCACAGAACTTGGTGTGGTCGGGTCATGGGATCATTCTTCTGAGCATGTGACCATGTTGATGTCCCCCCCATGATCCATGGGATGTCCCTGTGTTGAGCTGCCAAGGAGTGTAGCTCCACCAAGAAGGGTGCTTTGTTTGTTCTAGGGGGTCCATAGCATCATTTGAAGCGTCATGTCTAGTTATTGGTGGTTTGGAAAAAACATCATAATACAATGGTTCTGTATGGTGGGCTGAGAGGCTATGTGTGTGTTGTCATTCCATCCTATAAGAATACCTCCACTAAAACCAGTGGATGGATGTTGGAACCATATGTTAATATGACGTCCCCCCATCTGTTTAAGTTGGAAGTCGTTGAGGATGGTTTTGGTTTTGCGGATGGTGATGATGTCAATGTGGTGTTGATAAATCGTATTCCTTATGGATCTATGTCTGATTGGAGATGCAGCTACACATGTTCCAGATTAAAATATTCATGGTGTAGATTCTGTAACACGAGGCAAAAAGGATAAAAAAGCTCTATCAGTGTGCAAGAGTAGTGTTCATGTTCAAGATCTATTGTCCCTCCATCCGTTCTGTGTGATCAGGTCAGAAAGGAATTTTTCCCCGTCCAATAGATGGGGAAAACTGATGCCAATATTGCGACAGAAAGTGATAAAGGCCTGATTGTGGTCTCATGATGCAAGGTGTTTTATGTCAACAAAAGTTGTGTCTGCATGTGAGTGTGTTGTAGAACAAGAAGTAACAGAATGATCATGTTCAACAGGGGACAAAAAAAATGAGGTGATACCATAACTGAAGGAGTGGGTTGTTGGTGTATCATACTTGAGTCATCTATGGCAAAGAAGTTATTCCTCTTTTGAGACCCGGGTGTGCATAATAGAGAAACGGTGGAGAGGACCGCTTAGTGGTCTTTGTTCACAGGGCTAGAACGGTTAATAGATGTGCTCGATGTAGGTTGTCAATGATCATAGATTTTAGTATCTAAAAGGTCTCCTGGTTCATTTCATTATGAGGATCTTGTGTCCTACTCAGATGAATGAAAGGTGGACTTGGGTCCATAGTGTTTAGTGGCGGAATCTAGGGAAAGTTATGGTGAGTACATGCTCTTTTGAATTGTGGTACTGGTCGATGAGGTTCATTGTTATGGGTCGAATTCAGGTGATTGTGAGAAAGGGATGTATGGGATGGTGCAAGGTGTTTGCATGAGAAAGACTTGTGGTGGAGTTCAAACCATGTGGTAGGGCGTTGTTTAAGGTCTTTGAAGGAGCAGTTGTAGGTGGATGGGTGTTCCATGCGTAGCTTGATGTTGTATATCATGGGCCCACATCTGATGTTGATGTCACTAGGAATTGTGGTGTCTTTCATAACAAAGAACACATAGAAAGTTTTGGTGTAATCAAATGGAAAAGAGTGTCGGGGCTGATGAACTGTAGAGTATCCCCTACCGAGTGAGCAATCTCTTGGAAAACCTCTTCATTCTATAGGTGTGGCGGGAGAGCAGAAATAGAGATCCATCCAGAAGCATCGGTGGATGTAGGTGTAGCACCCTATTCTATCGTCCATCTAGTGATCTTAGCTTGGGAAAAACCATTGCTGCAGGCGAAAGTGAACACCTGTCCCAGGGCATGCTCGAAGGTGGAGTTCTCAGGTAGAGTATAGATAAGTCTGGTGGGAGTGAGGATCTTGGGTTTCAAAATCATACAAGATGGGATGAGAAGCGCGATGGCTTTAGTGATCTTGATGGTTTCAATGTCATTCGGTATGAGCATTGAATGATATCCACCTAAATGGTGCGAGTTGAGAGTGCCTTCAAGATACACATGCTCTAGGCCAGCAGGTCGATGGAGCACTCCAGGGTTTGGGTGTTCATCTCCATATTGTAGTCAGGGTTTGTTGCAGAATGTAGGTGGCTGGAGAAAGGTAAAGAATGGTGTGTACAGATCTTCATGTAAGGGGGTTGCGGATAAGAAAGGGAGGGGAGTGGCGTAGAAATAGGTCTAGTAGGGTTAGTAGAGGTGATATTGTTAGATGGCGTAGGATCTTCAAGAAGGAGGAAAAAATAGTTTTTACAAAAGATACGGTTGTCAGCTTTGTGGGTCAGCATGTGAGATGAGGCAGATGTAAATCCAGTTGGCCTTCTCGTGATGCTTGCAAGTGGGTTTAGGTGTGAGCAGAACTTGGTTAATAACCGATTAACTGAATGGTTAATTTCGAATGGTTAATTTTTTTAGACTATTTGGTTAATTCGGTTAATTTGGTTAATTTAATTCGGTTAATCGGTTAAATGGTTAATTTCATGGTTAAAGATATTTTTTTGTATGGTTAACCAAATTAACCAAATAATTATAATTTATTCTTAAATAATATCCTACACACGTATATATACATATATAGTTGTACTTTTATTTCAAAAAACTTCCCATATACATAGTAATCAAGTTTTCACAAGCCATACAACATTATATTTCCAGAAATACCACTATAATATAACAATTGTTCAAAATTCAATGAGTATTTCAAATAACATTATTACACATGTGTTATTTGGTTAACCAAATTAACCAACCGAATTAACCGTTAACCGATTGGACAATAACCGAATTAACCGACGCAATTCGGTTAGGTTAATGGTTAAAATCTCAAATCACAAATTAACCATTTAACCGAACCGAATTAACCATAACTGACCGAATTAACCGAATGCTCACCCCTAAGTGGGTTGTGAATGTGGGGAGGGAGTGTGCTAGATGTTGTGAAGGGGCGAGAACACCATCCCTGACACGGTTGAGTGCAAAGTCTGGCAATGTGGCCATCTCGGGAGCAGGCAAAGCAGCGTATGCGGTTTTGACATTACCATCGATGGTGGCCGGTCATAAGGCATTTGCAACATCTAAGACAATGGTGTTGGTAGGGTTTTCTCCTGGTGACAAGGGTCCATGGGTATTCATGCTTAGGATTAGGTGCACTAGAGTGATCCTATGGTAGATCGGCTAGAGATGATGGGATCAATTCGATGGATGTGATAGGGATATATCTAGGACAAGGGTTTTGAACATTCCTGAAGTGTGGGGGTAGGGGATTTTCAAAAACCGGGGGTGCTCATCTAGTAGAGATCGGGGAAGTGGATGTATATGTGAGTTCTTCTTCTTCTTGGGTATCCTGTGCATGTTGCAGTTCCGGATGCCCATTCATGCCCTGCAGCATATTGTCTCCAATGTTGGTGTCATCGGTGACTTCTTCGGAGGATGATTGATGGTATCTTTCAATACAGTGTATGCGGAGGATGTTTTTGCAAATGGATTTGTTGATGTCCGTCAGCCAAAGGTTGATGCCCATGTCTCCCTGTGGGCGGAGAATGAGGTGTCGTCCCATACATAGGTTGAGGATGGTGAACATTTCTCTCCATCCGATAGTGGACTTTAGAATGCCTATGTGGGTGAGGTAGAAGTTGATAGGGAAGGTTGTTGCTGAACTGGATGATTCCTCCATCCATTTCTACATTGAGGTATGTCCAAGATCTTGGGATGAAAATACATTTGATTGTTCTATTGTCGAGGAAGACATCCAGATAGACCATCATTGGAGATGATGTTGGTGGACAGAGATGGCGGGTTTCTGAGCAATGGTGTTATTGGAACTCAGTGCGATTCTGAAATTGTTGGTGTTTCGAGTGGTAGTATATTTGTCTGGTATGGGTGAGTAGTTGGGTAGTAAAGACACAATAGTAGATTGTTCACATTAAATGTGGATGTAATATCTGCCATAATTGTTGTATCGTCTGACTATGTGCCTCTTATTTGGATGTTGTTCTATAGTCATGTTATATGATTTTCGTAAAGTACTCAATGCATAGTTGTTGTTTAGAGCATGCCTAATCTTAGATAGTTTAGTGCAGGTGTTCTGCCATGAACTCGTAGTGTAGTCAGTATCAGAACTGTCCTACTCCACTGGGAAGTAAGAGAATGTGTGATGGGTGGTGTTGCTACTACTAGCAGTTGACGAAACTCTCACCATCGGAAAAATTGTTGTAGAGAGAAAGTTGTTTTTGTATCTAGAGAGAAGGTGGAGCACTCATTCTAGAGAGAAGTTGGAGCTGAAATCTCGACGAGTGTCTGTGATGAAGTATTAGAACAGAAGATTATATCAAATTAAGTTGTTGCTAAGTCGTGTAGAGTGTCCACTGCAGCTCTCGATGAAAAACATTGGTTCAATATAATAAGGCCATATCATCCTTCCGGGATGTAATAATATTTGTCAACGTGAAGTGTGAACACGCGATTCACTATGGTAGACAAATGAAGTTGAATATTCTTCCAGCGATCAGACTAGTGTCGAACAACAGAAAAAAGAAAGAAGAAATTACAATATTGTTTTTCAACTTTTTTGAAGTTTTTTTTTTTTTGAAGTTATATACACCACAGTCAATGGCTATAGAATCTATTATGAAAAAAAAATTCAAATATTCATTGCAATTTAATATTTACATCAAATGAATGCTATACAAAATATGGCAATACATTAAGCCATCCAATGACCGAGTTTTGCCATTGATCTCCTTCTCAGGATCACTATTCATGAAAAAGTGGGGGTATCCATCACTTTGACTTGTGGTATGGGCATAACCCCATTCTCCTCGATGTGCTGCTACTAGTCTTTGACTTAATGGATGTGTTAGATGACCATTCAAGTTTAACTCTAATTTTACATAATTCATTGAGATTGTTATATAACATATAAGTTGTCTCACAATGTCATAGAGTAGATGAATATGTCTACTCTTACCATTATAAAATTTGTCTTTATCTCCTTGTATAGAAACTTGATTATCACAATGTACAAATATTGGTGGAGGATGTTTCTAACAAATGGAAACATCTATTAGAACATATCCTAGCCTTTCAACTTTAGTTCCAGCCTTTTTAAGGCAATAAACTCATATTCCATAGCGAATGAGGTATACATATTTTCTTGATGGATTTCCATGACACAATACTTTCACCAGTGGTGAAGATGTAGCCACTTGTAGATTTCAACTTATTTGAATTAGAAATTCCATTGGCATCACAATATCCTTCTAGCACAATTAGAAACCCACAAAAAAATTATCTATAATTAATTGTGCCTTTTAGGTAGCTTATAACCCTTTGTAGAGCATATCAATGATCCTTGTTAGGATTTTGAGTATATCTACTTGATCTCTGAACTATACATGCTAGATCTGCACAAGTGCAGTACATTAGGTTTCTATTTACTTGTGCATATTTGATTTTTTAAACATCAGTACTTCATTTTTCTTGTGATACAATTAGAATTAAAATGTGTGATAACAGGCTTACAATCAATTATTGAGAATCTTTTTCAATATTTTCTTAACATAAGGTTCTTAGGAGAGCATGATACAATCATCAATTTTAAGAAGTTTAATTTCCAAAACTACATCTGCTTCTCCTGTATATTTCTTATCAAAATAAGAAGCTAAGAAACATTTATTACTGATATTTTGAATATATTACTAAAGATAAACATGTCACTCACATAAGGACATATAATGAGGTAACCTTGTTTATTGAATGTAGAGTATATAAATTTCTCTCCTTCATTGGATGTGTCCTATGTGATACAAAGACTTTATCAAATTTCTTATGCCATTGTTAAGCGCATTGTTTCAAGTCATAGAGAGACTTGATTAGTCTTTGTATCATATGTTCTATTCTTGGTATAAAATAACCTTCTTATTGTTCTATATAAATTTATTCTTCTAAATCTCCATTTAGGAATGTGGTTTTAACATTTATATAATGAATAATTAACTTTTTAACAAATGCTAGAGCTATTGAAATCCTAATAAAAGAAATTCTAATTATAGGAGTAAATTTATCAAATTAGTCAATATCCTTTTGTTGTTTATATCATATGAAAACTAAATGAGCTTTATATTTATCTGTAGTCCTATCAATTTTTAATTTTATTTTGAATATCCATTTACATCCTATGGGTTTGATCCATGGTGGAAGACCCACACACTCCCATGTCTGATTGGATAACATAGATTCAATCTCACTATAAATTACTTCCTTCCATAGAGAGGGATCATATAAATTAGTGGCACCATTTAAAGATTCAGGATCAATATCTACAATAAAGGAATAGAAGTCATCTCTAAGAATCTTTTTCTCCCTCATCCTAGTAGATCTTCTAGGTTCTACATGATCAGGTTCTAAAACAACATTAGTATCAAATTTACTTGGTATATTCTTAAAATATCATTTGATGGACTAGATATTTTTTCATAAGAGTTTTCATAGGAAAGTATGCTCAAAATATTATGCATTTTTAGTTTCAACAATAGTATCAGGTTCTAAAATATTCTTGCTACTTCTAAGAACCAAAAATCTATATTGTGTACTATTTCAAGCATAACCAATAAAAATACCATGTAGAGTTCTACATCTTAATTTTTGCTTCTTAGGTTTATTTAAAACACTTTAGACAAAAACCTTCCACTTTGAGATCATTTAAATTAGGAGGGTATCTTTTCTGGAATTTATATAGAGTCTTATTTTTCTTCCTACTATAAATGTGATTTTGAATAAAACACGATGAAAAAAATCACTCCCCAACAAGTTGTTGAGTGCTCTCAATTTAGTTAAAATAGAGTTCATCATATCTTTTAGAGTTCTCATTTTACATTCGACAATCTAGTTTTGATGAGGTGAATAAGGAGGTGTGTATTCATATCTAGTATCATAGGTTACATAAAAATCATTAAATAGGGAACAATTATATCCACCATTCCTATCCGAGTGATGACATTTTATCTTTCTATTTTTGGTTTCTTTTTTACTTGTATATTATATTTAGCAACATCTCAAATATTTAATATTTTAAATGTAGTAAGTATATTTTTTTATAGGATGAAAAATCATGTACCAATATTGATATAGAATATTATCAACCTCTATATAAATTTCTTTTAAAATATACAAGATCCATGTGAGCTAAATCTAACAATTCAAAATCTTTATGCGATATTTGAGAGCACAGTTTCCTTGTATATTTAATTTCAAAACATATTTGACATATATTATTTTTTTAAGGTTTTTGGCATTTATTATGTAGATCTAAAAAACTATGTATATATTTTAACAAACCTAGAGATTTTAGATATTGTACATTTTTAAAATTAACATGTCCAAGTTGATTGTGCCATACATCAAAGAGTCAATATTGTCAGTAGAATAGGACATTTTATTAGCAGAAATATATGGTACATTCAGAAGAAATAGGCCATTTTAACAATATCACATACTTAGGTACTCCCCCAACTTATAACAAGTGGCTTTGGCATATTCAAAAGACAACTTGATCACAAACTTAACTAGTTGGATCATAGAGATCAAATTAACTCTAATTTATGACACATACAACACATATTTGATCAACATGAGGTCTTGAGATGTCATTTTGATCATGATGTTGTTGTTGTCAGTCATAAAGAAAGCACTAAGGTTTCCCATGACAAACTTGTAAAGAGTGGGGCCCAGAGGAGATCCACTCTCAACTAAAATTTGAAAAGTAAAACATCCATTTCAAACACTTGGGGTTGGCAGCATACCCCAGCAAGAGGAGAAAAATAGATGACATTAGAAAAAATCTAGTATGTGCATACAAAAAATGGATTTGAGCAATATATGGAGTAAATGACATCAAGTAAACAATGTTTCCCATAGAAAAGTAAAGGATACCCCAAGTGTGCTTCAAGAGAGATGAATTGCAAACATATGATAACAAAAGAGATACTCGACATAAATAAAATCATAAAGTCATGCTACATAATCACATATCATGAGATTAGGGCACATAACCCATCAATATCAACCTGCATGCATGTGAGATTAGCATCGCACTAGAACAATATAAAGACAATGGTGGCAAGCCTCATAAACTTGAAACCAGATAGAGAATGGCGCATAACCAAACTCCACAATATATCAAGTGTGGGAACACAACCCAGGTATGGGGCACATAACCTCCATCCCAAAAATATAATAAGTGCACATAACCCAAAAATTAATGTAATTATACTACTCTAGGGATACTGGATCAATAACATGCTTAATGTAGAGGCAAGTAAAAAGTATAGTCAGATTAAATAAGATCGCCATCACATAACTGGAGAATATAAACATCCACCACATAAGTGGGAAAAAGTAGAACATATCACCAAGTAGAATTTCATCATGAACAAAGTATGAGAAAGAGTAATAAAATAACCATACACGATAGGATGATCACAAGATCAGAGTAACCACAATTATTTCACATGAAATTATATTCTCAAAAGAAAGAGATATTATGTAGGTTATTGTCCATAGGACCAAGAGAAAGATGATTTAGATGAATTGATCAAAAGGAATAATGTGGGATGCATACATACCTTAATTCAGAATCCTAGAAATACTTCTCACCAATCTAGTTGTTTCCAAGATCACCTTAACCTAATTTCAAGTTATTCACATGTATTAGGGTTTTATAAAGTATAATGTGTAAAGAAACCCAAATTTTAGACCTTTTCGAAACAATTCAAATTTTGGACTCAAAACTTAGACCAATCGATTCCTTAAGTTGTCCTGATCCAGAAAACATATTTATTTGTCTAATTTGGAGTTTATATGATTAAGTTACAATTTTTAGGGCTTTTATGTAATTTATTATATTCTAAAAAATCAAGCATCAAAAACATTGAATTCAGACTCTCAAACTATTTTTATTAGAAAGATCACATTTTTTTAATTCCAAAACATATTTATTAAAAAAAATTGGACAAGTGAATCAAAAGATATGCTTTTTACAAAATAGACCAATTAGGAAATGTAAAAAATGCCAAATAAGCATAGAAACAAATTTGAGAGAGAGATACAGAGAGATCTGAGTTGGTTCAATCACAAGTGGCCATTGGGCATGTGTCCAAGAAAGTGAGGCACCAATTCATCTAAATCAGAAAAACAAAATGAGGGTGAAATGACCAAAATACTCCTAGTGATAAAACACAACAAAAGAATAAATGAGGAGGGTATAACGAAGATTTCATGGAGGGGATTCATCCCTCTCACACGACTTCCATTGCTGCTCAAAGCTATAGGCCATGGCTCAGGTGAAACTGGGCAATTCCTTAATCGTCGACGATTCGAAAAAATGATGAAACAGAAATGAAGAGCAATGTCCAAGGAACTTACCATTCAGTCGAATTGGATTGGCAAAATGTGAGAAGGAAGCTTGGGCCACCACCGGGGTGAACTGAATCTCAAAGTTGTGGTGGGATTAGGTGAAGCTTTAGGTGCAATTGGTGCGGGAGGAGGAGAAAACTAGTTATAGAGGAAGTTATCGGATAGTTAAATATATGTAGCGTTGCATCTAAGGGTGGTTGTGTGAGGAGGCTTTGAGAAAATGTGAGAATATAATTGGATGTTTCTTAAATACTTCATTATAAGTCTCGATTAAGCACTCATTGCGTGAGGATTTCTCTCACGAACTCAACTAAAAAAGAATCACGAAGAAAGATCGAAAAATGAGAAAGAAAAACCTGAAAAACTTGGTTTTCCACGTACATAAAAGAAAATATAATTTCTTCTTAGTATACTTTTCATTCTTATTTTTATTGTTATTTTGGTTTCCTTTATTATTCTTCCAAAAAATTGTAGATTGATCAGAATAATTATTATTTTTCTTAGTTTCATTATCAACAAATGTGTACTAGAATACAACTCCTTTGTTAAGTTAGGTCTCTATCTAGATAAACTTTGATCTTCTACCCGGAAATATATTATCATATCATCAAGTGACATTGTGTTCCTTTTATATTATTTTCTTTTAATGTTTTCAAGAACTTGACAATTTTCAATCAAATAATCGATAATGAAATATCTGACCAGATCAATTTTATCATTCTTTACATCATCACTCATTATTTGAAATCATGAATTTAGATTGTAATTATTTTTTTCAGTCATTGAAATTTAGGAAATTCACTATAATAAATTTTTGCATAGAAGCATTTTTAGAACATATTTTTTGTTAAGATTTTTCTAAATTCTAGGTTAAGTATGTATAAAATAGTTGATTAGAAATAGTTCTTTGAGTCAGTGTTTTCAAAACCGAACCGGACAGGCTGGTACGACCGGTCAGACCGGTGAATCAGTATATGACCGGTCCAGAAGTCTAAAAAACTGATTACGTGTCTTCTTCCTATCCAACTAGTCAAAAATACGGTCCAACTGGTCCAACTAGTCGGTCTGACCAAACTAGATTGAACCAGTGGTTTAAAGAGAAGAGAAAAGAGAAGGTATGATACATATAAGAATTTACATATATGTATATACATATAGCTTTATATGTATATATATATATATATATATATATATATATATATATATGAATGCATGTATGTATATAAGTATTTACATAGAAAATACACATATAAGGTAGAATGCATATATATGTAAAATATATGTATATTTGTATATATGCACATATATATATTATCAATATATATAAATATATATTTGAATATATATACATTGTATATATATGTATATATATAAATATATATGTATACATATATATTATTATGTAGATGTACACATACATACATACATACATATATATATGTGTGCGGATCCGCGGAGGATGTTAAAAAGATGTGGAATGAGTTCAAAGAAATATCTGTTGGTGGCGGGCCTTTACTACCATGTTTGGGAGGAAAGGAATGCGAGGAAACACCATGGAAAGTCTACTAGTGCAAATGTTATTGCTTTAAAAATTAGTAAATGCATTAGACGTAGACTAAATATTGAATAGATATGTGAGTTGTATTGCTGATTTGGGTGTATGGCGTTGGGCCTACATGTACTCTTGACCCCCTAATATTTTTTTAGGGGGATCGTCGGAATATATTTACCAGATTTCGATATATATATATATATATATATATATATATATATATATATATATATATATATTGATAAAATATATTTATACATATATATACAATGGATATATATATATATATCGATATAATATATATATGTATATATATTGATAATATATATATATATATATATATATATATATATATATATATATTTATGTATGTATGTATGTATGTATGTATGAATGTATACATCTATGCAACAATATATATATATATATATATATATATATATATATATATATATATATATAATGTTTATATATTTTAAATATATATATCTATATATATAAACAATATATATAAATATGTATACATATATAATATTCCCATTTCAACTGGTATGACCGGTCCAACCGCTAATTGCCTTTTATCATGGTGACCGGTTTGGTTTTTCTGATTCAATTTTTTTTGATGTCATGATGACATCATTTCCGGTCCAACCACTTCAACCACTCTAGTTGAACCCAACTCAATCAGGTCTGAGTCAGTACCGGTCCAACCACCAGTTCGGTTCTGAAAACATTGCTTTGAATGGCATGTTGACACATCTGATTAGCCTTTTTCCAATTAACATATGTAGTGTGATGTCCCCGGATTTTCTAAAACTTAATCGGATGTGTGACATCCAAATTGAAACCTCACCTCAGTGAGAATCCCAAATTAAACACCACACACTAGGCTAAGAAGAAGAAAATTAGAGGAAGTCAGAAGGAAACAATCAGTAGCACATGCACATGAACAATAATAAAACCATACAACACTTGTTCACCATTCAACATATAATTACAACATGAATTATTACAACATTTGATATTACATATTGAACAATAAACTTATACATATACATGTACTACCACTAAACAACAAGATCCAATGACAATAAGTCCACCTGTACATCAGCTCGCCATACAACTCTTAACTATCCTGGATCTTCAAGATCATATGTCCATAATCTAAACAAAAGTTTACATGTTGTACACGTCAGCACAATATTCAAGAATATTAACTGAGTATGCCTACGTGTCTTTTTATATACCTATCTTGGCAATAAGATAAAACTAATACTTGGCAACATTAAACAAATATAAGAAAAAGTGTATACTTGCACAAAGTTATTCATTAAAAAAAGAGAACACATGTTTTAGCATGAATTTCCATTATATGTAACGTTGATCAACCACATCCATTATTCTACCAAAGAGATTTAGTGCTCACATGTACTATTCTTCCAAAGAGATTTAGTACTTTCATACATGCACTATTCTACCAAAGAGATTTAGTGCTATCATATAATGGATCAGATATCTTATGTTTCATGTGTTCATAGCCATAAGTATGGAAAATCAAGTAAGATATCATACAAAAACAATCATTTCAATCAATACCATATGCCAGGTCTTTACTACCATATAACACACGCATATTGTATAATAAGCCAAGTAAGAGGTAATGGCGTACCTTCCAAAGAGATATTCCTGATCACATATTCCTCATATCATCTATATCTTGGTCGACCCCTGATTAAGACAAGATCATATGCACCATCATTAGGTTCTTGTCATCTTACATCTCTTCTTAACCCTAATTATATCCATTTTAGGGTTTACCTTAGTTCATTAGGATATGTGCATCATTACTTGCATTCTTGTCTTAGATTTGTCTTACGGATGTTGTTTTCCAGATCATTTCCTCATAATAAGGTTCAACATTTGAATATAAGGTTCCATATCATTTTATGCATATATTAACCCTAGATCATATTCATTAAGCATATTAGGGTTACAACCCATGTATTAAAGGTCAACTTCATATATAACGGATTTCATGTATAAACTGATCTCATATTTGCATATTATTTTCCAATTACTGATATGAACTTATTTTGTAATTTCATAATTTATTGAGCATGTATGTATTTATTGCATTTTATTTAGGGTTATTAGCCCTAAATTGACATTCTAAGAAAATTACATGATTTCGTGCATCAACATCAAAATATCTGACCTTATATGGATAACAAGTATGATTATAGACTTACTGACATTTTTCCATAATTTTATATCTTTATTTGATATTTATTACTCATGAAACAAGCATAATATATCTTACATGATATCACTGATATTAAAGCATCACAAGCCTTATATTATAGTTCCATGTTGTTCTACTCATTTGTTTTGAGAATTTTGGTACCTCATTCGTATTTTTCTGATAAGTGGGCTAATTTCTATGATTTATTCAAGAACTGAGCATTTTTTTTTAATTACCTTTTTGGACGAATGGCGAGTCGCCATGTGGCCACTTGGGCACGACCAACTCCTCTCACTGGGACCCAATCTGGATCCTACATTGGATCCACAGGTCATCTGATCCATTTACCCATGTCGGCTCTCCCTCTCTTTCTTGCTCGCGAGTCCGCGATCCCAGCGGAACTCTGGTTCTGCCTACGCCGCCACATGGCCTAGCTCTGGCGAGAAAGATGATGGAACGAGGATGCTCCATGCCATCTCCTTTGGCCTCCATCAGCTTCGGCAACCTTAGTTAGATTCTCTCGGCATCTCAGCTCCCTTGCTCGTGGCTCCATCCTTGTTGTTCACCAACTCGCCGTCATGGCCACCGTCGTGGAGGAGAAAAAGGGGAAACATGTCATCTACCACCGCTCTCACATCTAGGGATTCCAAAAGCTTCAGAGCACTCAACAAACTCGTATGTGCCCCCTGATTTTAGCTGTGATCACCTACTACCAGCCCTGAGCTCTGCCTTCATCTCCGGATAACCAGAGTTTGTTAGCCATGGAAGCATAACGAAAACCCTTAGTGCCTACCGCCTTGGACTCCCTTGACCTCGACCCTTCTTTCCCTCTCTTGTCTTCCTCTTATCTCCTCACTAAATCCATGTTCTACTCATGGCAGCCACCTGCTCGCTGCAAAGGAGAAGCAACTAAGGGACGAGGCTCGTTCTCTCTCGTCTCTTGGTCATTTGACATGCTCAAGGTGTTAAACAGTTCGTAAAGGGGAGGCAAGTCCAACTCCCTGATCACCTCTCCCCATCACCCCACGATCTTAGCGAGTGGTGTCCATGGTGGGCGCGGGTTCAGCTGTCCCACTACCTTGCTCTAACCGCAAGGTAGGAGACAAGCTAGCATCCCTCAAATCCTAATCCAAGGGTTAAAGGCCAGAGGGTGCTTAAGTGAATATGTGGCTTCACCTTTTCAAAGGCCACAATCACTGGATCGGAAATCTAAGGCCACAAGTTGGCCATGCGGACCCAGCCCAAAACCAACAGGTGTGACACAACCTTACTTAGGCTCAGCTAGCAAACTTAGGTCTATTAACCATCAAATATACACATTATTTACCCAATTTCAAACCTCAATAACTTCCTCTAGGAACATCCAATTGCCACCAAATTTAACACAACTTCCTCACTACTCAAGCTTCCTTGTGCATGAATTTGGTGTTAAAACTCAACTGTTAGGCCAGTCAATTAAATTCCTCAAATAGGTATAACTTATGGATCCAAAACATTATACAAACCTCAATCAACACTCCAACTTTACTAGAACACTTGGTATTCTCAAGAAAACTCAACATGCATGACTTCACTTGTGTCATTAGACATTTTAGGATTCTAAAAGTCCACTCCATCACATCCTACACACCTTAAAAGAAATTCCATCCTTGGAATTAAGCCAGAAACCACTTTGTCACATCATATACATCTTAAAAGAAATTTCGTCATCGAAATTGAGCCATACTCATACTCCAAGGAAAAACTAAGGATCTTCTTTCATATGCAAGAAACTATCTTACGTGCAACATATCCAAAAACAAAGCTCCATAATTATATCCACACCACTATTAGGATATTTTAAAACATATAAGGTGAATCACCCCTTCATAGAAGGCTCAAACAAGGGTTTAGAAACTCTAATTAGGTCATAACATATCTCATTGTTAGGGTTTCATCCTTATCTTTGCCCAAGAATTAGGGTTCTATCATCATATTACCATATTTTGAAGGAGTTAACTAAAGTTAACCCATCATACCAAGGTGTCATCAACATTTTATTGATGTAATTGTTAGAACATGTTCAACATTAACATATGCCTTTTAGGAGGGAGTTAGCAATAATTAACCCGCGTTATCCATCTAGATCATATCAAGGTGTTATAATCATTATGGTGTGCTAGCTGGCAAACTATATTTTCCATCTTTGTTAAGCACTAAGATTAACACCTCGTGTAACATGTTTCATTTATATGATCTTATTTCATTGCTCATAATAAATTACAAGACATACTAGTGATTTCATTACAAGATTAACCAACAATATTACATTATCATCATTACTCATGTATATGGTTAACAATAATTAACCCGCGTTATCCATCTAGATCATATCAAGGTGTTATAATCATTATGGTTTGCTAGCTGTCAAACTATATTTTCCATCTTTGTTAAGCACTAAGATTAACACCTCATGTAACATGTTTCTTTTATATGATCTTATTTCATTGCTCATAATAAATTGCAAGATTTACTAGTGATTTCATTACAAGATTAACCAACAATATTACATTATCATCATTATTCATGTATATAGTTAACCATCTATGCATTGATATCTATTAAACCATATCTTGGTTTCCATCTTATCATGTCTATATATCACGTCTCAAGATTAGATCACATCTTACATATATTATATCATGGTTGTGATAACAAACTTATACAAGTGGCTTCTTAAAACATATATCAAAACTTTATCTAGTCCAACTTAGATTCTCCTAACCCATATCATGAGGGTAGTGCCATGCTCGGTCTCTCTGAGCTAACTCAACTCTATGAGTATCTCATATGCAAAAACTTATCTTTCCTCTCTTATCTAGGATTCTCAGATTACCTCATTGGCACTCGTAATAGCCTTACAAGCTCAAGCCACATAAGCACAAACCAAAACATGCTATGACATACTCTTATCAGCTCTATACCCATGAAAACTATTTCTCAACTCTCTTTCTCTTATATACACACCACTAGATTCCTATATGGGAACCACCAACTCGAGCATGAGGTTGTACAAAAACTAACATAGCTACCTCCTCTAGGGTCTTGGGCTCTCTCCCTCAGCCAGATGACAGACCCTCATATTCATGCTTGCATATGCACACATATAACAAGCCTCTCTCTATCTATACGGTTTGGTCCTCCCAAGGACATCTAGGGTTCAAGAAAATTATTGGAATCATACATAGAGCGACTCAACTAAATCACTCAGGAGTAATCTAGTTTAGGACATATCATATCACATATTTCTCATCATTCTCATATCTTGGAGTTTAGGTTCTCTGACCTTGTCCCTTTGGGTCTCACTCTCTCTAGAGTTAACCCTGAAACGAGTCCTAACACTAGAGGTCCTCCTTCAGAAAAGAGATTGAGGCTCATGCTGACTCACAACCTTATCTTAACATATCTTATCTTATCTCAGAAAAGAACACATACTTTCATCATCGAAGCCTATCTCAAATCCTCAAACTGAACCTTAATCCTCAAAGCAAACATAGATCATCATAACCATTTTATATCATATCTATAAATCTTAGATCATCATCTAATCTTATTTCATCTATTCCATCTATCACATATTCTAACAAGGCTCTAGACATCTAATCTAGAACTATTCTCTCTTCTAGACTAATGTCATACACTTTCACTTAGGTTGCATGGCCACCTCCTACTCGTACATGTGTGGGGACACATTTTTGTAATACCTATATATAATAAAATATTATATAGTTTTTCTCCGATAAAACAAGTGTTAGAGAAAACTATTGAGGTTCGATCCGATTGGAATCCAAAAACAAATCCACAAAATGAGTGTCCCACACATAGTAGAGAATATAGAGCCGTGAAAACTAGTGAAACAATGATAATAGGGTATAGACTAGTGTAGCTACTCTAGACAATGAGTGCCATATGTCTTGGGTTTCTCTTCCCTTGATGCACATCATTTCCAAATAATGCAACGTCCCATACCATTGCACTATAAGGAAAGAACGACATCTAAGGACCTACTATAGAACAAGCACCAATCTAGACCTAGTTCTCAGACATCTAGGTGCTAACCTAGATGCTAGGTCAGATCTAGTCTCTAAAAGATGACTAATCTAACCCTAAAGATTATTAAGTTCAAGGTTCTTTAGTTTTGAGTTGCATAATGAGCAAATGTCAGGCTTTGCTATTGTTCCTGCTCTGATACCACCTGTGATGTCCCCGAATTTTCTAAAACTTAATCTGATGTGTGACGTCCAAATTGAAACCTCACCTCAGCGATAATCCCAAATTAAACACCACACACTAGGCTAAGAAGAAGAAAATGAGAGGAAGTCAGAAGGAAACAATCGGTAGCACATTCACATGAACAATAACAAAACCATACAACACATGTTCACCATTCAACATATAATTACAACATGAATTATTACAACATTTGATATTACATATTGAATAATAAACTTATACATATACATGTACTACCACTAAACAACAAGATCTAAAGACAACAAGTCCACATGTACATCAGCTCGCCATACAACTCTCAACTATCCTGGATCTTCAAGATCATATGTCCATAATCTAAATAAAAGATTACATGTGGTACATGTCAACACAATATTCAAGAATATTGTACTGAGTACGCCTACGTGTCTTTTTATATACCTCTCATCATATCTTGGAAATAAGATAAAATTAATACTTGGCAACATTAAATGAATATAAGAAAAATCGTATACTTGCTCAAAGATATTCATTAACAAAAGAGAACAAATGTTTTAGCACAACTTTCCATTATATGTAATGTTGATCAACCACATGCACTATTCTACCAAAGAGATTTAGTGCTCACATGTACTATTCTACCAAAGAGATTTAGTACTTTCATACATGCACTATTCTGCCAAAGAGATTTAGTGCTATCATATAATGGATCAGATATCTTATGTTTCATGTGTTCATAGCCATAAGTATGGAAAATCAAGAAAGACATCATACAAAAATAATCATTTCAATCAATACGATATGCCAAGTCTTTACTACCATATAACACATGCATATTGTATAATAAGCCAAGTAAGAGGTAATGGTGTACCTTCCAAAGAGATATTCCTAATCACATATTCCTCATGTCATCTATATCTTGGTCAATCCCTGATTAAGACAAGATCATATGTACCATCATTAGGTTCTCATCATCTTACATCTCATCTTAACCCTAATTATATCCATTTTAGGGTTTACCTTAGTTCATTAGTATATGTACATCATTACTTGCATTCTTGTCTTAGATTTGTCTTACTGATGTCGTTTTCTAGATCATTTCCTCATAATAGGGTTCAACATTTGAATATCATGTTCCATATCATTTTGTGCATATATTAACCCTAGATCATATTCATTAAGCATATTAGGGTTACAACCCATGTATTAAAGGTCAACTTCATATAAAATGGATTTCGTGTATAAACTGATATCATATTTACATATTATTTTCCAATTATTGGTATGAACTTATTCTGTAAATTTC
Source organism: Alisma plantago-aquatica (assembly GCA_963693085.1). Taxonomy (NCBI): domain Eukaryota; kingdom Viridiplantae; phylum Streptophyta; class Magnoliopsida; order Alismatales; family Alismataceae; genus Alisma; species Alisma plantago-aquatica. The sequence goes on along the minus strand of OY856409.1, from coordinate 1,150,170,246 downwards.
ATAATTTATTGAGCATGTATGTATTTATTGCATTTTATTTTGGGTTATTAGCCCTAAATTGACATTCTAAAGAAATTACATGATTTCGTGCATCAACATCAAAATATATGACCTTATATGGATAACAAACATGATTATAGACTTACTGACATTTTTCCATAATTGTATATAATTATTTGATATTTATTACTCATGAAACAAGAATAATACATCTTACATGATATCACTGATATTAAAGCATCACAAGCCTAATATTATATTTCCATGTTGTTCTACTCATTTTTATGAGAATTTTGGTACCTTATTTGTATTTTTCTTATAAGTGGGCTAATTTCTATGATTTATTCAAGAACTGAGCATTTTCTGATTAATTACCTTTTGGACAAATGGCGAGTCGCCACGTGGCCACTTGGGCGCGGCCAAATCCTCTCACTGGGACCCGATCCAGATCATGCGTTGGATCTACTGGTCATCTGATCTGTTTACCCGGGTCGGCTCTCCCTCTCTTTCTTGCTCGCGAGTCTGTGAGCCCAGCGAGACTACTTCCACCTACGCCGCCGCAGGGCTCAGCTTCGGTGAGAAAGATGATGGCACCAGGATGCTCCCTACCATCTCCTTTGGCCTCCATCAGCTTCAGCAACCTCAGTTAGATGCTCTAGGCATCTCAGATCCCTTGCTCGCGGCTCCATCCATATTGTTCACCAACTCGCCGTCATGGCCCCCGTCGTGGAGGAGAAAAAGGGGAAACATGGCATCTACCAACGCTCTCACATCTGGGGCTTCCAAAAGCTTCATAGCACCTCCACAAACTTGTTTGTGCCCTCTTATTTTAGTTGTGATCACCTACTACCAGCCCCGAGCTCCGCCTTCATCTCTGGCTAACTAGAGTTCGTTAGCCATGGAAGCTTAACGACAACCCCTAGAGCCTGCCACCTTAGACTCCCTTGACCTCTACCCTTCTTTCCCTCTCTTGTCTTCCTCTTATCTCCTCACTAACTCCATGTTCTACTCATGGAAGCCACCTACTCACTGCAAAGGGGAAGCAGCTAAGGGTCGAGGCTCGTTCTCTCTCGTGTCTTGGTCATTTGACATGCTCAAGGTGTCAAACAGTTCGTAAAGGGGAGGCTAAGTCCAACTCCTTGATCACCTCTCCCCATCACCCCACGATCTTAGCAAGTGGTGTCCAGGGTGGGTGTGGGTTCAGTTGTCCCACTACCTTGCTCTAACCGCAAGGTAGGAGACAAGCTAACATCCCTCAGATCCTATTCCAAGGGTTAAAGGCCATAGGGCGCTTAAGTGAATCTGTGGCTTCACCTTTTCAAAGGCCACAAGTTGGCCACGCGGACCCAACCCAAAACCAACAGGCGTAACACAGTTTGACTTAGGCTCAATTAGCAAACTTAAGTCTATTAACCATCAAATATACACATTATTTACCCAATTTCAAACATTAATAACTTCCTCTAGGAACATCCAATTGCCACCAAATTTAAACCACAACTTCCTCACTACTCAAGCTTCCTTGTGCATGAATTTGGTGTTAAAACCCAACTGTTAGACCAGTCAATTAAATTCCTCAAGTAGGTATAACTTATGGATCCAAAACATTATACAAACCTTAATCAACACTCCAACTTTACTAGAACATTTGGTATTCTCAAGACAACTCATCATGAATGACTTCACTTGTGTCATTAGACATTTTAGGACTCCAAAATTCCACTCCATCACATCCTACACACCTTAAAAGAAATTCCATCCTCGGAATTAAGCCAGAAACCACTTTGTCACATGTAGTTTCTGATTTTGGATCAAAACAGAAAAGGCTATGATAGAAACCTCTAAAGCAGTATAGACTATTTTCTTCAAGCAATGATAATAAGATCCATCAAACTATTTAATTTTTGTTACATCGGGAAAAGGAATTTGTGACACTATCAAAACCATAACTACGTGATTATTTGAAGTTGATGGAATCACATTCATTAAAGATGTTTCAAAATCATTCATGTTAGTTCCCATAGAAGATGAATACTCTTAAATTTGTTTTTCTAAAAGGAGTAAAAAATGATTATACCAAACCATGATGTCACTGAGAAGTTTATGATATACTGTCTTTAAGAGTATTTATGTGGCTCTCGAGTGAAGAATGTCACTGCAATAGACGAAGAGGGTGAATACTCTCCCTGTATGTAACAATTTTTTCCCAATATGAAGTGTGCACATGCAACTCACTATGACGAATGGATGAAGTTGATCGTTCATGTAGAATTCAGACTAATGTTGTATAGTAGGAAAAATAGAGAAGAAATGAGAGTATTATTGTTCTTATTAATATAATGTTCGCTGCACCATTGTTAAATAGAAACAATAGATGGATAAGCAAAGAGTGCATTGAAGTTAGTGATCCCAACTGTCAATGCTTCGAAACCAATTAAACAAATAGACACATTGAAGAGATTCCTCATGTGTAAAAATTCATCGAGTAAGTGAAGTGGAAAATGTAACATTCCAAATTCTAAGTAATTTAATATATACAATTTTATCCTTGTGAGGCCTAAAACAAATACATGACACATGCAAAATTAGATTTGATGATCTATAGGCGCATTTTGAGCCCATTAATCACTCATAATCACTCTTTGGAAAAATAATATCTATCTTTTTAAATAGATATTATTAAATTCTAAAACTTGGTCAGAATGTATTTTTCATTATTTCGGTAATATAAATATTTTTCTAAATATAATGGTTCTTATCTATCAGAAAATTGATACCAAATGAAATTTTCTCCAAGGGCAATGTGTAGACAATGACTACTACATGAGAGACACACTTTAATCCCAAAAAGCAGTCTCGTTCGAATGCTCATATGTGAGTGGAAAGTATCATGAGATGGAGGAGTCTACTCAACCTTGGAGCCCTCGCTAGAGCTCGACATTGAGTCTAGATTTCAAAGGCGATACAAAAATCTAGAGAAGACATCACACTCGCAGACACTAAAAGGAAGAGGAAGGTGAAAAGGGATAGCCAGATCTGGATTTCTAGACATACAAACTCAAGGAGGAGATTCACAAAATAGAGGAAAGGAAAGAAAAATATTAGAAAGTTGGTATGTAATCTGTCATATTTAAGATGAATGACCCAAATCTTCTAGAAAGAGATAATCTTGAAAAGCTTGAATCCTTTAACTTAGACATCCGATCATAGAAAATAAGGTGTCCTTGAAAAGATATTGAAGAGTATATTATTATTAAAATGCTATTGAAGGATGTTTAGATGTTTAAATGGATTAAGATTTAATAGAAGAAACTATGTATATGATGAAGGTGTTTATGCAATAGATTGTGATGTATGAATTTGAGGAGATAAGTTCATGTGATCTACTCTGAATTCTAAAACACAAAATCAAGATCTAATCTTAGTGTTTTGATTAATATTTTATTATGATGAGTTTACTCATTACAGTTAGCATGGTAATTCGAGTCATCAAACAATCTTAGTGTTTTGATTAATATTTTGTAAATAATATTTGAAATTTTATTTTGATATATGTCTCACTAAAAATTGTTTTGTTTGATTTTACATGATAATTACCTATTATGAGAACTTAATGTTAGAAAAGTTAGGTTGTGATGTTAATTTAGGTGGTTAAGAAATTTATGATATTAGTAATGAGTAATTGATCATATACTATGAGAATTCATGATCGTATCCAATTTTATTAGAGGATGGTATCATGTTTATGATACATAAAGAAATCCCAACATAAATTAGAAGACCTAGAAAGACTATTAGGATAATCTAGGATTTTTGGATATAATTTGATGTATCCATCGTGTTCATTTTAAGGAAAGTTAATGTTTGACCATAACCTAAAAGAATATTTGGATTTTTTGCAGTAGTAGGTACATGGACCATGTATAATGAATTTCATTATTATTATGCTTCAACCTACACCTTTATCAAAAAGTAACTTAGAGATTAAGTTACTTTCATACATTTAGTTATTAATCTTTAGCTCATATCCCATAATGCTTTTAATAATCATGCTTTATTCAGATAATGTTATGTTGTGAGGATATCATATTATATGTTTTTGTTATATAAGCAACTTTAATATAATTAGTATTTATTCAGATAAATTCATTTCTCAAGCCTTTAGACATAGATGTCGTATATCAGACATCAAAATTTCATTAATTCATCTATTAAATAAGAGTTTTGGATTGAAATTTCAGTCACATAAATAAACATATATATTTCACATTTTATATTTAGATTAGTCATTGTGAGTAGTCATGATTTGGTTCCTCGTACCTAATAAGAGTCTCAGATCCAATCTCAATTATTTAGTAATTGAGATAGATATTTAGATTAAATTCCAAATTTAAGAGCAGAGATTCAGATTCAAATTCAATTCATGTTTAGTTATCAATATTTCATTTCAGTATAAAATTAGTTTCAATTCAAAATTCAATAATTTCATATTTAAGATAATTAATTCAAAACCTTCACATAAGACATTATATAATAAGTCCTCATTCAATCAATCTCTATATGATATAGAGGAATATGTTGCTAATTCATAGGAGTGTTTACTCCAACTGAGAGATACTTTGGTACCCATTTAGGGCGTACTCATGCCAATTCAGAGACACCTTGGTTTCATTGAGAGGCATGTAGTGCCGATTCAGTGGTACTTTGGTACCAATTGATGGTGTGGATACACCAATTTAGGAGGACTTATTGTATAATGGTTGCCACAAATCAGATAATAGACATAAATAAATGACACGTCAATACAGTAGAAGTTTACAACTTTCATATATTAGTTTACATTTTAGTTATAGTATATTCATATTTATATTTTTAGAAATTCAATACCACTTACTCTAACCTAGGTTTCACTTTGTGTAAGGATGGGGACAAGATGTCTGCAGAAACTAATCTTTAGGAAGATCATTCAAGATAAACAACTGATCAACAATTTTACGAGAGGTTTTCTTGGGGGGGCGTCATTTACACAATCCAAAATATTAAGATAGAGTACATGTTTTATCTTCATGTGTATGGCTTTTTATACAATTTAATGTAATAATATTTCTTTTGCTGAGAATTTATGAGAATCTATTTCATACATAATCTATAATGGTTCTTATCTAGCGTTATTGTAATGCTTATAATGTTGTTAACACTCCCCAGTTTATTTTTTTTGCTTCGGCTCATGTGATATGAAAATAGGAGTGTTACAATGTGGTATCAGAGCAATAATGTAGATGATCTTCAGGAAAATCCTCATTCTTATTCTAAATTATTATAGTAGAATCCTAGATAGACTAAAAAATATAGTGAGGTTGATAGTTAGTAACTTTTGCTACAAAGATTTGGTAAAGATATTAGAATCCAAGCTAGATGTCTAGTCCATGATAGAATTTGAGATATTTAGTGAAGTCATATGTGTCTAGCCTTTAGATACTAAGTGTTAATTGTAGATATTCCTATAAGATGACCCATCTATTTTCAATGGTGTGTGGTCTGATACACATATCTTATGAAATTTCAGAGGAAATGTCATGACATCAAAATCTTTATGATGTTTGTCTCACCCTTTTGAGTGCATGTGGTATTGGAATGTGTGACTGAGTTGTGAATATAAGTATAGGCCATCTTCAGGTATATATGTTTCTGGTATATATTAGGAGATGCCCAGGGATGTAGTTGATATTAAGAGCCTCAAATAGACAGTGACTTTAACCTAATGGCATTAGGAGTACATTGAGTTCCACTATCCATAAAAGTTTTAACACCTCATGAAAGATAAAAGACAGATATTATTCTTGAGCTTAGAAAAGAATAAAGGCACAAGATAATGACTATGAGAAGTAATGTGCATTATAGAACCTCGTAGCTTATGTTATTGAGGTATCTTCTAAAGTAAATATGTGTCACTAAAGAACTTTACCACTAAAATTAACGAGAATAGATTTTTTTGACTATAAATGAAGGTTAACTTAGAGTAAGTTCTATTTAGAGGTGAAACTTGAACTATAACAATCAATAGTATATCTTACAAGATGGTTTTGTTTGAACTGTTTGATCTTCCCTACTATATGTCTTTGGGGTAATGGATATCCCTTGACCCAACAAGTCATACTTAGAATTCATAATGGAATTCATGTGACTTATTTCAAGGGATGCTGAGAAAATATTGAATGTCTTAGGTGATAAAAAAATCTTTATGAGAAGGAATTTTTTTAGTTAACCTAGAAAAATCATGAATGTAAGATTGTTCCTGTTAATGAGTTACATCCAAAGAATTTTATCAGAATTTGAATTTTTTTAAAGAGGTCAAATATGAATAGTATATATAAGATGAATGATTTAGTACAAATTAGTCCATAAAGTTGGTTCAACATATGGTGGATCCTTATAAAGGACATAGAATATTTTTTAGTGCTGATATTTCAAAAAAAAGAATAGAAAGGTATGAGATCACAATGTAGTAATACATAATTGTAGTACATAGAGATGAAAGTTAGTAAGGTTATAACTATGAACTTCAGAATTCATATAGAAGTAAGAGGTCTAGAGATTAAATGATGTTCAGGAGGTGAAAGATGTCATAAATATAGTTAATGATAGTGAAACCTTGAGGTGGGTAGCCTCACATTCATCTTAGATGAATTTTGAGGATGAAATCTCCAAAAAGGTTGGTAGAATTATAACATCCCAAATTCTAAGTAAGTTATAATATACAATTTTATCATTATGACGCCCAAGACAAATATATGGCACATATACAAAATTAGATTTGATGATCAATAAGTGCATTTTGAGCCCATTAGTTGTTTGTAATCACAATAGGGGTAATGTGGTATTTTTGCTATCAATGTATGTTAATTAATTATATAGAAAAATATATATTATCCTGAGAAATACATTCTAACCAAGTTTTAGAATTTAATGATGTCCATATAAAAAGATATATATATTTCCAAAAAGTGATTACGAGTGATTAAAAAATATATTAAATGATTGCATTTTACAATTCTAAGACCTTGTGTATATTCTTATATAAATACATGGTAGTTGTCAAAGTTTTATGATTTTTGATTAACGTTAGATAAGGAAATAACTTCAAGAAAGATGAGAATATGTGTCGTGAATAACTAGATAAATCAAATTATGAGAGATATGATAAATGTGTTTTTTTAGATTAAATGACAATAATAAAGTAGAATTTAAAATTATAATCAAACATGATAAGAGTGAGATTCCTGGATTTTAAAAAAAAAAGGGATATAGTGGTCTTAAGAATAATACCATTATATTTTGAGTGACATTGATTACTTTTTATTGCTAATTGGGAACATATTTACTTCTTTTAAAGAATGGAAGAAGTATGGAAAGTTTTCTTGGAAAGTATAGCATGAATTTTGGGTGTTTATTTTGACAAAGTAAATAAATTCTGAAACTATATAAGATTGTTATATTCATTGTCAAATTTAAATAGTATTACTTATTTAGTGGTTGATATCTAGTAATACAAAAACTATGATTTGAAAATAGAAGTGGAGTGGAAAAAAAATTCTTGTATTTTTTGGATATTTTCTTGTGGAGAAATAATGGGTCAAACCAAACCAATGAATTATGTGATATGACTTAATGAAAAAGAAATATAGATCCATCCGTTGTTATACATCTTGGTCTACGATCATCCACCATAAATTTGTGGTCTTATGTGAGATAAGTAAAATATGAATAAAGGAAACTTTAATGAGATCTAAACTACCATGTATGTGAGTCTAAGGATAATATATTTCACCAAATCATAGTCCATCAGGTATTCAGTTGAATATGACGATAAATATATATAACCTCATAGGCTTATGGAGTTCATTTGATTTTTTAACTTAGGTTGTTTTGTATAACAAGAAAATGTTCTCTCTAATGTTTAGACCTTATATAAATGTTAGAAAAGTTAAATAGACTTTAAAAATTAATGAAAAGAACATGTGTATAATTCTTGGGGTCAATACATTATGATGGGTACCATGGACACAATTGAAAAGGAAGGATAATATTAAAAGTCATTGGTTTTGTTTTTATTCCCTTATGTGTGAATGAACAAAGTCCAACTTTTAAATAACATGGTCAATCACTCAATAGTGTGGGTGTTCAAGTTAAGGAAACATGGTCGATAGTGGGGACATCTGATCCATTATGACCAAAACCAATTGAATTAAATAATTAAATACTAAAAGGAAAGAGATAACACCCTCCTTCCTTGCAGAGAAAGGATGATTGTGGGAAGTTTTGATTCCAATTAAGAATTGGTTTCCAATCAAGACACATAGTTTAAAGTAGAAGGATCTAGAACACATAACAATGATGTATTATAAAACATGAGGCATAGGATATCACATATTTTTTGAAGTATCTTCCTTTGTTTTCAATAAAAAGGGTGTAATAAAGAAGTCTTCTCCACGAGTTATGTCTAGACAATGATTGCCACATGGGAGACTCTCTTTATTCCCAAAAATGAGTCTCATTTGAAGGCTCATAAGTGAGTGGCAAGTATCATGGGATAATTATAGAGGAGTCTATTCGGCCATAGAGCCCTCACTAGAGCTCAAAGGCTTGTCCATAGCACAAACTAGGGAAACATCACACTCGCAGACACAAAAGGAAAAGGAAGGTGACAAGGGCTAGCCAGATCTGGGTTTCTAGACATGCAAATCTAAGGAGGAGATTCGCCAACTAGAGGAAAGGATAGAGAAAAATAGAAAGTTGAGATGTAACCGGTCTTATTTAAAATGAATGACCCAGATCTGCTAGGCAGAGGTAATCTTGATTAGCATGTATCTTTTAGCTTAGACATCCAATCATGGAAAATAAGGTGCGTTGAAAATATATTAAAGAGTAGATTATTATTAAAAGACTATTTTGAGGATATTTATATGTTTAATAGGCCAAATATTTAATAGAAGAAAAATATATGATGATGGTGTTTATGAAATAGATTGCGATGTCCAAATTTGAGGAGATAAGTTCATGTGATCTACTCTAGATTCAACAACACTAATACAAGATCTGATCTTGGTGTTAGGATGAATATAATTTATCATGATGAGTTTACTCATTAGAGTTACTATGGTAATTCAATTCATCAAACAATTAGATAAAACTAGTATAGAATCTTTGCAATTTTATTTTGATATTGTCTCACTAAAATATTGTTTCGTTTGAGCTTGGAAGAAAATTACCTATTTTTTGAATTTAATGTTAGGCCATGATGTTAATTAAGGTGGTTAAGAAATTGATGATATTTGTAATGATGTAAATGTGTAGAGATCATATATTATGTGAATTCATGATCATATATGATTTTATTAGAGGATGGCATCATGTTAATGATATATAAAGAAATCCCAACAGAAATTTGAAGACCTAGAAAGTATATTAGGGTATTCTAGTATTTTTGGATATAATTTTGATACATGCATCATGTTCATTTCTAGAAAAGCTAACGCTTGACCATAACCGAAAAGTATATTTGGATTTTTTATCTTAATAGGTATGTGGTCCACGTCCAATTAATTTCATTATTATTATGCTTCAGCCTACACCTTTCTCACAAAGTAACTTAGATAGTAAGTTACTTTTAGAAATTCAATTATTAATCTTTAGCTCATATCCCATAATGCTTTTAATAATCAAACTTTGGTCAAATAACATTATGTTGTGAGGATATCATATTATAGGCTTTTGGTATTTAAGTTACTTAGTATTTATTTAGATCAATTTATTTCTCAAGACTTTAGACATAGATGTCATATATTAAACACCAAAATTTAATTAATTTATGTATTGAATTAGAATTTTGGATTAACATTTCATTCACATAAATAAATATCTATATTTCACATATATATATATATATATATATATATATATATATATTACTCATTGTGAGTAGTAATAAATTGGATCCTCATTCCTAATAAGAGTCTCAAATCCAATCTCAGTTATTTAGTAATTAATATAGAGATTTAGATTTAGATTTAGAGTTTATATTTAGATTAAATTCCAAATTTAAGAGCAGAGATTCAGATTCAGAATTCAGTTCATGTTAAGTTATCAGTATTAAATTTTAGTGTAAGATACATTCCAATTAAGAATTCAGTAATTTCATATTTAAGATAATTAAATTGAAACCTTCGAATAAGACATTATATGATAAGTCCTCATTCAATTAGTCTCAGGATGATTTAGGGGAATCTTTTTCCTGATTCATAGGAGTGGTTACTTCATTTGAGAGATACTTCGATACCAATTCAAGGCGTACTCATGGAAATTCAGAGACACCTTGGTGTCAATCAGAGGCATGTAGTGTTGATTCAGAGGTACTCTGGTACAAATTTAGGGCATAGGCACACCAATTCAGGGAGACTTATTGTATAATGGTGGCCACAAATTAGATAAATGACATAAATAAAAGACACATCAATATAGTATAAGTTTACAACTTTCAGATATTTGTTCATCTTTTAGTTATAGTATACTCATGTTTATCTTATTAAAAATTTAATACCACTTACTCTAACCTAGGTTTCCCTTTGTGTATGGTTGGGGATGAGATGTTCATAGATACTAATATTTAGGAAGATGATACAAGATAAAGAACTGATCAACAATTTTAAGAGAGGAAGTAGGCCATGTCCATTGAATTTCATTATTATTATGCTTCAACCTACACCTTTCTAACAAAGTAACTTAGAGATTAAGTTACTTGCAGACATTTAGTGATTAATCTTTAGCTCATATCCTATAATGCTTTAAATAATCAGACTTTTTTCAGATAATGTTTTGTTGTGAGGATATCATATTATAGATTTTTGGTATTTAATCTACTTTCAAATACTTAGTATTTATTTAGATCAGTTTACTTCTCAAGGCTTTAGACATATGTGTCATATATCAAGCATCAAAATTTAATTAAGTCATCTATTAAATAAGAGTTTTGGATTAAGATTTGTTCACATATATAAGAATGTAGGTTTCACATTCTAGATTTAGATTACTCATTGCGAGTAGTCATAAGTTAGATCCCCATACCTAATAAGAGTCTCAGATCCAATCTCAGTTATTTCTTAATTAAGGTAGAGATTCAAATTTTGATTTATAGTTCAGATTTATATTAAATTCCAAATTTAAGAGTAGAGACCCATATTGAAATTTAGAATTCAGTACATGTTTAGTTATTGGTATTTAGTTTCAGAAAAAGATAATTTCAAATTCAGAATTCAATAATTTTAGATTTAAGTAATTAAGTCAAAACTTCACATAAGATATTATATGATAATTCCTTATTCATTTCATTCTGGGATGATTCGGAGGCATCATTTGCCAATTTAGAAGAGTGTTTACTCCAGTTGAGAGGTACTTCGGTACCAATTTAGGGTGTAGTCATGCTAATTCACAGACACCTCTATGTCATTCAAAGGCATGTAGTGCCAATTTAGAGGTACTTTGGTACCAGTTCAGGGCATAGATACACAATTTTAGGAAGACTTATCATATAATGGTGGCCGCAAATCGAATAAAAGACATAAATAAAATATGCATCAATTCAGTATAAATTTACAACTTTCAGATATTAGTTCAGCTTTCAGATCTAGTATATTCATATTTATCTTATTAGAAATTCAATGCCACTTACTCTAACCTAAGTTTCCCTTTGTTGATTGTTGGGGATGAGATGTTTGTAGGTACTAATCTTTAGGAATATCATTCAAGATAAATGACTGGTCAATAGTTTTAAGAGAGGTTTGCTTGGTGGGGCTTCATTTACATGATTTGAGATATTAAGACAGAGTACATGTTTTAGCATCATGTGCATAGGCTTTTTATACAATTTGACATAACAACATTTCTTTTGCTGAGAATTTATTTCGTACATTGTCAATAATGGTTCCTATCTATCATTATTATAATGCATGTCATGTTAGATAACACTCCCCAGTAGCAAAACTTCTTTTTTCTTCCGCTCATGTGATATGAAAATTGGAGTGCTACAAAAAGCCTTTTTGGGGCCCCACCAATACAAGGATCTCTAATACGTCAAATTCACACACCCCTATGTGTGGGACACAATATGTGTCAATGTGCCCAGCTAAAGGTTTTCTGGACGGGCGCGACTCGGCCCAAACCCGCTTGGGATGCCCCATCATGTGTATGCATAGCACATATTCTCTTTTGTTCCTCAAGTAACTTATGAATAAGAATCCATAAAAAAGAGGGATTCTATGACCTCATCCATGTGTAACTAAAGATTTATCTTTTGACTTTAAAATACACATTTCTACATCACTCTTCTCATTAGGATTGAGGAAGAATGGGGAACCCACATGTATCAAATTAAATTAGTGTACACTAATATTTTATTGCAAAATAGATTGATTAGTTTTATAGATTTGATATATATAAACTAGAAACTTTGAGATCAAAATAAGTAGGAGATAAGAATAAATAGAGTTAAAAATTAAAATACATAGTTTATGATCAACATGCATTAACTTAGAGAAATTGACACTTTGTTGTAGGAAACATGTATTCTTCTCTTCTAGTTCATTCAATCATTAATATATAAACAGATCACTCTCACATCATCATATAATGATACTGATATGGCTTAACAAAATTAGGTATCTCTACTCAACAATTCATGCTATCAAAAGTGAGTGGAATGTGACTATATACCAGAGTAATACATGAGAAGAATTTTTGCTCGTAATAATCAACAAGGACTCCAATGACCCCCACTTTTGAGTACCTCCAACTAAGAGAGACTATAAAGTCAAGAGATGAAGCCTAAATTTCCAGGATCTGTATTCAACAAATAATAAATAATAATCAACATTTTTGTTAATTGAACAAATATTATTTATGATATGTATAATGAGATTCCTCTGAGGAGTTACATGCATTTTCAAAGATACAAACATCTATAATAGATACGTACTAAGATTTCTAATGAATTAATCCTCCAGATATCTTTAACCATGTGTTCTTTTTAGTTCTAGCTTCTAGATATCCACACCTTCAAATAATATATATTGATAAACCTAAAACACTGATAAACAAAAATGCAGATTAGTATATCCATATACTATATGTGTGGTGTAACAAACCAAAACTTAGAATCTTACCCTATTTCATGATTAGAAATTGAGTAAGAATGTTTTCTTAGATTTGAACAAACAAGGGCAATAATTAAAATATATTTACCCAATGACTTAGTTATGTGCAATCATGTAAATAAAATCATAAAATGTGTTACATATATTTTCTTTACTAACATACAGCTAAATAAAAATAAATAACATTCTTTGGGAGTAACAATTGGTAATTCCATGTCCATAAATATTTATAAAAAATTTATTTAAATACATATGGAAATAATAGACTATATATTTAAATGTGGAATTTCATGTAAAAAATATAAGACGACTCTTGGAAACAATGTAAAGATAATAAAGATATAATATTTTGATGAATATAATGGTAATGAGATAAATGTGATGCCACACCACGCTAAATGATGTTACTCAAAACAAAACATGTGATTGATTGCTAATTAACCACATATCCAGAAAAGAGGGTAAATTAAAACTAATTAAACATTTACATAAAGGTCCAACTTCCTTCATAAGATCATATAGCATACCATGTATGTAATGTGGCCTCATCCACGACCTATATACAAAAGCATATTGTTCCACATATATACATGCCAAAAATTCAACTCGATATACATATCATCTACAAAAGATCCCCTTCCCAGACTTGAGAGTATAGGAAGAGTCTAGGACACTACTAACTACTTGCCAACCTTCTGCTCCTACTGCTCTTTGAGCTACTCTTCTTCACTTCCATGAACTTAACCACGTCACTGATGATCACCTAAATAGATGTGATGACCGACAAGGTGAGACACATGTCCCAGCAAGATATATAACTCTCAACAACAGTTATTGATTATAGCAAGTTATATAATATTAAATAGATATAGTAGATTAATTAGACTAAACAAGTTAAGTCGACATGCATATCAAAAAGTATGATTACCAAGGTATATAGAGGAATAGATAAAACTATCATTTACTAACATTTGACTACTCTTTCTGCATTATATACCAACTATCAGTATAAGAATCAAGGCAAGGGTTAACATCCAATGCGAAGTGCATTCAAACCTAGCAGATATGCTACATGGCTTGTTTAAATCTTTTATTAAGTCCAAGGGGGTTTGAGGTATACCTCCCAGACTCCAACTAACCATAGTGAAGTGTTATTCAGTTTCGTACAAGATCTAGGAGATCTAGAATACTATGATCTCCCACCTCAGTTAGTATGAGACAACCATAGTGACATACCATTTCAACTGCCCGCAGTGACATATAATAAAGTTGCCACACCTAATCAACCTTTGGTATATAGGTCACGACACGAGAAACTAGGGTATAAAAAACCCTATCATTCGACAACTGTCCTCAATCACATAATATATATAAATATACAAGATGACCTCAACCACTCTCAATTCAAGGCATGACCGCAACCATCCTCCATAACCTTGGAATTAGGATGTCAAGGATGTACACTCCCTGAACCTACACATACTCAACAATATGCAAATCTAAGTTTACCTTAGGAATACTCATTTCCCCATCTAGCAAGTCCTGACACTGGAATGGCTCTATGGCACAAGGCACTACATGATTAGGGTTTAACTTGATTATTTAATGTCAATTAGGTGAGTTAAGGCTACACCAATCAAGTTACACAGAAACCCTAAAAGAGTTCTACAAAAGCATGGGTATGTTACAACTCTAGAAGATATGAAACATATGAGCTATAATTCTTATCACATCATCATATGATACCAATCCTTGTTACATCATGAAGAGGACAACACCACCATTAGGGCTCAACCATGTCTAAAGGTCAGTAAGACCATTACATCATTCACTGCCAGAATATCATTATCTTTCCATACCTTATAACAAGGCTAAAAAAACCATCATCATACATACGACACATAAGTTTGACATAATATTGCATTTAAGAGCTATGATGTTCATATGACAACATATTAGTGTTGAAACTACATTTGGAGAGTATTCCTTCATCACTCTAATAATATAAGGAAGCTAAGGATGATTAACCATCATCTCCTTTTTGTATTAGGGTTATGTTCAACAAGATAGGTTGAATTGAAATTACAAAACAACACTTGAAAGATAACACTAGCACTTAGCATCCTCGTCGGATCATGGATACATAAGGTCAAACATAAGCATCAGCTTAGGAGTATTAAACCCAACCTTCAAAACATGATATTCACCCAAGACCATCAGATGTTGGATGGGAAAACCCATCAGTTAGAATACTAGTGAAAACTTGAACCATTTATCTAGTAAAACCTTCAAGTTAGGACCTAGAAGAGTAATCAAAACATGATCTAGAAAGGTCATCAGTTGTCAACCCTAACGGTGCCACCATTTGCTGACCTTAGAGAGCCCATAAATTATGGACATGAGGTCCCAAATCAGATGTGAACCTCAAAACCATCAAATTATGAAGCCATAAGAACCATTGATTGAGAACCATTGACCAAAGAAAAACCCAGTCCAAATCGACCTTAGAGTCAGTGAGACCATTGAATGTGGACAGTAGGACCATTGATAGATGAACCAGTGAGGCCATTAGATGTTAAACATCAAGTCAAGGACCAGTGGGTCCATTGGTTGATGAAATAGAGGGAACATTGAGTGTGGATCCAAGTGAAGTCATCAGTGTGGTCCATAGGTGGAAAACAAGCCCCAAACAACAAGTGAAACCATCAAATTTGAAAGGGAAGAGAAACCATCTACTTGCACCAGTTGAGGGAGCACTAGGACCATCGTCTCTTAGGCATAAGAAATTACAAAATAGAAGTTGAGTATAGGCCATTGGTTCTTGCACAAAAGAGAGCTAAAAAAAGAAACTAAGTCCCCTACATCGATTGACACCAAAGCTAACCCATCATATCATTAACAAGGAGGAAATCAATACTAAACACAAACGTAAAACCATCATTTGTCACCTCAAAGAAATAGGTCCAAGGAACACAAAACCCATCGAATTTTGCATGCAAGAAGAATCCAAATACGAGGAAGCATTCACATAGCTAAGTAGAGAATCTAGGAAGATCATCTACTCAAAAACCATCATCTACTCACAAACCCTAGGCAAAGATGTAAACTTTGTACTTAGAATTGCGTTTAAGAAAGATCTAGTACATACAAGCTAGGAGTAAGAAATAAACATGGAGAAAGTTATATAACTCACCTCTAAGATGAAGATGAAGCTCCAAATAGCAAGATACCTTGAGGGAAGAAAGAAGAAAACCGTAGCTTGAGCACTCCTCTCAGTCAAGCTAGTTCCTTCTCTAAAAGAAAGCAAACCCTAGGTCAAGGAAGCAAGAAAGAGGACATCTTCAACCTCTATCTCAAGATCCTCCATGAATATGACCAAGAATGGGGAAGAGGAAGGTAGGATGACAAGGTATATTAAGGAAAGGAGGAAGAGATAACTTGCTTAGGTTAAGAACAAGCTAATGAAGCTCCACTTTCTTTAAGGGAGGGTAGATCTGAACCCTAGGTGCACATGCAAGCTAGATTGGACAAGCTTCTTCTACCTTGGCTCCTTATTCTCCACCATGCAAGGGGGATAAGCTCCGAGCATCAAGGAAGAAGAAAAATAGATCTAGGTGTGTAAAGAACTCATTTACATGCGAGGTGGAAGGTTTATAAAGCTATGGGTGAGAGAGAAGTGAAGGTTAAGGTGTCTAGCCAAGTTTTTCATCTGTCCATGGCCATGTCCATGAAAACCAATTGATCCATTAATTGTGGGAGTTAGGAGAGGCATCAAGTATTGACTCCCAGGGTAGCCATCGACCTCCCACAATAGGATGACTATCAAATCATGATCAAGGGTGGAAACCCTAACATCAACATCCATTTAGGACCCCACTTGGTGAACCATCGATCCAGTGAGATACAAGAGAGAAAATGATCGACCACTGGATCCAAACACACATGGAAGTCATCTTATTTCACCAAACCAAGAGAACCATCAAGTTCTATCACTCAAGGTAGCCCATACAAGAGAGAAAACCTTAATCTCAACCCTAGGTAGAAGTCACCACTAAACCAAGGTGCAATAAGGTGCCCCAAGGTACAACACATAAAGCATGATAAGAAAACATGTGAGTCACAAAAATCATGTGAAAAATTGCAAGAAAAACCCTAGATATGGGTAAATTGCATAAATTCCCTTAAAAGCACAAAAAATTGCATAACTTGCTTAAATAGTGTCCAAAACAGACCAAGCTTGAAACTTAGGTTTGTCACATGATATAAAAGCACACATAGGGTTTAATTATGGTTTTAAGAATAAAAATTATGATAAGTAAGCATGTTCAACCATAAAGCAAGGTCGGGGGTCTGACAACCATAAACCCCTAACAAGGATTTCACACCCAAAATCCTATATGAACAAAGATGGGTACTTCCTACACATCTCATCCTGTAACTCCCATGTGGCCTCCTCCACACCATCAGTGATGCCACAACTCCTTCACTAAGACTAAATCCTTCTTCAACTTCTTCACTCTTCAGTCAAGGATCAACATAGGACCCTCCACATAAGAAACATCCTCCTCCAACTCAACCTCCATTGGATGTAGCGTCTTCTATGTATCAAGGTGACTCTTCCTCAACATGGAGATATGAAAGGCATTATGCAACCTATGCAACTCTTGCGGTAACTCTATCTTTTATGAAATCTTTCCAACATGTGCCATGATAGGGTATGATCCCATAAACCTCATATCCAACTTACCCTTCTCACCAACCATCAACACACCCTTCCAAGGAGAAACCTTAAGATACACCAGTCTCCAACTTGGAACTCAAGCAGTCTGTGATGATTATAGGCATATGAATTCTGTCTATCCTGGGCTACCTTCGATTGTTGTTTTTTCATCTTGATCTTCTCTATGGTTTATTTTGCTAGATCAAAACCCAAAAGCTAATACTCACTTGTCTCATACCAACATAGAGATATCGATAATGTATCCCATACAAAGCCTCATAAGATGCCATGCCTATACTTCTCAGATAGATGTTGTTGTAGGAAAACTTGATCGAGCTCAAGTGCACATCCCATCTCCCAAGAAACTACAAAAGTCATGTCCCAATAGATCCTCTAGAGTATGTATGGTCCTCTCTGACTGACCATCTATATATGGGGGAAAAGTGGTACTAAACCTCAGTTGTGTCCCTAAATCTATATGTAGATGTTCCCAAAACATACTTGTAAATTGTGGACCTCTGTTAGACACTATAGTAACTGGAATACCATGTAGAGGAATGATCTCATCAACATATATTAGTACCAACTTCTCTATTGTATATGTCATCTTGATGGGATGGAAGAGAGATGACTTTGTAAACATTCACCCAAATGGAATCATGACCTTTGGCTTTCCTAGGAAGACCAACCACAAAGTTCATGGTGATATGATACCACTTCCATTTCCATAATGGCAAAGGTTGTAATGTCCCTATAGGCTTCTTATGTTCAGCCTTGACCTGTTGACAAACTGGACACTTCACAACAAACTATGCCACATCATGCTTCAGACCTAGCCACCAATTCAAGTCCTTCACATTATGGTACATCTTTGAACTTGTAGGATGCATTGTGTACATCAAGGAACGATCCTTCTCAAGAACCATCTTCCTCAGGCCCTCAACATATGGAACCATTGTCCTATTGTGAAAGCAAGTTGTCCCATCATCCAACCCATGGAATCCATCATACTTCTTGCTTCCAAAACTCTGATCTAATATTTTTTATCATGACATCACTCTTCGGAGCATATCTGATATGTTGTATCAAAGTAGGATTCACCTGCAACTATTCTAACAATCATGCCAATAGAGATACTCCCAACTATACATTCATCTGACAAAGAGATATTTGCATATGTCACTTATGACACACCATAGAGTGTAATTGTGACCTTTCTACATATGATGACGAAGATGACTTCCTACTCAACACGTCAAACACCACATTTTCCTTCCCTAGATGGTAGTATATTGTGTAATGATAGTCTTTGATCAACTCCATTCATCTTCTTTTCCTCATGTTCATCTCCTGCTTCGAGAAGATATACTGAAGGTTCTTATGGTCGATCAAGATCTGACACTTCTCTCCATATAGGTAGTGCCTCCGAATCTTCAGGGAATGAGCCACAACTTCTATCTCCAAATCATGTGTTGTGTAATTCTCATCATGTTTCTTAAGCTGTCATGAAGAAAAAGAAATCACGTTCTTGTCCAGCATTAGCACACATCCCACGCCATTCTTTGAAGCATCACAAAAGATGATGTAGCCTTTCCCTTGCTCAGGCAACACTAAGATTGGAGCACTAGTTAACTTCTCTTTTAGTAACTAAAAAGAATGTTGACACTTATCATCCCAGATAAAAGGACCACCTTTCCTAGTCAACTTGGTTAGGGGTAACATTACATCACTAAAATTATTGATGAATCTCCTGTAAACATTGCTAATCCTAAGAAGCTTCAGACCTCAATTGATGTATTGGGTTCCAGCATTGACTGTACCTTCTTCACATCCACACAAATGCCCTTAACAGATATAACATAACCAAGAAAAGACACCTTAGTCAGCCAAACCTCTCATACTTGCTGAACTTGGCTTACAGTCATTGCTGCCTCAACAACGTCAACACATGGCATAGGTGCTTCTCATGATGTTGGTTGTCTCTAAATTATATCAAGATATCATCTATGAACACTACCACAAACAGATCCAGATACGACCAGAACATCTTGTTCCTCAAATCCATAAAATTTGTTGATGCATTGGCTAGCCCAAACAACATGACCATGAACTCATAATGACCATAGCTAGTTCTAAAAGTAGTGTTAGGTATGTTATCTACCTTGATCCTCAGTTGGTGATATCCTAACCTCATATCTATCTTATAAAACATGATAGCACCTCTCATATGGTCAGACAAATCATCTATCCTTGATAACATGTACATGTTCTTCACTATAACCTTGTTCAATTGTCGGTAGTCTACACAAAGCCTCATAGAACCATCCTTCTTCTACACAGACAACATGGGAGAACCCCACGGGAATTGCTTGGTTTGATGAAACCCTTCTCAAACAACTCCTGCAACTGTCTCTTCAACTCCTGCATCTCTGTTCATGCCATCCTACAAGCACTACTACAGAAATGACTTATAACATCACATTTAGATGTGTCAGTTGTATACACGAAACTGATGCCTAAACCCTACAGTGTCGGTTGAATACAAAAACTGACATCTATATGTGAAGAGCGGCCAGACATGGGTATCACTTTTTATTTAGTGTCGATTCCTCAATATGCAATTGACACCGAAAATCGCCTGCCAAATCCGAATTTTCCAGTGAAAAAATTACCTCTAAAATCTATATACGACGTCGGTTGTTGACAAATTAACCGACGAAGAAAGGTTTGTCGCGAGACAAAATTGGGCCCATTTTTATTGTCGGGTTTCTTGCAGTAACCGACGTCGATGTGTTTTTGTGTGTTGTCCCCGCGAAAATTTTCACCCCCCTTTGGCGTTGGTTTGCTATGGAAGCCGACGACTATGGTCATAATTTGAGAACATTTTTTTTTCGGCATATGTAGATAGACGTTGATTTTCTAGTTGAAACCGACGACTATCATTGAACATAGGTGTCAGTTTTTTGGTGGTAACCGACGCCCATTATTTTAAGCGTCGGTTGTTTTAAATAATTGGCGTCTATTGTAAACTAAATAGCACCTACGTGAGCCAGACTATTCCCCTTTCTCTGTTTCATTCTTGATTATTGAGGTTAGGTCTGTGGAAATTTCTCTCCGCCGCCGATCTCTCTGCTGCCGTTGTGCCTGCCCTGCCGCCACTGCGCCAACTGCTACTTTTAGAGCTCATCAGCCGCCACTACTGGACCGCCGCTTCTGGAACTCACCGGATGTCATTACTGGAGCACTCACCACCACTGTTGGAGGTCCGTCGACGATCTCTCTGCCTTCGTTGCACCTTCCGTACCGCCGTTGTGCCTTCTGTTGCTTATGGAGCTCACCATCCGCCACTACTGGACCGCCGCTTCTGGAGCTCATCGGTTGTCGCTACTAGAGCTCTCACCGCTACTGCTGGAGGTCCTCCGCCACTACTGGAGGTCTGCCGCCACTGCTCGCCTACTTCTCTGCCATCGCTGTTAAAAGGTGTGCTTCCTCCACTGCTATTCACCGTAGCTATATGAATGTCTAGTTGTGTATACCTGGGAGTTATCAGGATCACCTAAATGAATGTCTAGTTGTGTATCTAATTTGGATGTATATAATGAACCTAGATTTAGAGAGGACATGCTATAGTATTTTCTTAGTATGGTGAAAGTTTCTCAACCTTGTGTATCACATGGGATTCTTATCCTCAACACAAGGGGCTCAAATGCATCTAATGCCTTAAATGGAAGACTTGAATGGTATAAAATCCCATCAAAGTAGGTAGAAACCACTTATATTCAGATCTTAATAATTCCATGAAATGCACATTATCTTACTCTGGAAATGTATGTGTATAATGTGGGATTAGTTCCATATAATGGTTCTATTTTAGTAATTCTATTCCCAAGGTCTGTGTGTGATAGAAAATCTCTTTACTCTATGTCAAATTCAAATTTTACTCACGATTATCAATGTATAGTCACTCTCCTAAACCAGAATTTCCTTTCGGTCTAACTTTCTTGATGAGACTTATTCCAATTGAACTCCTATATCATGCACAATGACATTTCCTAATTGAACCCTAGGTTTCTCAAGTTGAATGTGATTTTGAGGTTTCTTACCCATACATTATAATTATCATTATAACAATTTGGAAAAATGTTGCTTTTTGTTATATATTGGGTACGCTACTTAATTTTCTATGGTATAGCTACCACGAGTTTTGTTACAAATATCTGAATATTAGGTTAAGGACATGTTTCTATTGAGACACGTTGAGTTTTTTGCTATGTTATACCCACTACGATTTGTGTTATAAAATAATACATTGATTAATTTAGGAAGCATTGATATGTTGTTATAGCTGTCCACAAGTGTTTTTATAAGAAAATTGTGTGTTGAATGGGGTTGTGAACAAGGGACTGGTGTTATATTTTGTGGGTCTAGAAACCCATCCAAGATTTACTCATTAGGAGTAAATCTTGGATAGTCTCTAGTTTGGGACTGTTCTTGAACACCTAATCTCACTTAGGATGTAAGTGTATAATGTGTATTTGGTTTTTAAGAAAATTTTAGTAGCATTTCCTCGTTTGTTCTACAAGTACATATGTAGTTGGAGAACATCGGGGAAATGCTGCCAAAATTTTCTTAAAAACCCAATACACATTATACACTTACTAGTGAGATTAGGTGTTCAAGAATGGGATAGGTGGTACACATTTATTATATATAAGACCTTAAACCCTAAAGTTTTAACCATAAACCCTAATTTTTTAACCCTAGACCCTAGTCTTATTCAAATATATACTTGTTTTCTCTTTGACCATAGAATGGATAGATCATGGATGTCCATTCCAAATCATTGCATCCCAGAGTTTATTTATGGTCTTGATCAGTTTATTAGATTTGTTGAGGAACATAGGAAACAACCTAGAGATAGGTTCTATTGTCCATGTAGGCATTGCGGTAACAATTTGAAAGTCAACACTGGTGACAAAATCAAAAGTCATGTCATGTGCAACGGGATTGTACAAGGTTATACAGAATGGCACTGGCATGGAGAGATTTCAAACCTGAAATTAGTGGATGTCGATAGCAGTGCTTGTGTGGAAGAAGAAATTGCCTCTAATGACGTAGATGTAAACGAACCAGTTCCAATAGACATTGTTGATGCGATGCTGGATAGTTGTGGGGTAGAGCACACCGATCCACCTCCCATGTTTAGAAACATTGTGCATGATGCTGAGATACCGTTATACACAGGTTGTAAATTTACGAAGCTTAGTGTTGTGTTGAGATTATATAAGCTGAAAGCTAACAATAGATGGAGTGACAAAAGCTTCACGTCATTGTTGTCTTTGTTGAAAGAAATTCTTCCTGAATGAAACGAGCTGCCAATCTCAACATACCGGTTAAAGAAATTGTTGTGCCCAATGGGAATGGAGGCCAAGAAGATACACTCATGCCTGAATAATTGGGTATTATTTCAAAAGGACTATGTGGATTTGAAAGATTGTCCCAAATGTGGTGCGTCAAGGTATAAATTGACGACTTCAGTGGAGTCCAAAACTGGTTCTCCTGCCAAGGTGAAGTGGTATCTACCTATAATACCACCATTTCAATGCTTGTTTGCCAATATGATAGATGTAAAGAATTTTAGGTGGCATGCAGATGTTAAGAAAAATAATGATGGGATCCTACGACATGCGTCTGATTCCCCATAGTTGAAGAAGATTGATTTATTGTACCCTAAATTCAGTGAAGAAGTCAGTAATCTAAGACTTGGGATTTGTATAGATGGCATGAATGCGTACGGGACATTGAGCAGCCAACATAGCACTTGGCCAGTTATGCTTGTTATATACAATCTTCCTCCCTGGTTGTGTATGAAAAATAAGTATGTTATGCTGTCGTTGTTGATATCGGGCCCTAACCAACCTGGAAATGATATAAATGTTTATCTTGAACCTCTGATTGATGACTTGAAGAAACTCCGGGGTGAAGGTGTGATGACCTATGATACTTCACGAAGAGAGACATTTCATTTGCATGCTATGTGGTTTTGCACTATGAATGACTTTTCAGCATATGGGAATTTGTCTGGATATAGTGTCAAAGGATCTAAAGTGTGTCCTATATGTGAAGAGAACACTGATTCAAGATGACTAAAACATGGTGACAAGACTGTATATCTTGGTCATTGAAGGTTTCTTCCAAAATTCCATCCATATTGTAGGTTGCTCAAAGCATTCAATGGACGGAATGAGGAACGGAGTGTACCTAAACCTATACCAGGGGAGGATGTTTATGAAAGAGTAAAAGACTTTTCCAATGAATTTGGTAAGAGATCACAATGTACGATGGTCACACGAAGTGACAAATCTTTATTCAAGAAGAAGTCAATATTTTGGGATCTTCCTTATTGGAGTTCTTTGGCAGTCAAGCATTGTATTGATGTCATGCACGTTGACAAAAATGTTTGTGATAGCGTCATCGGTACTTTGTTGAATATACCAAGTAAGACTAAAGATGGGATAAAATATAGAATGGACATATGTGAAATAGGAATAAGGACAGAATTAACAGAAGTAGTTAGAAGCGATCGGAGAACATACTTACCTCCCGCTAGTTACACGTTGTCGAGAAAGGAGAAGAAAGCTTTTTGTGAATGCTTGGTAAGTGTTAAGGTGCCACAGGGTTACTCTTCAAACATCCGTACATCGGTATCAATGAAAGATCTAAAGTTGATAGGTCTTAAATCTCATGATTGTCACACTCTAATGCATCAAATATTGCTTGTGGCAATTGGATCTATATTGCCGAAGTATGTAAGGTTTGCAATCACCAGACTTTGTTTCTTTTTCAACAATCTGTGCAGCAAAGTTATTGACCATGATACTCTCGATAAATTGCAAAGAGAAGTGGTTGTTACCCTATGTCAGCTTGAGATGTATTTTCCTCCTTCATTCTTTGATATCATGGTACATCTTGTTGTCCACTTGACTAGGGAAGTGAAAATGTTGGGACCAGTTTTCTTGCATTGGATATATCCCTTTGAACGATACATGAGCATTTTTAAAGGTGATGTTTGAAACCGTTATCGGCCTGAAGGGAGTATTATTGAGGGTTATGTGGCGAGAGAGGTTATGGATTTTTGCAATGACTTTCTAAGTGCTAATGACACTCCTGTTAATGACAAGAATATTGAGGAGCATTTTGGCAAAGGAATTTTGGGATCACGGATGAAAGTAATCAGCCATGAGCAGTTGGAATAAGGTCAATTATATATTTTACACAACATTGACGAAGTGAGTGTTTATATTGAGGAACATACCAATTTCATCAAGAGATAATATCCTCGAGCCAATTTAATGTGGCTTGCTAGAGAGCATAAAAAGACATTTATAAAGTGGTTTGAAGATAAAGTCTTACATCAACTATCTCAAACACCAGATAATCTTACTGAAACTATCAAATTCCTCACCTTTAAACCAAAATTGAATGTTATGTCTTATGAAGGGTTTGACATAAATGGATTCCCATATTACACAGAGCGTCAAGATGATAAGAGTGTCATCCAAAACAATGGGGTCACCCTTCAAGTGTCTTCATAATTTTTTGCAATTGCAAAGCATAAGAGTCCACGTGAAGCTAAAATGTCATATTACGGTGTCATTGAAAACATATGGGAGTTTGACTACGTAGATTTTAGAATTCCACTCTTTAAATGTAATTGGGTTGATAACACCAAAGGAGTTATAGTGGATGAATTGGGTTTCACATTAGTGAACTTTGAAAAGATTGGCGAGAAGGGTGAACCATTCATATTGGCATCACAGGTGAAACAAGTATTTTATATTGATGATCCTACAAATGATAAATGGTCGGTTGTTCTTCATGGTAAAAGACAGTTCATTGAAGATCATATAGATGAAGTACAATACTATGATAAGTATGATGACTCCAGTCCATTCTCAGTTGGGTTGCCAACACCACCAAATATTGAAGCTAATGATGACTTCTATGTGTGCGGAGATCACAATGAAGGATTGTTAATTGATAAAAGATCGCAATATTAGAGGCATGCATGTTTATATTTTTTTATATGTTTTATTTTTCTGAATGTGAACTTTACAATGTGAATGTGAACTTTACAATGTGAATTACTTTAAAATGTGAATGTGAACTTTACAACTTTACAATGTGAACTTTACAATGTGAATGTGAACTTTATAATGTGAATGCGAACTTTACAATGTGAACTTTACAATGTGAATGTGAACTTTCAGATGGCTGAGCATTCTCTTGATGACTGTGCTGATGATTACCATGAGGATGAGGATGTCAATGCACCGACTCACAATGTAATTTCTAAAAATATATCCCCGAGGTTTCTATCTATATGTTCATTTATAGTTATATCATGTAAGTGTGGTTTTTTGTCAAATTTTAGGTTGGTGATGTACCCCCTGAAGAAATTGGGGCACTTGATGAGCATTGAAAAAAAATTGAGAAAGTGAGGGGCATCACAATGATGAACAAGTTACTACAGCAAAGGGGCAATGGACCCAAACTGGCTGTGAATTTCGATCATGCAGGAAATCCAGTTGGAGTGAACCGCAACTCATTTATTTCATATCTTAGGGTTCTTACTCACAACCATTATAGTCCTATTTTTGAATCCTAGAATAAAGTTCCCAAGGGGAAGAAAGACTTAGTATGGAAGGAATTATGTGTGAGTTATTATTATTTGCAATTCTATTTTTGTAGATTACTAATTTTTAGGATACTAGTTAATAACAACTCTATTTTGCAGAGTATATTTGATCTGGATGAAAAGCTGCATCGTAAATGTGTGATGCAACACTGTGGGAGGGTCCTAAGGAACTATAGGATAAATCTCACCTGAGATTACATACACGATGCTGAGAAGAGGTTCTTGATTGATTTCCAATACTAGATATTGATCACTTTTTGACTAACTCTACACTAATAATTTTTGTTTGTATTCTTTTTAAAAAATAAATTTAGGCAGAAGGCAGCCACTGAGAAATGGAACTACCTGGACACCAAAGACTGGGAGGAGTTTGTTACCCAAAGAAAAACAGATGAATTCAAGGTATTAAGCGCCACTCCCAATTTAATAAATATACATTCTTATGTATTCACCTATTCAAGATTAACCTTTAGTGTTACTAACCAAATCAATGTGCTTACTAACAAGGCTATCAGCGATTCTCAAAGAGGAAGGCATGCACTGAATGTGCATGACCACAGAGTGGGTCCAAGAGGCTATGCAGGCGTTCGCCAAACACTACATGCTTAGTCTACTGCTCAGTCTGCTGCTACTCAGGAGTCCTCTACTATTGGTCCCAAACCTCTGCCTCGCCATGCTATGTGGATAGCTAGGAGGAAAAACAAGAAGGGAGATATAACAAAGCCCGCAACTGTTGAGGCGGCTGCAAAAATGGTAAAATTCAACTCTTAGAGCAATCAATTGATATTGATTATTGTTATGTTTACTTACCCATTTCTATTGATGTCGATTAGCGGGAGTTGCACGAACAAAGGAAGGAAGGCAAGTTCATCCCTGAGGGCACAAGGGATGAATTGACAGTTGCTCTGGGTAACCTAGAGCATCCTGGATGTGTTAGGGGTGCAGGCGCTGGTGTGGGAATCAAAGCATTCATTGGGCCATCACAGTGCAAACCAGCCCCATGAGCGGGACTTTCACAAGCTGAGGTAACTTATTCTTTTTTTAGAATGTTATTGTGAAAGAGAATTCAATCATCAGAAGCTAGCATTGCTTTTGTCCATGTATAGGTAGATTAGTTAATTGAAAGGAGAGTCAAGGAAGCACTTGATAGGAGAGTCGAGGAAACACTTGATAAGAGATTCAATGAAGCAATTAGCAAGTGACAGGCGTCTCAGACTGCCACTCAAATAGTTGTTGTGGTGGGCCGATCTTCTCCTATTATAGAGGTTGGTAGTAATCACGTAGACCCACCACCTAGCACGTCCACTGTAAGTATTTTTATGACATATATAGTAGCTATTCTTTTCAAGATGATATGTTTATGTATGTACGTATATAACATTCTTACATAAATTTGTAGGGGTTGAGGCCATGTCGTCTAAAAAGTCAAGAATATATCGTTGCAGAGGCACATGCTTACCCAGCCCTTCCAGGGGAGATGTTTCATGGGACTCCAGTACCAGCTAGTGTGGTTCATGTGAGCCCGTTACATATACTCCCCTATTGGAGGGATTTTCCACTGCCATATGCCCACCCAAATTATGAAACGCTTGGTGAGGCAGAAGGCAGAGTGATAATGTGGCCCAAAGTAGATGTCGTCTATACTAATATTGTATGGTAAATTTACATTGAGTTAATTTTTTAGTGTGTACATATGAGTCAATTGATCTGAAATTATATATACAGGTCAAAAGGAAGACACCCGCTACATCTCGGCCTCCAACTCCACCACCTAAAGTACCAAGTTGGCTTCTAAGGGACCTACACGCCTCGTTAGGTCCTAATTGTAGGGGTATGACAATATGGATAGGCGAACATGATTCAAATTTCCCTCTAAATGTTACTATTCTGGAGGATACTGCATGTCAATCATACGATAACAATCTATTTATACAAGTTTTGCTTACATATTAATGCATATATAATACAAGTTTTGCATAAACATTAATGCATACATATTAATGCAGGTCAATCATACGATAACAAGCTATTTATACAAGATATTTTGGAGTTGTTTCGTTATGATTGGATGAACACATCTATGATAGAGCTGTGGATATGGTGAGATCTTGTTTATACATCTGTATACCTTGTTTTATATACAGAGATCTGGTTTCTTATATATTAATGCATACATAATACATGTTTTGCAGCCACTTACACACGATATGTACAGATTTTGCATTTTCCCATGTGAGATTTTTGGTTCAATCTTTGATTAGTCTTATAGATACAGACCCTTCTTCAGTTACTTCATACTGCTGTGCTGCTTTTGAATATTTTAGTAAAAATAAGAAGACGGTGATAATAGCTCCATTCAATGTCGAGTAAGTTTACTTTGCTTATAATTTGGACTGAAGAAAATTACATTTTCATTGTGGATTTTCAGTTATTAATTTTTAACTATCTTACCTGTAGTGGTAGGCATTGGGAGTTACTTGTTATTGTCCCCAAGATGTTCACTATCTGTTATCTAGATCCTGTGGGGAACTAATTGAATACATTATATGGACACACAATGAAAAAGCCATTATTCCCGTGAGAAATATTTCATATTTTTATATCCCATA
Organism: Alisma plantago-aquatica; assembly: GCA_963693085.1. Classification (NCBI taxonomy): domain Eukaryota; kingdom Viridiplantae; phylum Streptophyta; class Magnoliopsida; order Alismatales; family Alismataceae; genus Alisma; species Alisma plantago-aquatica. The sequence goes on along the minus strand of OY856409.1, from coordinate 1,150,141,014 downwards.
TTTTTATATCCGTTAACATCTGTTATTACATTACTATTTAATTATGCAATTTAATGTGTTACATTAACATGTAGGGCTTTACAAGAGTTCAAAAAAGTTGGAGGAAAGGTCCCCAGGAAAAAGATCAGCCACTAATTTGGGAGAATGTGAAAGTAATTTCCCGACTCCAATGTATATATTATTTATGTGACTGTGCTTATTTGTATTTTTTAATATTTTGTATGTTTCAATTTATAGTGTGCTACACAAGACAATGACTGGGCATGTGCCTACTATGTGATGTTATTTATGGACATAATCATCAAATATGCCGCAATGGAAATTGATACTATACATAAGGTATTATATATAGTCTCATTAGATAATATGAAATATATCAATCTTATTATATATTATTAATTATATATATACGTCATTCTCTTTGCAGGTATTTAAAACTGACTTCAGTATAGGTGGAAAATTATTAGATGTACATACTCCCTATACAAGGGAGGAATTAGATGTTGTAAGAGAAGAATGGGCAAAATCCCTACAAGTAGTGGGAATTTTTAAATATAATTGGGTATCTGATGACAATGATGATGATGATGAATAAAGAATGATATTTCTAAACTTTGTTCTCACAATTATTTTTGTGTGAATGTGAATGACATTTTCTGAATTGTCATATATGTGAATGTGAATGACTTTTTCTGATCAATACATGAATGTCTAAATGTGAAAAGAGATTAAATGAATGCAACTAAATGTGAATGTAAATGACTTTGCAGGTTTCTATATGTATCTGATCAATACATGTGTCTGAATGTTTCTGAATGTTTCTACATGTATCTGATATCAATGGATGTTGTAAACCTACAGTTCAGAATGGAAATGTAGGTTCTGCATCCTACTGACCAGCCATACAACAGGCCTGCAAACTGATAAGAAAAAAAAGTAGAACATAGGCATCAGTTATTTGTATAAAACCGACAACACTGACATACAACGTTGGTTGTTAGCCAAAAACCGACATCTTTTCCTTTGCTGGTGTCGGTTATCTGTAAGAACTGATGCCTATTGTGGCCAGGTACCACGGCCATGCTGGCAGGGATATGGCGTCGGTTATTAGCATAAAACTAACATCTTTATCCCATTACTACTTCGATGATTAACAAAAAACTGACACTTATAGTTCCCTTGCTAGCGCATTTTCGGTGGCGGGAAGGGATATGGCATCAGTTATTAGCATAAAACTGACATCGTTATCCCGTTACGGCGACGATGATTAGAAAAAAATGGACGCTTATAGTCCCCTTACTAGCGCATTTTCGGTGGCGGGAAGGGTTATGGCATTGATGTTTGTTAAATAACCGACGTCTTTGATCATGATATAGTGTCGGTTTTCATTAAGAACTGATGCCAAAGGCCTTTTGTGTAGTAGTCAAGGTACTTGTGCTATGGGTTATGTCCCATATACAAGATTGATCTCAAAATCAATCTCTCTAGGAGGGGGAACAGTAGGAACTCCTCAAGAAAGACCTCCTCAAACTCACACACTTTAGGTACCTCTGGGATACAAGGACCTCTCACCTTGGTATCCACAATATGTGCCAAGAAAGCCTCACATTCTTATATCATCAACTTCTCTGCTATCACACCCGACACCAAATATGTAGGAAGAATCTTCCAATATCCTTAGAAAACCCAAGTGACATCTCCATCATGGAACATCACCAGCTTGGAACTATAGTGCAAAACAACCTTGTATTTCTCAAAGGTATCCATCCCTAGGATCACATTGAATCCATGCATGTCTAGTGGCATAAGATCCACTGGAATGTTGCATCTCAAGAAAGCAATAATGCAAGATGGACACACCTCCCACAACTCGGAGGAACCAACTAAAGGGGTTTCTAATTGAAAATTATTAGATCTACTACAAATAGGAAGATAACAACTACTTATCACCTGTCCAGTGATAAACGAGTATGTCACACCTGGGTCAACCAAAATAGATACAAAAGAAGAAGTAGATAAGTCAGAATGAAATGTTTCACCTGACCTGTCATGAACCGCAGATTGACCACTCCCTCTGACTCACTCATAGCATAGAATCTAGTCGTCACATGTTGTTGTCCTCATCCTCCACTTGATGCCCAAAAGATCATGTATGTCATGTCTGACCGCATCCTCTACCACCACCACTCCTAAATTGTTACTGTTGAAAAACCTCTCTCACTCTACCTCAGCTGATGTGTCACTTCTTCATTCCTAATAGGGTATGGCCACTTGTCATGCCCAACTTGTCCACACTTATAGCAAGTCCTCAAAGCTTATTGTGGCCTAGATGGCCCACTCATTGACCCTAATGTTGCACTGTGTGCTCTTGCACTGATTGTGGTGATGAGAGCCTCGACTTCTTAAAGCCTCCAGATGACTACCCTTGAAAGTGAGTTGGTCTCTTCTTAGCATTGACTTCACACTTCTCGTTAGGAGACCTCTCAATCCTTCTTGCGGACTCCACAATGGTAGAGAACCTCTTTCTATTCTCCAAAGTTGATACTATTATGGACAACTCTAAGCTCAAACCCTTCTTAAACCTCTAGATTCTCTCCTTCTCTATTTCTGCCATTGAGGATAGAACCTCAAAATCACCATAAACTTAGCCGCATACTTGTTAATGGACATCGAACCCTGACACAACTTCTTAAGTTGGGCCGTTTTCTCTACTAGGTATGTCTCAGAGAAGTATCAGCTCACAAACTCCTGCCAAAATTGTCCCCAACCTATCACAACTCATGCTCTCTTCTCCTCCTCTATGGCCCACCAATGGCCAACACTTCCCTTCAAAAGGTAAACATCATGCTTCACCTTGTCCTTTTCTGGGATATTGAGGATCTTAAATTCCTTCTCAAGCTCTGTCAACCACATGTCGGCATATGTCATGTCCTCTATACCCACGTACTCGATTTCTCCCACATGTCTCAACCTCTCAAAAATTTTCTCAAAACCCTGAGATTCCACACTGGAGACAACTACCATAGTTTGAGGTATGGTGCTCTGTCAACCAAGTGCATAATCCTTTACTTGAGCTATCCAAACATGGACTAAAAAGTTGGATTTGTCATGGTCACAAGGACAAACTGAGGCACTGCGGGCTATTTTAGCCCCAGCACGGGCACCCTTCCATCATGTGTTGGCTTCCTACCACCACCTCCTGGAACGACGTAGCTACTTTATGCATGTTCGTCACGTTCTTCAGGCAATTTGCATAAGCGTAAGCTATGATCAGATATGTTGAATTACATAAGAACAAATACAAAACCTAAGTCTTATGTCCATGTAGACTCAGCGAACCTAAAGCTCTGATACCAACAAAACTGTGATGCCCCACCACGTTAAATGGTATTACTCAAAACAAAACAAGTGATCTATCGCTAGTTACCACATATCCAAAAAGGAGGGTAAATTAAAACGACCAAACATTAGTAGCATGTCTAGAAACATTTACATATAGATCCAACTTCCTTCATTAGATCATATACCATACCAGGTATTTCATGTATGTCCTGTGGCAGCCAAAACCTATATACAAAAGCATATTGATCCACATATATATATGTTGAAAACTTGATTCAATATACATATCATCTACAAAACATCCCATGCCTAGACCTCAGAGTACAAGGATGACTCTAGGATACTACTAACTAATAGACAACCTTCTACTCCTACTGCTTTATGAGCTACTCTTATTCACCTCCACAAACATGGCCATGTCGTTGATGATCACCTAAAAAATGTGGTGACCCACGAGGTGAGATCTGTGTCCCAACGAGAGATATAACTCTCAACAACGATTATCGATTACAACATGTTATATAATATTAAACAAATTAAGCAGATTAAACTTAGTAGAACCAACCAAGGGGGTTTCTAGAAGGAGACTATCAACTCTAAGAGTCAAAATCAATGAATAGCTAGCTATCTCTTCTCTAGTGTTAAAAGAGTGTGTCGCACCTGGGTCAACTAAAATAGATATAAAGTAGGAAGAAGATAAATCAGAATGAAATAACTCCATATAACCTATCATGACCCGAGGGTTGAATACTCCATCCAGTTGACCCACAACATAGAATCGAGTCATTGCATGTTGTCGTCCCCATCCTCTACTAGCATGTCCAAACGAACCAGCATGTGACGCCTGGCTACATCCTCTGCTTCCGCCACTGTTGTACTATCACTATTGTGACCCCCATTGATTGTGCCTCAACTATTGTGTCACCTCTTCATCCTTCACTAGGAAATATGATCTCAGATGTCCTTGCTGACCACACCTATAATAGGTCCTCATATCAAAACACGGCTTGGAAAGCCCTATTACTAAACTTGATGCCACACTGTGAGCTCCTACCAACTAGAAAACATCAACCTCTTCCCTTACTCAGTGACCATTGAGACTGAACAATTGACCTCTATTGTGATTGAGGTGTTGAAAACCTAGGCTTCTTGAAGCCTCCAGAAGATTTTCCTTGATATTGTTTCAGTCTCTTCTTGGCGTTTGCCCTACGCTTCTCCATCGCCGACCGCTCAATCCGCCTCATGGACTCCACAAATGTGGCAAACCTTTCTCTGTTCTCTAAAGCTAACATTGTAATCATCAACTCGGATCTCAAACCTTTCTCAAAACGTCTGATCCTCTCCTTATCAGTTACAACCAAGTACAGGAAAAACCTCAAAAGTTCCATGAACTTGACCTCATACTCATTGATCGTGATAGATCCCTATCAGATCTTCTCAATATGAGATATCCTCTAATCCAGGTAGGTCTGTAGTAAAGTATCGGCTCATAAACTCCCATTGGAAGTCTTCCCAACTGATCACCACTCAAGGTCCATCCTCCTCCTCAATGGCCCACCAATGTCCAACACTACCCTTTAATAGGTACAACGCGTGCTTCACTTTATCCTCTTCTGGGATATTGAGGATCTTAAAGGCCTTCTCCAACTCTATCAATCACATATTAGCATATGTCGGGTGTGTCATACCGGTGTACTCTATTGCTCCTACGCACGTTAACCTCTCAAAGCTCTTCCCAGAATCATGGGATACTGCATTGGGGATGGCTTCCCTTTGTTGGGGTACATGCATCCTATCCACTATATGTGTCATCATAGCCATAAATAGTCTAAACATGGATTGGAAAGTGGGGTTGGATACAGTTGGTGAGTCGAATTGAGGCACTGCAGGAACTCCTGGCACCACCTCATGGTGCAACACCACTTCTCTCAACATGTTCTTCATGTTCTCTAGACATATCTTTTCCCTTCTTCTTCAACTTCTACATAAGCAGAAGCTACGATCAGAGACACAATAACAAATATAACCCCATTCCTATGTCCCTATAGAATAAGCAAACCTAAAGCTCTAATACCAAGCAAACTATGATAAAATGTTCACACCAAAATGAGATTATTAAAAACAAAGCACAAAATTAATACTAAACATCTAGATTACTAGAAAACACAGTAAATTAAAATTGATTTTATATAGCCACAAAAGTAGAGCCTATTACAAAGAAGTCCACAACTTTTCCACTTGTATTACATCTCATACCACAAAGTTATATACAACACTTGTTCACTGGTGCATCAAGCCAGAGGTGCACATACTAACCAATTAGGGCCGGTTAGATGCTCCCCACAGAACTCGAACACACGTGTGGATCTTTTGATATCTATAAGATTTCCCCTAACTAGGTTCACTCACAACACTAAAATATGTTCCCACAATCTCACGGGGTCTTGTTATAGTATAGGTGAGAGGCAAGTAAAGGGGTTGAACCACAGGGATAGAGGGGGCACTAGAGCTTAGTCAGTTTTGTCTATGTTCCTAAAGCAGAGACTAGGGTTTAAGGATTTAAAAGGGGTTTTGTTTTGATTACACTACACAACAAGCAAGTAAAGGCAATATGAAAACTAGATTACCAAAAACTTGGTTATCCTAAGCAAGTTAGGTCTAAGAATCTAGATTAAGCAATCAACTAAGAGCAAGAGCAAGACGATCTACTCCACTCTAGAAAAGTATATATTAACTAAGAACTCAACTAACCACTAAAGCAAGCAAGGATCTAGATTAACCATAATTAGAATGACTAAGAAATTAACTAAAAGAAGCAAAGACAATTAAGCTACACTAGCATTAACAAGCAAAAAGGTTAATGTGGGTTTCAAGCAATGGATTAGGTAGGTGGGCTGTTTGGGAATGTGATTTGATATTAGTTGGGGTGGGCTTCAACATGGCATGCAATTATCAAAATTCAATCTAGATTACCAAACCAAACAGCAAGGAAAGTTCCATTAGAATGTACCCTATACTACTAGTTGGAGAACTAGTGTTAAGTGTAATTCTAGTAGGACTTGTCAAGTCTAGTTTTCTAGGGTAAGTGGTACTAGGGAAATTGAGAACCAAGGGTAGGAATGGGAGTAGAGATGAGGGTTTTTCACCTCATAATACTAGCCATCTAGCCTTTAAAAAGCCCTAGGCAATTGCACTAATCACACTTACACTAGCCACTTATATCTCACACTCACTTGAAGAAGGAGGGATATGTATGTAGGAACAAAGGGGGCTAACTATGGATCCACTAATTGGACCTAGAAGCTATTCCTAAGATTGCTACATACACTCCAAATCCTCCTAGAAGTTGTGTCATCAAACATCACAAAGTAAGCAATTTAAGTTTAAGAGTAAAAATCATGTTTAAGATAATGGGAAATGAGATAGAAGCAAAGGCAATCATCATAGAATGAAATTATGTTCATTACAAATTATTCTCCCCCAACATGGTATCAAATTCACATTTTTACCTCAAACAGCCCACCACTAGGGGTTTAGCTAGTCATAATCAAATAAAAGGCAAAAGAAATGAGAAGAAGGGGATACTCCATGGGATTTTGTAGGGTGACCTCCTTCCTCCAAGATGGGTGATGGGCTTGAAAATGGAGTGGGTTATGGTAGAAAAATAGGTTTCTATGGTGGAATTAGTGGGTGGAGAGCATTAATGCAAGGGGAATGCAATGAATGCTCAAGAGAGGTTAAGGAGGAGTAATGGGAGCTAGGGGTGTAACCTTCGTGCTCTAGCCACCACCTATGTATATATAGGTGGTGGGGAAGCACTAGGGTAAGTAGGGGTAGAATAGGAAAAATAGTGTAGAAAAATAATAGGGTTGAGTGATCAACACGACCGTGGTGGATGGCCATGACTGTGGCAAGGGTTAGGTGGCATGGTCGTGGGTTGGGGACATGATCGAGGTGTGAAATGGAGTGTAAATGCTAAGTATATGTCGTGACCATGGTCGTGGCGTGGTGCAACAGTTGTGTTGGGTAAGGGGTACCACAGACGTGTTAAGTACCACGGCCATGTTGGAGGAGGAGGCCACAGACGAGGTAGCTTGGAGGTCGTCTTGTCTTCAGTTCACCACATGTGTGGGGAGCGCCACGGGTGAGGCGGTCTTCAAGGGCCACGGTCATGGTGAATGGCCCTGACCGTGGTCATTCACGTGTAAAATAGACCACTTCTCTATTGATTTTGGGGAACTTTGTGCATAATTTCCAAGGTTGTGGCAGGAGGTCACAGTCGTGATGTCCTCTGTTGGCCATGATCGTGCTGATGGACACGACCGTAATGTCTTCAGTTGGCCACAGCCGTGGTGATGGCCACAACCATGGTGCTTTCAGTGCAAAAGTACTGATGTCCCTGTGATTTTTGGCTTTAATTCCCACTATCGTGGTGGATGCCCACGGCCGTGTTGGGGTCTTCAATTCCAAAATCAACTTCAATCTTCATCATTAATGGACTTCTTTACTTGATGTCGAATCTTGGCCATTAGGGGTAGGTTGAGGGAGATTTGGGCCTTTTTTGGACCCCTCCATGAGCGGAGGAACCCTAGAAGTCATTCCTTCTCTCTCATCCATCCAAAGCATGGTCCATATACTTGAAAATAATGCAAAAAACGTACATAAGTGCATTTGATAATAATACTAAAATTGGAGAATTTAACTTGCATTCTACTATGTTTAGATGTGAATAAAGTACAAAATGTCACAAGATGGAGCCCTAAAATAGGGTTGCATCATCTGGCCAACTTGCCACAACCTGTTACAAAGGTAACATGTTCATATATATACAAGACATATGTGTACAACTGTGGCATACTTCCAAAAACTTTGTATCAATGCAAAACATCTACAAAACACCCCCAAGGACTTCATAATGCAGGGATGACACATAGGAATCTACTATATAACACTAGAAGGATATTCAACCATCAACATCTACTGCTCTCCTTACTTCTCCTCCTCAATTGCATAATCTCTACCTCATTGTACATGACCACCTAAAAGATGTGGAAACCCACGGGGTGAGACCAACTTCCCAAAGAGAGAAATAACTCTCCTCCAACAACTATTATTAGCATAGATAGATAATAGAGCACAAAAGTAATATTATTAACATGATGAGAAAATTCAGTTAAAATATATAAGTAAAATTGTTAACACAAATTAGGTAGTTTAAACAACTATAATTGATAAAAAAATTATCATATATTTTTAGAAGGAATGTGAAGAACATGTATAATCAATATCAACTAAATAGTATAAGAAACAAGGAAAGGCGTCATCAATAGTGAAATGTATTTTGACCCTAAGAAAATGTACTACACGCTGGTATTACATATTTTATTTTGCTCTGTGGAGATGAGGTATATCACTCATGCTCCAATTGACCACTGCTAAGTCGAAATCAGTGACATACAAGATCTAGGAGAGTCAGACTCCAATGATCTCTCACACCCTCAGTCAGTCTGAGTCCGCTGTAGTGACATACAAAGTCAATCTACAATTCATCCTAGCTCACCTTGGTATATAGGCACAACACTAGTGAGATACAACCGTAGCCATTCTCCTACCAGGGTATGATCGCAATCATCCCTAAAAAACATATCATCTGAGATATAGTCTCAACCTTCACCTGTCGGGGTATGACCACAATCATCCTCCAAATCTGAAATTGTGGACGCAAGGATAAATCCTAAACTTACACCCCCACATATTCAATAATATGCACTCCAAATTTCGCACAGGAATCACTCGTTTCACCATCCAACAAGTACTAATGCCGAAAATGGATCTAGTGTCCAATACAAGTGCACAAGAATGAAAACTGTGAGAACCTGTTACACTAAACAAGATTACTTAAATCATAAAACATAATCAATCACTAATTAATCACATACCCAAAAATATGGGTAAATTAAAACCGATTTCAACATCAACACCCACTCAAAAACATTTGCATAAGAGTCCAACATCTTTCTTGTATCCATATTATGCCAAGAATTTGATAAAAAATTTCTATTGTCTTAGCCACAACATATATATACATGAGAACAATAATCATATATGCCACACAATCAAACATTAATATGCTAACAAAAGTACGATTTATTTGAAACACCATATACAAACTTTTCCTGTCCAGACCTGAGAGTACAAGGACGACTCTAGGACACACTTATCAAAACTTCATTACTCTAGGACACACAAGACATCCAAATCTGAACAGAAGCCAGCCACCACAGACACCCTTCAAAGGTTTAGTTCGCCTCCCCATAAAGTCGCATTACGATTATTCCATCTAAGAAGTGTCTCCTACTCACTCCCTATCTCACATGTGACTCAATTACTTCGAGGACGTTTGTGTTGTGTGTCGGAATCAGGTTCACTACTACATTTTTGGCCAATAATGTCGCTGTCTGTAGGGTCAGTTTTTCCAAATAACCGACCTTATATGTCTACAAAAAACACGGGCACCACTTAAGACCTCTTGGGTCGGTTTTCTTAAAATAACCGACCTTGTAATGTAATTCTATAGGGTCAGTTTTCCAAATAACTGACCTTATATGTCTATTAAAAATGTGGGCACCACTTAAGACCACTTGGGTCGGTTTTCTTAAAATAACCGACCTTGTAGTGTATCTCTATAGGGTCAGTTTTCATAAAATAACCAACCTTATAGACAATGGGATTAGAAACCCCATTAAAGTTTCCCTTGGAAAAAAATTTCTCGATTTTGGCTTTGTGCCTCGATCTATAGGGTCGGTTTTTCTAAAAAACCAACCTTATATGTCTACAAAAAATGTGGGCACCATTTAAGACCTCTTGGGTCAGTTTTCTTAAAAAATTGACCTTGTAGGGCATCTCGGCCAAAAAGGTTCTCGACCGAGTTGAATTTTGAATCCATTTTCCCTTTGTGCATGTATAAGTACCTCTAGGGTTGGTTTTTTCCTTTTAACCGACCTTGTAGGTCTCCTCAATCGAAAAAATTGTCGACCGGGTTGAATTTTGGATCCAGTTTTCCTTCGTGCGTGTATAAGTACCTCTAGGGTCGGTTTTTTCCTTTTAACCGACCTTGTAGGTCACCTGAGTCGACCAAATTGTTGGCCGAGTTGAATTTTGGATCCAGTTTGCCTTCACGCGTGTATAAGTACCTTTAGGGTCAGTTTTTTCCTTTTAACTGACCTTGTAGGTCCCCTTGGTCGACCAAAATATCGATTGAGTTGAATTTTGGATCCAGTTTGCCTTCGCGCATGTACAAGTACCTCTAGGGTCGGTTTTCCCTTTTAACTGACCTTGTAGGTCCTCTCGGTCGAAAACATTCTCAACCAATTTGAATTTTGAATCCATTTTCCCTTTGTGCATGTATAAGTACCTCTAGGGTCAGTTTTTTTTCTTTTTAACCGACCTTGTAGGTCTCCTCGGTCGAAAAAATTGTCGATCGGGTTGAATTTTGGAACTAGTTTTCCTTCATGCGTGTATAAGTACCTCTGGGGTTGGTTTTTTCCTTTTAACTGACCTTGTAAGTCACCTCGGTCGACTAAATTGTCGACCGAGTTGAATTTTGGATCTAGTTTGCCATCACGTGTGTATAAGTACCTCTAGGGTCGGTTTTTTCCTTTTAACTGACCTTGTAGGTCCCCTCAGATGGCCAAATTTTCGACCGAGGTGAATTTTGGATCCAGTTTGCCTTCACGCATGTATAAGTACCTCTAGGGTCAATTTTTCTATTTTAACCGACCTTGTAGGTCTTCTCATTCAAAAAAATTCTCAACCGAGTTAAATTTTGAATCCATTTTTCCTTCGTGCATGTATAAGTACCTCTAGGGTCGGTTTTTTCCTTTTAACCGACCTTGTAGGTCTCCTCGGTTGAAAAAATTGTCGACCGGGTTGAATTTTGGATCCAGTTTTCCTTTGTGCTTGTATAAGTACCTCTATGGTCGATTTTTTCCTTTTAACCGACCTTGTAGGTCACCTAGGTTGACCAAATTGTCGACTGAGTTGAATTTTGGATCCAGTTTGCCTTCACACGTGTATAAGTACCTCTAGGGTTGGTTTTTTCCTTTTAACCGACCTTGTAGGTCGCCTCGATTGACCAAATTGTCGACCGAGTTGAATTTTGGATCCAGTTTGCCTTCGCGCGTGTATAAGTACCTCTAGGGTCAGTTTTTCCCTTTTAACTGACCTTGTAGGTCCTCTCGGTCGACGAAATTCTCGACTGCGGTCACCTCAGTCAAAAAAATCGTCGATCAAGTTAAATTTTGGATCCAGTTTGACTTTGTGTGTGAATAAGTACCTCTAGCATCGGTTTTTTCATTTTAACCGACCTTGTAGGTCCCCTCGGTTGAACAAATTCTCGATCGAGATTCACTCGGTCGACAAAATTCTCGACCGAGTTGAAGTTTGGGTGTTTTTGATTTACCTGACACAGGCACCGGTTATCTCTTGGGTCATTTTTTTATTTTAACCAACCCTACAGGTCGGGCCTGGGGCTTGAAGTGGCCGAGACCTACTTCTTTCTCTCTTGTGAGACATAGTTTTCTCTCTCCCACGCTGCCGAGACCTACTTCTTCTTTCTCTTCTGCACTGGGACCTACTTCTTTCTCTCCTGTGAGACCTACTTCTTCTTTCTCTCCCGCGCCGTCGAGACCTACTTCTTCTTTCTCTCCTGCGCCGCCAAAGCTTTCTCTCCCGTTTCCATTGTCATCATCTGAGAGAAGAGGAGCTCGAGGTGGAGTTTGAAGTGGCTGACACCAAAGTGGAGCTTGAAGTTGCCGTCGCCGAAGTGGAAGTAGCCGTCGCCACGGTCATAGAGGTAATACTTTCCATTTATATAGGTCTATCTATGCCCGTCGTGGTACCACTGCAACGACCACGGTAGCGTCCAAGTCCACTCTCAGTCGAGAATTCGTTGACCAAGAGTCCACCTACGCACGACGTCCAGGTCCACTCTCGATCGAGAATTCATCAACTGAGAGTGGACCTGGATGTCGTGCACAGGTGGACTCTCAATTGACAAATTCTCAACCGAGAGTGGACCTATGTGCCTTTAACTGGGAAGTTATATTATTTTTCCATTTTATATGATTGATAACCCCACCCATAATAAAAACATGTATTTTTCATATGTAATCATTATATAAATTCTAGAAATTAATATGAGATTAGACATGCGTACTCCGTGATTGACACTTTAGGATTTATAGATGAGATCATTAATGGATGATGTTTAACTTAATATATAAATATGAAAATAATACATTTATATATTAACTTAGAAACCCATTCAAAATTTACTCATTAGGAGTAAACTTTGGATAGTCCCCGGTTTGGGATTATTTTTGGATATTTAATCTCACTTAGGATGTAAATGTATAATGTATGTTTAGTTTTGAAGAAAATTTCAGTAGGATTTCCTCATTTGTTCTCTGGGTACATATGTGAGTGGTTATTTGCCATTTACATCGGTGTACTTGGAGAACTTAGGGGAAATGTTGCTGAAATTTTCTATAAAACTAAATATACATTATACAGTTACTAGTGAGATTACATATACAAAAATGGGATAGGCGGTACACTTTAGTATAAAGTAATTAACTTCCTATTAATAAAAACTTACAACTTATAGTATCATTATAAAATGCTCAGTTTTATAATTAATTTTAATGTGATCTAGAAAATGGATTGAAGTTCGATGTCTATCAAGAACCGTTGCAGTCCAGAGTTTGCCAAAGGCCTTGATGAATTTATCAGATTTGCTGAGGAACACGGGAAACTACCTACATATAGGTTCTATTATCCATGTTGAAATTGTGGTAACAATTTGAAAGTTGATATTGTTGAGGAAGTTAAGAATCATGTCATATGCAATGGGATCATACAAGGTTATAATGGTATTGGCATGGAGGAAAATTTAATTATGGATCAGAAAATGTCGATACTAATAGTTGTGGCATAAAAGATATAGATAATGATGATAATGTCAATGATGAACCGATTTAGGATGACCCGATTCAGGATGATATGGTTGATGAGATGCTGCTTAGTTGTCAGGACAATGTCATTGATCCACCTTCTTTATTTGCAAACATTGTCCATGATGCTGAAACACCGTTATATAAGAGTTGTACTAAGTTCACGAGGTTGGGTGTTGTGATGCGATTATATACTCTTAAAGCTCAAAACCGGTGGAGCGATAAGAGTTTCACTTCATTGTTGTCTTTGTTAAAGGAAATTCTTCCTGAAGGCAACAAGCTTCCAATTTCAACATATCAAGAAAAGAAAATGATGTGCCCAATGGGAATGGAGGCTAAGAAGATTCATGCATGTCCAAATGATTGTGTGTTATTTCAGAAGGACTATAGTAATTTGATAATTTGTCCAAAATGTGGTGCATCAAGGTATAAGACCACAAATTCAGCTAAGGCTTAAAATGGCTCTCCTACCAAGGTGATGTGGTATCTACCAATAATACCACGATTTCAATGCTTATTTTCTGGTACAGAAGATGCACACAATTTCTCTTGGCATGGGGAGTTAAAGGCCAATGATGATGGCATCCTACTACATGCATCTGATTCACCACAATGGAAGAAAATTGATTTATTATACCCTCAATTTGGTAAAGAACCAATAAACTTAAGACTTGGACTCTATACAGATGGAATGAATCCCTATGGTACATTAAGTAGCCAACATAGCACGTGGCCTGTTATAATTGTTATATACAATCTTCCTCCTTGGTTGGGTATGAAAAATAAGTATGTCATGTTGTCAATATTGATATCAGGGCCCAAGCGACCTGGAAATGATATTGATGTTTACCTTCAACCTCTAATTGATGACCTAAAAAACTATGAGAAGAAGGTGTTATGACATATGATGCTTCATGTAAAGAGATCTTTAGCTTGCGTGCTATGTTGTTTTGCACGATTAATGACTTTCCAGCTTATGGAAATTTGTCTGGATATAGCATAAAAGGATACAAAACATGTCCTATTTGTGAGGAAAATATTGATTCAATCCAACTGAAACATGTTGGTAAAATCATATATCTTGGTCATCAGAGATATCTCCCACAAGTGCATCCTTATCAAAGGCAACACAAAACCTTTAATGGATCAACTGAGGAACGAATTGCTCCTAAAACTATACCAGGAAATGATGATATTGTTAATGAATTTGGAAAGTGTTCAAGTAGTCGTACTCTCGCATGTGACAAATCTCTATACAAGAAGAGGTCAATATTCTGGGATCTTCCTTATTGGAGATTCTTATCAATTAGACACTGCATTGACATTATGTATGTTGAAAAAATGTTTGTGATAGCATCATTGGTACACTATTGAATATATCGGGAAAGATTAAAGACGACATCAAATCTAGAAAATATTTAGAATTAATGGTTATAAGAAAAGAATTATTAGTGGAGATCAGGGGTCGCCACACATATTTACCACCAACTTGTTACACTTTGTCAAAGTAGGAGAAAAAGACTTTCTGTGAGTGCTTGTATAGTATTAAGGTTCCACAAAGATTGTTACACCCCGATCTCACCATTTCCTCAAATCATGAGATTAGGGCATAAGATAGGATTTATATGTAATACAAAGAACACCCTTAACTTTTTCTTTTTCTTTTTCTTTTCTTTCTTTAAAACTCTTGTTTCTTCGCATTGAACCACATAAATCATTTTAACAAGGAAATCTGAACATTTCTTTTACTAATCAGACTTTAATAGTAAAGATACATGTATAAACATTCATGATGTCTCTCACACCTTATGCACATAAGACCTACTAATAGCATACAATTTCAAAAGAGGAATAATATTACACATCGTAATTATAACTCTCTCTCTTATCTCTTACTGAGGACCTAGAGTGACAAGGACCGACTAACTCAACTAATCTTGTACTTAACTCTTGTGGAAGATCTACGATGATGCTCTGACCATCTTCAAGTCCACGCGGTTAACCCTAAAATGTTTGAGTAGAGGGGTGAGCCTACTTGCTCAGTGAATGAGTACTTCAAAGAACCAGTCTAAGGCACTAATGTGATTACAGATATAACTTTGAATAAATGTTATGAAATTTAACAACAATAAATACTACACTGAGCAGTTCTAAAACAATATAATTGAAATAACAAAGAATGTAAATATTGCATCCAAAGAATAACTACTAGAAGACTATGCTCTAGTCTTCCTTAACTCTTTCATTTATAAGGAACTATGTGAACCTATATGATCATATTTTAGCTTATGCCCTGATCTTATGCAGTGTACTCTGCATAAGAGACTCGCAGTGCACTACGGCCACACCGTACAAGACTTAGCGACACACCTGGGAAATGCTAAGTCTGACTGCCAGCCCTGTTCTGCTACAGGACCACGGGCTCTCCGGCCTCATTGCACTAACTCCGAGTGCTTTAGACTCCTCCTCTAACCTGAGCACACAGGCGGAGAGTCTCACTGGGTTACCACCGTGACTCCGCACGGATTATTATTGAATAACCCCTATTTTCTCCAATGCCACCGTGACTCCGCACGGATTATTTTTGAGCACTGCCTCTCTGTCCTCGTGCCACCGTGACTCCGCACATGTTATTGTTGCAACACGAGTTTCACCCCTAAGGCGCAGACCTCCCAAAGGGGTTCTACGGTGTTCAGGGCACCTAAGTCTAACATTAACATTATAGATACATTTTAAACAGAAATCATAACTCATTTTACATTTCTCACAAGGCTCACATGGCCTTCCATATCATATCATATAAAACATCATAGCTCATGTATTCAAACATATATCATGTCTGCCCAACAAGTATTCTCATTCTAACGTTTCATACATATCTGCATGATCTCAGTAACATCCCTTTCTAGGACATGTCATATCTCATTACCTACAATTCACGAGATATGTATTGTGAAAATAAGAAACCATGTAGTATATATATACCAACTCAAAGAGAACAAGCATGTAAAGTTAAATGCACAAACAACATACAATTCAACAGTTAAGCATCACCACATCTCATATGGAAACCTTTCATATCACCATAACTTAATTCATAGAACACCCTGTCCTTAGGGTTTCCTTTCCTTATTCTCTTATCACATAGCAACACCCTGCTCTTAGGGTTTTATTTGCCTCATTCACATATCACATGGCTCTCATAAGGATTTCACACGATATAAACATTCACAAATTAAAGACTGCTTTCAACAATTATATACAGTCAATATATGTATGAACCCATGGAAATTGAACTAAATTTAGGTTTTCATGCTATTCACTGAGATATCATGCACCAAGAATAAAATTCAATTAAGATAACCCATGAGGTACATCCTAACCACTTATAAGATTACTAGTCCTCTTCAATAAGGTTGAAACTCTAGTGATATCTCAATTAGGTTAAACCCTAATTACATCATATGGTATAAATCTGAAAATCATTCTTACTAAGATGTGTTGTATACGTTTCTGATGTGAATCTACCATCAAAGAGTCATTCAAACAGAGAAGGAATCCATATCATATCAATTTGCAACAACTTAAATTAAACGGACATTTCAGGGTTTAGAATTACATACCAAGCAATTAGGGATTTGGATGCTATAATCAAATTTCGTGCATTATACTGTTTAAAGGAAGAACCCACTCACCCCAAGGTGTGAAAACACCTCAAAATTGCAGCTCAACTCAGGGGATCTCGAACTCATATCAAATCCCTAGCAAATCTCCCAATTCTTCTTCCATTCAACTCGGAAACCTTGAAAATGAGGGATTATGAAGAAAGGGTGAGAAAAGAGGGAATTTCGACATCATCTTGGATCAAATCAGAGCATGGACGGAATCTTGACATGAGAGAGAAGATTCACCATAAAATTCTATGCAAAGGATCCAAACTTACTTGATTTCACCATTCCTCGGACCGCAAAACCCTAGGTCAGCAATTCCTCCTCTTTCTCCACTCAAGCCCTAACTCTCCCTCTCTCTCTCTCTAGATTTTCGTTTCTCTGGGGTGGATGATGAAGAATGAGAGCTGTGTGTGTGTGTGGTCGATCATATAAGTCAATTTGAGCTGCTTGGGTCAATTGCATATTGACCCAACACTCAACTTTTATTATATTGGCTGAATATTCAGTTACACAAAGTTGCTGTAATTCGTTTATTTCAGAGATCAAACCTTCTCCAAAAATTATGGGAATTTATAAAGTTGTTTATAATTGATCTATAAAGCATCATTTAAAATTTGAGATCATTTGGAGTTACCAATAAATAATTAAAAATAGAACAGTGCACTGTTATATTGCAGTCTGCAGCAGATTCGGTCGAGTTTGTCCTGCACAGAACTCGACCGACACCCTCACTGTAGAGATTAAAAGTCATCCAAAAATTATGCCAATTTAACAGAGTGTCTAAAACTGTGTTTTTCAAGCACAGTTAAAATTTGAGATCAATTGGATATATTAATAAAAAGATAAAATTCAATTACCACACTGCTATATAAATCTGGAAATATGATCGGTCGAGTTTGAAACGCGGCCAATAAACAGGTCAGACCATTCTTCAAAAATTCTGATATTTACCAATGTTGTTCACATTTTATATATCCAAATCATATCCAAATTTGAAGTAAATCAGAGTTACACATAAAATACTAAAAATCATTTACTGAGACACTATACTTATCAAATTTGTGTATCATCAAAACCCTATTTTGGGCCGATTAGGGTTTATGTTTCTCAAACCCTAATTCTCAAAGCAAATGAACATTTAAACTTCTTATCATAGTTAAAACATCCTAATTGTGTTATCGTCATTAATTAGATTTCAAGAATGATTATTCCAATTAATCTTTGCAATTGTTTAGGTAAACCCTAGTTTACCAATTAAGCTCAGATGGGGTCGTAACAACTCTTCCCCCCTTAGAATGTTTCATCCTCGAAACATAAACCCACAAGAAAGATACATTCAAGGTTATTTTAAGCTTCTAAAGCCTTCCATGTCATTATATTCTTGTATTTCATACCTGAATGTAGTTTTCAACATTAGATCTTTTAATTCTTTACTAAATCACAATATATTTCAAATAGTTCTCAATGATATCAAGCAAATTCTTTATGCCACAGTCAAACATAGAATGCAAAGATAACCACCACGCTTTCACTGCGCAACTCTGATACTCTGATACAACTATCTCAACTTATGCGGCTCAGAAAGTTCTATTGTTCTGTATCACCTTTAAGTGACAAAAGTGAGTTCACCATGTTGTTTTAAACTTTAATAAAGTGCTATTCAAATAGAATAACAGTCTTGAATTAAAAGGCTAGATTCAACAATCAATTGCACAATACTACTCTTGGCATCCCCATTGGGTCATGGATGCATGAGGTGAAGCATTACCACCTCATTCCATACTATCCTGTTTCGATCCTGGGACCTATGGGTTATGGGCCCACACACAATTCAAAGTGTAACCATCATATTATATCATTTTAGGGTTTCAACCACAGTAATAAAGTAATCCACAATTGTATCAGTCATTCAAGAATTAATCATACTCAATTACCATCACTCAGTTATATTAGAGCTAGGTAAAACAAGCTACACCTCATTAGGGTTATTTGTCCAGACAATCTGATTATCATCACTTTCTATTAATATGACTGGATAAGTATGACTACCTTGTTCAGGGTATCTCTCCATGTGTTCTGACATCATCCAAACCGTATCACCATATCACAAATACACAATATTAAGATGCATATCAGGTATGAATTACTACAACTATCATACGCCTTTAATTTAACATATAGCTTACACAAATACCCTGAAATCATATGTAGAACCAACTTTCATACCTTAATATGCCTTCAACAAATCATACATATAAAAACAAATTCACATATTACACAAAGCTAGTGTTTTCCCATATCTCTCTGCTCATTCATTACTTCTTTACTTTTTGCTACCTATCCTTTTCATATGATTATATACAATAAACATCATTAACATTGAAGCATTTAAGATAGGAATAGATTATTCATCATTCTTGCTATCACACAAGAATTTATTTCTTATCGCACTTCATCATATTGTATGTCACTATTACATTCACTAGATGACCCTACCAAGGTAGTTATGCATCATATATGATTCATTTTCTTATCATTTCATTCCCACCTTACAATTGTTAAGGAATATATGAAAGAGAAGATGATTTTAAGACTTGGAATACTTGTATTCAAACATTCCCTTAATACATTCTCGTATGTAGATTTACTTAGTTATCAACAGAGATATTTGATTAATTAGCACTTGCTTGAATCTCACAACCTCTTTATTTTATAACTTCTCCATCATATTTCAAACCCTATCTTACGTTTCATAGTCCTCTTACCATATACTACTCTTTAACCCGTCATCTTTAATTCTAAATTTTTCTCTTATGACCATGTTGCTTATTCATATGTATGGTCATGTATACCATGTTGCACATATTTCCTCCTTTATCTTTATACTATTGCGAAGTTAACGTTCTAAATTAATAGTCCTTCTATTAGTTTTTCCTCAT
Source organism: Alisma plantago-aquatica (assembly GCA_963693085.1). Taxonomy (NCBI): domain Eukaryota; kingdom Viridiplantae; phylum Streptophyta; class Magnoliopsida; order Alismatales; family Alismataceae; genus Alisma; species Alisma plantago-aquatica. Next base: position 1,150,121,049 of record OY856409.1, on the reverse strand, counting down.
GTTGAATACATTACATATTCTTCATTTTTAAATCAAGTGGATCATGCATGGGTCAAACATAGTTTCTCTTTCAATCAAGTTTTTCTCTCCTGAATACAGTCTACCTTTGTATGACTTATTCATTCGTTAAACTGCACCTATGTTCTTTACTTAGAAACTAGTTTGTTGTTCTAGTCTTATGAATTACACGTTCATACAATTCTCTTTACTTTTACTCTTTTGAAGACTCTTTACTTCTATGGACCTATTGATTGCTCAACCCTATTCTCTACTTAGCCTTTGCTTTAGAGTTCATAAAAGCATTATACTCAATTATATGCTCCATTCTTCATGATCGATTCTTGCTATCTAGAACCATACATACATCTCACATATCCTTTCTATATTTCATATGTATAGTTCATATAATATTAATCAATAAACTGATTATGAATCCTTATATCATGTTCCTTTATTCCTAATTAAGGGTTTCTCATATGAGGCCCCAAAATTGAACCTCAGATACCAGTTTCAACTGATTCTTAGTTGTTCTGATCTTGCCCATCTGTTTCAACATCTTACTGTATGTACATTCTTACTCTGATGTGGGTCTAATTATTCAAATTCTATTCTTATTATACTATTGATAGGATTCATTAGATCCCAGTAACGCATCCTGCCAGCCGGACCAGGCCAAACCTGAAGTCTTGAAGCCAAGAACTACAAAGGATTACTCAACTCCTATTCATCTCAGAAGTGTGGAAGAAAACTTATCCACTAACAAAAGCTCATTCAAAGGTCAATTCTAGTCTACTTGTTACAAAGAATGAAATCAATAAATGCTACAACTACACAGTGTACAACAGATATTAAAGACCCATATTTCAAAGTAGTGAATATTTCAATTCAAACATATAAGAGCATTTCTATACATTTACAACAAAAACAACATTATGAAATGTAAGTTCTATCTCCTTTTACATTTATGCTCTTAATTCTTGTTTCTTTTCTCGTTTTCTAACCCTAACATTTCTAGGGTTCCTCTCTAGCCCATTCTTCCACTGTATACCTGGCCAGGGTATACGTGAAAGAATAGACATAGTAGCTTGTACTGTTGATCCAAGTACTCAGATATCGGGCCAGGATATCCAAATACTCAAATCCCCAAAGCTAACATCAAACATCTCCTATCTGCCACACATAAGACTCTAACTTACTAACTTAATGGTCCTTGACAACTCATCCTAAGCTCTGATACCAAGCTGTTACACCCCGATCTCACTATTTCCTCAAATCATGAGATTAGGGCATAAGATAGGATTTATATGTAATACAAAGAACACCCTTAACTTTTTTTTTCTTTTCTTTCTTTAAAACTCTTGTTTTTTCGCATTGAACCACATAAATCATTTTAACAAGGGAATCTGAACATTTCTTTTACTAATCATACTTTAATAGTAAAGATACATGTATAAACATTCATGATGTCTCTCACACCTTATGTACATAAGACCTACTAATAGCATACAATTTCAAAAGAGGAATAATATTACACATCGTAATTACAACTCTCTCTCTCTTATCTCTTACTGAGGACCTAGTGTGACAAGGACCGACTGACTCAACTAATCTTGTACTTAACTCTTGTGGAAGATCTACGCTGATGCTCTGACCATCTTCAAGTCCACGCGGTTAACCCTAAAATGTTTGAGTAGAGGGGTGAGCCTACTCGCTCAGTGAATGAGTACTTCAAAGAAACAGTCTAAGGCACTAATGTGATTACAGATATAACTTTGAATAAATGTTATGAAATTTAACAACAATAAATACTACACTGAGCAGTTCTAAAACAATATAATTGAAATAACAAAGAATGTAAATATTGCATCCAAAGAATAACTACTAGAAGACTATTCTCTAGTCTTCCTTAACTCTTTCATTTATAAGGAACTCTGTGAACCTATATGATCATATTTTAGCTTATGCCCTGATCTTATGCAGTGTACTCTGCATAAGAGACTCGCAGTGCACTACGGCCACACCGTACAAGACTTAGCGACACCCGGGAAATGCTAAGTCTGACTGCCAGTCCTGTTCTGCTACAAGACCACAGGCTCTCCGGCCTCATTGCACTAACTCCGAGTGCTCTAGACTCCTCCTCTAACCTGAGCACACAGGCGGAGAGTCTCACTGGGTTACCACCGTGACTCCGCACGGATTATTGTTGAATAACCCCTATTTTCTCCAGTGCCACCGTGACTCCGCACGGATTATTGTTGAACACTGCCTCTCTGTCCTCGTGCCACCGTGACTCCGCACAGGTTATTGTTGCAACACGAGTTTCACCCCTAAGGTGCAGACCTCCCAAAGGGGTTCTACGGTGTTCAGGGCACCTAAGTCTAACATTAACACTATGAATACATTTTAAATAGAAATCATAACTCATTTTACATTTCTCACAAGGCTCACACGGCCTTCCATATCATATCATATAAAACATCATAGCTCATGTATTCAAACATATATCATGTCTGCCCAATAAGTATTCTCATTCTAACGTTTCATACATATCTGCATGATCTCAGTAACATCCCTTTCTAGGGCATGTCATATCTCATCACCTGCAATTCACGAGATATGTATTGTGAAAATAAGAAACCCTGTAGTATATATATACCAACTCAAAGAGAACAAGCATGTAAAGTTAAATGCACAAACAACATACAATTCAACAGTTAAGCATCACCACATCTCATATGGAAACCTTTCATATCACCATAACTTAATTCATAGAACACTCTGTCCTTAGGGTTTCCTTTCCTTATTCTCTTATCACATAGCAACACCCTGCTCTTAGGGTTTCATTTTCCTCATTCACTTATCACATGGCTCTCATAAGGATTTCACATGATATAAACATTCACAAATTAAAGACTGCTTTCAACAATTATATACAGTCAATATATGTATGAACCCATGGAAATTGAACTAAATTTAGGTTTCCATGCTATTCACTGAGATATCATGCACCAAGAATAAAATTCAATTAAGATAACCCATGAGGTACATCCTAACCACTTATAGGATTACTAGTCCTCTTCAATAAGATTGAAACTCTAGTGATATCTCAATTAGGTTAAACCCTAATTACATCATATGGTATAAATCTGAAAAGCATTCTTACTAGGATGTGTTGTATACGTTTCTGATGTGAATCTACCATCAAAGAGTCATTCAAACAGAGAAGGAATCCATATCATATCAATTTGCAACAACTTAAATTAAACGGACATTTCAAGGTTTAGAATTACATACCAAGCAATTAGGGATTTGGATGCTATAATCAGATTTCGTGCATTATACTGTTTAAAGGAAGAACCCACTCACCCCAAGGTATCAAAACACCTCAAAATTTCAGCTCAACTCAGGGGATCTCGAACTCATATCAAATCCCTAGCAAATCTCCCAATTCTTCTTCCATTCAACTCGGAAACCTTGAAAATGAGGGATTATGAAGAAAGGGTGAGAAAAGAGGGAATTTCGACATCATCTTGGATCAAATCAGAGCATGGACAGAATCTTGACATGAGAGAGAAGATTCACCATAAAAGTATATGCAAAGGATCCAAACTTACTTGATTTCACCATTCCTCGGACCGCAAAACCCTAGGTTAGCAATTCCTCCTCTTTCTCCACTCAAGCCCTAACTCTCCCTATCTCTCTATATTTTCGTTTCTCTGGGGTGGATGATGAAGAATGAGAGCTTTGTGTGTGTGTGGTCGATCATATAAGTCAATTTGAGCTGCTTGGGTCAATTGCATATTGACCCAACACTCAACTTTTATTATATTGGCTGAATATTCAGTTACACAAAGTTACTGTAATTCGTTTATTTCAGAGATCAAACCTTCTCCAACAATTATGGGAATTTAGCACGTTTTTTATAATTGATCTATAAATCTTCAGTTAAAATTTGATATAATTTGGAGTTACCAATAAATAATTAAAAATAGAACAGTGCACTGCTATATTGCAGTCTGCAGCAGATTCGGTCGAGTTTGTCCTGCACAGAACTCGACCGACACCCTCACTGTAGAGATCAAAAGTCATCCAAAAATTATACCAATTTAACAGAGTGTCTAAAACTGTTTTTTTCAAGCACAGTTAAAATTTTAGATCAATTGGATATACCAATAAAAAGATAAAATTCAATTACCACACTGCTATATAAATCTGGAAATATGATCGGTCGAGTTTGAAACTCGACCGATAAACAGGTCAGAACATTCTTCAAAAATTCTGATATTTATCAATGTTGTTCACATTTTATATATCCAAATTATATCCAAATTTGAAGTAAATCAGAGTTACACATAAAATACTAAAAATAATTTACTCAGACACTATATTTATCAAATTTTGTGTTCATGTATCATCAAAACCCTATTTTGGGCCGATTAGGGTTTATGTTTCTCAAACCCTAATTCTCAAGGCAAACAAACACTTAAACTTATTATCATAGTTAAAACATCCTAATTGTGTTATCGTCATTAATTAGATTTCAAGAATGATTATTCCAATTAATCTTTGCAATTGTCTAGGTAAACCCTAGTTTACCAATTAAGCTCAGATGGGGTCGTAACAAAGATATTCTTCTAATATTCATAGATTGGTATCAATGAAGGATCTGAAGTTGATAGGTCTCAAATCTCACGATTGCCACACCTTAATGCAACAAATTTTACCTGCGGTTATTTGATCTATATTGTCGAAGCATGTAAGGTTTGCAATCACAAGGCTTAGTTTCTTCTTCAATGAAATATGCAACAAAGTGATACATTATGATACTCTCGATAAATTACAGAAAGATATAATTGTTATCATGTGTCATCTTGAAATGTACTTTCCTCTTTCATTTTTTGATATCATGGTTCATCGTGTAGTACATATTACAAGGGAGGTGAAGATGTTGGGTCTAATTTTCTTACATTGGATGTATCCATTTGAACGCTACATGAGTGTTTTTAAAGGTGATGTTCAGAATCATTATCATCCTGAAGGGAGTATTATTGAGGGTTATGTGGCTAGGGAGGTGATGGACTTTTGCAATGATTTTTTGAATTACAACGAAACTTTTGGCGATCTAAAAAATTCCCATCACACTGAATCTTATTGTGGCAAAGGAACTCTGGGAGGATGAGTGAAAGGAATCAGTCGTGAGTTGTGGGAACAAGCACATTTTTATATTTAACACAACATCGATGAAGTTACTAGCTACATCACAGAACACAATGATCTTATCAAGAGAAATCATCCGCGATCCAGTTCAATGTGGCTTGCAAGAGAGCATAATCGAACATTTATTAGGTGGTTTGAAGAGAAAGTCTTTAATCAACTATCTGAATCACCGAATAATGTTGTTGAGAACATAAAATGGCTCGCCTTTAAGCCAAAAATGGATGTCATGTCATATGAAGGTTATGATATAAATGAATTTTCATACTACACAAAGCTTCAAGATGAAAGTAGTGTAGTTCAAAATAGTGGGGTCACTGTTCAAGCTTATTTGTTGTATTTTTCTAGTGCCAAAGATAAAAGACCAAGCGAAGCTGAGATGTCATATTACGGCGTCATTGAGGACATATGGGAATTGGACTATACAAATTTCAAAGTTCCTATCTTTAGGTGTAATTGGGTTGACAATAAAAAAGGAGTTTTAGTGGATGGGTTGGGTTTCAAATTGGTGAATTTTGAAAAGATTGGTGAGAAAGATGAGCCATTCATCATGGCAGACCAAGCAAAACAAGTATTCTATATTGATGGCACGACAAATAAAAATTGGTCTGTCATTCTTCATGGAAAAAGTCAGTTTACTATCGATCCTATAAATGAAGAAGAATACTACAAAAAGTATGATGATTCCAACCCATTCTCAGTTGGTTTGCCAAGTGTAAATGTTGAAGATAACACTGATGAATACTATAAATGTCAAGACCATGCTAAAGGAATTTTACTTGAATAACAACTCAACCAATACTAGAGGCATGTATTTTTTGAATTATTTATTTTATTATCATTCAAGCACGTAATCTTTTAAATATACATCATATATCATTCAACCACTTGTGCTTTTATTATCACTTATATTTCTTTTATCATGTATACTTGTAGGTTCTAAAATGGCAAGTGAAGATGAACATTCTGAGCATGAGCATCATGAGGATGGTAGTGGTGATGCTAAGAAAAGTAGAGGTCCCACACTGATGCGTAGGCTGCAGGAGCTCAGGGCCAAAGGGGAGAAATTGGCAGTCCAGTTTGATGTCACGAGAGCACCTATTGGGGAACATGCTAGTGCTTTCAAGCATTACGTAGAGGCGACCACGCATAGTAAGGTGCCAATAGATATAGAAAATTGGCATGATGTTTCTAATGGCTTAAAAGACCTCCTATGGAAAGGTATATCTGTGAGTGGAAGTGATATTATTTTAATATATTTTTGTTTATTGATTCTAATTTAGTTTTCTTGGAAATACATATCCTTTTTAAGACAACATTATTGCTTCTTTTGCATGTATAGGGTGTTTTTCATCTAAATGAAAAAGATCACAAGAAAAAAAGTGTTGCAACTTTGTGATGTACGATGGAGGGCTTTTAAGACATATCTCAAAAGGGAATTTATAGATAATCTTAAACAAAAGAAGAAAGCAATAGATATGTATATTTTTATAGATGCTGAGGTGTGGGAAAGATTTGTTGTAGCTAGGAGCACGGAAGAGTTTCAGGCAATAAAGATTGTGATGTATTGTATGAATCTTTAATTTTATACAATTAAGGAGGTGAATCTTTTTATATATGTTTGCCATGTCTAAATTGCAATACTTCATTTTAAATGATCAGGCTATTCACGAGTCCCAAAAAGAAAGACGGGCCAAAAATGTGCATGACCATCGCTTGGGGTCTGGTGGTTATGCCTTCCACCGCCAACTATAAGAGAAGCAACTCTCTTCTAGAGAAGAGTCTAGTACAACTCAAGTTGAGCGTCCACCCTGACACTTGTAGTGGATTGATGCTAGAAAGAATCGAGCAGGTGAAATTTTCAACCTTGCAACTAAGGAGGTGGCACAAAAGATGGTAGGTTTATCCCAACTAAGTAAAGAGTAACTCCCAAAAACTTAGATTTATTTATATCTAATTGATATTGTGATTTAATATTTTTATTAACTATGAATATATTGATCTACACGAGCAAAGGAAGGAAGGAAAGTTCATCCCAACTGGCCACATGGATGAACTATCAGTTGCTCTTGTTATGAAGGAGCATCCTGGCTGTGTTAGGGGATTCAGAGCTGGCATAGGATTCAAGTCTTATTTTAGCCCTTCGCAATCTAAAAGAGGTTGTGCCGGAGGTTGAAATATCAGTAGCTCAGAAAGTAAAAGAAATAATGTCTTCATTTCAACCTACTCAACCTTCTCAATCTATTCATACTATGTGTCTCTCAAGTGATGAGGTACAAGCCCATGCTCCAGTTGTAGAAGGTCATGGGAGCACTCCCAATGACCCACCATAACAATCTGTAGTAAGTTTTTATTCTATATGTTGTGTTATTAGTATGATATATATATATATATATATATATATATAGTTGTAATAGGTATATGGTTTACCACTTTGTATATAACTTATATTATTTCAATTCTAGGTTGGTATGAACTGTAAACTTGTAGTGGAGGTTTCATAATATAATGTTGTGGCAGCGGATAAGGTATACAACCTCGATAGTGCATTGCATTGCCAACAAATTACTGAAGACATTTGTCGTGTGTCCATCCATCTTGTGTATGACGGAATGGGGGACAAACCACTACCCATACATAATCCTGAATATAGTACAGTTGAAGAAGCTGAGGGTGTTATGGTGGGTTGGCCTAGACACTTGGTTACCAATGACAAGGTATACCTTAATTCTACCATATTTTTCATATTTGACTGCATATATGAACTCATGTAATATAAGTATGTAATTTAATTAACAGGTTTGTAAATCAAAAAGAAAAAATTCTACTAGTCGTCCTCTTATGCCCAAGTCATCTTTTATTCCAGAATCCACATTCGATGAGTTGGGAAGTAAATGTAAATGTTTATGTCGATACTTAGCCAACCAAAGCTCTAGATTACAAATGTTGATCAATTTAACAGAAGATGCAACTGGGAGGGACTTTGACAGTTATATTTTTCTTGATGATATTATAGAGTTGTTCTGGTATGATTGACTGAATACTTCGATAATAGAAGTATGGATAAGGTAAGGATCTATCAATATAAAAAATTCCAATACACATTTTTAGCTTATTTCTATATATAAAAATAATTACAAACATTTTACAACCATTTATATACCAAGACCACAAACTTTGATATAAGAAATGATGGATTCTTAGTTCCTTCAATCACTAGTCAAGTGGAGACACATATTGAGGATGTGAATGAGTACTTCTCTAGTGTATTTAAATATTTTACTAGTGAGGGGAAGGAAATTATCCTAATTCCTTTTAACATCCAATAAATCTTATTATTCAATATAATTGTAATAATGAATAAAATTATTTATTTTAATGTTTGTTTTATTCTTACTCAGAGCTAGATATTGGGAATTAGTGGTGATTGTCCCAAAATTGATGATTCTTTATTATCTTGACCCAATGGGTAAAACAACAAGGGGTCACAAACTGAAATTGCCAGCTATGGAGTAAGCATAAATTTAGTCAATGCTTCAACATGATATTTCTATTTAAAATTTTTATTTTACCAACTATCGTTTAATTGATAGGGGTATAAATGTTTTTCGTGAAGTTGGAGGATAATACCCACAAAATTAAAGACATTGACTTTGAAAAGTGTCAAGGTAGCTATTTTACAACTGCTTAGTCTTATATGTATTAATTTTCAACTCTTATATGTCAACTCTTATAGTCTTATCTCAACTCCTGTTTATAGTAGTTTACTAACATTAAGTATAATTCGTTATTTGTAATGTCCTATACAAAATAATGACTGGGCTTGTGGCTACTATGTAATGAAATATATGCAAACTATTTTCAAACAAGCATCACGTGACATTCAGACTATAGATCAGGTAATAAAGAGTAACATCATAAATTTACTAGGGATTGTAGCCATTTTATAAAATATTAGCATGTGCATTTCTGTTACAGATCTTTACAACTCAGCCTTACACACGTGAGGACTTAAATGAATTCTGAGAAGAGTGGTCGGATGCTTTTCTAAATGAAGTCAATATAGCATTGGATTAAATATGTCAGCTCCATTTATGTATGTGGTTTTAGTACTCTTTTATATTTACTTTTGTATCTGACATTTAATACCATCTGAGACTTGCAATCTATCATTTTGTAAATTAAAATGTGATTATTTGTAACTCAACTGAATATATGAATCATTTTGTTATGAATGTGTAGTTCAGAATGGTGACGGTTGAGCATCAATGCTCCCCTCTCTCAGAATATATGAATCTTCTTGTTCTTCTGTTCTATTTCTGTTTCTGCAGAAATTTAAAAAAAAATTGTAACTTCTAGCGTCAGTTTTCTTAAATAACCGACCCTAGCGGTCTTAGCTTTCTAGCGTCGGTTTTACTAAATAACCGACCTAATAGGTCCTCTATAAGGTCGGTTATTTATTAAAAAACTGACCCTAATGATTGAATAACCACTTCAGTGTACACTCCTCGGTCGACAATTTTGTCGACCGAAATCTTTCCGGTCGACAGTTTTCTCGACCGAAGGTCTATCGTTCGACAAATTTCTCGACCGAATAAATCTCTGATGCTTCAGACAGTACTTTCTTGGTCGACAATTTTCTCGACCGCAATAATCTCGGTCGAAATATTTCTCGACCGAGATAGTTTACAGGGTCGGCTTTTTTGGAATAACCGACCTTATAGGCTCTTCTTGCTTGAAATAATCTCGGTCGAAATATTTCTCGACCGAGACAGTTTACAGGGTCGGCTTTTTTGGAATAACCGACCTTACAGACTTCTTTCTCGCTTGAAATGATCTCGGTCGAAATATTTCTCGACCAAGACAGTTTACATGGTCGACTTTTTTAGAATAACCGACTTTACAGGCTCTTCTTTCTCGCTTGGGTCAGATTTTTTACATCTTGCGTCTTCTTTGGTTAAAAAAACCGACACTACAGAGCAAATTCTATAGGGACGGACACTTAGGAGTCTGTTACATCTATACTACTATAAAAAGAGCGAGTTTGATGCTGCACTCTCCTTGATTCACTCTTTTCTCTCCTTTTTTTCAAAGAATTTTACTCCTACAAATATTTATTCTCACACTCTCCTATTAACTTTTATTATCTTTAATTCTGTATTTCTCTTTCCATCCCACAAAAACGGTTTATTGATTCTCTCCTTTCAAACAACTAACACAAATATCTTTTACCGTAGGGACCCTTTCACGGACGAGTCCCCTCCCCACATATTTGCAACAAATTTTATATGTCACAGGCATGTGCACGTGTGCGTTCAGTGGTGCTTAAAAAAAACCGACTTCATCTACTTGTGGTTGCTCTGCAGCTCGTGGAAGTTCTGGTACATGCATCCCCATCACCGTGGGTCGACTCGCCGCTAGGTAACGATCTGTGACTTAACCCTTTTGATATGTCTGCTCGTTTAGTATCTAATCGGTTTGAATTTCTCCGCTGAGGAACCGTGTTGTTTCTTCTTTCCGATCACCAATGGACGAGCAGTAACTATGACCCCTAGACATAGGTGATGTTGCCGAACTGAGATTCAGTCCAATAAAAACGCGCTTCTGCTTTCTATCTCTGTTATGTTGCTAACTCTCGGTACTGAATGGACCTTGGATCTGCTCGCCGTTGAATGTCCTCGGTTACTAGCTTTTCTTGTCTGCCTGTTATCTATATCAGTTGCAGTTTGTCGTCTCCTCGACGTTTGTATCTGGCTTTTCCGAATATGTCTCGGCCATGTCCAGAGCAAGAATAGATATTACGAACTCACGAGGATGCATAAAAGGAAACTCATTGTTCCTGGTTTATAACTCGGATTGAATTGCGGTGGCGTGAGTAGAGGACAAAACTTCCTCAGGGACCTCTCGTCTGTGTTTCCTGTACAGTCATTAAATTAATCGAGGTTTACATGTTTTTGCCACTTTCACATATATACGAAGCTTTGTCATCCTGCATAGTAAGCAAGGTAATTACTCCTCACGAGAGGATATGTTGGAGAGATCGTTGCTCCCAGGAGCATTAGAAATGGTGGGTGTAATTGGGAACTAATTTCGTCTGAAGTCCCCTTGTCAGTTCCCCCACTATGTCTTCTTATTAGTTTTATTCAGGGCAATTGCGAGGCTTCACATGCATAACCGTGAGATTGTCACCTAAGTTTAAAGTTAAAATAAAATGTCTCAGTCATGGTTATCTACACGAATTCGTACAACAACGGCGATTCAGGCTTTCTCGGATATGTTTTTATAGCAATGTCAGTATGGATTTGATCTGTAAAGGTCACCATTAAATATTGAATAGTCACCATAATTTATGTACGTACCTTTTGGAATCAAAATATCGCGACTGTTTATTGGTGTGGTTTTCAAGATGGGTTTTTATGAGTCGTTTTAAGTTAACAGAGTTGATGGAATAATTAATTATTAACACAATACACACATATTATGATTAGGTGGTGAAGGGCTTTGAAACTGAATTTTAAGAAAATTGTTGAGTTAGTAGGGCTAACAATTGAGGTATGTGTTCTTCCCTATTTAATTTTAGGTATTAATCAGACTAAAATATTTCTATAATGAGGTATTCTTCTTAATTGACCTATTGATTTGTTTCATGATGGAACTTCCTTATTATCTAAAAATTGACTAATATCTTGTTGTCTTGGGTCTATGACCCTACCTGCATTACTGCTTGAATATGAAAATGTGATTAATGACTAAACCATTTCTTGCCACACTATTTATGCATGTTTGGTAATTTAACTAGATATCTTTTGTATGGTGCATGAGCACAACCATTAGGGCATGCCTTTCTACCCGGGGTGCGTCTTTCCACCTCTTATATATATATATATATATACATATATATACATATATATATACACATATATATACATATATATATACATACATATATATATATACATATATATATACATATATATATATATATATATATATATATATATATATATATATGGTGCGCCTTTCCACCCATTAGACCAAAGATCCAGTGATGTCTTGGTCGTACATTAGCTATATAGTCTAAATATATCAACATGTGATTATATTTTTTTGTTGTGGTATTGTGATAAGTGGCAAGGCCTTTCATCTCAATTATTGAAATCTGAATTATAAATGCCTCATTCTCTTGAAATTGGTTTCTTTTGAACTTACCTATATCCTTTTGGTCTCTCTTGAAGGAACCCCTCTTTTGGTACTTTAATTCTTTGTTAATGCCCAGAATAATTATTTATGCACATATACCAGTTGATACTGATGCATACTCTTTTATTTCATATTTTTTGGGTGTTCCCAAAACTATCCAGGAGAGCAGCCACCTGTAGATCAGGATAACGTGGACCAAGGTCTTGAGGCGCCACTTAACCAAGAGTAGAATTCGAGGGCTTTTACGGAGATGTCTAGGTTGCTCACTGCTTGTAGCTTTAGTTTTTCTTAGTTATAACCTTTTAGACTATCATTGACTATTTTTGAAATATTGTAATAGCCTAGATTCCTTCCGCTGCTAAAATGTTTTGTGCCTGATATCCATGATATTTTGAAAAATATTATACAACCCTTTCTCGTTAAAGTTTGTGAATTACTTTTATGAATGGGTTGTATTATCATGTTTAAAAAAAAAGGGAGTGTATCCCCTGGCGGATTCTACTCTTTATAGGTCATTAAGACCATCATAATATTCCCTGCAAGATCATCATTATCTTTGCATGCCGTATAACAAGGCTCAACAACATCACTTACATATAATACACCAGATCAGCACAATATTGCATTAATGAGCTAGGAGATATTCATAAACAATCATAGCAGGGTTATATTAACATTAAGAACATTCCTTTATTACATCAACATGCAAGGAATCTAGATATGATTAACACTCATCATATTCATAATGCACATGTTTAGCATAAGAAAGTATCAACATGTAGCTATGATAACCACCAATTAACACATTAAGGTAATGATCATGTTAAGGAGGTTATTCCACCATCATTCCATCATATAAGAATGTTAAACATGAATACTCATATTTATCTATTTGCATTAGAGTTAGGTTCAACATGATAGATTATATCAATGTTACTAATCAACACTTATACCCAAACCCTAACTCACGACATCCCCATTGGATCATGGATGCATAAGGTGAAGCATCACCATCACATTCCATACTATTCTCAAGTATGAACCCACACATAAATCAAGGTGTAACCACCAGGTTATAGCATGCTAGGGTTTCAACAATAATAATAGAGTACTTTGTGATTGTATTAGTAATTCAAGGACTATTAATACCCATTACCATCATTTAGTTATATTAAAGCTAGGTATAACAAGCTATAGCTCATTAGTGTTACATATCAACACAATATGGTTATCATCTCTTCTATTCATATGAGTGAATAGGTAAGACTACCTTATTAAGGGTAACTATCCTTTTGTTCCATCATCATTCCACCCATATCACCATACTACAATGTCACCCAGAACCATTGGATGTTTAAAAGGTAAGACCATTGGTTGTTTACATAAGTAAACACCTTAGATAAACCACCTATGAAGTCCTTGATTTTTTCTCTATAAAGAGTCACCATCTAATCCTAGACTTCCCTTGATTAACAACAGAAAATGTTCCATTGAAAGTAGGGTAAAACCCACAATTGACTGTTCATTTAAAACAAGCCATCCATTGTCAACAAGTAAGCTCCTTAAGTTGATCATTTAAAGGAAACAATCTAAATCACATTATTAGGACCAACATATTACATTAGCCATCCTTACACTTTATTGGAGGAATAAACATTATATCTTGACCATTGGGTCAAGTTCATATATTGAAACCATCAATTACTGTATAGGTTCGACCATTGCATCAAGTTACCCAAGAAACCATTGGTCTAAGGCTTAACTGATGCTACAACTATATGCTTAACTTACCATAGGTTTTGGAGATCTGATCCACCATCATTAGTGACCATTAAGTCACCATAGGTTGTTAGATCATCACTATATTCATTAATCAACATCAAATATCAAACTAATATCACCATTGATTGATGGAATCATTAGGGTACTTAGTTGTTAATCACTAGGATTCTAATTAGGTCAAAACATGACCTAAGGGGTGAACGTCAGTTGACACCCTTGGTTACCACCATCAATTTTCATGAAGAAAACACCATATGGTTGTTGCAATGGTACCATCATAGGATCATGGGTTTATAGAAGAAATCAGCTTAAAACCCTGAAATTGACCATTGGTTGATAGGTGCTTAGCACCATAAGTTGTCAAAACAACCTGATCCAAGTCATATTATACCTTAGGAATAACATACACATGATCACATGTTCATATATAACTGAAATCAAAACATAGAACATTATAAAAATCGAAATCCAAGTCAAGCATAGCTTTTAGTGCATGGATCATCATTTTCAAGCAAGAACATGATCTAGAAAGATTATGGTAAGAAATAAATGTGGAGAAAGTTATAAAACTTTCCTATAATGAGAATATGAAACCCCACATAGAAGAAATATCGAGCAGGTAGGGTAGAAAATCCAAGCATAATCTATGAACTCGTCCATCTAGCACCTTTCTTCATCAAATGAGCAAACTCTAAGCATAAGGAGCAAGAAAGGTAGGGTTTTAGAGCTTTAGAGCAATTTCTACCATGGAACAACAAAGTGCCAACCTGGAGGAAGGTCTAAGGAAGGATAAGAGCAAGAGAAATGGAGAATGAAGGAATAAAACAACTTTCCTTGGTTCAAATCCCTAAATGGAGATCTAGGAAACCTTCTTCTCCAAAAAGAGATTGTCTTCTACCTTAGAGAACTTGGTTCCGTAGAAAAATAGAGTGGATTCATTGCTCCAGATTATAGAAAATAGAAAGAAAGAAAATTTTTGTACTTGGGCAAGGAAGAGGTAAATATAGCCCGTGGATAAGGATGGGAGCAAGTATGAGGTGTAAAAGTAGCTTCCCCACGTGTTTATGGCCTTAAACTATTAAGAATATACATGAACACACACAAGTAGCTCCCCCACCATCCATAGAGACATGATTATACCTTGTTTCTTTAATTTCAAAAGAAAACAAATAACTCATTAGTTGATAACTACTAAAGGTAGCTCATCCATGAAGGGGTAAACCCTAAAATACCCTTGGAGAAAACACTTTCAAACCAAGGTTTAAATAGGCACCCCATAGCTCAACAAGATCAATAATTATGAGATAATATACATGGAATATAATGAAAGTGATAAATTGCAAAGAAAACCTCTCAATTGGGTAAATTGCAGAAAAGTCCAAAATGTGCATAAAATTGCATAACTTGCTCAAATAGTGTCCAAATTGGATGAAATTTGAAAAGTTAAGCTTGTATTATGATTTCAAAGAATATCACAAGGTTATATTAGGGTTATAAGAATTCAATTATGGTAATTAAGCCTATTCAACTCATTAAGCAAGTTTAGGGACCTTACAACTATAAACCCCTAACAGGGATTTCGCCCCCGAAATCCAAGGTAAATAAAGATCGTTACTTCCTATGCACCTCATCCTATTACCTTCACATGGTTACTTGAATATCATGGTGATGTCACATAATTCAAACATATCTCATCTTGGGTTAACACAAAAAAACCCACCTAAGAAGACATTCTCAATATGGAATGTAGACACTTGTTGTGTGATCTGTACAACTCTAGTAGTAACTTTGAACTTTAAATTCTAGCTATCATATTGAAATTATATCTATTGTATCAACAAACCATCTATCCTTGATAGTGGTCTTGCCCAGCTATCACTAGACCATACATAACATTATAGAGTCACTTTTGTTTTTCCTTCCAAACAACATTTATAGGACCATCAACAACTCTCTCTCTATATATAGGAGAGGAATACTTGGAATTCTCATTTAATAAACATCTCCAGCCTTCACATATTTATCATATTGTTGATACATCTTGGATACTATGATTCATCACCTTGGTATCCACCTCATGTGTTATAAGGAACTCACATCATTATCTCATCCACTTTTACCAACATAACAAATATCAAGACATATAAGAGGAGTCTTCCTAATTATTGGAAGGTTCAAAAGCAAAATCATCACAAACTTTATGATTTTGAAACCATGGTCCAAAAAACCTTATGCTATAATAAGCTATCCACCCTCATGTTTACAACGAATCTACACATACCAAGCGACAATGATCCATTTGAAAGCTATGCCCTAGAAAGGAAAGACACAAAGGGAAACACACTTCCCATACCATAGCAACATTGTTCAAGGGTCACTAGCAAAAAGGTAACCAATTCTATTTTCATTATGCGAGTCACAACTTCTTATGTATCATTTTACCCTTTTCATTTTGGGTTCCTTGCCACTAGCATAGGAATCATCATGATTAACATATCTTGATGACTATTTATCACACTTGAGTATGTTCTCTTATTTTATTATGTTTTTCAACCACTTATCAACGGGTAAATCATCATATTCTACATTTTCTTCATTAAACATGGATCATCTGCCTTAATTTCTTTCACATGCTATGTTGATTTTACATTTAACACTTTCTTACACACATAGGTTGGTATGAGATTAACTCAGGTTCCACCTTATTACTTTGTCATTGTTCCCATTCATATTCTCAATTTACACTTATTATAGGTGTTCTCTCCATCTTATGTGGATTTCATACCTTGATTCACTTTATAAGCATAGACTTATATGTCTTTTACTTTATTATCTTCTTGAATCACATCTTTAAGAACTCCTCTTTTCCTTATTTGTATTCAGATTTAGATTTCATGGTGTTGTATCTTTCTCTTATAGTTACCAAACATTCAAGTTTTGATAGATTGTGATGCAATTCCCATCTTCTTTAAGATAGGATTGAGATATTCACACTATGATTTCTTATTCGTTATGCTCTTTAGATTGTCTCAAAATGACAACTTGATCAGAGTAATCAGAAAGATAACAATCTACGAGTTCCATACTTACCTTTCTTCAATAATTGAATACCTGGCAGGGCACCCAAGTACTGAGATTTGGCATTATGCGCCATAGTTTTATGTCATATTCCTAATTTTGACATCATCCTAGTCCTATGTCCTAGTGTCCATGTAGACTTAGTAAACCTAAAGCTCTGATACCAACTTGTGAGAACCCGTTACACTAAACAAGATTACTCAAAACATAAAACACAACCAATCACTAATTAATCACATACCCAAAAATATGGGTAAATTAAAACTGATTTCAACATTAACACCCACTCAAAAACATTTTCATAAGAGCCCAACATCTTTCTTGTATCCATACTATGCCGAGAATTTGATACAAATTGTGCTATCATCTTAGCCACAACATATATATACAGGAGAACAATAATTGTATATGCAACACAAACAAACATTAATATGCTAACAAAAGTCTGATTTATTTGAAACACCATATACAAACTTTTCCTTCCCGGGCATGAGAGTACAAGGACGACTCTAGGACACACTAGACATCTAATCAACTTTATCAAAGATTCATTACTATATCTCCTCTTTGCTGCCACATGTTTGTTTTCGTCACTTTCGATTACCAAAAAAAATGTGGCGAATCACAAGGGTGAGACCCATGTCCCAGCAAGAGATATAACCTCCAACAATATCTATTGATTACAACATTTTTAAGTAATTAAACAATTAAGCAGTTTAATCAGATATAATAAATAAGATCAGTAGTATTGATGATTAACAAAATACATAAAGGAGCAGATAATAACTATCATCATTAGCCAGACTATCATCCTTTATCTTGTTGACAATATAAGCAATTCAGTAGCATATGTATATCTAGCATCATGAGCACATCTAGTAACATAGAATTGCTAACAACACGAGCATGTCTAATGGGTTGAACATATCAACATCACAATAAGAGCTAAAAACATATGCACAACTATCTGGATAATCATGATTAGCAGTATATGCATCTCTAGTTACAAAGACATGGCTAGCATGCTAAACATAACTATCAAATGAGATATCTAGCATCATGATTATAATCAGCAGTAGGAGTATAGTTATCAACATAAGCATGGCTACTGTATGTACACATCTACAATCTTAAGCATATCCACAACATAAGTATATCTACTATCTTTTAATTGCACTAAGCATCATCTTTATGTAAAGATAACAAACAAGGGTTATCATCCAATGTGAAACGTCATGTACAACCCTAAACAAATAGGCTACATGGCTATATTACATCTTTTATATGCCCTAGGGAATTTGAATCGTACCATTCAAAGTCCAACCGACCCCTGCGAAGGGTTATTCGGTTCCATACAAGATCTAGGAGTGTCGGTATCCTAAGATCTCTTCCCCTCAGTCGGTACGAGCAAAAGGCAGTGAAATATCAGTCAAAGCTACCACTATAGTGACATATAGTCTTGTAACTAGCTCACCTTGGTACATGTCACAGTATTAGAATATAGGGTATTCAAACCCAATCACTGAGGTACAACTGCAGTTTTCCTCTAATCACATCATGTTATAATCACTGAGACACGACAACAACCATTCTCAATCACATCAGATGTATGAGGCATGACCATAGCCAACCTCCACAATCTGCATTGTGGATGACAAGGATATATCCTCAACCTTCCACGCCCACATAATCAACAATATGCGCTCTGAGTTTCCCTTAGGAATACTTGTTTCACCATCCAGCAAGTTCTGACACTGAAGATGGTTCTAAGGCATAGGGCACTACATGATTAGAGTTGCACTTGATTAGTTATGCCAATTGGGCGAATTAAGTCTGCATCAAACAGGTGGACAT
Source organism: Alisma plantago-aquatica (assembly GCA_963693085.1). Classification (NCBI taxonomy): domain Eukaryota; kingdom Viridiplantae; phylum Streptophyta; class Magnoliopsida; order Alismatales; family Alismataceae; genus Alisma; species Alisma plantago-aquatica. The sequence goes on along the minus strand of OY856409.1, from coordinate 1,150,101,921 downwards.
ACAAACCCTAATTCACTTCTAGCAAGCATATAGATATCACAACTTTTAAAAGATATAAAATGTGTGAAACATAATTTCTCATATCATCATCACATGGTACTATTCATTTGCCATTCACAAGACCACACTAGTCATCATACTATCACAAGATATAAATCCTTTTCACAATATCATGGGGTATCAACCCTTATCAACACAAGGATCACACCTCATTTAGGGCTCAACCATGCCCAAAGGTCATTAATACCATCATACTATCACAAGATATAAATCCTTTTAACAATATCACAAGATATCAACCCTTATCAACATAAGAGGATTACACCTCATTTAGGGCTCAACCATACCCAAAGGTCAATAAGACCATCATACTATTCCCTACAAGATCATCATTATCTTTGCATGCCTTATAAAAAGGCTCAACAACATCACTTACATATAATACACTAGATCATCACAATATTGCATTAATGATCTAGGAGATATTCATAAACAATCATAGCAGGGTTATATTAACATTAAGAACATTCCATTACTACATCAACATGCAAGGAAACTAGATATGATTAACACTCATCATATTCATAATGCACATGTTTAGCATAAGAAAGTATCAACTATGTGGCTATGATAACCACCAATTAACACATTAAGGTTATGATCATGTTAAGCAGGTTATTCCACCATCATTCCATCATATAATAATGTTAAACATGAATACTCATATTTATTTATTTGCATTATAGTTAGGTTCAACATGATAAATTATATCAATGTTACTAATCAACACTTATACCCAAACCCTAACTCATGACATCCCCATTGGATCATGGATGCATAAGGTGAAGCATCACCATCACATTCTGTACTATTCTTAAGTATGAACCCACACATAAATCAAGGTGTAACCATCAGGTTATAGCATGCTAGGGTTTCAATAATAATAATAGAGTACTCCATGATTGTATTAGTCATTCAAGGACTATTCATACCCATTACCATCATTGAGTTATATTAAAGCTAGGTATAACAAGATATACCTCATTAGGGTTACATATCAACACAATATGGTTATCATCACTTCTATTCATATGAGTAAATAGGTAAGACTATCTTATTAAGGGTAACCCTCCATTTGTTCCATCATCATTCAACCCATATCACCATACCACAATGTCACCCAAAACCATTAGATGTTTAAAAGGTAAGACCATTGGTTGTTTACATTAGTAAACACCTTGGATAAACCACATATTAAGTCCTTGATTTGTTCTCTATAAAGAGTCACCATCTAATCCTAGACATCCCTTGATTAACAACACAAAAAGTTCCATTGAAAGTAGGGTAAAACCCACAATCGACTGTTCATTTAAAACAAGCCATCCATTGTCAACAAGTAAGATCCTTAAGTTGATCATATAAAGGAAACCATCTAAATCACATTATTTGGATCAACATATTACATTAGCCATCATTCCACTTTATTGGAGAAATAAACATTATATCTTGACCATTGGGTCAAGTTCATATATTTAAACCATCATTGCAGTTTAGGTCCGACCATTGCATCAAGTTACCCTAGAAACCATTGGTCTAAGGCATAATTGATGCAAAAAATATATGATAAACTCACCATAGGTTTTGGAAACCTGATCCACCATCATTAGTGACCATTAAGTCACCATAGGTTGTTAGATCAGCAATATATTCATTAATCAACATCAAATATCAAACTAATATCACCATTGATTGATAGCATCATTAGGGTACTTAGTTGTTAATCACTAGGCTTATAATTAGGCCAAAACATAACCTAAGGGGTGAAATTAAGTTGACACCCTTGGTTACCACCATCAATTGTCATGAACACAACACCATAGGGTTGTTGCAATGGTACCATCATCGGGTCATGGGTTTATAGAAGAAATCAGCTTAAAACCCTAAAATTGACCATTGGTTGATAGGTGCTTAGCACCATAGGTGGTCAAACCAACCTAATGAAAGTCATATTATACCTTAGGAATAATGTACACATGATCACAGGTTCATCTATAACTGAAATCAGAACATGTAACATTATAAAAATCAAAATCAAAGTCAAGCATAGCTTTTTAGTGCATGGATCATCATTTTCAAGCAAGAACATGATCTAGAAAGCTTATGGTAAGCAATAAACGTGGAGAAAGTTATAAAACTTGACCCTAATGAGAAGTTGAAACCCCAAACAGAAGAAATGTCAAGAAGGTAGGGTACAAAATTTAAGCGTAAGCTATGAACTCATCCATCTAGCACCTTTCTTCATCAAATGAGCAAACCCTAAGCATAAGGAGCAAGAAAGGTAGGGTTTTAGAGCTTTAGAGAAATTTCTACGATGTAAAAGCAAGGTTCCGACCTTGAGGAAGGTCTAAGGAAGGAGAAGAGAAAGAGAAATAGAGAAGGAAGGAAGAAAATAATTTTCCTTGGTCAAAATCCCTAGAAGATGACCTTAGAAACCCTAGGTAGGGCGAAATGGAGCTCTAGGAGACCTCCTTCTCCAAAAAGAGGTTGTCTTCTACCTTAGAGGACTTGGTTCAGTAGAAAAATAGAGTTTATTTGTTGATACAGGTTAGAGGAAAGAGAAAGCAAGCAAAGTTTCATACTTGGGCAAGGAAGAGGTAAATATAGCCCATGGATAAGGAAGGGAGCAAGCATGAGGTGTAAAAGTAGCTTCCCCATGTGTCTATGGCCTTAAACTATTAAGAATATACAAGAATACACACAAGAAGCTCCCCCACCATCCATAGATACATGGTTATCCCTCGTGTCTTGAATTTACAAGCAAAAAAATAACTCATTAGTTGATAGCTACTAAAGGTAGCTCATCCATGAAGGGGTAAACCCTAAAATACCCTTGGAGAAAACACCTTCAAACCAAGGTTTAAATAGGCTCCCCATGGCTCAACATGCTCAATAATGATGAGAGAATATACAAGGAACATAATGCAAGTGATAAATTGCAAAGAAAACATCTCAATTGGGTAAATTGCTGAAAAGTCCAAAATGTGCATAAAATTGCATAACTTGCTCAAATAGTGTCCAAATTGGACCAAATTTGAAACTTAAGCTTGTATTATGATTTCAAAGAATATTGCAAGGTTATATTAGGGTTTTAACCATTTAATTATGGTAATTAATCTTATTCAACTCATTAAGCAAGTTTATGGGCCTTACAAAAACCTCCATCTAACATATGATGGTCGAACCATAATCATGATGATAGAACCAACAATCAAGGTGATTGAAAGAACCATAAACTCCACCATCTATTTAAATTTTGGGTACATGAATTAGGGTTGAGGGTAAAAGCAATCTAATCAAGAATACTTAATAATCTTAAACCCTAAAACAAGATAGCATCATCTAGCAACATAAGATCACGTTTTAGAGATTAAATAGTGGCATGCAAGCATGATAAAAGTGCAATAATAGTAGAGGGGAAAGTTATATAACCCTCCTTGAGGTGAATATCCACTCCAAAGCCACGAGCCCCAAGAGGGAAGGAAACACCAATCTTGGATCAACTCCAACTCTAAGCAAGATCACCTCAAGAGAAGAACACACTAAGGTCAAAGGATGATCAAAAGAGAGAGGGTAGACCCTAGTACGAAAATAAAAGGAGAAAGAGGAAAGAAGAAAGAAGAAAGAGGATATCTTCATCTCACTCAGGTACTGCCATGGTCAAACCATAGTCTCGACCTCTATCGAGAGAAGTTCCTCAAGATAGCCACCATGGTAATCCATAGTCTAAAGACCAAGAGAAGAAAGAAAGAGATAGGGTTCAAGGAAAATGAGATCAGAGAAGGCAAAACCACTTACCAAGATCAAGGATCACCAAGAACCACCACAAGAGAGATGATCAATCTCTAGATCACCACATGCAAGAAGGAGATGACTACCTTCTCCAAGATTAGCACTTCCTATTGCACCACCAAGCTCAAGGATGAACATAAGAAAGAAGAGGAAGAAGACATCTGCATGGAATACTTGCATGTGAAAGGAGGGGTATATATGTTCAAGGGTAGGAGGGAGGTAAAGGCTATGAGGTGTCAAGATATATGAGAACCTATAGACACATGTCCCATAAAACCACAGCCATACAAGCACTCTAAACATGCATGCGGCAAAGGGTGATAGAAACAAGGTAGTGTACCGACCACTTAGATCCACTACCCCCTAAGGTCAAAACAAAACCAAGGGAAGACATAGTAGCGACCTCTACACTATGTCACCCCAAAAAATGGGTCGACACACACCTCAATACAAAGAAACCCTAGAGACCTCAACCAAGGAAACGGAACCTAGGTCGCTCAAACCAACCAAAGCAAGGTGATTTAGTCAAAGCACTCTGAAGGACACAAAACACATAGGCCTCTACAAAGGTCACACCAACATGGTCAACACTATCAACTCAAGCACCCATGAAAACCATGCAAACCCTAGCTCAACACCCATGATGCCACTTTATCAACAAAGGTCCAACAAAGCACCCCTAAGAATTATTCTCTCTCTCATGATGCCAAGGAACACGAGGCACATCCAACATGTGACAAATTACAAGATAAACCCTCAGCATGGGTTAATTGCAACATCATCCAAAACAAGCATACTTATAGCATAACTAGCTCAAACATCAACCAGACCGGACCAAACTAAAAAGATAAGTGTGTCACATGTTTTCAAGGTGCATCACATGATTAGATTAAAGTTTAAGAATCTTTTTAAGAAAAGTAAGAAAGATCAGACACTAAGCTAGGTCAGGGGTCTTATAACCATTAAACACTAACTAGGATTTCCCCCCTAAAATCCTATATGAAAAGAGACAGATACTTCCTACACATGTCATCCTCAACCTCCCACATGGATGCTTCTACTCCATGGTGATGCCACATAACCTTAACCAAAATGACATCCTTATTCTTCAACTTATTTACCCTTCTATCAAGGATCAAAACAAGACCCTCCACATATGACACGTCCTCTTCGAGCTCAACCTCCACGAGATACAACACCAACTCTATGCCAGGGTGACACTTCCTCAACATAGAAACATGAAAAATTGGATGCAACTTATGCAACTCAGGTGGAAAATCCAACCAATAAGACACTTTCCCAATGTGTGCCACCATAGGGTGAGGTCCCATATACCTGGGATACAACCTACCCTTCTTCCCAAACCTCAACACACCTTTCTAAGGAGAGACCTTGAGGTACAGCATGTCTCCCACTTGGAATTCCAAATGCCTTTGACGACTATCAGCATAAGACTTCTGCCTATCCTGGGCTACCTTCAACTGTTGTTGAATCATGTTGTTCTTTTATGTCATCTATTGTACAAGCTCAGGACCCAAAAGCTAATATTTAGTAGTCTCATACCAACACAACAGAGACCTACAACATCTCCCATACAAGGCCTCATCCGGTTCCATGTCGATACTCCTCTAGTAGCTATTATTGTAAGCAAACTTTATCAAACTGAGATGTACATCTCAACTGCCCAAAAACTATACAACACTGGTCTCAACAGATCATCCAAGGTCTGTATAGTCCTCTAAGAATTTCCATCTATTTGTTGGGTGAAACATTGTGCTAAACCTCAACTGTGTACCCATGGTTGTATGCAAGCGCTCCCAAAAGCAACTAGTAAACTGATGACCTCTGTCTGACACGATGGTAGCTGGGATACCGTGTAGACATACTATCTCATTAACATACACATGTGCCAACTTCTCAGTTGTATACGTTTTCTTCAAAGAAAGGAAGTGTGCTAACTTGGTCAACCTATCCACTATGACTCATATGGAATCATGACCTCTGGCTGTCCTAGGAAGTCTGACCATAATGTCCATCATGATATGATCCCATTTCCACTGTGTTATAGGTAATAATTGTAAGGTCCCTATAGTTTTCTCGTGTAGTTCCTTAACCTGCTGACACATAGGACCCCTTTCCATGAACTCTGCTACGTCACACTTCAAACCAAGCCACCAATATAGATCTTTCAAATTATTGTACATCTTGGTACTGTCTGGATGCATGACCTACATCAAATAGAGAGCCTCTTCTAGAACCAACTTCTTCAGTTTATCAACATCAGGAACCACTACTCTACTATGGTAACATGTTGTCCCATCCTATGACTCATCAAATCCATTACTCTTCTCACTACCAAACTCTGCTCGGATCTGCTAAATCACAGTATCATCACATTGTGTGTTTATGATCTGCTGCCTCCGCATAGGCTTCACCTATAATTGGGACAACAATCATACCAATAAGGGGACCTCTAGCTTCACAATCATCTAGAGAAGAGACACTAACATGTATCTCTTATGGCACACTAAGAAACACAACTATGCCTTCTCTACAGGTGATGATGAAGAAGACTTCATGCTCAAGGCATCTCCACCATATTCACCTTCCCTGGATGGTAGTCTATGTTGCAATCATAATCCTTGATCAACTCCTGCTTTGAGAAGATGTATTGTAGGTTCTTGTGATTGGTGAAGATATGACACTTCTCACCATAAAGGTAGTGTCTCCATATCTTCAAGGAATGAACCAAACCACTAATATCTAAATCATGTTTCAGGAATCTCTCCTTGTGTTTCTTTAGCTGTTGTGAAGTAAAACAAATCATGTTCTTATCTAGCATCAACACACATCCCAAACCATTCTTTGACGCTTCACAGAAGACTATATAACCTTTTCCTTGCTCAGGTAACACTAACACCAGTGCACGATTCAGCTTCTCCTTTAAAATCTGTAAAGAACGTTGACACTTGTCATCCTAGACAAGCGGTACACCTTTCCTCGACAACTTGGTTAGGGGTAATGCCATTATGCTAAAGTTCTTAATAAACCTCCTGTAATATCATGCCAAGCCAAGGAAACTGTGACCCTCTGTATGTCTCATCGAATGCTCCCATTCTACTATTGACTGAACCTTCTTGGGATCCACACAAATGCCTTCAATAGATATCATGTATCCAAGAAAGGAAACCTCCTTTAGCCAAAACTCACATTCACTGAACTTAGTGTACAGCTTGTTTTGTCTCAACAAGGTTAGAGCATGTGGTAAATACTTCTCATGTTGTTGGTTGTTTCTAGAATATATCAGATATCATCGATGAACACAACCAAGAATTGACCAAGGTAAGGCTGAAACACTTTGTTCATCAGATCCATGAATGTTGTCGGTGCATTGGTTCATCCAAACGACATAACCACAAACTTGTAGTGACCATACTAAGTCCTAAAAGCTGACTTGGATATGTCATCCGCCTTGATCTACAACTTGTGGTATCCTAACCTCAGATCTATCTTGGAGAAGACTACAACACCCCTCAACTGATCAAATAGATCATCTATCTACAGTAAAAGATACTTTTTCTTAATAGTCACCTTTTTCAACTATTAGTAGTCAATGCACAACCTCATAGATCCATCCTTCTTCTTGACAAACAACACGGGAGCACCCTCAGGAGAAGTTCTTCATCTGATAAAGCCCTTCTCTAGCAGTTCCTGCAACTGCTTCTTTAGCTCTTACATCTCAGTTGGTGCCATTATGTGTGGTGTCTGTAATATTGGTTGTGTGACAGGAACCAGATTGATTCGGAAATCAATCTCTCGAGGTGGGGGAACACCAGGAAACTCATCAGGAAACATGTCCTCAAACTCACAAACAACTCGAACCTATTAAATACTAGGACTCCTCACCTTAATATCCACTACATGTGCAAAAAGTGCCTCACATCCTTGCCTCATCAGCCTCTTTGCTATCATTGCTGACACCAGACATGTCAGAAGAATCTTCCTATCTCCTTGGAAGACCCACAAGACATCACCATCACTGAATGTAGCCACCTTGGACCTACAGTCTAGGATGACCCTATAATTTTCTAAGGTATCCAGTCCAAAGATCACATTGAATTTGTGCATGTCAAGTGCTATAAGATTGACACGAATTTACTGTGCGTATAATGCAAGTGCACGTGTCAGAGTAATATAGGCCTTTGTGAGGCCCGAGTCGAACTCAGGGAAATGTAATTGTTAGTAGACTACTACTAACTACTCACAATCAGCTAGACCGATTAAAATGATTTAAGAGTTGATTGAAAAAGAAAAGAAAATAAAAGAAAACAAAGAAATCGATTAAATGTTTAGTTTAATCAATTTAAATGGGAATCTTTAGGATTGTGGTTTCACCACAGGTTCACGTTGTATTTATTTCTGTATAGTAAATCAAATTCATCTCTCATTCCGGGTAGTGGCATGTAGTTAGAATTGTTCACTGTCATGATACAATTCACTACCTAAATCTAGGTCAGTTCTATGGTCATAGTAACATATACCCTAAACTAGGTGCATGAAGACCAAACTATGGGTTTCCACCATTAACCGTACATCACCTTGTTCAAGGGTTTATTAATTAATGTGATTTTCGTCTCTTTTCAACCGTTAATTCTTCTTTCAAAGCCATTAAAGGCATTAGATTATCATTAAGGTGATCAATCATAATGATATAATGGAGAAAACGAAATCATACCACGTATTTAAGAGACAAAATATGAATTACTATGATAAAAACGTCATACAACGATTACCCGGGCTACTCTCGGTCCTAAAGATAAAGGGGATTAGCCATGCATGTTCATCTCAACGAAAGACATGATGGAAGAAGGGGAAAACATGGAGAAACGTGAATGAAAGTGATGTAAACCCCTGAACGGAGGAGATACAGGCATTCCTTGACATAGAGTACACAATCTACAGCCTTCTGGCAGTGGAATTCATCTTCTACGGCTCTCAGAATGATCGAGGAGTGATTATGGGCTTCGTTCTCCTCTCCACACCTCCTCGGGACTTGTGTAGTGGCTAATGACGTGATTCCCCGCTTTTAGCCATCGTCATTAGGTATAAGCACCAAATTAGATCACCGAAATATCACCACCATCGGATTCGGGCCGATCTGGAACAGAAACTGATCTAACGGCGTCGATACCATCGACGCGGGTCGATGGTATCGACCCGTCATGATATCGGAAAGTTTTCTTTGTTCTCTGACACTCCGCCTGATGTAGACTCGATACCATTGATGCGAGTTGATGGTATCGACACCTTTAGGCGTCGGTTTTGTTACCATTCTGATGTTGAAGCTGTGCAATGTCGATAGTATCAGCTTTTGTGTCGATAGTATCGACCGGCTAATTGCTGGTTCATTGTAAGTATCTCGCTACCATCGACCTCCCAATCGATGGTATCGACTCTACTTGGCTCCTTGCGGCTGTCTCACTGTGACTGTGTCGATACTATCGACGGATGTCGATGGTATCGACAGCTGTGTATATGCATTTTTCCTGAAATTACAAGACAAAGCCGAATCAGCTATGCTAAAACCCATTATTATGATCGTTTATAATAAAAAAGATAAAATATGAGAGATTTGATACGAACTAAGATTATAGACTAAAGCGAATGAATCATGCGATACTAACCACAAAAGTGACTAATAAACACATAAAACGCATGTAAAACAGGTCTATAAATGCGACTCAAAATCATCGCATCAAACTCCCCTAAGCTTAAACATTGCTCATCCTCAAGCAAAAAAACTTTGGATCTGGTTGAGATAAGTCAGCAAAAGGACATAAATACATGAAGTGCATCTTCATCATCCCCACTTTCTTTCCACAAACCGGCCCTTATTGACCACTGAACGCTAACTGCCATCCAGGCGACCAAAGACCTATGTAAAAGATGTTCGTCCCCCAATCAGTGAAATATTATCAATTAAAGCAGTTAATATGATAAACTCATCTAGTCCATACCTGTTGCATCTTATGATCTCCTATCTACGTTGCTCATTTCCTAACTACCATCTAAATGGAAGCAGATCTCCTGACATTAATGAATGAGGAGAATGTCATGGGTGCCCTACCGATTAGAGCAACGGGTGGATGGGATAGGTGGCTGTGGAAGAGATGGAAGCACATAACAGTCAATCATGCAATACAAAAATTAATGACCTATCATGATGCAAAATGCAAGTGAAAATGTCCTAATGCTACATTTTTGGTGGAATGATGCATGCACTTTCATTCCATCTCAAGGTGAGATGGAATATCTAAAAAAACTACACCATGTACTTATTCTTCTTAATTCTCAGGTGAGAACATGTTCCTTTCTCCCTCTTCTTCTTTATTACTTCTCAATTCTTTTTTTTCTCTATTTTTTCAAAAAAAATTCAAGCCCTTATTTTCATAGATGACAATGAATTATTTGTCGGGCTCACTTCTTATTACATATTTTTGCATTTGAAGCATTCTATTTGGAGGGTATGGATCAAGCTCACCACCTTTAATGTTTCAGAAGACATAAGATGCATGATGTAATATATGCTCAAAAAATTGTGAATGCAGCTACAAAATGATAGTTATGCAATGAAATGACACGCACCTAAGGATAATGTGCATGTATAACTACTCTATCCTTTTTTTTCATTTACATGCAAAAAATATGTGAAAATTGTTGTAATGAAAGACCTATCTACATGAGATGCAATCAAAAAGTGAAAGACAGTAATGTGCTCCCATTTCTTATGGTGGAGTGTGAATGAAATTGCGGTCGATCATATCACAAGACTAATTGACAGAACCTTCCGAAAATATCATATGTTCCTCTCTAATGACCTGTGTATAGGGTAACTAAAGGATTTCTCTCTTAAACTTTAGTTTAAGGTCACGTTAGCGTTTGGTCAGTTTGGGCTCAAACATCCTTGTCAATCACTTTTCCTTGGACAATAAAGATGGTCATTCATGTCCCCGTGTCCTGAAGCTGACTCACCCAAACACTTCCTTAGTTATACAACTCAATTACTAACAAGAATAAGCACAAAAATTCTCAATATGCTCATTTTTTATGCACACACAACCCAAGAGTAAAACTCCCAATTGAAACCATGCATTTATTGCTCCACAGATTACACTAGATAGATGTGGATCCTACAAAAGCAGTAAACCTAGAAATAAAAACAACTAATATTTCAAAAATAAAAGCAACATGAATAAGTAAGTAAAAACTAAGATAGAGGGTTGTTCCAACACCCCCCCCAAGCTTGAATATGACTATGGACTCATAGTCAACATTCTCACTTAAGAGGATGGTTAGATGCTCAAGTGGAACAAGTAATTCTTGCTATCTCCCTCCTTTTGGTGGTCCACTTTTGTGTCTTAGTGGTTCTAAGACGTGACTTGCTTCATCCTTCTTTGCTCTGCAAAAAACGGTGCGAAACAATCTCGTTTCGACACCTTTTACGGCCTATTTTATGTAGTTGTCCTGTAGGTCTCGATACCATCGACACCAAGGTCGATGGTATCGACTCAGGCTCAGCAATTTTGGTGTATCGACGCATCTAAAAGGCTGGGAAATCAAAAGTGTCGATACTATCGACACAAGGGTCGATGGTATCGACTTTACTGTCACCAATTTTTCTGAAAATCTTCAGGAATCTCAATACTATCGACACTAAGGTCGATGGTATCGATTTTTCTTCAGCATTTACTGATCCAAACTCGATACTATCGACACCATTGTCGATAGTATCGACCATAAAATTCTTCACACTTTAAAACACGAGTTAGGGTACCATTTTTACAAAATTTATCAAAACCTATGCAAAAACTAAGTACATAAACATAAAAGAACATAACCAAACATAAAATGAACCTAAAGTTGGGTTGCCTCCCAACATGCACCCTTGTTTAATGTCCTAGGCTTGACATAGGATACCTTTAACCTGGGTTGTCAAGGGATGTCTCCAATGATTCGTTTGGCAGTTTGAATTTGACTCTATCATCACTAATCCCAAGTGTCAAGTAACCTCGCCTAATGGCAGTGATTACATCAGCCGTAGCTTGGAACGGCCTTCCCAATAGCATCTCACCTCCTTTTGGCGCATGCATGTCCATTACCACAAAGTCAACAGGGAATATGAATTTTTCGACCTTGACTAGCATGTCCTCGCATATACCTTGCGGCTTCACAATGGATCCATCCGCCAACTCAATAGTCATGGCAGATTTTTTTAGTATCTTCAATCCAAGCTTTTGGAACGTGGATAATGGCATACGATTTATGCTAGCGCCTGAATCACACTGTGCATATGGAAAGTGATGGCCGCCAATTGAGCACGATATGTAGAAACTCTTGGGATCTTTCTTCTTCTCTGGAACACTTCCAGTGATTATCGAGCTCACCGTATCATTCACAAAGAAAACATCAGTGTCTTTTATCCGCCTTTTCTTGGTGATGATGTCCTTGATAAATTTTCCATATGCAGGAATCTTTTCTATCATTTCCACTAACGGAATATTAATATGGAGCTTGCTAAACATCTCCAAAAACTTCTTGTAGTGTCTATGCTCCTTCTTTGACTTCCGAATATCCTGAAATGGCATGCTAGGCTCTTTTATCCGCTTGTGCGGTGGAACATATGGGCTATTTGGGGTCTCCTTCCCTAAGCTTGCTTCAATGTCACCCTCTAGCGTAGGCTTTAGCGCATCAGTCACGGTTGGTGTGGCTCATGGCCGATCCTCCTTCTCGGCGGTAGTAGTTCCACTATGAAGTATGGCCTTCACTTTCTCCTGTTGCCTAGGTGTGGGCACGACTGTGATGGGTTCTTGGTAGGCTTTGCTGAACGGGAGACATCCCCCTGGTAGTCCATATAAGCTACGGGGGTATGGCACACTGGGTTTAGCCTCCGTTGCACAATGCATTTTGCCCTTTTCATGGACCTCCCCCATCGGTGGCTCTGTCTGTTTAATCACAGATATGTACTTCACTTGATGATGTACTTGAGCAGCCTCTGCATTCCCAGTCGGTCCTTGTTGATTTTGATGTTTTATGGTTGCCACTTCATTAGAAATTTGGGCCACAGTCATCTCCAGTGCCCTCATCTGTGCTCCATGACTTTGCAGCGTCTGCCCAAATTTATTCAACATCTCGCCCTGAGACTGTAACTTCTTACCAAACATATTCATCAACTCATGATTCTGTTTCACTACTTGGCTGAGCAATTCAGTGCTTTTGTCCTCCGTAGTAGGCTGTGATTTTGCATCCGGGTCTTGTAGGAAGCTGTTTGGATCCTTCCATGAAAATTTTCTATACTTTCTCCAAGAGTAATCATTGCTCCTGTAACCCTATTGTTGCATAAATCTGACTTGGGCCTCCTCATCGGATTCTTCATCTTTCTCCACAAGCTTCTTGGCTATGAGATCCAATTTGTCATTCAATTCTTTGATGGCTTTGGCATCCTCTGCAACTTTAACTTGTTCCAGTGCATCTCTATCATCCCAGGACTGCTTTTTGGCCATGTTCTTCAAAATCTCCCAACACCCTGTATCTGTGTTGTTTAAGAAGAACCCCGAACTTACTGAATCTAAGTTGCTTCTATCATGCTCAGAAAGAGCAAAATAGAAAATCTTGACATGTTTCTCCTTGTCCAGCCCATGATGTGGGAACCTCCTCAGCATTATCTGAAAGCACTCCCAAGTCTCAGAATATGTTTCATCTTCTGTCTGACTGAAGTTGTGGATCTTTCGTACAAGATCATTAGTCTTCTCAGGCGGAAAGAATCTCTCGAAGAACACTTCAACCATATGATCCCACGATTCAACATACTCATCATCTAAGTTATGCAGCCATTCTCTGGCATTTCCCACTAGAGAGCTGGGAAATAATTTCAAATAGTGTGTCTCTTACGGGAACCTGTCAATTTTGATCATATCACAGTTCTCCACGAACTGGCTTATGTGAGTCACCAGATCTTCATTTTTGAGCCCGTGAAATGCATTTGATTTTGACCAAGTTTATTAGGCATAGATCAATTTTATAATTGGGAATGTTGATAGCCTGCCTCTTGATCGGCCCTTTCGATGCAGAGGTGGATGACGCCTTGATTTTCTCCCAAATTGTCTATTCCTCGGCCATTGCTTCTGGTTCAGATTCATAATCCACGTTCTCGAGTTGATTTTGAATGTTGATTTCCTCATCGTCTGATCCTAAGAACGGGACCTCTGGTGATGACTCTCTGTAGTTTGCGCTACGCGTACTCACCATGCACTAGTACCTGCAAAATAATAAGTGTAACTAAGCACAGTGTTATACGATTGCGGGTTATGAAAGATAAATGATTAATTGCAAGAATTAAAATTTAAAAAAAATGTGGTTTAGAGTGGCCGCTTGCAGCCCTCGCAGTGCCAACAATTGTCGTCTCCCCGGCAACGGCGCCAAAAACTTGACACGAATTTACTATGTGTATAACGCAAGTGCACGCGTCAGAGTAATATAGGCCTTTGTGAGGCCCGAGTCGAACTCAGGGAAACGTAATTGTTGGTAGACTACTACTAACTACTCACAATCAGCTAGACCGATGAAAATAATTTAAGAGTTGATTGAAAAAGAAAAGAAAATAAAAGAAAACAAAGCAATCGATTAAATGTTTAGTTTAATCAATTTAAATGGGAATCTTTAGGATTGTGGTTTCACCGCAAGTTCTCGTTATATTTATTTCTATATAATAAATCAAATTTGTCTCTCATTCCGGGTAGTAGCCTGTAGTCAGAATTGTTCACTGTCATGATACAATTCACTATCTAAATCTAGGTCGGTTCCACGGTCGTAGTAACCTATACCCTAAACTAGGTGCATGAAGACCAAACTCTGGGTTTCCACCATTAACCGTACATCACCTTGTTCAAGGGATTTATTAATTAATGTGAATTTCATCTCTTTTCAACCGTTAATTCTTCTTTCAAAGCAATTAAAGGCATTAGATTATCATTAAGGTGATCAATCATAATGATATAATGGAGAAAACAAAATCATACCACTGATTTAGGAGATAAAATATGAATTACTATGATAAAAATATCATACAACGATTACCCGGGCTACTCCCGGTCCTAAAGACAAAGGGGATTAGCCCTGCATGTTCATCTCAACGAAAGACATGATGGAAGAAGGGGAAAACATGGAGAAACGTGAATGAAAGTGATGTAAACCCCTGAACGGAGGAGATCCGGGCGTTCCTTGACATAGAGTACGCGATCTACAGCCTTCCGGCGATGGAATTCGTCTTCTGCGGCTCTCGGAACGATCAGGGCGTGATTTTGGGCTATATTCTCCTCTCCACACCTCCTCGGGACTTGTGCAGTGGTTAATGACGTGATTCCCCACTTTTGGCTGCCTTCATTAGGTATAAGCACCAAATTATATCGTCGAAATATCACCACCATCAGATTCAGGCCGATCTGAAATAGAAACTGATCTGACGGCGTCGATACTATCGACGCGGGTTGATGGTATCGACCCGTCATGATATTGGCAAATTTTCTTTGTTCTCTGACGCTCCTCCTGATGCAGACTCGATACCATCGACGTGGGTCGATGGTATCGATACCTTTAGGCGTCATTTTTATCACCATTCTGACGTTGAAGCTGTGCAATGTCGATAGTATTGACTTTTGTGTCGATAGTATCGACCGGCTGATTGCTGGCCCGCTGTAAGTATCTCGCTACCATCGACCTCCCAGTCGATGGTATCGACTCTTCTTGGCTCCTTGCGGCTGTCTCACTATGACTATGTCGATACTATCGACAGATGTCGATGGTATCGAGAGCTGTGTATATGCGTTTTTCCTGAAATTGCAAGATAAAGCCGAATCATCTATGCTAAAACCCATTATTATGATTTTTTATAATAAAAAAGATAAAATATGAGAGATTTGATACGAACTGATATTATAAACTAAAGTTAATGAATCATGTGATACTAACCATAAAAGTGACTAATAAACACATAAAACACATGTAAAATAGGTCTATAAATGTGACTCAAAATCATTGCATCAAAGATCCAATTGAATGTTGCATCCCTAGAAAGAAAGCATGTAGGATGGACACACCTCCCACAACTCAGAGGAACCAAGCAAAGGGTTTCTAGAAGTAGATTATCAACGCTATGACTAACACGCAAAGAATAGGTAGTTATCATTTCTCTAGTGATAAAAGAGTGTGTCGCACCCGGGTCAACCAAAATAGCTATAAAGCAGGATGAAGACAAATCAGAATGAAATAATTCCATCTAACATGTCACAACCTGAGGGTTAACTACTCCTTCTGATTGAATCATAGCATATAATTAAGTCGTTACTTGTTGTCTTACCCATCCTCTGTTGGCCTACCCAGACAAACTAGCCTGTGACGTGTGATTGTGTCCTCTGCCTCCACCACTACTGAACTGTCGCTTCTGTGACCCTTGTTGACTTTGTGTCAGATGTTTTGTCACCTCTTCATCCTTCATTGGGAAATATGATCTCATATGTCCTTGTTGACACACCTATAATAGGTCCTCATGTCAAACTATGTCATGGATGACTATTACTAAAACTATCGCCGCACTATGATATCCTACTGGTGGAAAACTATGGCATGTGCCCTTACTCACAAACATTAAGACTGAACAACCAACCTCTACTGTGACTGAGGTGCTAAAAGCCTAGGCTTCTTAATGCCTCCAGAATACTATCCCTAATATTGTGCAGGTCTCTTCTTGGCGTTCACCTCACACTTCTCCATTGCAGATCGCTCAATCTGCCTCACGGACTCCATAAATGTGGCAAACCTTTCTATGTTCTCTAAAGTTGACACTATCATCATCTACTCAGAGCTCAAACCTTTCTCAAAATGTATGATCCTTTCCTTATCTCTTGCAGCCATGTGTGGGAAAAACCTCAAAAGTTCCATGAACTTGGCCTCATACTCATTGATCATCATAGGTCCTTGTTAGATCTTCTCAAACTGAGAGATCTTCTCATCCATGTAGGTCTTCTGGAAGTATCAGCTCACAAACTCCCACCAAAAGTGTTCCCAACTGATCACCACTTCAGGTCTCTTATCCTCCTTTATTGCCCACAATGACCAACACTACCCTTCAATAGGTACATCATGTGATTCACCTTATCCTCTTTCAAGATATTTAGGATCTTGAAGGCCTTCTCCAATTCTATCAGCCACATATCAACATATGTCAGGTCTATCGAACCAATGTACTCTATCGTCCCCATGTGCCTTAACCTCTCAAAGCTCTTCCAAGAACCTTAGAATTCCACATTGGGGACGAATGCCCTTGCTTGGGGTACGAGCATCCTAACCACCATATGCATCATCGTAGCCATAAAATGTCCAAACATGAAGTGGAAAGAGGGGTTAGCTATAGTTGCTAGGTTGAACTGAGGCACTTCAAGAACTCCATATACCCTTGTCTGCCTCCTGGCTCCACCTCCTGGTGTAGTAACACTGCTCTCATCATGTTCTCCAGACATATCTTTTCCCTTTTTCTTCTTCTTATTTTTCTGCATAAGTGGAAGCTACGATCAGATATGTTGGATGACACAAGAATAGACACAACCCTAGTCCTATGTCCCTGTAGACTCTACGAACCTAAAGCTCTAATACCAACCAAACTGTGACACACTATTCACACCAAAACAATATTATTCAAAACAAAGCGTGAAATTTATACTAAACATCTAGATTACTAGAAAACATGGTAAACTAAAACCAATTTTATATAGCCACAAAAGAGGATCATATTACAAATAAGTCCACAACTATGCCACTCGTATTACATCTCATACCATAAAAGTCTATACATCACTTGTTTACTGACCAACTTGCCACAACCTATTAAAAGATAACATGTTCATATATATACAAGCCATACATGTACAATTGTGACATACTGCCAAAAACCTCATATCAATGTACAACATCTACAAAATGCCCCAAGGACCTGAGAGTATACGTATAAGAAATAGGAATCTACTATACAACACTAGAAGAATATCCAACCTTCAACAACTACTACTCTCCTTGTTGCTCTTCCTCAGCTTCAAAATCTTTACCTCATCATCATGCACAACCACCTAAAAGATGTGGAAACCCATAGGGTGAGACCAACATCCAGTGAGAGATATAACTCTCTACCAATAGCTATTAATAGCATAGATAGATGATAGAGCAGAAAAGTAATACTTTTAACATGATGAACAGATTCAGCTAAAAGATATAAGTAAAATTGTTAACACATATTAGGAAGTTTAAACAGCTATAACTGATCAACAAATTATCATATATTTTCAAAATGTATACAAAGAACATGTATAATAATTATCAACTAAATAGTATAAGAAACAAGTCAAGGGGTCATCCAATGTGAATCATATTTTGACCCTAAGCAAATGTACTACACAGTTGTATTACGTCTTTTATTATAGCCTATGGACATGAGGTATACCACACATACTCCAACTGACCACTGATAAATTGAAATCAGTTCCATACAAGATCTAGGAGAGTCAGACTCCTATGATCTCCCACACCCTTAGTCAGTTTGAGTCCGCTTCAGTGAAATATAAATTGTCTGATTCACCAAGTTCTACCACTTCAGGGCCCAATCGTCAAAATCTGAGTTTGATCTGGTCTTAGAAGGAACATCGGCTAGATGCTTAACACATGCAAGTCAAATGTTGTTTTCGGGGAGCTAGTCGGAAGGAAATGGGGCTCCCATCCCATGAGAGTACCTCGCTTGTGATACTTATAGAGCTTATGTCAATCAAATTAGCTCAGTTTTCTCTTGATTATCAAGAAATTGTAAGAAAATTCGGCATCAAAATCTCCCAATTTGTGTTATCTAAGACTATAAGCTTAGAAAGACCCATTCTATAACTATAAAGAGATTGAAAGATTCGTGACATGTCAAGCCCTGGAAAGGTTCTTCACATTGCATCAAATTAAGCCACATGCTCTACCGCTTGTGCGGGCCCCCATCAATTCCTTTGAGCTTCATTCTTGCAAACGTGCTCCCCAGGAGGGATACTAAACATGTTAGCTACATCACTGCATGGGTCGATACGAACAACACCTAGTATCCATAATTTATTGCTAGGATGAGAGAGAGAAGCCATTGATTTGCTTTGATAGGGTATTAGTTGGTTAGGTAATGGAAGGTAGCTGTAGAAGACCTAACAAGCATAAATGTTGAATACACAGTTGTAGGGATGTCCCCTCTTACAACACAAAAAATGGAGTTGCCAAAAGGAAAAATCGTCACATGCGTCGGTGTTGTTCGTACCTTGCTTTTTCAAATGCATGTCCCTGATTTTTTGTCCTGATGTAGTATCCCTGGACAATTACCTCCTCAACCATAAATGATCCTAAAATCCCTAAACTTATAGAGAAAGATAATATTAGATAGAGAACAAAATTGATTTCAATAGAAATGGTAATTAGGGTAAGAACCTCATTTAAATTTTGAGAAAGAATAACTTAAATCATCAATATATATACTATACATATATATATATATATATATATATATATATATACAATTCAGCCTAGTCCAGCTTGGTATATATGCATGTTACTAGTGAGATACATCAGCAGCCATTCTCCTATAAAGGTATGATCACAATCATCCCTGAAAAACATATCATTTGAGATATGTCCTCAACCGTTCTCCTATCGGGATATGACCGTAGTCATCCTCCAAACATGAAATTGTGGATGCAATGATATATCCTCAGCTTACACCCTCGTATATTCAACAATATGCACTCCACGTTTCCCATAGGAATTACTTATTTCACCATCCAACAAGTATTGACGTTGAAGATGGATCTATGGCTCACGACAACCTACATGTTTAGGGTTCCAGTTGATTAATTATTGTCAATTGGGTGTCTTTTAGTGCATCAATCAAGTTACAATGTACAAACCCAAAATAAATTCTATAAACATAAAGGTAGGTTGCAACATCATAAGATATATAATGTATAAGGTAATATCTTGTCACATCACCACAAGATATCACTGCCATACAAGGCCATCAACATTATCACATCACTAGGGGATAGCAATCCCTCATCTCATCACTAGAGGCTATCACCTCAAACTAGGTACAAAGCCTCTGCCAGGTCATAAGACCCAATCACATAATTCATGTACATCATCATTATCTCATCATGCCTCATCAAGGCTCATGGTCATTACCCTATGTTATATAAGATATACCATAGCAATCACCATCTATAATGTACATTCAACCTACAACATTAGGGTTACACAAGTAGGAGAGAGAAAACATCATTACATGCTAATTTCTTCAAGCAAGTGTAAGTAATTACATCAAATACCACAAAATTAGGGTTAGCATTTTCATAGATAGCCGATTAGGATTTCCATCCTATCACTCAACATCAAACCTTAGATACATCACTTCCCACATTCTGGAAGCACATTAGGGTTAGGCATTATTATGATGAACAACCAATCATTCTAAACAACACTATGTATTGACCAAACCACATAGCAACCACATGGCTCAACATGTGTAACGACCACATCGCTCAACATGTGTAGCAACCACATGGCTCACATGTGTAGAGACCACATGGATCACATGTGTAGCGACCACATGGCTCACACATGTAGAGAACACAAAAGATCAAAGTAGTGACCACACCATGTAGCGACCTAACCACATCAACACCACTTGTAGCGACCCTCAATCTAGGGTCAGGGTTTGTGTAGTGACCACTTGGTCATTGCGACCCCAATACCACCATCAAATTTAGCAACCGTTAGATACCATATTGAGGGTAGAAACCTCAAGATAAACAAAGGGCGACCAATGCAATCCAAAACCCAGGTGTAATTACCAAAATAAGGATCACATGTAGTGACCAAAGTGGCTTAGGGTTAGAATTATGGTGACCAATCCAGAACCCTAGCACACCATCAACATGGTTATAACAACCCCAAGAACCCAAGGAAACATGCCGACCAAAACAAACACTTAACATCAAAATGATCAAGCACCACCAAAATCAAAGCTCATGAATATGATGAACCTCAAACATAGTAGTGATCTCTACACTATGTCACGCCAAATAACTGGTCAACACACACCTCAACACAAGGAAACCCTAGAGACCTCAACCAAGGACAAGGCACCTAGGTTGCCACAAACTAACCAAATCAAGGTGACTCAGTCAAAGAACCTTCAAGGGAACAAAGCACATAGGTCGCTACAAAGGTCGCACCAACATGATCGACACTAACAACTCAAGCACCCATGCAAACCATGCAAACTCTAGCTCAACACCCATGATGACACCTCATCAACCAGGGTCCAACAAATCTCACATAAGCATGATTCTCTCATGATGCCAAGGCACAAGAGGCACATCCAACATGTGATAAATTGCAAAATAAACCCTCAACATAGGTAAATTGCAACTTGGTCCAAAATAAGCATATCTATAGCATTACTAGGCCAAATATCAACCAAACTGGACAAAACTGATAGCGTAAGTGTGTCACATGTTATTAAGGTTCATCACATGATTAGATTAAGGTTTAAGAATCTTTTTAAGAAAAGAAAGCAAGATCAAGCACTAAGCTAGGTCATGGGTCTTACAAAAATGTCCCACCTCGGTCAGTATGAGACAACTTCTATGACATATCAGTCACACTACCTGCATCGACATAGAGTCAATCTGCCACACCTAGTCCACCCTTGGTATATAGGTCACGACACTAGACTCTAGGGTATACAAAACCCTATCATCTGAGGTATAATTGCATCTTCCTTGAATTTTGTTAAGGAAGGAAAATATAAGTTGAACACTAGCATATTAAATGATACAATAAATGGCTACAAAAGTGGAATCTAGCTAGGAAAGTAATTTTCTCCTTTTTATTGGACAAAGAAGTTGATTTCTTATTGATGAGAAAATTAACCTTTGTTGGGAAACTTAAATCGTTATTTCTTTGAAGAATTATAATAAAAGTATAAGTAGATATTTGAATGAAAAGAAATATAAGAATTGTTGTGGTTTGGAGTAACATGTAACAATATAAGTGAACTTAGTTTCTACTCTATAAAATGTATTTATACCATTATGTCATGATTCGGTAAACAACCTCAATAATACTTACAATGCATGTAGCAATATTATATATATATATATATATATATATATATATATGAATTAATGTTAAAAACATGCATAAACATCTAATTAAATACTAACAGGACAATTTTTCTTATCTTTGACTAACAAATGGCTTTATGGAAACTAGTGCATCATTTGCTATGTGTGAAATTGTTCATCATAAACGAATTCCAATAAAATTCACATTTCTAAATGTGGTGATTGTATTTGGAATTAATGACATTGTCCCATTTAATACAATACATGAATTTCATGAAACAAATCTATTTTGGTATCTCTCTCTCTTATATAAAAATGGCATGTAGGTACAAAGCCTACTGTAATGGAAGTTGACTCCCATTATGATTCCATGAGAATATGTCACCACATAAAACACATCTAATAAATGAATGAATACCAATTGCAAAATTATACAACATTTTTGTACCCTTTTCTTAAGAACAATTTACCACTTCCCTTCGTAATTCTCTAAAAATGGAAAATCATCAATTTGGTGATTTCATCAAATTATTTTGCTTTAAGAAAAATTCAACAAAAATACAATATTATAGATACCATGAATATCTTCATATGTTTTTTTATAATTTGTCGTTATAATCAAATTTGTGATATGCAAGTTTAGAGTAGTTTTTGGGAGATTGGAAATTAAAATTAGAATCTATCTTTACATTAATTTCATAGAAGCATTTTTCTTAAAAAGATATTGTGTTACACATACTTAATGGAAAATTAGCATGACAATATGTATTTAAATAAATATAAAATGGAAATACCTCCCTTATGAGTAGATAATTTCTAAAAGATCATATAAACCAATCATATCAATGAAATATAAATTATGATAATACTTATTTACAAAAACACCAAAAAATATTTATGTATTAAATATTCCACTAAAACATCTCAAAACAATAAATAATGTCAAACTTGGATTTCTATTATATTAGTTTCTCTATTTTGATATTCCAAGTTAATGGGGTAATTTTGATTTGCCATTAATAAATTATAAAATAAATTATCATGATAATGCTAAAAGGACACAAATAAATTAAATGACTTATTAAATAGTTTCAAAATGAGAAAGACACATTAACTTTGTAATATATACATCATAATTAGACTACATGTCAAATTTACTTTATTTAGTTAATGTTTATTTCCTTAAATAAAATATAAAACAAAGGATAACAATACTGGTATATAAGTGAATATTGTTGCTTTAGTTGAGTTGGTTTTTCCTAAAGATTTCCTATTACACTAAACTTTATGTCAGCAAAAAGAAACTAGTCAGACAACTACCTTTAACTCTTATTATTGGTTCTATAAAAGCTCTCACCTCCTTTCTCTATTCGTGACCCTATAAGTTGGTGCTATGTAGAAGGTTGTCCATGATTTCCTCTTGTCTTCTCCCTTCCCTGTTCTTCCCCTCCAACATGACCATGTAGCAACATGTCCTACCACCACGATGCCCTCTTTTCCAAAGAAGCATGGAGCATCATCAAAACATCATGTTTGCATTGCACAAATAATGCTTCGCTAGCTTCGACATTTGTTGTTGGATCTAAGATTTAGACTTTGACAAGTTGACAAACTTCTCGAGGTATGCTTACATTTCCTATTATTTTACATTGAGCAATTAACCTAGTTTTGTCCTCTCTTAATGCAAATTGCATCCCCCATGAGTCATATTCAAAAATTACTTCCTTTATCTATCCCTTGGGCCTCTTTGAGGTATCTTATTATTGAAATTTCTCTTTCTTGACTTGATGACCTATTTGGATTCAATCTTAATGACTTTAAACTCTTAATCTATGGTGTAACCTTACTTATATCTTGTTCACCTTAATCATTACGGAATATCAATTTGCAAGTTGTGGATTTTCATGATCATGTGAAGTATCTTAATTGGGAAAGTAATTATATATTTGTTTATGGGTCCTCTGATCCCATAGAATAATTGTTAGATGTTCTCGTATCTCATATTTTGATTTAGATTTGCTTACTCTTTTGATATGCATCATATGTTGACTACTAGTATAATGTGACATGTGTTATTTTATGTGGATGTGTAAATTCCCACACTTGATAATGCACACATGATAATTCCTACAAATGATATTATTAGAGAAGATGTGTATCCTATCCTACTCAATGAAGATGTTTATATGTTCCTGCTCACCTCATATTTGTGGTAGATGTGTTATTTCCTACCAACATGCTTATATTGTTCTAGTACTATTACATGTAAAATACATGGATGTCTACTCTTATTTATCATTTTATTGAATTCATATTCTTTTTATTCCCACTTGGGTGGTCCTTTCCTTTTCTATGGGAATGCTAGTTTATTTGACATCCTTTATTCCTTATATTTCTCAATCCCAATTTAATATTCTCATACCAGCATTTATGCTTATTCATCTACTTCTCTCTTCTTGTTGGGGTATGCTTCCAACCCCATGTGTATGTCAAGGAGAGGTTAACCAAGTTGGACTGGGACCTCATCAAGTGTAGTTGAATCACTTTGAGTGACAGTTGTGAGGTAGTTAGATGAACCTGTATTGATCTTATGATTAGTTTAGGTTTCATATGTATCACCCTAAGTGGTGAAGGATAGTAATAACATTAAGCATTTTAATAGTCAGATATTTTTTATTCTGCTACTACATTTGGTATCATGATACATACATTTTGAATAAATTGATTATCATCCTTTTTGTGAAACATTTATAGCGGTGTTTGATATATGGGATCTTTCCTTTTTATTTAATTTGGTTGATAGTGGATCCCCTCTTAGATCCCACTCCTTTCATGTGGTTCAACCAAAATCTATGCAAGTATGATACCAACATATATTTCTTACAATCACTTACGTACATATATGAACTTGTATTTAGGTTACATATTCTAACCCATTTTTATACTCTATCTGTGGTGTAATCACTATCTATTCTTGGACGGATGTGTATTACCCCTTCATAAATGCAGTCTAGGGTTAGAATATCAAAGTTTACTTTATGTGATACATGGACTTGGTGTAGTAGTTTACAGTTGCACTCATGCCCGCAAGGGTGTAGCTCATCGGTGATCAGACTGTGAACCCATGCAGAGGTCTCAGGTTCGAATCCCCAGGGGGATGAATAAAAATTGGGAATTATGTCTAGCATGGTTTGTGTCGAAACTAATGGGTTGCAGACTTGGTTTACCTTACTCCTCTTGTCTCGGGCCTCCACAGGTCAATGAGGGATCGGGGAGAGGAAGTCTCCTTGATGCCTCTTTTTTTCATATTGGCATTATAACATGAAGTAAATAAAAATCCAACATTTTATTTCATCAAAAATTGAGAAATCTTCAAAAAAATGGTATTTGATATATGCAATTACACATAAATAGCCGTGTACCTTATGTAGAACCAAGCTATATACTTCAACACTTCAAGCATAAGTAATCCAATCAATTAAGCATAGATCCTAGTAATCAACAAAATGCATGTCTTTATAACCCTAAAGTGTCACATATATTTATGCGATACGAACATGGTTGGATCTAGGGTTTGGGTTTCATTGGTTTAGGATTGACATTAGGGTTATGTCTTGAAACCCTAATTCGCATGTTCATGGACTTAATTATTATGAACCTTGATTATAGATCAATATCAGTATACTGATTATGAAATTAGGATATCATTATCTTTCACCAATATCAGATTATATCATCAAAAGAAAGTGTTCAATACATTCAATATGTTAATCACTGAATTTAGGGTTTACATGTAATAATCACATTAAATTAATGTATTACCTATAGTTTTGTAACTATGATTAGAAATAGGTATTAAAACCATTTTATTTGTATTGATATCATTTTTTTTCAATTTCATCTATAGTTTCACTATTATATGAGCTATTGTTAATTTCCTACATTTATTCATAAATAATCATTTATTAACCAATGGTAGATCGCCACATCAACAGATATTATATAATCCAAATTAGCCATTCTGGTTGGGTCTGCCTAATGGACCAGAGCCAAATCCACTCAGGATTCCATGCACGTTGGATTTGAACCAGGGCAAAGACCTTATTGTCATTTTGTAGTGATCAAGACTAATCACATGAATGAAGGCACTGGGGTCAAATTCCTAGGGGGATTGATCATCTTCTCCCACTGGCACACAGTTATTGTTGTCAACCATAGTGAGTCAACACCTTGGTTGACTCTCACCCTAAGACTGTAGAAGCTTCAACCCATGATTGGGTTGTCTTTAATCAAGGTTGGAGAGATCACTGGCCTTTACAATAGAACATGAGGTAGAACAGAGAGAGAGAGAGAGCTAGGGGCTATCAAAAGAAGACGTGATCAGGATATAGGTAGTGCCTCAATTCATAGGAACATAAGGGTTGTGTATGATTACAAAGAGTCTACTAAAGCTTTTCTACATGTTGCTAGGCATCATGGTGGTCTAGGATGAGCTTCCAATGAAGGGTTGTATGCTCTAGAAGCATAAAGTTTGAGAATGAGACCCGAGATTTCCCAAGACATCATGACCCTTTGGGAGGTATCAGGAACCCTTCTCAAAGCTTTATACTAGAGTGGTTGGGTGGGGCCTTCCCGAGGTGTTAGTGTGAGGTGACGCTCACTGGGTGAATTTGGTTCAAATACATAATAATGAGGGTGCTTCCTATGGCAATTGACTATTTGTTTGTGATGAGGGACCCCACATGATCTATTGGGAGATATTTATAGTCTAGGGTGGCTAGTAGAGACAACCGATGCATTGATTTTTAGTCACTTTTTACATGCTATTTTCTGAGCTTATTTAGCATATATGCTCACTTGGAGACTTGTTTATGTGTTTTTTTATCATTAGCCTATGAATCAGCGTTCCATCAATTATATAATATTTTTACAAATCATGTTCATTTATTATCTACATTTTAGACTTATGTCGTTTTTCCCTTGTTTAGGTGATTTTAGCATTGAATGCAGAACACGGTGCTACCCACCCATTCTTTGGTGGTACTAGAAAATCACAAATCTATAGTAGGAAAAGAGGGAAAATTGGATGCTACTGAGAAGATACTCAATGCTACCAATGCCAGTATTTGGCGCTGCTAACTCATGGTCTATAGGGAATCAAAATTCATATTAATTATCTTGGTGTTATTGATTCCCCTATTGGTGGTATCGACTTTAGCATAAAGACCTCTATGAGAAACAACTTGGTGATATTGACACCCATGTCAGTAGTACTGACATAGTTTGAGAGATACAAGTTGAATAACCACTTGGTGCTATTGACATACCATCGGTGGTACCAACGTTGCATGATCAGAGCAGATCTAAAATCAAGTCATATCCAACAACTATGACTTAATGAGGACCAAAGCCTCTCTTTTGACCTATGGGTTGAGGCCACAAATTAAAGACAACAAATCTAATAAAGGAGGAGATGAGGAGATAGTCTCTGATTGGATGCTTGTGGCACTTTTGGAGGATGGGTTTGTAGCCCAAAAGCTACAGATCATATTATCAATAGAGGGGACTGCCAAGACAACTTCTCTACTGGGATTTACATTGTCTTTTTATATTTATTCTATTTTATTCTTCCTCCTCTTGTTTTACTATGATAATCATGCAGGGCTAAATCCCTTCTTCCTTAGGACCATGAGTAGCCCGACCTTACATTGTATTTGAATTGTATGAGTTAGTAATTTATTTCCTTTATTATTGATGTCAATATATGATCTCTTCATTGATTTATTTATGCTTGATCACTGTAATTAAAGTAATATATCACTAATTTTTTCAAGAGAGGGATCAGGAGTCTGATAAATCACAGATTCACATAACCTATATCATGCTTTGCAATAAGGCTTATGATAATGAAAGATTAACTTAGAGAATTTGTTATTGCAACTAACCTTTTCTTAAACTACTATTGAGTGGGGTTTGCTTTAGTCAGGGAGTGCATTATGATGCAGAAGTGGGTAATTCTTGTAGAAGGTCTTTAGTCTAGAGTAAAGGGGGAATGGTTACTAATAAAAAGGAATTGGGATATAGTGTATGTTGTAGTGAAACCACAATTCTCAAGAAATCCATCAATTCTTGATCACAACTGTCATAATTTAGATTAAAATCTTACTCTTAGTTAATTAAATAATTAATCAACTCTTAGCTAGGTCTATCTGATTTGGTCTTAGTAAGTAGTATTCTTCGGTGAATGTTTCCTTGAGTTCGACACTCGATCCTCATAGGCCTATATTACGTGACATGTGCATTTTTGTTTTACACACATGGTTTATGTGTGCCAATGACTACCCTTAGCCCTGGGTTCTTGGCATAGTTGATTTTAGGCAATATATCGTTATGTGGAGATAATGGCAACAAGATAGATTTTTGGGTTTGTATCTTGCTCCCTAATCCAAAATAATCAATATCATGGATAAAATATTTACCAAATTTAACCACCTAGGTCACACATAATCACACAATTATCTCATAACTGCTATTTATCTTCATTTAGTCATTATCTTGTATAGGGCCAAGTATTAGGTCATATCACTATTTGATGTCGAATACTTGGAATCCAAGTAAACACTAGATAATTATGACATTAAGAATGCATGGTATTTATCACTTTAAAATCTTATCGAATCTTACTCGTTATCTCTTCATGAGTTTTCCCATCAACTCTCAGTATAATTAGATTCATAATAATGCAAGAAACTCCAAATTCTATAGCATGTATCCGAAAGGGCCTATTTGTCGCCCAAATAGTCCAATTGGGCCTGAGTTGGATCCTAAGGTCCATAGTTCATACTAAGGCCTTCCAATGGGTCCACAAACTCAATTTTCTTTCTAGTCGAGGCATTCATCATCATATTATCTCAACTTTAGCCTCATATTAATGTATTTACACAACATTATATTTTTCACTTAAATTGAAGATTCAATCTATGTTTGGGCGTATTTCACCATCCCAATTCAGTCAAAGTCATACTATTCATCTCCTCATTCTAATATTGGTTTGAATATCTTCGAGGAAATCTTAATGCTTTATTAATGAATTAATAATCATATAATTCAAGATTACAAAATTTGAGGTCTTACTTTTATCCCTCTTTAAAAAGAAATTTTGTCCCAGAATTCAAACCTAATCAGGTTAAGGTGAATGATAACTCATGTTATCCTCAAACATTAGGGATACAAACCTTTGTTCAATATGTATTATCTAGATTATCATTAATAACTTGTATTTATATGAATTTTTCTCATATTACTGAGTTTGGTACCTGAATGCAATCTAAGGGTATTCCCACATCCTCATTCATTGCATTATCACTTGGTGATTTCAATTCCCACTTAGGTTTCAAACCTGTTTATCATTATTCATCTATATTCGTGTAAGGGCTAGGTAATGCCTCAAATCCTAGATCATTTCATACTTTCAATTTAGGGTATTCAACTTACATATCAAATATATTTGTCATATGTGGCTACATAATCTCTCCAGCCACAATAAGATGAAATAACCAGTTGGCTACAATGCAAATACAAAGCTCATCCTATTCCATGTGTAGAGATGGTGGACCACACATTATCTTATTATTCAAATTTTAGGTTGAATCATCCTCAATAATGACTCCAAACCATGAATATATTTTAATTCTACGACTCTCTACTTAAAATGCATGCACTCAAGGGATAATGATTTTATCAACTCTCGAGTCTGTGTGTAACTCCCTCTAAGATTCTATTTCAAACTTTATCACATAAGTTCTTGTATTTATTATGTCTACATCTCATGTATCATTAACCTTAGCCATTCCCTTAGGTTCTCCAGGGGTATAGGTGCCTTTGGAGTGATCTCCTTGTGACTCCATGGGCCTCATGTACTTATGGATTGCCTTTCACATTGACCCCTTAGACCTTATGTACTTATGGAGGTGGCCATTCTCCTGACCCCATGGGCCTTAAGTATTCATTTGTGACTTTCTCCTGATCCCACATGCCTTATGTACTCCTTACATGATCACCTCCTAACCCCGTGGGTCTTATGTACCTTTAAGCATCCCTACTTGACCGTAGGGATTGACTTAGATCTCTACCCTACCTAGAATTTATTGAGATTTCATCACTTTATTATTTGTTTCAGGACAAGGGCCTCTATTATATTTCTGTATCCCATGACTCATCCTACTGAAGGAGGTTCAATAACTTAGATGTCTTTCATACAATTCCTTTCAATGTGTTATCTTTTATTACATATTTACTTGAGATTTTATCTAATCAAATTTTTCATTCTTATTAATTTATACATCTAGGGCATTAAGCCAAATGGACATTCTTCTTTTCATGACTTGATGGAAGTAGGGCTTATATATCTTATATGGATGGTTATTACATTCCCTTCAATGTAATTGAATTGCTATTACACATTTACCCTAGATTTTGTAAAGACCAGGCCCACTCCCCAAGGCTCTAATAGAACTTCAAGAATGATGATCGGTCTCATAGACAACCACTGGCCTTAACAGTGTGCTTTTTCCTCACTCATGCACAAGTCTAGATCAACTTCCTGACTATCCCTAGTACTACTCTAAGTTGAGCATGCTTAACTATAGAGTTCTTAGTGATGAGCTCCATGAAAAAGAGGTGCACCTTGGTGATATGGGTTATCCAATCATTCCTTTTGAGATCATAAAACCTGAGGTACAAATCAAGGGATGTTATACTCTCCCATACTTAGACTTTTGGCATCCTCATCAAGGATCAACTCTTTGCCTCATTATATTTCTCCATTTCACTGCAGACCCAGAATGGCCCATTACCCCCTAGATTTGATGATGGCTACCAGTGCAAGGGTGGCTACATCATCATGGATAGTCCTTTCTGACATGACTGGAATGCACAGATCAAAACTGGCATGCCACATACACATGTGGTCCCCAACTACTACCGGGGTTTTGGCTCTAAAAACTTTTGTTACACCCGGGCCCACTGCTCAAGGTTCCAAGTTACAAAAATTATGACTGGCCCCACAGACCACCATTGTCTTTAGTTGTATGCTTTTTTCTTACTCACGCACAAGCCATGATCAACTTCCAGGACTAGTCACCCAACCTAGTACTACTTCAAGATGAGCACGTTGAACTATGAAGTTCTTAGTGATGGGCTCCTTGAAAAAGAGGTGCACCTTGGTGATATAGGTAGACCAATCATTCCTTTCAAAATCATATTATCTAAGGTCTCAAATCCTGGGTTGTTACAGATTGTCTCACCAAGGCTTTCACATTTAATATAGGTTTTAACTATTCTTGCAATCATGAATGACAACCTACTATGACTAGGTAGGGTTAAGTGCTTTCATGCCTTAGACCCATATCATTCCATAATATTCCATTTTATTTAGGGTAGGACCTTTGAGGACGTCCAAAGTTACCTCAAATCTCAGAATAAGGTCGGTTAACTCACCCATGCAGGGAAGGTCCTTATACAGGGTGCCTTCTTGGCTCACATGAGGAGGTTAGGCTTTCTAGCCACAAACCAATCCCATAATTTTATGGTTATGTGTCCCCTATACACTTTTTCCCATTCTTTGGTTGACCCACCCCAGGACGGGACACCACCCCTCAACGTCATTCGAAGGTATTATGTTTATTCTCATGTAACCACCGATTATCCATGTTTTGTATATATTCAAAACCTTTTACATGAATCGTGCATGCATTACTCAACATAATTGCATGCATGGAAACTAGGGTTCCTAATTGTGGTACCCAAATTGGATTACCCAGCCCATTTGTAATTTCTCTTTCCCTAACCCTTAGGATTATTTAATGTGGGGTATTATTTCTCCCGTACTACTCCCATTACCCATGATTAGGGTTTAGGGTTAGGGACTACACCATGCACTCTAGGGTTTTATGATTCCCTTAACTCACTAATGTTTTTCATACCCTACTGGATTACCCACTCAAGTCCTTTTTGGACAACTGGGTTTTCCCAGCCATACATAGGTCTTTCTAGAGTTAACCCTCATTATATAAAACCCATATTACGAAAAAACATTTTTCCTAACCATATTGTTGTTTTAACTCTATATGTACATTAAGTGGCAGAGATGCCTTAACCACACTTCTTCCCAAAAAGCTGACTTGATATGGGGAGAGAAGTGAATTTTAGAGTTTATTAAGAAACAAGATGAGATTAGAATGCAATTAGAGACGAGTAAACAAAGAAAAATATTTTTTTAGGCAAACCCTGGGTTCTAGATAGGCAGGTATCACATTGTCATAGGAAGTCCCCGTATGCCAACTTAATGGTGCAGAGGAAAATATTGCTTGACCCTAATATTGTGATCCTTTCTAAACACCATTATAGTTAGAGTATGCCTCAATAAATTTTCTTACAATTCTATAAATTATTTGAAACTATCAACTACAAAATGTTATTTAATAAATCTGCAATCTAATACAAATGCAATGTCCCCCACCTTTGAGTATCCCCCAGTTAAGAGAGATTGTAAAGTCGAGAGTCGATACCTAAATTTATCAGATCCAGATTCAACAATTAATGACTAATAATCAATAATTTTCATTAATTGATCAAGGAGTGTTTGTAAGATGTATAATAAGACTCCTCTAGGAAGTTACATAAATTTTCAAAGAAACTAACATTTGTTCTTTTGGTGCCATTTTCTAGGTATCCATGCCTTTAGATAACATATGTAGATAAACCTAAAACTCCGACAAATAAAGATGCGGATCAATATATTGCTAACGATGCATGTGGTGTAGCAAGAATGTGTGTAAGTATGATAACAACATATATTTCTCATAATCAATTACTTTCACATATAATTTCACTGCATATTCTTTTTTTCTCAATTCACTACATATTATAACCCATTCTATCTCGAGTGTAATCATTGTCCATCCTTGGAGTTATGTGTATTATCCCTTGATAAGTGTAACCCAGAGTTCAAAATCTTATAATTTACTTTATGTGATACTCATATTGGTATTATAATTGAACATGAAATAAATAACCATCCAACTATTTACTTCAAAAAAATTTGAGAAATCCTTGAAAAACTTTTATGTTATTATTCATAAATAGCCACATACCTTATT
This sequence comes from Alisma plantago-aquatica, assembly GCA_963693085.1. NCBI lineage: Eukaryota > Viridiplantae > Streptophyta > Magnoliopsida > Alismatales > Alismataceae > Alisma > Alisma plantago-aquatica. The sequence continues at coordinate 1,150,068,668 of OY856409.1, read as the reverse complement.
TATAACCATGCAATATACTTCATGTACTTCAAGCATAAGTATTCTGATCAATTAAGCATACATCAAAGCAATCATCATTCAATCTACATGTATGTATAACCCTAGTTGTCACCATATATCTATGTGATACAAATAGGGTTGAGTCTAGGGTATGTGTTTCCTTGGTTTAGGGTTGAAATTAAGGATATGTCTCAAAACTCTAGTTCACATGTTCATGTACCTATGATATAGAAACTATAATTGTACATCATTATCATTCTAAATTGATTAAGATCTTAGGATATCATTATCCTTTAACAATATCAGATCTTAGGATATCATTATCCTTTAACAATATCAGATTATATCATCAAAAGAACATATTTAATATATTCCACATGCTATTCATTAAATATAGTGTTTATATGTAATTATCACATTAGATTGATGTATTAGATAAAAATTTTGAACTATGATTACTCTCGGTATTAAAATAAGCTTATTCGTATTCTACTCATTTTTTAACAATTTCATATATAGCTCATTGTTATACGAGCTACCATTAATTTCTTACATTTATTCCAAAATAACCATTTATTGACCAATGGCAAATTTCCATATCAGTAACTATTATATTACTTAAACCAGACATGTGGGACAAGTCTGGCCAATGTACTGGAGAGACATCTTCTTATGCTTCCATGTGGACTAACTTTTAACTAGGGAAAAAGACCCTATTGCCCTTTCATAGTGACCAGGATTGATCACGCAGATGGTGGGCGCTGAGGTGAAATCCCGAGGGGATTGATCATCTTCTCCCGCTGGCTCGCTTTTGTTGTTTCCATACATGGCAAGGTCAAAACCTTCGTGAACTCTCTCCGTCAAACCCTGGTAGCTCCAACCCAAGATTGGATTGTCTTCAATCAAGGTTGGCAAGATCACTTGCCTTTATACCAGGCTGCAAAGTGGACCAGAGAGAGCTAGGGACCATGGGATACTAGAATAAGAAGGGAACATGGAGATAGGTAATACCTCAATTTGCAAGAACGTAAGGGTTGTGGATGATTGCATGGAGTGCACTGAAGATTTTCCACTTGTTTCCAGGCCTCACGATGGTATGTGATGATTTTATGACAAAGGGTTGTATGCAGTTTTAGAATGAGAATCGAGCTTTCCCAAGACTCCATGACCCTCTTCGAGGCATCAAGAACCTTTCTCAAAGCTTAAGTCTAGAGTAATTGACATGGGTCTTCCTGAGGTGACATAATGAGGTGATACTCATCAGAGGTGGAGGTGGTACGAGGCCTGAAGAATGAGGGTGATTATGGAAGCATTTGACTATTGGTTTGTGATGAGGTGGGCCCACATGACCTATTGGGAGATATTTATAGTATAGGGTGGTGAGTAGCGGTGACTACCATTAGCCCTAGGGTCCCAACAGCTAAGTTTTAGGCATTATCTTGTTAGGTGGAGATAATGGCAATGTGAGGGTTTGTTGGGTTCGTATCGTGATCCCGAATCAAATGGAACCGATATTTGGGCCAAAGGTGGCATGTGGACGGAGAGCAAGAGGAACTAGGGTCAGGATAATGTCCAACCTACGTGGGTCATCAAATCTTGAGGTTGATGACAAGCACGTACCAATCAGATCTTAGATTGACTTTCACAGTCACCGCCTACATCAAATGATATTTCTCCTAGTCTGGGCTCATCCGGTCTTAGGTGTGTCATGCTAATATATTATTGAGTTAAATCCCATTTATCTAATATTATCAAACATTATCTTGATCTTTATAAAATTTGAAGATCACGAGTACCCAAATGCCACCAGACCTTAGGGATATAATATCTCCCTAGCTAACATGTTTATCTCATATTAGACAAAGTTTAATATAAAAAAAACTAAAAATAAATATCCCTTTCTTGCCATTCAAGTATTTACTTATTAACCACCAAAGTCACATATAATCACATAATTATCTCAAAACATAAATTTATCTTCATTTAGGGTTATCTTGTATTGGACCAAGTATTAGGTCATATTATCACTATTTAATACATGAATGCTTGGAATCCAAGTTAAGACTAGATAATTACTATAGTAACTATGCAGGGTGTTTATCACTTTAGAATTTTTTAAAATCATGCTCGTTATCTCATCATGAGTTTATCCATCAACTCACAATATTAATACATAATTATGCACGAAATCCCAATTTCTTTAGCTCATATCCCAAAGGACCTATTTGTAAACCAAATAATCCAATTGGGCTTGAATTGGATCCCAAGGCTCATACTTAGACCTTCCAATGGGTCCACAACCCTAATTATCTTTCTAATTAAGACATTGCTTGTCATATTATCTCAAATGAAGCCTCATATTGATGTATTTACTTCACATTACAATATTCACTTATATTGAAGACTCGATCAAAGTCTAGATCTTAATTCATCATTCCAAATCAATCAATTTCATACTATTGATCTTGTTATTCTAATAGTACTCTGATTTTCTTTGAGTGAATATCTCAATGCATTATTAGTGAATTCGTAACCATAGAAACTAAATTTACAAAAGTTGAGGATCTTGTAGGGAAAGTGGTGGCAAACATATTAAAACGAATCACGATATATGGTACAAAGTACTAATTCACTCTATGTGCTCAAAGGGAGATGGTACAAAGTACTAATTCATAACCATAAAATCTAGATTTACAAAAGTTGGAGGCTAGGACAAATCACGAGAGATGGTACAAAGTACTGATTCACTCTATGTGCTCAAAGGGAGCCTCATTTATAGCGTAGAAAAAATATCTCACTCTTAAAACTTCTCTAAAGGAACACAAATATATTCTTGTACATATATATAAAGAATACAAAGAGATATTTTTCTATTTGATTAAATAAATCTACTATTTATTTATTTATATTTATATATATACTATTCTAAGCGTCAATACTCGTCTCCGTCACTGCAGCATGTCCCCGTCAATTATTGGATTCGTTTTCGTCCCTGCCTAATGTCTCCATTAATCATCGGACTCTTCAGACTCATCAATGTCCCCTTCTTCAGATTCCTCTCCTCTCTCGATAACCCTATTTCTCTGCAACGAAAGCGTTCGTGTGCATGCTGAGCCACGGAACCGTTCTCCGTCCATTGTCACATCTGAGTAGCCATCCACCGTCCTACCATGATGCAGGTAAGTTTCCGACTCGTCTCTTCTAGAATTTCTCATCCTTCTTATCCCTCTCACCCTTCAGAATCTTATACTCTCGTCAAATACTGAGCCGTGATATCTGCTCCTCTTGCTTTTCTTCTCTTATGTAACCCTTCTCCCTTCGGCTCTCTCGGTTCTTCTCCAATTATCAACCTGTTCTTCCCGTGTCCTTCTACCCTCGCATTCTTGCCATATATACAACCACGGCCCCTCAAAGAGTCGTTGTTTGAGGTTAGGGTTGAAGCGGACCCCCGTAGTCCTCGGTTGTGAGGCCCGATGTTCTCCTGCGACCACCCCAAGCACCCAACACAATAAATTTATTGGTGAATGGCATCTTTTCGTATGAAAAATCGTCGTGCCTTGCTGGTGGGTTTTGTTTCTCCATCAGTTATCAAATTTCCTAAGTGCAGATTTGGATCTAATGTCTGTTGTATGTCCATCTTTCTTGAGAAACATGGTAAGTTGCAGAACCTAGCGGTGCAACTGGATTGTGTAATTACCCACGCGATCAAGCACCTCCTCACCTTCTACAAAGACGGTGAAGTGTATTCCGAATGCATTCACGGATGCATATGTTGTTGAACAACTGGCCGCGCGTTTACAATGCTGCAATCCACCGAGATGGTCCTTCATCGTTGTCTTCTTGTCAATTAATTAATTTTTAGCTGGTTGATGTGTTTGTTCCATCAATCTTAGCTTCGATAGAATTGAATCCCCAAGTCCGAATCTATCTTTATTGCAGCAATAGCAAAGTGTAGATTGCTAATTTACTGTTGTACTGTTCCATCTAATACAATTACGTGCAATGTATGTTGGGATCTTATATGGATGACTTCCAGTTACTTCAGATTCATGGGTTTTGTTATCAACTGTTCCATGTCTATTTCCTTACAAGGTGGGTCTTTTATCCCTATTGTCGATCAGAGTTTGTTGGACCAATTACGTGAAACTTAATTGGGATTTACAGGGTGATCAATATAGATGGTTGCGCCAGATAAATAATCACACTGCCGGAATACCTGAAAAGTAAAAGTACTCATGGGACAAGTTGTCGGGGGGTTTCTGGAATACGTAGAAGCAACACAAACGGATCAGAGTGCATCGTCTCGATATGGGAACTACCAGGGAGTAGCCGCACTGAAATACTCCTACGCGAGAGGTTGCCAATGGAGGTACCCAACATTAATTAAGCAGGAAGAGATATGGACGGACAGAACAAAGATAAACTAGGTGATGTGGTGCATGATTCTTGATGTCTCTCATCATCAAAATCCATTTCTTTTGTTATGTATGTCAGACTACAAGTAACGCTATTCACCTAGCCTTGTCTGTGGTCCAATGGTCAAGCACGAATTGCATAGTCGCGTAGTTTGTCAGACAATTATAGCTGAAGTCTCCGTCATTTGTTGCCATCTTGATGCACATCCTCACATTTTGTGCCATTCATTTCATGAAGGAGTTCAAGTTGCATTTCTACATCTTTGTTGTACGGAATTCTCATAGAGAACCATGTTCACTTGAACCAAAACAATCTTATTTGGCATAGGATATATGAGATTAACATGATGCCCTGAAGCTCCTTTGCACAAGTACATGCTGTTGTAGATGGTCATCAACAACTGAAGCTTGGATACAATGAGATAAGAGAGAACAACAATGACATCACTCCGGTATTGTAATGGGACAGTCTGTAAGTTTTTATTTAAAGTTGATTTACTTCCGCTGCTCCTATTTGTAAAATTCTTCTTGGAATTCACATGAAAACTTTAGTCTCTTTTATCCCACTTCTAGACATTGTTCTTGTCATATAATTGGCAATGGCAATGCTATCATTTTTCAAGATAATTTCTAGGGTGATTTTAATATTTTTGTTTTTTCCATCATCTTTCATCCTCAAATTTTCATCTTCATTCTTTAAATGATGCAATACTTATTCAGAGTTGTTGGGATATATTTTGTTGTACCAACTGAATAAAATGCTTAAATTTTTAATTCTACAATATGTCTTTGCATCAAATTATCATTTAACCACTTCCTTATCTTTACTTATATTCTTTAATAGGTCAATTTTTGTAGCATGTCATTGTACATAGAATATTTGTTATAAACACTCTAAATATTTAATTTAATAATTAGATAGATAACAAAAATAGTTAATGGAATCTCCATTTTAGCGCTACAACAAAATTTACATTTTAATAAAAAAATCATAGCATTTAGTTTATGTAGAGTAGACGATATTTATTCATGCCAACAACTTTTACAAGCCTTCACTACTACAGAAATAGCATTCAGTGTCGCTTTTCTGGGCGTCGGTTGTTTACGGAAACCGACGCCGATACTATTAGACGTCGGTTATTTATACAAACCGACGTCTATATTTGAAGACCAGCCAGACACGGGTACCGCTTTATATTCAGCGTCGGCTGTTTATAAAAAACCGACGCCTAAAATCACCCGCGAAATCCAAATTTCGAGCAAAAACATTTTAGGTCATCTTTAGCGTCGGTTTTATAGGTATTCACCGACGCCTATTTAAAATGAAAATTTGCGCGAAAATGTCCCACTTTCAGCGTCGGTTGTGCCAGATAACCGATGTTGATTATGGTTCCCGCCAAAAAAATTAGGGTACAGGTTTTCTAAACGGGCGTCGGTTTTTTACAGACAACCGACGCTAAAGCGTTAGAGGCGTCGGTTTTCTAAATAACCGATGCTGATTACCAAATTAATAGACCCGATCACCCAGCTCTTCCCCCTTTCTTCCTGTTTCATCCTGCTGCTCGCCGCTCGCTCTCTGCCCGACGACTCCAGCTGCTGCTCTCTGCCGCTCACTCTCCGCTGCTGCTCTCCGCCGCTCGCTCTCTGCCGCTGCTCTCCGCCGACGTCTCTGCCACTACTGCCACTGCCTCTCCGCCGCCGCATCTCCGCCTGACGACCCCCGCGTCTCCGCCACTGCTGCCACTGCCCTACGCCGCTGCCGCCTCCACTGCCTACACCGCCGCCTCCACTGCTCAACGTCGCCGCCTCCACTGCTCTTCTTCCTTAACAGAGCTCGCTACCGACAGAGCTACTCCTCTTCTTCCTCCACGAGCTTGCTACTTACAGGTTCGATTTTACTCTGTTATAGGATCCTTCAATGTGTGTTCTTTATAAGGTCAGATTAGTTTCTGAGTTGTTGGTCAATCATTTGGTTATGAGTTTTTATACCTAGTTACACAGCTCATTTTTGCTTCAATCATATTCAACATGTTGTTGTTTTTTATTGCAATTTGGTTCATTTTGTCATTTATATTTGCTTGTAATTTTTCAAAGGAGAACGGTTTAATTTTTCAATCATATTTGATTGTGATTGAGAGAACCCCCTCCCCTACCAAACTGCCAGGTCGTCTTTTCCTATGTCGGATTGTGAGATACAAGGATGCTCAAAACGCAAATCTAATTAAAACATTAACTATTAGCAACTGATGGGTCACTTTTCTATACCAAAAAGGAAACCCAAGAAACATATCCTAAACATAAATAAACACTCTCTCTACGAGTACATATCTATTTGTTCTCCCAAACAAAAAGGAAAACACCGTTTAATCTGTTTGTAATTAGATTTTACAAGTCCTGAAAGTCGCCTCAACGTAGAATCATCCCTACAACATTATTAAATATATTTTTTAAGATGCAAGACGCGCATAATGTATTGAACACAATCATATATGTCTAATTTCGTAAATAATCAAACTAAATTAGTATTACTACTCCGAATTTCACCAAATCAAGACATAACTATTATGTCACAAAGTATCAAGATTAAAATCCACTTATTCACCTATATAAGCACCTCAAGGATGGAAATTTCATACCCTCATATATAATATCTTTTTTATCCATCCAAAAATCTTCAAGATCAGATAGAACAATATTATCAAGATCTCAATCAATACTTAATTTTACTTGAACCTCTATAAAGTCATAATGTGGTCATATACGTTCAGCCCTATGGTCCCTCTAACTAAAAAGGGCTTAAAATATGAGTGAAATATATTATAGTTGGGCATGAATTTCTCAATCTCAACCAACAAAAAATTCATCAATGTCATCATCAGTCTGATTTTTGCTTTGACCTTGCCCTGAAAGTTGTTCATGTTCTTCTGATAAGTTGTATTGTGGGTGAACCTAGATGACCGACCTCAAAGATGGACCTTCAACTCAAATTTGTTCATGTTCTTCAACTCAAATTTCACAATGTTAATCCTGGGACAAACGACCAACTTCCTTGTTCATTGGCTCATATGGTAGCCAAGGACTGCAAAGATGGACCTTCATCATCCTAAGATGGGGGGTTATGAGGGTTATGAACTTCTAATTTGTGCATATATTTGTCATACATTTGTACTTGCATATATGAACAAATCTTTTGCTTGCATATATTTGTCATATCTATTATTGTGTTTGTTGGCCTAGAAACCCGTCCAAGATATACTCATTAGGAGTAAATCTTGGATAGTCCCCGGTTTGGGACTGTTCTTGAACACCTAATATCACTTAGGATGTAAGTGTATAATGTGTATTGGGTTTTTGAGAAGATTTTGGTAGCATTTCCCCGTTTGTTCTCTAAGTACATATGTACTTAGAGAACATCGGGGAAATGCTGCCGAAATTTTCTTGAAAACCAAATACACATTATACACTTACTAGTGAGATTAGGTGTTCAAGGATGGGATAGGTGGTACACATTTATTATATATAAGAATGGCATCAAATGTATTTGTTGGCCTAGAAACCCATCCAAGATTGACTCATTAGGAGTAAATCTTGGATAGTCCCCGGTTTGGGACTGTTCTTGAACACCTAATCTCACTTAGGATGTAAGTGTATAATGTGTATTGGGTTTTCGAGAAAATTTCGGTAGCATTTCCCCGTTTGTTCTCTAAGTACATATGTACTTAGAGAACAGCGGGGAAATGCTGCCGAAATTTTCTTGAAAACCAAATACACATTATACACTTACTAGTGAGATTAGGTGTTCAAGGATGGGATAGGTGGTACACATTTATTATATATAAGAATGACATCAAATGTATTTGTTGGCCTAGAAACCCATCCAAGATTGACTCATTAGGAGTAAATCTTGGATAGTCCCCGGTTTGGGACTGTTCTTGAACACCTAATCTCACTTAGGATGTAAGTGTATAATGTGTATTGGGTTTTCGAGAAGATTTCAGTAGCATTTCCCCGTTTGTTCTCTAAGTACATATGTACTTAGAGAACAGCGGGGAAATGCTGCCGAAATTTTCTTGAAAACCAAATATACATTATACACTTACTAGTGAGATTAGGTGTTCAAGGATGGGATAGGTGGTACACATTTATTATATATAAGAATGACATCACATTATACGCTTAGGATGTAAGTGTATACCCTAATCTTTTCCTAATATATACTTGTTTCCTAATATATACTTGTTTTCTCTGATCATAGAATGGATAGATCATGGATGTCCATTCGTAATCGTTGCACCCCAGAGTTTATATCTGGTCTTGATCAGTTTATTAGATTTGCCGAGGAACATAGGAAAAAACCTACAGATAGGTTCTACTGTCCATGTAGGCATTGCGGTAACAACTTGAAAGTCAACACTGGTGAGGAAATCAAAAGTCATGTCATGTGCAACGGGATTGTACAAGGCTATACAGAATGGCACTGGCATGGAGAGATTTCAAAATCGAAACCAGTAGATGTCGATAGCAGTGCTTGGGTGGAAGAAGAAATTGCCTCTGATGACGTAAATGTGAACGAACCAGTTCCAGCAGACATCGTTGATGCGATGCTGGATAGTTGTAGGGTAGAGCACACCGATCCACCTCCTATCTTTACAAACATTGTGCATGATGCTGAGATACCGTTATACACATGTTGTGCTAAGTTTACGAAGCTTAGCGCTGTCTTGAGATTGTATAAGTTGAAAGCTAACAATAGATGGAGCGACAAAAGCTTCACTTCATTGTTGACTTTGTTGAAAGAAATGCTTCCTGAAGGAAACGAGCTTCCAATCTCAACATACCAGGTAAAGAAAATGTTGTGCCCAATGGGAATGGAGGCCAAGAAGATACACGCATGCCCGAATGATTGTGTATTATTTCAAAAGGACTATGTAGATTTGAAAGATTGTCCAAAATGTGGTGCGTCACGGTATAAATTGACGACTTCGGGGGAGTCCAAAACTGGTTCTCCTGCCAAGGTGTTGTGGTATCTACCTATAATATCACGGTTTCAACGCTTGTTTGCAAATCCGAAAGATGCGAAGAATTTGAGGTGGCATGCAGATGTTAAGAAAAATAATGATGGGATCCTACGACATGCGTCTGATTCCCCACAGTGGAAGAAGATTGATCTATTGTACCCTAAATTTGGTGAAGAAGATAGGAATCTAAGACTTGGGCTTTGTACAGATGGGATGAATCCGTACGGGACATTGAGCAGCCAACATAGCACTTGGCCAGTCATGCTTGTTATATACAATCTTCCTCCCTGGATGTGTATGAAAAATAAGTACGTTATGTTGTCATTGTTGATATCGGGTCCTAAACAACCCGGAAATGATATCGATGTTTATCTTGAACCTTTGATTGATGACTTAAAGAAACTTTGGGCTGAAGGTGTGATGACCTATGATGCTTCAGCAAGAGAGACATTTCGTTTGCACGCTATGTTGTTTTGCACTATTAATGACTTTCCAGCATATGGGAATTTGTCTGGATATAGTGTCAAAGGAGCTAAAGCGTGTCCTATATGTGAAGAAAACACTGATTCAATAAGACTAAAACATGGCGGCAAGACTGTATATCTTGGTCATCGAAGGTTTCTTTCAAAATTCCATCCGTATCGTAGGAAGCGCAAAGCATTCAATGGATGGAATGATGAACGAAGTGCACCTAAACCTATACCAGGGGATGTTGTTTATGAAAGAGTAAAAGACATTGTCAATGAATTTGGTAAGAAATCACAATGTAGTATGGCCACACGGAGTGACAATTCTTCATTCAAGAAGAAGTCAATATTTTGGGATCTTCCTTATTGGAGTTCTTTGACAGTCAGGCATTGTATCGATGTAATGCACGTTGAGAAAAATGTATGTGATAGCATCATTGGTACTCTATTAAATATACCAGGTAAGACTAAAGATGGGATAAAATCCAGACTGGACCTACGTGAAATGGGAATAAGGTCAGAATTAACAGAATTACGTGAAATGGGTAATAAAAGAACATACTTACCTCCCGCTTGTTACATGTTGTCTAGAAAGGAGAAGAAAACTTTTTGTGAATGCTTGGTAAATGTTAAGGTGCCACATGGTTATTCATCCAACATCCGTAGATTGGTATCAATGAAAGATCTGAAGTTGATAGGTCTTAAATCTCATGATTGTCACACTCTAATGCAACAAATATTGCCCGTGGCAATTCGATCTATATTGCCGAAGCATGTAAGGTTTGCAATTACCAGACTTTGTTTCTTTTTCAACAGTCTATGCAGCAAAGTTATTGACCCTGATACTCTCGATAATTTGCAAAGAGAAGTGGTTGTTACCCTATGTCAGCTTGAGATGTATTTCCCTCCTTCGTTCTTTGATATCATGGTACATCTTGTTGTCCACTTGACTAGGGAAGTGAAAATGTTGGGACCAGTTTTCTTGCATTGGATGTATCCCTTTGAACGATACATGAGCGTTTTTAAAGGTGATGTTCGAAACCGTTATCGGCCTGAAGGGAGTATTATTGAAGGTTATGTGGCGAGAGAGGTTATGGATTTTTGCAATGACTTTCTCAGTGGTAATGACACTCCTGATAATGACAAGAATATTGAGGAGGGCAAAGGAATTTTGGGATCACGGGTGAAAGTAATCAGCCGTGAGCAGTTGGAACAAGCTCACTTGTATATTTTACACAATATGGATGAAGTGAGTGTTTATATCGAGGAACATACCAATTTCATAAAGAGACAACATCCTCGAGCAAGTTCAATGTGGCTTGCTAGAGAGCATAATAAGACTTTTACTAAGTGGTTTGAAGATAAAGTCTTACATCAACTATCTCAAACACCAAATGATATTACAGAAACTATCAAATGCCTCGCCTTTAAACCAAAACTGAATGTTATGTCTTATGAAGGGTTTGACATTAATGGATTCACATATTACACAAAGCGCCAAGATGATAAGAGTGTCGTCCAAAATAGTGGGGTCACTCTTCAAGCGTCGACTATGTACTTTGCAAGTGCAAAGGATAAGAGTCCACGTGAAGCTAAAATGTCATATTACGGTGTCATTGAGGACATTTGGGAGTTTGACTACATAGATTTCAAAATTCCGCTCTTTAAATGTAATTGGGTTGATAACACCAAAGGAGTTATAGTGGATGAATTGGGTTTCACTTTGGTGAACTTTGAAAAGATTGGCGAGAAGGGTGAACCATTCATATTGGCATCACAGGCGAAACAAATATTCTATATCGATGATCCTACAAATGATAAATGGTCGGTTGTTCTTCATGGTAAAAGACAGTTCATTGAAGATCCTATAGATGAAGAAGAGTACTATGATAAGTATGATGACTCCAGTCCATTCTCAGTTGGGTTGCCAACTCCACAAAATATTGAAGCTAATGATGACTTATATGTGCGCGGAGATCACAATGAAGGATTGTTAATTGATAAAAGATCACAATTTTAGAGACATGTATGTTTATACAAATGCTAAATGTTTGCCTTTTTCTAGTTAATACAAATGCTAAATGTTTGCCTTTTTCTAGTTAATAGAAATGCTAAATGTTTGCCTTTTTAATGACATTTTCAGATGGCTGACCATGATGAGCATGATGTCCATGATGAGCATGAAGTCCATGATGAGCATGTTGTCCATGACGAGCATGGCGAGGATACTAATGTAAGTTCTAAAAACATATCCTGTATTTCTATAAAATTCATTATCTTCTAGTTATGTCATATATCCTATATTTCTATATTGGGCTAAGTTAGTGTGTTTTATTTTTGTCAAATTTTAGGTTGATGCACCTGTACCCACTGAAGCACTGGAGCAACTTGATGCGCAACACCAGACACTTAACAAGAAAAGGGGCATCACTCTGTTGAAGAAGTTATTAGCGCTAAGTGGTAGTGGATCTAAATTGGTGGTGGAGTTTGATAATGGAGGAAATCCAATTGGAGTGAACCGCAATAATTTTGTGAACTATCTTGGGTGTACCACTCGGAGCCATTGTGGTGTTAAGTATGACAATTGGCATAAAGTTCCTCAAGGGAAAAAAGACTTGATATGGAAGGATTTATGCGTGAGTTATTATTATTTGCAATTCTATTTTGTAGATTACAAATTCTATTATTTGCAATTCTATTTTGGATACTAGTTAATAACATTTCTATTTTACAGAATCTGTTTGCATTGGATGAGAAGTTGCATCGTAAAAATGTGATGCAACGCGCTGGAAAGATGCTTAGGAATTATAGGACAAATCTGAACAGAGAATACATAAAAGAGGGTGATAAGAAGAAGAAGTCAGCCCTTGAACAATGGAACTTCTTGGACAAAGAAGATTGGGACAATTTTGTTGCTTCAAGAAAATCTGAAGAATTCAAGGTATTAGGCGTCACTCCTAATTTAATTAATATACATTGTATTCACCTATTCAAGATTAGCATTTAGTGCTACTAACCAAATCATTAATGTGCATACTAACTAGGCCCTCAGTGACGCACAAAAAGCAAGGCGTGCACTGAATGTGCATGACCACACTATGGGTCCAAAAGGCTATGCAAGCGTTCACCAAAGACTACAGGCGGAGTCTGCGGCTACTCAGGAGTCTGCTCCTACTCAGGAGTCTGCCACACCCATGCCTCGCCATGATATCTAGATAGCTGGCAGGCAAAACAAGAAGGGTGAAATAAAGAAGCCTGTAACTGCTGAGGCGGATGCAAAAATGGTAAAATACAACTCTTAGAGAAATCATTTGAATATTGATTATTTGTGGTGTTAACTTACCAATTTCTGTTTATGGTGATTAGCGGGAGCTGCACGAGCAGAGGAAACAAGGCACGTTCATTCCTCAGGGCACAAGGGATGAATTGACAGTTGCTCTGGGTAACCCAGAGCATCCTGGACGTGTTAGAGGTGCCGGCGCTGGTGTTGGCATCAAAGCATTCTTTGGGCCATCCCAGCGTAAACCCAGAGTGGGACTTTCTCAAGAAGAGGTAACCTATTCTTTTTTTAGAATGTTACTGCAAAAGGAAATTCATTAATAAGAAGCTAATGTTTCTTTTATCCATGTATAGGAGAATAAGAGAGTTGAGGATTTAGTTGCTAAGAAGATCAACGATGTAGTTGCTGAGAAGGTCAAGGAAGAATTGCTGCGGTGGCAGGCATCTCAGGCTTCCAATACGCCTATGGCGACCCACTCTTCTCCTGATGCACAGACTGCGAGTAATCCTGGAGACTCATCGCCTAGCACGTCTGCTGTAAGTATTGTTTATGACATTGTAGTTAGTCTTTTCAAGTTGTTATGTTTTCAAGATGATATGTATATATGTATAATATTCTTTACGTAAATTTGTAGGCATTGAAGTCATGCCGCTTAAGAATGCAAGACTACGTTGTTGCAGAGGCGCAGGCTTACCTGTCCCTTCCTGGGGCAATGTTTCACGGGACTCCAATGCCACAGGGCTACGTTCGTGTGAGCCCGATACGTGTGTTACCTGATTGGAGAGAAGCTACATTGCCATATCCCCACCCGGATATTGATAGACTTGCTGATGCAGAAGGCGGGGTGATATTGTGGCCCAAAGCAGATGTCGTCTACACGACTGAAATTGTAAGATAAATTTACATTGATTTAGACTGTTAATGTGTATATATGATGTCAACTGATCTGAAATTATATGTACAGGTTAAAAAGAAGACACCAGGAGCACCTAGGCCTCCACTTCCACTTCCCGCATTACCCGATTGGGTTCCAACTGACCTAACATACCCGTTAGGTCCTGCCTGTAGGGGAATGGCATGTTGGCTACGGGCACATAATGTACATTGCCCTATAATTATTTCTTTAGATGCAGATTATGCAGGTCAATCATACGATAGCTCTTTATTTATACAAGATATTATTGAGCTGTTTATGTATGATTGGCTGAATACATCAATGATAGAGACATGGATAAGGTGAGATCTTGTTTATACATCCATATACCTTGTGTAAGATCCGGTGATCTGGTTTCTTATATATTAATGCATACGCCTATATGTTTTGCAGCTACCTAGTCAAAGATCATTGCAAACAATTTGCATTTGATCATGTGGGATTTTTGATTCCATCATTGATTAGTTTGGTAGCTAAAGACCCTGATAATGTTCAACAATACTGTATAGATGCTTTTACAATTTTTGGTCAGCAAAAGAAGACGATAATAATAGCTCCATTCAATGTCAAGTAAGTTTACTTTATTTATAATTTAGACTTAAGAAAATTCCATTTTTATTTTGCATTTTGAGTTATTAATTGTTAACTTCTTACTTCTAGCGGTAGACATTGGGAGTTACTAGTTATTGTCCCCGGGACATTCACTGTTTATTATCTAGATCCTGCGGGGAGTACATTGAACACTAAAATTGGACACGTAATGAGAATGCCATTATTCTGGTGAGAAATATTTCATTTTTATATCCGTTAACATCTTTTATTACATTACTATTTACTTATGCAATTTATTGTGTTATATTAACATGTAGGGGTTTAGATGCATTCAAAAAGGCTGGAGGAACGGTCCCAAGGAAAAAGAACCAGCCAATAAATTGGCAGAACGTACAAGTAAGTTCCCGACTCGAATATATATATTATTGATGTGAATTGTGCTTAGTTGTATTATTTTGTATGTTTCAATTTATAGTGTGCTACACAAGACAATGGCTGGGCATGCGCATACTATGTGATGCGATTTATGCAGATGATTATCAAATATGCCGCATTGGACATCGATACCATACATGAGGTATTATATATAGTCTCATTAGTTAGTATGCAATATATCAATCTTATATTATTTTTATATTATTACTTATATATATACATCATTCTCTTTGCAGGTGTTTAAAACTGACAACACTACAGGTAAACGTTTAAAAAATATACATGCTCCATATACGATGGAAGCATTAAATGAAGTAAGAGAAGAATGGGCAAAAGCCATACAAGCAGTGGCAACTGTAAGATATAATTGGGATGTTGATAGCGATAATGAATGATACTATGTAAATGAATATTTCTGAATGTTAATACATGTATTTGAATGTTTCTATATGTGTGAATGTGAGAATTGAATTGATGTCTGAATGTATGTACTTGTGTAGAATTTTGCTTGTGACTTTTGCAGGTTTGCGGCCTGTTTGTAGGCTGATATCAATGGATGTCGTAAACCTGCAGTTCAGAAAACTGAACTGCAGGTTCTCATCCTGCTGACCAGCCACAGCAGGCCTGCAAACTGATATGAAAAAAATATATATAAATAGGCGTCGGTTATTTATAGAAAACCGTTAGGAAAGACCTACAGCGTCGGTTTTTTTCAATAAACCGACGCCTGATGTGGCCAAAGCAGTCCTGGAAATGGCGTCGGATATTCATATCAAACCGACGCCTATTTAACCTATAGGCGTCGGCCTTTTGGTATATAACCGACGCCAACAGTGTTCGCGCCACAAAAAATGACGTCATCTAGGGCACTTTATGCGTCGGTTATCTACTAAAAGACCGACGCTATATTCCATATAGGCGTCGGTTGTTTAGTAAATAACCGACGCAGAAAGTGCCCTAGATGATGCCGTTTTCTGTGGCGCGAACCCTTTTGGCGTCGGTTATCTACTAAACGACCGACGCCTATAGGTTAAATAGGCGTCGGTTAAAAAACCGACGCCGAAGTGTTCGACCTTTAGCGGCGCCCACATAGGCGTCGGTCGGAAACCGACGCCAAATGGGGTTAAACGACCGACGCCAAAGGTCGTTTCTGTAGTAGTGCTTCAAGCATGTCCATAATGAATTTTAGGAACTAGAATAAGTTCGAAAAATATAGTGAAAACCTATATAGCATGAGTACCCATTATAATAGAAAATAATATGTTACACCCCAACATGCATGCAAATTAAGAAGTATTCATTTTATACAAGTATCACATGCAATGTATAAATAGATACTACAACAAAATAACACATAATGATACACATCAAATAACATTTCATGGTAGTTATGTACCATTCATTAGTAATTAATATTTTTTCATAGCACAAATGTATAGAAACAGAGTACTCAAAATATTAAAATACACAATATTCCACTACACTATTCAAAATAATAGACTATCACTGAGCATTCATGATATGTATCGGTATTGTATTGTGATTGATCCATTAGCTCAAACCAAATGTATTTTATGTGGTAAACATTCCTATAACTAAGGACAATACAAAAAGTATACATACTCGACACATAATGACTTCACAATTTCTAAAAATAAAGATCAAGATCCTCATAGACTACTACTTTGTTACTAATCATGTCTACTTTATATTTATTTTTTATATGCATATTATGGTATATCTATATTAAGGAAGGACAAAAAGTGTGATTGTCTTCAATATTGATATAAATATTAGATCAATTTTGATGAAGATCCTTTGGTGTGTTCTACTTTAATATGATATTGTGTTGATCGATAAAGTATAAGAGAAAGAAAAAGAGAATAGTAAGGTTGAATTTTAGATAGATTTGTTGCAATCTAATGGATTTTTTATCAGTATAAACGAAATGTTATATGTGTACAAAATTTGATCAAGCATGAAATTGTGGATGGTGTTGCCAATTAGATAAACTGGGTGAACACAAATGTGATAATGTTCTAAAATGGTTTTATTTTTAAAATAGATGGTGATCTTAAAGATGGTGTTTGTCATAGGATTACATTCAGATGGTGGAAACTAACGAGTGAAACTAGAGTAGCACCTTACCAAAAAATCCAATTCATATAAAAAGTAAGTATTGGAGAGAAACTAAAACACTCACCACTCAATACAGAAATGGATGATTGGTATGGAAGGAACTAGGCTATACAATGAACCTTTAAACAAAAAAAAAAAATCAAAGTCGATATAATGGTATCCATATTCGATGCAACACTTTTTACATCCAAATTTAGATGTTTGGTTTCCAGTCCAAGTTTGTCAGTAGCTTTAAATAATTGAAAACTAGATGCACACTATAAATTATCAAATGTGTCTCCATGCCAAGATTTTTTTCTACTTCCCAATTAAGATAGAATGAAATCCACATATTATATGCCATGTAAAAGGATATGTGTTCTATTATATATCAGAATAAAATGAAGCCATATTTTTATATGTGTGTCCATTTATACCTCCCTTCTACCCTTATAGACTCAACAAAAAGTTTCAAAAAAACTAATATAATATGGACAATTAACGTAGCATACTCAATAATAAATTGTGTTTTGACTTATCTCCAATAAGAAATCTATCCCTTTTTATATATAGATCAAAACAAGAATAAACATTATAAATATATTTAGAACAATGGAAAATAAAAAATATAATAATAGGAAGTTATAATGATGATGGTGATAATGATGGTGATGATGATAAGATTTTGGAGATCTTACTATTCATCTAACAACTAATTTACTCGTCACAGTCTTGATTATATTACCTTTTATGTGAAGCAGTGTCATGTATACTTAAATTACTCATCTAAATATAAATTACTCATCTAAAAATTATTATCATGCACTAAAAATTTACTCATCTAAAAATTTCATTATCAAAATATAATCATGCACTTTTATCTTCATCGATATTAACCTATCATCTTTTTATGTAGATTATATCTCAAAGAAAAAAAATTATAGTGGCATGCAACTCTATTCATATTAGGTGTGTTCATTCCATCCAAATAAACCATACAAAAAATTCATTAATTTTCCTAGGTATCAACATAGTATCAAAATTGTTGTGAAATCACTAAAAATCTATAAGGTATCACTCACAATAACATAACTTAGATGCCCTTCCTCAAACATCATTTTTACCCTTCAATTACATAAAACAAATCCCTCATCATTGCTATGCCATAAGGTTTCTATTGAAAAATCAAATAAGAAATACCAATTTGCCATTTCACCATTGACAATTGGAGGCCATTGCATAATTATTACAACTCGCAAAGGAGATCGGGATGAGAAATGAAACTTTAGGTGAAGACTTGACTGATGTCATGAATACTCAAGTAAAACAATAAGTGTCTTATGTCTGACCTAGACTCTTCGACATCGAGTTACAACTATCATGACACATTGGTTACAAACCCAGAAACCCAATTTGATAGGTATACACTGTAATCTAACAAAGGTTCTAGGATAGCTTATAAACCCATAATTAATGATGCATGTCTAAAAATTGTAAATTCTCGATATGATCACACTCTTTGGTTAGACTTAAAAGACACTGCTATGATAGTGTATTCCTAAAGAGAAATCTCAAGATTTGAACACAACATATATTCTATTCGATTATTGTAATTTTTCATCTTGTGTATAGGGATGTGTCATTTGAACATTGTCACATTTTCTTCTTTAACACCACAAGCACATATGTATCTTGCTTGTATATCCTTGTTTCATAATACATGTGCACTTCTTTTCATTAGTAATACCATGAAATAATATAAAACTAAAAAGATAGCCTCATATCACAATTACAACAAAGATTTTATTAATAATCACAAAGAAGAATATTATTCCAATGTTTTAGTAAAATATGCTTTGATGCAATCCTAACTACAAATGCTCTACTAAATTTTAGTAATTGTGCAATTTATTGGGCCATTATAATGTGTTGGTTCAATAAATATGTAACAAATGGACTAATATATATTTTGGCACATAACACAAACAAGTAGGCAACTAAAAATAGACACTATACATCATAATTATTTTTGTAAGATTTTATATCAAATGCTAAACTTGACTAAACTCAAGGTCTTTTCTATATATCAAGCTTTAGTTGAAATAAGAGTTTGAATATTCAAAAAATAATAATGGCATGTCCATCTACCAAATATGCAAAAATTTTGCAACCAATTTTTGGTACATAAAAGAGTTCTTTAATACACTTTTACATGAATATATGCATTGTCAAGTTAACATAGTTGTTAACTTGCAACAAAAAAATATTCCATTATAAGGAATAAGTATAATCATATAATACCTCCACTAGATACCTTTGGTAACGAATGGAAAATCATGTATTTAAGAGATATACATAACATATTCATTATGGTTGTTTTAATCTTTCACGTTATATATACTAAAAAAAGAGAAACCAAGGAATCCATTATAGAAAGTATAGAAGGCAATAAAGGTCCAATTACTTCATCCAAATATTGTTGTCTTAGATATGTAAAAAAGAATAGAAGAAAGTACACATTCAAACCAAATAGTGAAGACATAAAACCATAGAGAACCAATAAAAAATGCATTTTATTTAAAATCCTTGAAAGAAAAATGATATTTTAGGTTTTTTTGTATAAAAGCTATATTATAATAATGCATATTATCATAATGACAAATTTATTTTTTCCCAAATTCTCAAATTCTTTATATAGAAGTAACGAACAAAGCACGTGTACTTACTAGTTATATATAGAATTATATCACATTCTAATCAAAATTATATTTATCCTTTGTCTACAAAATTGAAAAATAGAAAACTTGCTAAGAGTGATGAGTCGAGTCCAGCCCGACTAGGCATCCCGACGCGTCAGCGTACGTGTGTGGTTGAAGTGTTGCCTGCACTTGCATGTGATGTAGTGCTCCATCTTTAAAATGAGCAATATAAGATTAAACTTCTCTTCTATTTGTAGTAGTCCATCTGTATAGCTTAGTCTATGTTCACACACGACCAGCAAATCTAAACTCCATACATGAGAACTGGTAAGATGCTAGGTTGGACGAGTCCATATCATCTGCGGGCGACCCCGTCCTATCCCACTATTAGTCGGCGTCTGGCATTCCTTTAGCCTAAAGAAGCAACTCCTGGGGTCGCTGTTATGAACGGTGGCCGCCAACAAGCTTGTCAAGATTGTGAGGCTGGACGTGGCCAAAGTGCGGCGGGGCGTGCGCAGAGGACGCTGCGCCGACGCGGTCAGACAGGAAGGATCCAGGTGATCGGTGAATATGGACACAGGAGGCAACACCATATATGCTTTTTCTCTGCCGCCGCTAGCCAAGTCAAACCAGTGGATGCCATGATAAAGGGGTTTCACTGTCAAAGATATTTGATGTTTGTTTGCAGGCGGCCGGAGGCAGGATCGCATTGCGCCGTACCGCCTGGATGCCAAATACAAACAAGGATGAAATCTTCTCCAGACGATTTTTTATTTGTTTGTTTCTTTTTCCGTTTGTGTTTTATTTTTTATTGCTTCTTTTTCGTTACACGAAGTCGGAAAAAGAAAATATGTGTGTGCCGCTTTTAGTAACCTTATTTTCATAGACTTGAGCATGATCGTTATCGAAGTCGTTGTCTTTTATACTCTGACTATGGGTCGTATTTATGAGCCGAAGAATGTCGAGACGCGTATATGAAATGCACCATCAGTTAAAATTAGGGGTGTTAAAAAATCAGTTTGGGTCCATTCCGTATCAGACAACAACTGAATTGATACATACTAGCTCGATCCGAAACTAACTAAATATGGTGTCATATCCGCAATCGGATCCAGTTTCATAATATGAAACTCAAAACTAAATATGGTCATATAATTTTGTCAATTGTGCATAATATATAATAATTTGTATATGATAAAAATTAGTTTTTTTTTAATTTGTCAGCTTCGATTCATAATTTTTATCTTTAATTTGTCAGCTTCGATTCAATCTGTGTTGAACAAATCACCACGCAGAAGCGACATGCTTTCAATTCGGACATTAATACTCAAACCCTGAACTGACCTGAACTGGTAAAATTTAAAACTAAAACTGACTTTTTCCAAGTCCGACGGAATTGGGTTCAGGGGTTCGGACAGCTCTAGCTAAAATTGCTCCCACCACACAAATCGTGAATTTTAGATCTTTCAAGAATATGCTTATTTTGTTTAGGTTAGCGAAGTGTAATTGCGTTCTTTCGAGAAACTACTCATATATATAAACTAGTATTCTAACGCATGCCTATGCAGGTGGACCATCGTATCTATTGATATATGTAATTAATACAATTACTTCATACAAATCATAGCTATAATTAACTTGTTTCTAATTGGAAATAAGAGAATGAACTATTACATTTCTCTGAGATTCTTAAAACAAATTGTAAGAAATCATAGAAGCCTGAAAAACGTTGCATCAAAGTTATGTAGTGATGAATATATCTTTGAATTGGCCTTGATGAAACATCAACATGTGTTTGTTAACCACGAGAAATATTAATTGATGCTTAATATAATGAATCATTTTGATTGTATTTTTTTAACAAAAAGCATCATATTATATTATGATGGTAATTTGAATGTCTTGGTATAGGAACAAACAAGACTGGTTTACATCGAAATAAAAGACAAACAGACAACAAATTGTCGCTAGTCCTTTCTAGATGGACTAAGGGGTCGTTTGGCTTCTAAAATAGATGTTATTGATTTTAATTATTGATATTTTAAACTATAGATGTTATTGATTACATATAAACTCCCCGCACTGTATAAACGAATGGCATGTATACATGAATGATGATGGATATCAAGGGAGTTGGCAAGCTACAGTTCGAGATCGGCAAGCCTTGTACATAAACAAAAGAATTGTGGAGCAGTTTTTCCAATTGCAAGCATAATTGGCTTTACTGGAAAAGTAGCTAGTTCCAACTAGATTTATGTTAGGATGGTACTTATAATTATAATTCTATAGAGTTATCTTACCCTTTTATACATCAAATACTCGAATTGTAAATTGATTTGACTACCATCTACAAAGAATTCAATATATGACATGAATTTTCTATATTTTTTATACCAGTTCTCCAAATAAACGCATGTGTCACATGTTCATGATCTCAAAGTATTAAATTTCTATAAATGGAATGGAGATACTTAAAATGTAAAATTGATCGCTTGATTTAGTTTGTACAATTTTATATATATTTTTTCTTAGCTAAATTTTATTTGTCAAATCAAAAGATTAAGGGATATTCATTTTTATTTAATTAGTAGATGTTTGCCATGAAATTGGTTTTACATGTGTGACATCAATATGTCTGGGAATCTGCCTTGGTGCAACATCAACGTGTTTGTCTATCACAAGAAATATCAATTGATGCTAGCCATACTGGGTCGTTTCAGTTGTAAATCTTGATAATTTAAACTGTAGATGCTATTATTGATTAAGGGGTCGTTCGGCCTCTAACATGTTAACTCCCGGTAGCCCATAAACGAATTGCATGTATACATAAATAATGACGGACATCAAGGCAGTTGGCAAGTTACAGTCCGATCGGCAAGCCGCATACGAAAACAAAAGAATTGCGGAGTCGTTCATTCCAGTTGCACACAAAATTAGCTTGATTAGGATTAGGATTTAGCTCATTCCAGTAAGATTTATATTAGGATGGTACTTATAATTACGATTCTATATCGTTATCCTACTATTTTATACATCAAGTGCCCCGATTTTAAATAAATTAAACCAAACGTATTGTATGTTTAGTTGAAACTACCACCTACAAAGAATTTAATATATAACATGCATTTTCTACTAGTTTTCTAAAATAAGTTATCATAATAAGTACAAATGATATGTATCGCACGCCCTTATCTCAAGGTATTAAATTTCTAGAAATGGAGTGGGAAATTGAAAATATAGAATTGTTCGCTTGATTTAGTTTGTACAATTAGAAATATGTTCTTATCAGCTAATTTTATATATGTCAAATCTAAAGATCAGTGGATAGTCATGCTTATTCAATAGATAGATGTCAGGCCACGATGCTAGTTTTACCTGTGTCACACTTTATTTGTCTTCATTGCATGATTTATTGAAATGAATATGAATCTATTTTGAATTATTTATGTTTTAAGAAAATTTGGTTGAACAAATTTTGGTTATAACTAATTCACTGAATGACCGGCTTAATTTTTTTGGACAATCTGATCAATCAGTGAATTTGGTTAGTTTGTTCATCTAATTGGTTAAATAGTTGACTTGAAGGCTAATAATATTTTTTGGTTTGATTAACTGAATTAATCAAATAGCAAGCATGTACCGTTGAAAGGTGGTGGAGGTATTACAAAGACCAAAGGACATTCTCCTAAATGCTTAGGTGCCAAAGGGGAAAAAGAGAAGTGATTTTTTCCTGATCTTCGGGATAAATTCAAATCAGATAAAAACTTGAATAAATTTCTAAGTGATAGAAGTGTTCTTGATGGGCAAGGTGTTCTAGTACTTGACCTAGGAAGGAAAGGGCAAAGTGATCTTTCCTAGTGGCCTTGTTCAATTTTCTATAGTCAATGCACATTATCCATCCCGTAATAGTGCATGTAGGGATGAGCTCATTATCATTCTTCACAATAGTGGTGCCTCCTTTCTTGGGCACAACTTGGACAGGACTAACCCAAGGGGAGTTTGACATTGAGTATATGATTCCTACAGTCAAAAATTTAATAATTTCTGGATGGACAACCTCTTTTATGTTTGAATTACATTATGTTGAGGATCTTGGGATGACTTTTTTATTCTATCATGGTAATTTCATGCATGCAAATGGCTTGACTAACCCCTATTAGTTCATTCATTTTGTATCACATGCATCTCTCTATTTTCTCAACTTGGCCATTATGTTGTCTTCTTGCTCGGAAGTAAGGTCGAAATTGATTATGACTGGAAAAATTTGTTGTTCATCGAGAAAGACATATTTGAATCCTTCCTGGAGGGGTTTCATTTTTTGGGCTTTTGGAGGTTCAAGCTTTTTTTCCAGAAGTGAGATCATTTTAAGATCCTCAATTCATCTTTGGGAACTTCCTAAAATATCTAGGTGAACCCGATTTAATTGCTCATCATCAAGGTCAAATTCAATTGGGACCGTAAGGGCTATGTGGAGTGGGTCCTTAGATAATTCCCACTCTTGTCTAAATTGGGAAGTTTGTCGACACAATCTAGAAGATAAATTCCTCCTGGAGACTTGGACCTTTCATGCTCTACAAGACAAGAAACTCTAGAATTTGCCTACATAGTCGTATAAGGTTGGTTCTAGCCTCAACATCAATAACTGCTCAGGCGGTGGCTAGAAAGAGATAGCCAAAAATAAAGGGATAATGCAAGTCCTCCTTGATGTCCATCGTCACAAAGTCACATAGGATGTATGCATCCTTTCCTACCTTCATCGGTATATCTTCTATAATACCCATAGGTTTCGTCATGGCTGAATATGCTAACTGGATAGTCATGGCGGTGGAAAGCAAGTCAATGAATCCTAACCTTTTGCAAAGACTATAAGTCATGATTTAAATACTTCTGCCTAAGTCTGCAAGACCCTTCTTACAAGTGTTGTCACTTAGATAACACCCAATTCCAAAGGAACTGGGGTCTTTCTATTTTTTAGGTATCTTGTTAAGAATGATGTCAGAGGTGGTCCTAGCAAGTTTCAAGATTTCACATTCCTCAGTGGTATACTTCCTAGTAAACATAGTATTCATGTATTTAAAACATGCGATCATGTTGACAAGAGCATCTAAAAAGGGAATGTCCACAGTAAGTTTCTTCATGGCATCTCTAATGTCAAGAACTCGATATCTAGCTTGTTCTGTTTGAGGCAGGCCTGATATGGTGGATGAGGTTTTTAAACAGGGATGTCAGGTTCGTCAACTTCCCCTTGTGAGACTTCATGGATGGGGGATTTATCAACATAGGAACTAGTGGTGTGTTATGAAGGTTCCTTTTCAACAACCAAAGTATTTTCATCCTCAAAACATATGGGCACAATGGGGGGCTTCTCTAGAGGAAGAGGAGCATAAAGATCATAGAATATGTGAAGATGACCTTAAGTTGTTCAATATACTTTGGGTTATTTTTGAGCTACCCAATAAAGGCGCTGACATGAGGTCTTTGGAATCTTGGATGGCCTGGGTTGGGCCAGTTGAGCATCAGTTGCATTCTGGTGAGCTTGCAGTGAGAGGATGATCTACTCCAGCACAGCTATTTTATCATCATAAGAAGGGATGGGTGTGTTTTGCACCATTTGAGGTGTTTGGTTCAAATTTTGGTATTGCTTCCCATGGTAAACACCACATTTTTGGAAATTATCCCTGTAATTTGCTTGGTTTCTGAAATTCCTTTGGTTGTTATTATATTGGAAATATGGAGGTGGACGGTTTAAATTGTTGGTTGATTTTGGGATGTCTTTGCTGGGAAATATTTTGAGCAACGATCGGATTGTCATATTGGAACCCAGGGTGGTTTCTTACCTGATTGAGATTGTAGTAGGCCTGAATGGGTATACTATGAATGGAGTTGAGGTCCTCTATATGATTCCCAACCTCAGATTGCATGGGGACATTATATAGGAGTTGGGAATATTGGGTCTCATGGTCATAATCTTAACAAATTCTACAAAGAGAATCTATAGTTTTAACCTATTGTGGTTTCCCTCTTCTTTCATAAGCATTGAAGGAGGATTCAAAGTGATCTTGTTTTAGGATGAGGACCTTCAGACTCTCAGTTATATATTTTATGTCAATATTGTCTTTAGTCTTTTCCACCTTGAGGACCCCTCCTGACCCTCATTTTTCTTGTTTCTCAGAACTTCGTTTAACAACCTTCCATGCACTATTGATGTTCCGAAACATGAAATTATCTCTAGATGAGGTATCAAGAAAAACTTTGATGTAGTCGTAAACATCGTAATAAAATATTTGATTAGTTGGACTTGAGAGATGTCTGGTGTGACCAACGACGCAGAAGGTCTTCGAACCTATCCCAAGCTTACCCTAATGTTTCACTTGGGACTGTGACAAACTAGTTGATCTATCCCCTAATTTCTTAAGTGAGAGATGAAGCTAAAACTTCTCTAGGAACTTTGATTGGAGTGCATCTCAAGTAGTGATGTGATCTCCCTCCATAGAATTTTTCCAGCTACTAGTTTGGTCTGATGAGGAATATTTGAACAATCTCAATTTTGTTGTGTCTTCAGAGATGTGAGGGATCTTTGTTAAGGAGCATAGGTCAAAAAATTGCTGGAGGTGATCCTGAAAACTATCATTCTTGTTTCCAATGAAGGGATTGGCTTGAAGCATTGTGATCCACTGAGTTTGGATCTCAAATTGAGTACTAGTGATATAAGGTGGCACAACTGGATGTTGTGCATAGGAAGTCTTAGGGACTAAGAAGTCCTTAAGTTGTTTTTGTCATCTAGCCTCACATAGTGTGACCTCTCAAGCCTCTTATTTGGCCGCTAAGGTTTCACGTAAAGTGTATACATGAGCCACTCGTTTGGATAACATGGCTTCTCTTAGAGCGTCAAGGGCTTGCTTGACCCTTTATTTCACTTGTGGTTTGTTCAACCTTTTTCAATGTGTTCAATCCAAAATGATGGGAAATTCAATCTATCTCGATATTAAAAATGAGCAGTGTAGAATCAACATTTTGCAAGCATGGAAGACAGTGCTTGGACCTTGAAAGATTGGGGAATAAGAACAAAATAAATTATATTCAATAAAAATAAGCATGATTATAGAAATAATTAGTACTGCCGGAATGAAACTTGGGAGAAGGAGGAGTAGCATTGTCAGAATAGGACATGGTAGGCAAAGAGAACAAAAAGTTTTGTTTAAAGTAAAATGGGGTTCGATAAATAAATCTATCGTTGTAGTATAGTGGTAAGTATTCTCTCCTATCACGTGGGTGACCCAAGTTCAATCCCTAGCAACAGATTCAAAATTAATGTGTGTCATTTACACAACAATTCACTAAGAGGGTTAATTCCTAGAGTATAACCTTTTTCGACAAAACAACCACTTGAATAGTTGGTTAATTTATTCATATACAAAGAGTGCGTCCCATGGAACGACATTCTTAAGATTGGATTTTTGAACCAGATATTATTGAACAAATTTGATAAGAATTAAATCCCATTGATTTGAGGGTGATCATTCTAGAACAAAATGAAAGGAAATTACACTAATAAGTAACAGAGTTACACAAACAACAAAAATAAGAAATTTTCATTAAGAACAAGAAAAGAATTATACTAGGAATAAGGAAAGAAATTTATGTTGAGACGGATGTAAGGGAGTGCAAGAAGTAACATGATTGAAAGTGGATATCAAGTCAGTAATGAGGAATATCAGGGTTATGAGTTTCACACCCATAGCTTGCATAGAAATTGATCAATAAAACTTGTGAACACAAAATCGGTTAGATGAGGGCATGCAAAACACTTATGAAATGCATCACAAAAATCAAGCTTCCCACAAACACATTGATCTCAGTATTTGTAGATCCTTATTTGATCATCTCAAATAAGCTCCTTCTGAGATTTCTTCCAGATCTTACTAGGTTTATTGGGTTGTTGTACCTATGGAATATGAGATCTCTTTACCCAAATTTGAACAGGCATAAGGTGCGAGATCAAGTCATAAAATAGTATGATAAACCCATCAAAATGCTATCTATCATGATATATCATAGAGTTAAATCATATCGAATCATCTACGGGCTATGGGGCTAGTGTAACATCCCTAACCTGGGTTATGCTTTAACCCTAGATTTTTTGTTTAGTAAAGTGAAGTATATGCTTTCTCTTATCTTTTGAAAAGTGATTAAGGCTCAAGAGGAACTTATGTTTCAATTTTAGTCCTTTTTGAATAATGTTGAAATAATGGTTTGCTTATTTTGGACTAATGTGCAAATAACCCAAGTTGAGGGGTTAACTTGCAAATGTTACATGGTAAAATGTTCCTCAAGTGTTGAAGCATCATAAGAATGAGAATGATGCAGAGGTATGGCTGCCACAAGCCTGAGCACCAAGAAAGAGTTTATAAAGCAATGTTTATGCATTAAAACCTAGTTTTGGTGTAATGTGCAATTTACCCAAAACCTAGGATTCAATATGCAAAATACCACCTCTAGAGAGCCCTCATTCTTCTTGGAACCATGTAGAGAAAATAAAATGAGAAGAGTGTCTCATTTGAATCACTTTGGAGGAGAGAGAATCTTGACATAAAAATAATCAAGATTTAAGCATAATCGAAACCCTAATTCAATTTAATGCAAAAATAAACATATTAATGGAAGTGCCCTTCAACCAAAAATGGGATGGTTGAATTTGCATAAGTGTTAACGTCCTTTTGCCTTGCAAATTCCATGAAATATCTAAAGTGAGTGGAGAGCCCACTCACATTAGTAAAAGGAAAAGTAATATCCACTCAATTTTGGATATTATTATTATAATGGTTAAGGTGCTTAATTTCCTTTCTTTTAATTCATGGATAATGAAGAGTAATTACAAGGTGGGGGAGATGGCTTCGTATGAAAGTGATGGAGGAGAGTATGTGGCACCAATTTTGGAGAGTTGAAGGGATTATTATATCACTTTCTCTCTCATTGAATTTCCTTATAAACATCCCATTTCCAACCCAAATGAATGGCTTTTTTGATCCCTTTTTCTTTCCTTGCTTTGGTTGAACACAAGGGAGATAAGGAGCAATAGGAGGACGTTCCCCAACCTGTAGGTAAGATCCATAGTCATTTATAACCTTGATTTCATGGTGGAAATCGAAAATCAATGCTTCATTTCTTCTTTTCTTCATTCAATGTTCAACTTTAGCCAATCCTTTCACTCAAAGACTTGAGAACGTACCTTGGGCAGTTGAGAGATAGCTTCATTTACCATTGGAGACGTGGAGCTTGAATCTTGGATTCAAGTCTAAAGGCGGGTTATATAACTTGAACCCTTAAATGTCATTATTGCTTGCAATTTATTCAATTTGTGTTGAACCTTTCTACTCTCTCAATTTCCTTTTAATTATTTATTGAAATCACCATAAGAATCACAACTGATTTAGAAGGTTTGAAGCTTGAATATGATGATGTCATATTAATAACACACCTCAACCAAGGAAGGGGAAAACGGTTTGCAAAACCGAATGAGCTAATTCAGTTTCAAAATCGATTGAATTGATTCGATTTCAAGACTGAATGGGCAATTGA
Source organism: Alisma plantago-aquatica (assembly GCA_963693085.1). NCBI lineage: Eukaryota > Viridiplantae > Streptophyta > Magnoliopsida > Alismatales > Alismataceae > Alisma > Alisma plantago-aquatica. The sequence continues at coordinate 1,150,039,171 of OY856409.1, read as the reverse complement.
GTTCAAGACCGAATGGGTAGTTGAACTCAAAACCAAATGGGTAATTTACTCAAGACTGAATGGGTAATTTTACCCAAGTCCGAATGGATAAATTACTTCAAAACCAAATGGGTTATTGACTTCAAGATCGAATGGTTAATTGAGTCCAAAACCAAATGGGTAATGGATTTCAAGACCGAATGGGTAAATTAAACTTCAAAACCATTTGGGGTTAATTGCTGATGTGATTGATGAAGATTTAATGGCTCAAATTGATTGGATTATAATTAATTTTAGAAGGATGCTCAATGGATTGCAAACCCTAATCGATTGATTGAAGAATTTCTAATTGAATTGGATCGATTACTTGGTTGATGGTCCAAATGGTCTCAAGACCGTTTGGAGCCAAACGGTCTCACGAACATTTGAAGTTCAAAGATTGTGATGGATGGTTGAAGATCCAAGGGCTGTAATTGGATAACTTTCAATAGTTCAATTGATAATCGATTCAATAAAGCAAACCCTAAAATCAATCAATTGGTTGGAGGAAACCCTAATTGGTCCAATCGGTTTCAAGGTGGTTTGGACCAAACAGTCTTGAGACCGTTTGAGTCCAAACAGTCTTGAGAACGTTTTAGATCAAACGGTCCTCAGACCGTTTGAAGGTTAAGGAGGTCAAAACCGTTTGAGGTTCTTTCAATTTCAATTGAGCAAACAGTTTCAAAACCGATTGAAGAATTTAGGGAAAGACCGATTGGAGGTCAAGCACCTCAAGACCATATGGAGATATAATTGAACCAAGACCGTTTAAAGGTCATGAGTCTTCAAGACCGTTTGAAGGTCATGTGACTCCAAGACCATTTGAAGGTCAATGAGGTCAAACCGTTTGAAGGTTCAAAAGTAACAAAACCTTTTGGAGATCTAATAGTCTCAAAGCTATGAAAGATTAATCAACCCCATAATTGTTGATGATGTTTATCAAAGGAGATTAATTACAATGGTTATACCTTCAAGGTGCTTAAGTGATTAGTACCTTTTGAGTGGTCAATCTTTGATGCTTATGGAAGCAACATCCCAACATACTAAATTAACTCTAAGTGTGTATACCTAAATGAGGAGTTGACCTGATCTAATTAAGTTTGACGTGATCAACATCCTAGAGAGGATGAGAGAGAGAGGAATCCATACATGAGTGATAAACATGTAGTGATTAATCCCCAATACTTTCAATATGAATAAAATATTTAATTAGGGTATGATTCTTGATAGAGAGATCATGAAACCCTGATTAAGAAGGTTGATGAACCCTAATCCTAATTGAGGGCATTGATAGGTGTAACCCTAATCTAGGGTAATGGTGAAACCCTAATTAAGGGTGATCACATGTGAAACCCTAATTAAGGATAATGACATGTGGAACCCTAATTAAGGGTGATGAAATGTGGAACTCTAATTAAGGGTGATGACATGTGAAACCCTAATTAAGGATAATGACATGTGGAAACCTAATTAAGGGTGATGAAATGTGGAACCCTAATTAAAGGTGATGACATGTGAAACCCTAATCAAGGGTGATGTTAAGTGAAACTTTAATCAAGTGTGATGTCAAATGATACCCTATACAGAGATGTGATGTGAAACTCTAAACTAACATGAAGCTATGTAATGATGTATGAAACCTTGATATGAAATCCTAACCCCTATAAAGGGTAAAGGTATGTGAAGCCCTATTTTTGGGTTATAGTGTATGTAACCCTAATATTGGGCAATATGATGATAGACATAACCCTAATTTGGGTAAATGGATGAGTATTCCTAATTGACATGAATTGGGAAATCCCAGTTCTAATGAAGAAATAGTGATGTTACTCTCACATTGCATAAGTGTTGATATGTAATTGATATAATTGTTACCATATGCACTAATCATGCATGTATCATGAGATGTTGGACATAGCCAGGTATGAGATATGATGTTTTACTATTGGAATTGTTTTATGGGCCCTGTAAGCCATAATATGTTGTGTTGCCTAGTAAGAGCTAACAAGAGATTAATGAGCCTTAAGATCCATATGAGGTACCTGTATTGCAAGTATCATGTTTACCTTGGTCAGGTGACCTGAAGGTATCAGCTACCTAATAAGTGGTAACAAGTGTTCTTGATGAATTGAGGGTTTGAATACCTATATTCCATAATCATGATGATGAGATGTTAAGGGATAAGAATACCCTTGATGTGATAAGGGATTGAGATCCCAATGTTCTATAAAGCCTTTAAAAGGACTTGATAGAAATAGTACTCATTCTGTGTAGCATTTTTTATAATGATTTATGCTTGAAAACATGACTAATGCTAAAGGAACATAGTAAGGTACTTAATTAATCAAGTGAAATCTTATCATGTAGAGCCCTGGCCATAGATCCATCATTGCCAGTAACTGGTGATGGTGAAACAGGTTTTCCTACGGGAACTCCTGGAGGGCATACTATAGAGTATGTGGGGGTTATGGGCGCGAATATCCTTACGCCCTAATGGAGGAATTGATGTGAGGTAAACATTTAATCTCTCAATCCTTCATTATATATACCGGGATGGATGTATCACTAATCTCCTGAATATCAGGATGGATGTATCACTAATCTCCCGATGATGATAAATGTCAGATTGATGTGAGATAAATATGAATTCTCTCGATTGCGAAGAGAGTACAACATGCCACTGTGACTCTAATAGCGAAGTTGTCAGTATACCCTGGAAAGCTATTTAGCAGAGACACAAGATGTCCTACATTTGGTCCTCACACTGACTGAGGAAGATGAGGTCATGGGAATCTGGCTCTTCCATTGACCTATGTATGGTACCGATTTCGATTTTGCAATGGTCGGTTGGAGAATGAGCAGTATACCTCATCTCCTTAGGGCTTAAGTATGATTGTAAAACGTAATCAGCCGTGTAGCATATTTGTTTAAGATTGAAATATGAGAATCATTGGTTGATGATATCTTGCTTAGTATATCTTAGATGGATCAATGTTATACATGTTCTTCATATTCCTTATTGGGTAAGTGTCATACTGCTTTATCAAGTTACAAGCTGAAATACTTTGAAGAAGAACATTGCTCTAATATCCTTAAATAATTGATTTATCTACTATTGAATACTTTTGATTCTTCTGCTCAGTTTTATTCCATTAAATTGCAATAATAGTATTTCTGGTGGAGAGTTATATCTCTCGTTGGGACAATTTTCAATTGTCTCACCCCCGTGGAATCCAACTTTTTAGGTAGATGCAGAAGAAGAAGTAGAAACCCTACAGTGGGTGAAGAACAGCAGTAGTAGTAGGGACAACAATGACATCTAGGTGAAGACACTGGCTGTCATGTTTGTATATAGAGTCCTATGTGTCGTCTCTGTACTCTCAGGTCCTCATAGTCAGTAGTTAGTTTAATGAACCGATCTGAGATTTTTTCTTGATGCCTCAATGTTTTTCTGTTGCCTATGTACAGTTTTAACAGGGCAGTTGATGTATGTGATCCTCGAGAAGGAATGGTACAAGACATATACTTGTGAACCAGAATGTAATAGAATTACTTTGGTTCTTTTTGAAAGATTTTTCCAATGTAAGGATCTCTTTGTAAAAAGTTTTAAATTTTTAGTGATTTTCAGTAATCCGTTGTTAACGTTCGCTTCTGCCTAAGTAAATTATATTTTTGTAAGTTGGATGCCTCAATTTTAGTGGTATCAGAGCTCTAGGTTTGATGGGTCTATAGATACATAGGATTAAGGTTGTTGAGTATGTTCTAGTGTCTTCCAGTAATGTGATAGTATCTTCTGCTCATATAGGAGGAGAAGAACTTAAAGATGTCTGGATCACACGAAGAACATGGTGCTTAGAGAAGTGTTGCTGCACCAAGAAGAGGTGCAACGGACCAAGCTAGGGAAGAACCACAACCTGAACACCCCCAGCTTAACCAGGCTATACTGGAGAACCCAGCCTTCCATGATCTGTTTGGATAGTTCATGGCAAATATGACGCATATGGCAGATAGGATGTCACCACCTTCACCTAGAGCACCCGCTCACCATGAAGGAAAGGGCACCGACAAGACTTTTGAATTACTTCGTTGGGTTGGAGCCATAGAATATACTGGAACAACTGACCCAGCAGATGCGGACATGTGGCTAACTGAGCTGGAGAAGGCCTTCAAAATCCTTAATATCCCAGAAGCTGAGAATGTTAGACATGAGGGGAAGAGGCCAGGTGTTGAGATCGGATGGGAAGTATTCCGATGAGAATTCATCAATAGATACTTTCTTAAGATGTTTCTAGATGAGAAAATCTCTCAGTTTGAGAGGTTAAGGTAAGGACCAATGAACATTAGCGAGTATGAGGCTAAGTTCATGGAGCTTTTGCGGTTCTGCCCGCATATGGCATCTAATGATGAAGAGAGAATTCGGCGTTTTGAGAAGGGGTTGAACGCTGATTTGACCACTCCTGTGTTTGCCTTAGAGAATAGGGAGAGGTTCACCACCTTTGTGGAGTCTGTGAGATGGATATAAAGATCGGTGTTTGAGAAGCGACAGACTAAGAGGAAGAAGGTGTATACTCAGTTTCAAGGACAAGGGTCTAAAAGTTTCAAGAAACTGATATTTTCTGCATCAATAGCACCACTGAGGTTTAATACCCAGACGCAATGGGTGTCAAATAGGGGTAGAGGTCATAGTTTACAACCAGAAGGAGCCCACAGCTCAACATTAGTGTCGGTAACAGGATCACCCAAGCCACAGCCAGGGAACAGAGGTTGTTTTATATGTGGAAAGATGGGGCATTTGATGAAAGATTGTTGAGCTAGAGAAGCAAGTGTGACTCAACCTCAGAGGCAGATTCGGCAAGGCTCTTAGAGGTGACAGTTTCTGAGTGGCACTAAAGGACGTGGACAAGAGTCCCAAGCTGGTTCATCGACACCCAACAATCGAGCATAGGGTCAACAGCAAGCAATGACGAGATTCTATGCGATGAATCAACTCGAAGTAGTAGTCAACCCACGGGTTGTGACAGGTCATATGGAATTGTTTTATTTTGATATGTCTACATCCTACTTTGTATCTTTTTTAATTGATCTGGGTGCTATGCATTCCTTTATCACTCGAAGAGTGATCCATGACTGTCACTCATAGATCAGATAGTTTGTTATTAGAAACCCTTTATTTGGTATATGTAGTGATGCGGGAGGTGTGTTCTCCCTGTACTCTTTCCTTTTCTTAACATCGCATTCAAGTGGATCTTATACCACTTGAGATGTACGGGTTTGACATAATTCTTGGGATGGACACCCTAGAAAAGTATAAGGTTGTCTTGGATTGTGAGTCCAAGCAAGATGTGTTCACAGATGATAGTGACACATGAATCTTTCAGGGAGATAGAAACATTCTTCCAACCTGTCTAGTGTCAGTTATGGTAGTTGAAAAGTTGATGAGATAAGGATGCTTTGCATTCTTGGCACATGTGGTAGATACCACAATGGAGAGCTCTAATCTTTCTAAAGTTTCGATAGTTAGGGAGTTTGAAGATGTATTCCCTGAGGAACTTCCAGGTGTACCTCTGCCCCAAGAGATTGATTTTGAAATTAATCTAGTCCCGAGCACGCAACCAATAGCACAAACACCGTATAGAATGGCACCTGTTGAGATGGTAGAGATCAAGAAATAGCTACAAGAGTTGCTTGAGAAAGGTTTTATCTGACCGAGTACTTCACCATGGGGTGCTCTGGTTCTCTTTGTAAATAAAAAGTACGGATCAATGCAATTATGCATTGATTACAGACAGTTAAATAAAGTAACTATCAAGAATAAGTATCCTTTGCCATGGATCGATGACTTGTTTGCTCAATTGTGTGGTGCAACTATCTTTTCTAAGATAGATCTGAGGTCAAGATACCATCAGTTGCGTATCAAGGAGGGTGACATACGACAAGGTATGGTCACTATGAGTTCATAGTTATGTCGTTTGGACTAACTAATGCACCAGCTGAATTCATGGAACTCGTGAATAGAATATTTTGACCTTTTCTTGATCAGTTCATAGTAGTCTTCATAGATGATATCTTGATATATAGTAGAGATGCTCAACAACATGAACAACACCTTCATCAAGCTTTAACTTTGCTAAGAAAGCATAAGTTGCATGCTAAGTTTAGCAAATGTGAGTTCTGGTTACCAGAAGTTTCTTTTCTAGGACACGTAATATTTGCCTCAGGAATTCGTATTGATCCTAAGAAGGTAGAATATGTCCTATAATGGGAACAACCAAAGACACCGACGGAGATACATAGTTTCCTAGGACTGGCAGGCTATTACAGAAGGTTCATTAAGAACTTCAGTTCTATAGCTTTACCCCTAACCAAGTTGACCAGGAAGGATGTTCCTTTTGTCTGGAATAACAAGTGTCAACATTCTTTCCAGTCCTTGAAAGAAAGGTTAACAAGTGCACCTGTGTTGGTATTACCTGAGCAAGGGAAGGGGTACATAGTTTTCTGTGATGCATCTAAGAATGGTTTAGGTTGTGTGTTGATGTAGGATAATCATGTGATTTCTTTCGCTTCTTGACATCTTAAGAAACACGAGGAGAATTATCCAACACATGATCTAGAACTTGTTGATGTGGTCCATGCTTTGAAAATCTAGAGACATTATCTCTATGGAGAAACATTTCAGATTTTCACGGACCATAAGAATCTAAAATATATCTTCTCACAACATGAGTTGAACATGAGACAACGCCGCTGGATGGAGTTAATCAAGGACTACGATTGTACAATTAATTACCATCCAAGGAAGGCTAATGTAGTGGCTGATGCATTAAGTAGGAAATCATCATCAACAACCATAGATAAAGCACAGTTGAACTCCTTAGTGTGTTCTAAGAGAGATATGCTTATCTCCTTGAAGCAAGACAATATACAGCTTAAGGTATCGTTGTTAGTCGGGCTGTTAGCTGAGATGCACATAAAACCTACTCTGAGACAGCAGATTAAAGAAGCACATCAAAATGATATTGTGGTTCAACAGATCAGGTCAGAGTATGGTAGTGAGAAACAGTATGGCTTTCATGAGTCAGAAGATCAAGTAGTCTGCTACCATGATAGGATGGTGGTACCTGATACCAATGACTTAAGAAAGTTAGTCTTGGAGGAAGCACATTCTTCAATGTATGCAATGCCTCCAGGGAGCCCCAAAATGTATCATAACCTGAAAGATATGTATTGGTGGCTAGGATTGAAGAAGGATGTAGCTGAGTTTGTTATGTGGTGTCTGGTGTGTCAGCAGGTTAAAGCTGAACATCAGAAGCCCGCAGGAACAATGCAACCTTTGCCTATACCGCAGTGGAAATGGGATCATGTGACCATGGACTTTGTGGTTGGTTTGCTTAGAACAACCAAAGGTCATGATTCCATGTTGATAGGTTGACTAAGACAGCACATTTCCTTCCTGTCAAAACAACCTACACTGCTGAGAAGTTGGCACAGATATATGTAGATGAGATAGTGTGGTTGCATGGGGTCCCAACTACTATTGTTTCTAATAGAGGTCCCCAGTTTACGAGTCATTTTTGGGAATGACTACACAACGTTTTGGGTACGCAGTTAAGGTTTAGTACAACCTTTCACCCATAGACAGATGGACAGTCTGAGAGGACCATACAAACCTTGGAGGATTTGCTTAGGGCATGTGTCCTTCAGTTTGTAGAAAGTTGGGATCTACACCTGATCTTGATAGAATTTGCTTACAATAATAGCTATCAGCACAGTATTGATATGGCACCATATGAAGCATTATATGGTAGACGTTGTAGATCTCCTTTATGTTGGTATGAAACTAGAGAATATCAACTTTTGGGTCATGAGCTTGTGCAGCAGACAACTGAGAAAATTAAAGTAATCCAACAATAGTTAAAGACTGCACATGATAGACAGAAGTCATACGCCGACAGATGGTGAAGACCTTTAGAATTCCAAGTTGGAGACAGAGTATATCTCAAAGTCTCACCTTGGAAAGGTGTCCTTAGATTTGTAAAGAAGGGAAAGTTAGCTCCTAGATTTATGGGTCTTCTTCAATCATTGAACGGATTGGAAAGGTAGCCTATAAGCAAGAGTTACCACCTGAGTTGCATAAGTTGCATCCAGTGTTCCATATCTCCTTGCTGAGAAAGTGTCATCCTGACACAGAATTAGTTTTGCAACCTGTGGAGGTAGAATTAAATGATGATATATCATATGTTGAAGGACCTGTGATGATCCTTGATAAAAGAATTAAAAAGCTGAAGAAGAAAGACATATGTCTTGTGAAAGTTCTCTGGCATCATCGTGGCATTGAAGAAGATATGTGGGAGCTAGAGGAAGAGATGAGGAGAAAGTATCATTCTCTTTTCTCTTGATGATTTTGGAGATGAAATCCTAGTTAGGGGTGGATAAATTTATAACATCCCTGACCTGGGTTATGCTTTAACCCTAGATGTTTTGTTTAATAAAGTTAATTATATGCTTGCTCTTATCTTTTGAAAAGTGATTAAGGCTCAAGAGGAACTTATGTTTCAATTTTAGTCCTTTTTGAATAATGTTGAAACAATGTTTTCCTTGTTTTGGAATAATGTGCAAAATTACCCAAGTTGAGGGGTTAACTTGCAAATGTTACATGGTAAAATGTTCCACAAGCCTGAGCACCAAGAAAGAGTTTATAAAGCAATGTTTGTGCATTAAAACCTAGTTTTGGTGTAATGTGCAATTTACCCAAAACCTAGGGTTCAATATGAAAAATACCACCTCTAGAGAGCCCCTCATGTTTCTTGGCACCATGTAGAGAAAATAAAATGAGAAGGGCATCTCATTTGAATCACTTTGGAGGAGAGAGAATCTTGATATTAAAATAATCAATATTTAAGCATAATTGAAACCCTAATTCAATTTAATGCAAAAATAAATATATTAATGGAAGTTCCCTTCAACCAAAAATGGGATGGTTGAATTTGCATAATTGTGAACGTTGCCTTGCAAAGGCCATGAAATATCTAAAGTGAGTGGAGAGCCCACTCACATTAGTAAAAGAAAAAGTAATATCCACTCAATTTTGGATATTATTATAATGGTTAAGGTGCTTAATTTGCTTTCTTTTAATTCATGGATAATGAAGAGGAATTACAAGGTGGGGGAGATGGCTTCATATGCAAGGGATGGAGGAGAGTATGTGGCACCAATTTTGGAGAGTTGAAGGGATTATTATATCACTTTCTCTCTCATTGAATTTCCTTATAAACATCCCATTTCCAACCCAAATGAAAGGCTTTTTCGATCCCTTTTTCTTTCCTTGCTTTGGTTGAACACAAGGGAACTAAGGAGCAACAGGAGGATGTGCCCCAACCTGTAGGTAAGCTCCATAATCATTTCTAACCTTGATTTCATGGTGGAAATCGAAAATCAATGCTTGATTTCTTCTTTTCTTCATTCAATCTTCAACTTTAGCCAATCCTTTCACTCAAAGACTTGAGAACGGACCTTGGGAAATTTAGAGAGAGCTTCATTAACCATTGGAGACGTGGAGCTTGAAGCTTGGATTCAAGTCTAAAGGCGGGTTATATAACTTGAACCCTTAAATGTCATTATTGCTTGCAAATTATTCAATTTGTGTTGAACATTTCTACTCTCTCGATTTCCTTTTAATTAGTTATTGAAATCCCCATAAGAATCACAACTGATTTTGAAGGTGTGAAGCTTGAAGATGATTATCTCATCTTAAGCACCCACCTCAATCAAGGAAGGGGCAAACGGTTTGCAAAACCAAATGAACTAATTTGATTTCAAAACCGATTGAATTGATTCGATTTCAAGACCGAATGGGCAATTGAGTTCAAGACCGAATGGGTAGTTGAACTCAAAACCAAATGGGTAATTTACTCAAGACCGAATGGGTAATTGTACCCAATACCGAATGGATAAATTACTTCAAAACTGAATGGGTTATTGACTTCAAGATCGAATGGTTAATTGAGTCCAAAACCGAATGGGTAATGGATTTCAAGACCGAATGGGTAAATTAAACTTCAAAACCATTTGGGGTTAATTGCTAATGTGATTGATGAAGATTTAATGGCTCAAATTGATTTGATTATAATTAATTTTAGAAGGATGTTCAATGGATTGCAAACCCTAATCGATTGATTGAAGAATTTCTAATTAAATTGGATTGATTACTTGGTTGATGATCCAAACGATCTCAAGACCATTTGGAGTTCAAAGGCTGTGATGGATGGTTGAAGATCTAAGGGTTGTAATTGGATAACTTTCAATATTTCAATTGATAATCGATTCAATAAAGCAAACCCTAAAATCAATCAATTGGTTGGAGGAAACCCTAATTGTTCCAATCGGTTTCAAGGTGGTTTGGACCAAACGGTCTTGAGACCGTTTGAGATCAAATGGTCATTAGACCATTTGAAGGTCAAGGAGTTCAAAACCGTTTGAGGTTCATTCAATTTCAATTGAGCAAACGGTTTCAAAACCGATTGAAGAAGTTAGGGCAAGACCGATTGGAGGTCAATCACCTCAAGACCATATGGATATATAATTGAACCAAGACCGTTTGAAGGTCATCAGTCTTCAAGACCGTTTGAAGGTCATATGACTCCAAGACTGTTTGAAGGTCAAGGAGGTCAAAACCGTTTGAAGGTTCAAAAGTAACAAAACCTTTTGGAGATCTAATAGTCTCAAAGCTATGAAAGATTAATCAACCCCATAATTGTTGATGATGTTTATCAAAGGAGATTAATTACAATGGTTGTACCTTCAAGGTACTTAAGTGATTAGTACCTTTTGAGTGGTCAATCTTTGATGGTTATGGAAGCAACATCCCAACATACTAAACTAACTCTAAGTGTGTATACCTAAATGAGGAGTTGACCTAATCTAATTAAGTTTGAAGTGATCAACATCCTAGATAGGATGAGAGAGAGAGGAATCCATACTTGAGTGATAAACAAGTAGTGATTGATCCTAAATACTTTCAATATGAATAAAATATGTAATTAGGGTATGACTTGATAGAGAGATCATGAAACCCTGATTGAGAAGGTTGATGAACCCTAACCCTAATTGAGGGCATTGATAGGTGTAACCCTAATCTAGGGTAATGGTGAAACCCTAATTAAGGGTGATGACATGTGAAACCCTAATTAAGGATAATGACATGTGGAACCCTAATTAAGGGTGATGAAATGTGGAACTCTAATTAAGGGTGATGACATGTGAAACCCTAATTAAGGATAATGACATGTGGAACCCTAATTAAGGGTGATGAAATGTGGAACCCTAATTAAAGGTGATGACATGTGAAACCCTAATTAAGGGTGATGTTGAGTGAAACTTTAATCAAGTGTGATGTCAAATGATACCCTATATAGAGATGTGATGTGAAACTCTAAACTAAGATGAAGCTATGTAATGATGTGTGAAACCATGATATGAAATCCTAACCCTGATAAAGGCGAAAGGTATGTGAAGCCCTAATTTTGGGTTATAGTGTATGTAACCCTAATCTTGGGAAATATGATGATAGACATAACCCTAATTTGGGTAAAGGGATGAGTATTCCTAATTGACATGAATTGGGAAATCCTAGTTCTAATGAAGAAATAGTGATGTTACTCTCACATTGCATAAGTGTTGATATGTAATTGATATAACTGTTACCATATGCACTAATCATGTAGGTATCATGAGATGTTGGACATAGCCAGGTATGAGCTAAATGTTTTACTATTGGAATTGTTTTTTGGGCCCTGTAAGCCATAATATGATATGTTTCCTAGTAAGAGGTAACAAGAGATTAATGAGCCTTAAGAGACATATGTATTGCAAGTATCATGTGTACCTTGGTCAGGTGACCTGAAGGTATCAGCTACCTGATAAGTGGTAACAAGTGTTCTTGATGAATTGAGGGTTTGAATACCTATATTCCATAATCATGATGATGATATGTTAAGGGATAAGAATACCCTTGATGTGACAAGGGATTGAGATCCCAATGTTCTATAAAGCCTTGAAAAGGACTTGATAGAAATAGTACTCATTCTTTGTAGCATTTGTTATAATGATTTATGCTTGAAAACCTGACTGATGCTAAAAGAACATAGTAAGGTACTTAATTAATCAAGTGAAATCTTATCATGTAGAGCCATGACCATAGATCCATCATCGTCAGTAACTGGTGATGGTGAAATAGGTTTTCCTACGGGAACTCCTGGAGGGCATACTATTGAGTATGTGGGGGTTATGGGCGTGAATATCCTTATGCCCTAATGGAGGAATTGATGTGATGTAAACATTTAATATCTCAATCCTTCATTATATATATCGGGATGAATGTATCACTAATCTCCCGAATGTCAGGATGGATGTATCACTAATCTCCTGATGATGATAAATGTCATATCGATGTGAGATAAATATGAATTCTCTCAATTGTGAAGAGAGTACATCATGCCACTGTGACTCTAATAGCGAAGTTGCCAGTATACCCTGGAAAGCTATTTAGCAGAGACACAAGATGTCCTGCATTTGGTCCTCACACTGACTGAGGAAGATGAGGTCATGGGAATCTAGCTCTTCCATTGACCTATGTATGGTACCGATTTCGATTTCGCAATGGTTGGTTGTAGAATGAGCGGTATACCTCATCTCCTCAGGGCTTAAGTATGATTGTAAAACGTAATTATCCGTGTAGCATATTTGTTTAAGGTTGAAATATGAGAATCATTGGTTGATGATATCTTGCTTACTATATCTTAGATAGATAAATGTTATACATGTTCTTCATATTCCTTATTAGGTAAATGTCATACTACTTTATCAAGTTACAAGCTGAAATACTTTGAAGAAGAACATTGCTCTAATATCCTTAAATAATTGATTTATATATTGTTGAATACTTATGATTCTTTTGCTCATTTTTATTCCATTAAATTGCAGTAATAGTATTTCTGACAGAGAGTTATATCTCTCGTTGGGACAATTTTCAATTGTCTCACCCCCGTGGAATCCAACTTTTTAGGTAGACACAGAAGAAGAAGCAGAAACCCTACAGCGGGTGAAGAACAGCAGCAGCAACAGGGACAGCAGTGACATCTAGGTGGAGACACTGGCTGTCATGTTTGTATATAGAGTCATATGTGTCGTCTGTATACTCCCAGGTCCTCGGAGTCAGTAGTTAGTTTAATGAATCAATCTGAGATTTTGGCTTGATGCCTCAATGTTTTTATGCTGCTTATGTACAGTTTTAACAGAGAAGTTGATGTATGTGATCCTCGAGAAGGAATGGTACAAGACATATACTTGTGAACCAGAATATAATAGAATTACTTTGGTTCTTTTTGAAAGAGTTTTCCAATGTAAGGATCTCGTTGTAAAATGTTTTAAATTTTTAGTGATTTTCAGTAATCCATTTTTAATGTTCGCTTCTGCCGAAGTAAATTAAGTTTTTGTAAGTTGGATGCCACAGGTAGTCCCCATGCCCCCAAAATATGGAATTACTCACACATCATAGAAAAACACGTAACAGTGAAGGAAGGAAGAAGAAGTCCTTCCCCTACCTCAGTGGATGTGATTTATATGATAAGATGGAAGGTGCAGGTATTGTTCTACCAGGGATTAGAATGAAGGAGATTAAGCTGCTCAGATGGTCGAGACCTGACCTTTTTAATTTAAAGATGAACTTGACTATTGGGAGGGACGTTTGTGAAGATGGGAGTATAAGGAGATGGACTGCAGGCCTGGTAAGGAACCATAACGCAGAGATTTGCATGATCTTCTTCTCTTGGTTGAACGCTTGGGATTATAGTATGGCATACATTCAAGCGGTTTTGGTTGGTCTGAAGATTGCGAGAGACAGATCGATTAAGATTTCAACCATTGAGCTTGATGACCACGATACTTACAACATCCTTTGGATGAATAGTCATGAACCTTGGAAGATGAAAGCTCAAGTTAGAGCTGTGAGAGCCGAGATGCATAGAGAGGGGATCTCTGGGTCTGTGGTTCAGAAGATGGTAAACGTGATTCCGATGGCTGTGGGACGGTGGGGTTGTAGGTACTCAGAGGTGATCGTTTCCACTGATGTTAGTAGAATGCCCAGAAAGATTAGAGGCATGGCAATTCTTGAGAAGAGAGGGACGCCTTATATCCAGGTGGAAAAGAGAAGGATCGACGGTTGATGTTTTTGGTTGTTCTTGAAGGTGTTGTAGATGCTTTGGTTGGAGTTTCTTTGTAGTTTTGTTTTGGGTTTTTTGTGTGGGGGTTTTTTTTTGGGAAGATACCTATGATATTATAAGCAGGAGATGTACCTTTGGTGCTAATTTCGCCCACATGAGACGGGTGGGATGAATAGAGAACCCTCTGGCTTGTTTTAAAAAAAAAAAAGGGAAGCCATAGGCTAGTAATAGAAGAAGAATCCAAACAAGACTTTGATTTAGCAACAATGAAATGGCATCCTTCTTCAATCCTTTCTCAATTAACAAAAGAATACCAAGAATAATAGGTTGAAACTAGAATATCAATATAAAAAGATGAGTACAAGTTATAAGAATTTTGGATGCAAGATGTAAACAATATATTAAAGATAAAATACGAGATGTATACAATATATTAAAGATAAAATACAAGATGAAAAAGTTGGATCCTTTTATTTATGGAGTCCCCCCTCCTTTTATAGGGAGAAGGAGGGGGTAAAACCCAAGGAATATTGCTAATTATGGCTAGTGACTTCTACGACTTGTCTAGCATGCGGTCGCCATTTGATTGACTAGAAGTGATAGTCGAGTGGGACGTGTGGCTTTGCAGACCTAGGGAAGAGAGTCAAAACCCTAAAAATTTTGGTGGTGTGGAATTATCTTAGGGACGAAGCCATCTTTAAAAGGACTTGGGATCCAAGGGACTTGAGTTGGCCGATTAAGATCTTTGAATCACCCAGTTCAGAGTGTGGGTTGACCGGACTATTGGAGTGATGTGCTTTCTTGAGTTGCATCGAGTCAATCGATTGGCATCATTAAACGATTGACTAGAGTTTTGGGATGAAATTATGTGGGCACGTGAGTCAATCAACTTTTGGGATGACTCGATGGACTGGAGTAATGGGAACCTTTAGGTAAGTGCATTTGAGCATCTAGTTATTTGATTCTTTGAGTAGTGAGGTAGGTTATTGTACTCTAGACGTAAGAGAATGTGAGTGAATGTGTAACCTTCACAATGTGAATAGAAAATTCTTAGAACTCTAATTTGCGGTCAAAATCAAGCATATTGCAATTATTTCATAAAGATGGAAAAAGGCAAGATTATATCCTAAACAACGACCTAAAAGATATGATGAAAAAGGGATGAATATGTATTCATCAGGGAGCCTGGTTGTGTTTTTGTGGTATATGTAGTTGGATCTAGATTATTTTAACCTAGTTGTTCGATAGGTGCTATTTAGGGGTTTGTTTCACAATCATAACTTCCCTCTAAATAGAAATATGTGATCTCTTCTCTTCAAATGCTCATTTTGTTGAGTTGTTGGAATGATGTTGAACATGTAGAGGGTGACCCTAAGGTTAGAGATTGTGTATGTGGGTGTTTGTTGGTGTTTTTTTAGTTTTGAATGATACAAGAATAAAGATTACCATATAAGACAATTTGTCTCTAATTCATATAAATATGTCCATCCTTTCTCATGTTTTCTTGTTTTTCTTCTCTTATTTATTACTTTCTCTTATGTTATTGGCTTTCTATGGTGGAATTCCTCCTCCTTATTAAAAAATCCTTCTCCTTATTCCAACATCTCTTATTTTCCATCTTTATCCTAGTTGGGGCTAGAGCTAGAAAGGGAGGATATTTTAGGGTTGTCTAGTTGTGCTTAGAGATCATAATTTTCTTATTAGAGGTCATGTTATTTAGTTAATATGACTAATTTATCTTTTTTTTAGTATTATTTTCATTTAAATTATGCATGAAACCTTTAAATATCATTATATACATGTTATACATGCTAAAAATGGAATTTATACTAGTTTTTGGTCTTTTATATGGAGAACTTTGGGTATTTCACCCTTCTTACTATGGTATATGGTGATAAATTAAAAGCATAAGTAAGTTACTACCATATTGATGCAAATTTTGAATTTTAAGTTTTAATTTTCCTAAATTTCCCTTTTTAGGTATCTTTACTACTTATATCAGAAATTTTGCAAACAATGGTATTTTCAAACAAAAATGTCATTTTGGTTCCATATCATTATATGAGATGTTGCAATAATAAAGTGTGTCTCGAAATATGGACTGGTAAAATGTAACAGAAACAAAAAATTATTCCATATTCCCTAAAGAGCATATTAAGCCAACAACAATGTGAAGGAAATTTGATGCAAGATATACCTTATTCTAGAGCAAGTCCAGTGACTCTCCTTGCACATAGATGTGCCTCCTACTTGGGAAGCATGGGGATGACGATTGATGACGTCCTCCTAGCATAGTGGTAAAGATTTTGCATCTCTACATAATCCACATGGACCACTGCAAACTCCATCTCATACTTTTTGAGATGGCAAGAAGGAGTGACCCTTTTGTTCATTGACGTACTAACATCAACTTCCTCTTCCTGGCTATCTCTCCCTATCACTAGTAAAATGATGAGGCTAACACATTGAAAGAACATGAGAAGAGTTGTGTAGAAAGCCATGGTCATCACCTCCTTTATATGAGAGCAGTAGAGCTAGGGTTCCCAAAACCTAAGAGTAAAAGTTCAAAAATTGTCTTGGCTAGACAATTGTTCATCACGTCAAGTCAGTCGAATAGACTATCCAATCAATTGAGTGGGATACTGGATGCAACCCAATTACTTTGGATAAGTATGGTGTTATTGAATGCAATGATTAATTAGTTAGTTGACATCTTGACTCCCATTAAGACATTGACATTTCCAACACCATGAATTGTTTGACCATGTCCAACAGGTTGACCCGAATGAGTCGGTCGACCCAATCCTTTTGGTTAGTCGATTGGATGATCCAGGAAATTGTTGGGTGATGCTATCCAGTCATTCAACATCGGTTGACTTGTAGGTACTATCAGCTCCAAAGGATGTCAGTTGACTTAACTCCAGTCGATCAATTTCCATTTCTAATATTATTTAGTTTATTTACCTAAATATTTAGTAACTAAATTAAATTTTGTCCATAATTAAACCCGTTTTCCTAGTGCATACTATGTGTATGACCCTATAGGCTCCATATTAAATGGGTAGGGATTCCCATAATCATATTAGGACTTCACATTCAACAATGGTATCTAGAAACACATCATTACTACCCAAGTAATTGGATAAGTTGGAGGAAAATTGTAACCCAACCTTAAGACCCATGTTACATTGATTGTATATCCCCTTACTCATATATATCTTGGTCGAACTTGAGGCATGAAATCATCATTCTCTTAATATTCAGTATGTATTTTTTGAACTAGAGTAGACTATTGAGATGCATGTGAGCTCAATATCACATATTGACTCACATGAGCATTTCCATGCGATTTACAGACTCAGTTATCAAGTGCCTAGGATATCAGTCTAATAGGAGGGGCAAATTCCATCTACATCATGCATAATAATCCCCATGTGTCACAATGTACTCAAGCACTATTTATATCACAACACTTATTCAAGGTCACATTGAATGTTGTTAAAGTCATTGGACGCCATGTGATTATTGTAGTGATTTAAGGTCTAAGAACCACAATCACCTCAACCACATTGAGACATGATTCTGACTACCATTCAATAATTGTTATGTATCATTCTCAATGTGGGTTTGTCTGGTACACTTGTTCTCTAACAAGTACCTATGTGGTTGACTTGATGTCCAATATTATTACTAGTGAGATATAGTCATCGATCAGCACACATTCTACTATCAAGTATTATTGTTGTATATATAGCTTCCATAGTATTATCTGACTAGGTACATGAAAAGAATATATACTCTAATCATACATAGTGTTAGAAAGTATCATCCTATTTAGTTAATAGGTTAATTACTCTATTATTGTCATGGACATGCTTTCCTTGGCCCATTTAGTTAATAGTCCTCTTCTTGTAATTTCTCCTCTCCTATGTACATGACAGGGGTGTACGTATCAATATGCATTGATTACAATGTCCCACACACTTTTCAACATGGTATCAGAGTGTGCCTTGGGGAGTGAACCCTAGCCACCCTCTTTGCTTCCCTCTCCTCTCTATGCATGATACAGCCCTAGGAGCCACATATCTCTTCTAGAGAGAGAAATAGAGAGAGCCCACCTACAGGCAGCTACTGTCGTCTCTCCATGGTTTATGTCAACCACCGCCAGGCACTTCGGAGCCTCTATGGGCTCCACTCTTTCCCTTTCATATAGATATTCATCTATGCACCAACACCATCCTTCCCAGCCATCTATGTTTTAGGCCCATAGTCAAAGTAGCCATCGAGTCTCCCTCTAGTCGTCCTTGTCAAGTCATCATTTTCCCTGAGTTCTCCTTAGAGAAGATAAGTTTGTCATGTAGCTTTGATACATAGTCGCTGCATTGAAGTAGCCATGCCAACATCTGCCTTTGGTTCCAGAAACTGTCTCCACTATGCATCCTTCAAGTCTAGAAACCACATTTGCCCAACTGACGTCTACCCAACACTCCATTGCTCCACTCCTCTAGACCCTAGATGTAAGACCAATGACCTGGATTTACAGTCAAACATGATTTCTTATCTTTATTGGGTGCTTAAAACCTTAATCAAACCTAATTTATGATTTCATATCAGGTGGTTGAGCTAAGTTTCAAGTTTGTCCAGTTTGGACATTGTTTGGTTAAGTTTTACAATTTATGTGCTTATATGGACTTTTATACAATTTTTCCATATCTAGGGTTTCATCTCTAATTTTTACAAGTATGACGTGCCTCATATAAGATCTTAACATAATTGATATAATTGCACCTTTTAACACTGAGATACACCATCAGATGTGGGGTGTTTTCTAACTTAGGGTTGAGACCTAGGGTTTCTCACCTAAGTACCCCAACTCGATGGTGTTTTCTAACTTAGGGTTGAGACCTAGGGTTTCTCACCTAAGTACCCCAACTCGATGGTTTTTCTTTATAAGTTAGGGATCTGATGATTTCACTATGAGAGTGAAGGATTTGATGGTCTTCTTATGTTACATGAGATTCGATGGTTTCCTTATGAGGCCTAACATTTGACGGTTTTCCATGTAGTGAGCACCAACCAATGATGGACCAGGGTTGCATATGTGTCTAAGTGAGGGAATGATCTAATGGATCATCTGATTATAGAACTTGATGGTTCACCTAGGTTGCCAACCAATGGATCTCCTATGTTGACAACCAATGGCAGATCTGTTTTGCATGGATGGGAGGTTTTGACCTTTGGACACATGGCATGAATGCTTTCAACCTTCAACTCACCTTTCTCTCTCTTCCTAGCCTTATATACTCCTCTCCTCTCTCCCAAATGAGCTCTTTTGCACTCCTTCATCTCCTTCTTGTTTCTTGAGAGGTATGACCTTCTTGCTTTGTGGGAGAATAAAAGATATTGAGGATGAATCTTGGTCAAGCTTGGTTTCATGTTGCTCTATGGTTTGGATCTACCCTTTCTAGAATCATTTGGAACTTTGTAACCTAGTTTCTTACCCTAAACAAGTAAGATCATCTTCCTTACCTTCATTTTCCTAGTTGACCTCCTTGTTCTCTCTTCTTCCTTGGATGAAACCTTAGTGTTTTTGGTAAAGGTTCTAGCATGTGGATGAAGAACATCTTTTTTCTTCTCTTTTACCCTAGGTTTTCCTTGTTCTTGAAGGAGGGAGCCATCTTGGAAAGTTTAGAGTGCTAAAGCTAGGGTTTCTCTTCCCTCTTTCAAGCTACCTTTCTGCTAAGATGTTCATCATCCTCCTTGAATCAATTTATATAACTTTCATTCTGTTTCTTGCTTACCTTTAACTTGATATATGTAGATTTTGCCCTAAAAATAATCTAATATGTAGAAAGATGATCCTTTGTGTAAAGTTTTAGCATATGTAGTAGTTTTTGTGTAGGTAAAGTACCCCTTGGTCTTGGGTACGTTCATTCTCGAAGTAAGCTACCTAAACCTTACAAGACTATCAAATGACGGTTTCCTTGAGTATAAAGCGATGGTTTCTCCTTAAGAATAATGAATTTAATCATGGATCGATGGTTTGACTCCTCATGAGAAACAATGGATTAAACTTAGTTGTTGATTTGATGGTTTTCTATGGGTATTAAAATTGATGGTTTCACTAGTAAGTGAAACAATGGTTTTGTTTAGCTTGAGAATCAATGGTTTCACTAGTAAGTGATACGATGGTCTTGTTTAGCTTGAGAATCAATAGTTACACTTCACTCAAGAATCAATGGTCGTGTTTGATACCTAAGTTGATGCTCTCATCACGTCGATGATTTGATGGTTTCTTTAAAACTTGAAATGATGGTTTGTTTTTAGTGTAGAAGAACTTATTTCACCTAGTATTGACATCCAATAGCTTTCCTATGTTCACAATAAATGGATTTCCTATGTTCATAATCGATGGGTTGCCTATATTCACAACCATTGGTTTGCCTATTGTCAACAAATGTTGGTTTGTCTATTTCTTGCAACCAATGGCTCTACTCAATGAGATAATTATCCAAAAAAGCTCAATAATCACTGGCTTCACTAGGTACACAATTTGATGGTTTTTCCTAGTATATCAAAGAAATGATGGTCTTTCTAGTGACCATGATTTGATGGTTTTGATTGGATGAATATTCAAATGATCTAAGGGTCTTTATTTTTCCTAAGTGTGTGTATGAACTGATGGATTTCCAATTTGTAATGATTTGTGATACCAATCCAATCCATATGGATGAATCTTAGTTAAATGAGTAAGTGAGATGGTTTAATATATCAACATTCCTTTAATGTTGTAATAATGGAGTAATACTCATAAAACGTTAATGGTAACCCTACTATGTTACTATGAGAAGATCATAGCTCTTATGTCTGAAATATTATACTAAATCTGTGTATAAAAAAGAATTTTGGTGTTTTGTAGAATCCTCTACAAAAGTATTAACAGATAATGGTGTTCTTGTAGGAAGTATTGTGAATGGTCTACATGGCCTTTGGGCATCACTTGAGCTTGAGTGGAGGTTTAATCCTCTTCATAATTGACAAAGGATTTGTATTACATTTTAAATCTTCTAGAGTTGTTATATACCTATTTTTTGTCGAAATTTTTTAGGGTTTGTATGTGACTTGATTGTTGTAGTATAAAATCATCTAATTGAATTAACTAATCAAGTGAAACTCCAATCATGTAGTGTCGTAGAACTATTCCTGTGTCAGGACTTGTTGGATAATAAAACTAGTAATTCCATAAGGGAAACTTAGAGTCATTAATTGTTGAGTATATGTGGGTGCAGGGAGGGTACATCCTTGTTATCATGATCCCAAAGTTTTTGAAAATGTTTAAGTTCATGTGTCAGATGAATATGAATATGAATATGTATATGTGATGTGATTTAAGTACAACTACGGTTGTGCCTCATATGTTAAGGTTGAATACGTTGGCTTTTAGTGTCATGGCATGTATACCCATAGCTTGATTGGAGTTTGATTGATATGTCACTGCAACAGAATCATCTTGACTGAGGGGAAGAGATCTTAGGATTTAGTCTCTCGTAGATCTTTTACGAAATTGATTGTGACTTGGCAGTGGTCAATTTAAAGTTTGAGTGGTATGCCTCAAACTTACCATAGCTTAATAAAAGATATCATCCAGTAGTGTAGCGTATATTTTAGGATTAATAAATGGCTCACATTAGATGATAACCCTTTTTTTCTTGTTTTAATATTTATATGATGTGCAATGCGGTAATAGAAATCAATTATACACATGGTGATAGACTTGTCTGTTCCTGTGATGATTATATTAATCTTTTAAATTATGTAATATTATTTGCTTTATCTCTTTAATTGCATTATTTTTTGTTTGCAATAAACATTGTTGAGAGTTATATCTCTCACCGAGACATGGGTCTCACCTTGTGGGTCACCATATATTTTTAGGTGATTGTCAACAGGGTTGTCATGCCTATGGTAGCAAGTAGCTTGGAGATCGGTAGAGTAAGAAGGTTTGCTAGTTGTCTAGTATGTCTAATAGTCATCCATGTACTCTTAGATCTGAGTGGGGAAGTTTTGTGGATGATGTATATTGACTCAAGTTCTTGGTAGTATGTTGATGTTGTATATGATGTGTATATGTGGACAATGCCTTTTGTATATAGGTTATCACTAAGGCCACAAGATAGTTGTATAGACACATGTTATGAACATACTTTTATGTAGGATGTTGGACCGATATGTAAATGTTCATGGACATGATTAACAAGTTTTCTTTAGTTTTGATTATGCACCTTTTTATATATGTGGTTAATTAGTGATTGATTGTGTTTTTTTTAGTAATCATGTTTACTGTGGCAGGTTGCCACATTTTTTGGTATCAAAGCCTAGAGTTTGCTGAGTCTATAGGGACATCGGACTTAGGTTTTGTGTTTGTTCTTATGTAATCCAACATATCTGATCATAGCTTATGGTTAGGTAGATATGTCTGGAGAACATGAAGAGAATGTTGAGAGTAGATATGTGGTGCTAGAGGTGGCAGTAGGAGGCTGATACCTGAAGGAAGAGTACTTGAGATGGGTCCAAAACTTCCTACATTGCCTTCATTTGACCCTTCATCCATGGCTAATCTAGCTTTCCAATCCATGTTTGGACAAATCATGAAAATGATTACGCACTTAGCATATAGGGAACCTGCACCTCAACCGAGGGAACCTGTCCCTAGTGAAGAATCTCAGAGTCTAGGGAAGACCTTTGAGGGGGTGAAGTGTGCGGGAGCCACTAAGTATTGACACAAATAAACTATATGTGTAAAGGAAAGTGCATGCGTCGAAGTAATACAGGCCAATGAGGCCCGGATATTGAATATGAGGAAGTGTAATTCAAGAAACTACTACTAATTGCTTTCGATCAGCTAGGCCAAAGAAAAATTTGATTTAAGAGTTATCAATATTATTACAAGAAAAGAAATTAATTGACTGGTTCGTGATCACAATGAGAAGAAATTCCCTAGGACTGTGATTTCACCATGATTAACACTACAATTATACTGTAAGATTAATATATGCACCTTGCGATTCTGTAAAAAGAGACCTATAGCAAAACCCTCTTTCACAGAGTAATCCACTACCTATTCTAATATCAATCCCACTCTCGTGTCGATTGTGTTACTAGATAGGTTCTTTTACGAACTACTCTGGGTTATTCTCTTCATATTTGTAGGCTTTCTCTCAAAACACAGAATAAAACATGTGTTACTATAGATTTCCAATCCTTCATCCCCCTCTCGAAGCTATCAAGGATCTAATTAATCATCGATAGTGCACATCATAGATAATTCAATATGATTTCATAGCAACATGCACAAAAATAAGGATAAACTAATATACTAATACAGAAGATTCATATACACTATACAACCGGGCTACTCCCGGGTCCTAGAGAACATGGAGATTAGCCCGTCATGGTTTCCATTGACAAAATATGCTAGGAAGAAGGAAAAACATGGAGAACATAGAAAAATCGATGAACCCCTTGGAGAAATATGACAAGGATGTTCCACGTCGATGAACAGATCTGCAAGTCATGAATTCTGCCCACCGAACATTCCCGGAACCTCCCAAATGTGTCGTTCTCCTCTCCCATGCCTTGGCCATTGTAAAATTGAATAGAACGTGATAGATACATCTAGTCACACTTCCCTTAAGTCATAGAAGTGACTTAGGTAAAAATAGATCCTCAACCTTCGGATTAAATGCCATCTTTAGATCTTGCTAATCTCGATGGGTCGGTACTACCGACAAGGTGTTGGACTACTGACTCCTTTAATTATTGTGGCCACCTGGCAAGTTTTTGATACTACCGATAGTGTGTCAATAGTATCAAGTTGATTCGATAAATCTCGATCAGAATGTTGTGATGTTGTCAGTAGTATCAACATGCAGAGTCGGTACTACCAAGCTTTCTCAGTTTCTTTATTTTCCAAACTGAGCATGTATCGGCAACACTAACTCTAAACTCGGTGGTCCCGAGCTGTGGAGTTTGTTAAAAAATTCCAAAAATTCATAAAATCCAAGCATAAGCTTTTCAAATATAATAAATCATTTGGAAACATTAAAATTACATTTAGTTAATGCAATTGAGTCACATAGGCTAATATTAATAAATGATGCACAAATTAATATGAAAATGAATAATAAACACACACAAATCAATAACAAATAGCCTGTGAAAATGAAAAATATATAGTGCATCAAACTCCCCTAAGCTTAAATTTTTCTCATCCTCGAGCAACACACCCTTGGATCTATTTGAGACAAGTTAGTAAAAGGACATAAACTATAAATTTCGTTTCTCAACCGTCCCCACCTAGCACTCCCGAACCGATCTTCACTGATCACTGAACAATTAACGGTTCGATAGAGACCAAAAATTTCCATAAAAGTTGTCCACCCTTAGATCAATGAACACTATCATGAGAGTAGTTAATATCATAAACAATCAGGCATTCTCTTGGTGCATTATGTGATTTTCTATTCAACATTGTTCTTTCCTAACTACCAACTGCTTAAAAATAGTTCTCCTTATAAGAATGGATGACGTGAATAATCATTTAAGTGGCCTATCGATAAGAGCAGTGGATGGTACGAAATAGGTGGCAAATGAAGAATCACAAGTACATATGAATTATTTATGCAAACATAAAACATGATGAACCTATATGGTGAAGAGAATGAAAAATGCATGAATCATAATGCCTACTTTTATTGGTGGAATGATGCATGAATCAAAGATCTCATCAACTAAATGAGAATGAAGTAAGAAAACAAAAGAATGCATCATGTGGTTCTTTCCATCTTTTAGTGAAGATTTGAGGGCATCCTTTCTCCCTCTTAACTTTAAAACAATAACAAACTTGTTTTTTTTCTCTTTGTTTTTTTTCATTGGCCCATTATTTTAGCATGACGGAATGCTATGCTTGGGCTGTACTAACATATCACTCTTTTTTTTCTATTTTTCTAAGGGTATGGATGTGTATCCTTGCACTCAGATTTTGAAGGAAACCAATGCCCACCTGATATAAAATTGAATGATATGGAATGCATGTTATCTATATGTAATTATTTATGCAACTAAAATGAAATACAAAAAAATTATTTGTGCGCATGAATGTATATATACATATATATACATACATATACATACATGCATATTATATATATAATGAATGCAATAAAAACAAATCAACTATTATGTTACCTACTATGCCATGCAATGCAAACAAGAGGAAATAATTTGGACTAGTTGATAATCTTAAGGTGGTGGGTCAAAATGAACAGAAGATGAATGGAATCACATAATTAAGAGACAATGCATTTCATAAATTTATGATATGTCCCTCTCTAATGACCTATGTACAAGGTACCTTAGGGTTTCTTCTTAAATTTCCATTTAAGATCATATTAATTGTTTGATCAATTTAGGCCCAAACCCCATCTTTATCCACATTTCATGAATAATTAATATGCCCATTCATACTAAATTTCCTTAAGCTAATTAGCCCATACACTTCCTATAGGTGAGATTACTCAAATACTCACAACTAAGCTCACATAAATATTTTCAATTTCCATTGCAAACTTTAAAGAATGCATGATAATTTCCACGAACAAACAAAGTTTAAAATACATGTTACACTAGATAGATTGTGGATCCTAAAAGAAAATAAAAAACAATCTAAAGAACGAAAAAAGATAAAGTCGTTCCAATACCCCCCTAAGCTTGAACTTGACTATGACCTCATAGTCAAAGTCCAAACATAGCAGTGGAATGGGGATACCAGTTTATCTGAAGGGTGGTGGTGGTGGATGATTGGTGGCTCTTCAAATCAAGTTGTACTTGAATATATCCCTCTTGTTGGTGCCACTAATTTGTATCTTTTCGAAATCAATATATGACATTCTCTCTCCTTCTTTGAGCTTTAAAAATCAGTGCCCATCCATATGTGTGTCGGTGGCAGTGATAGCTTTTTTTTCTGGCAACTCTTGTCACTTTTATTGAAAAAGTCGATAGTACCGACTTGGGTCCAGGATTTTTTTATTTTTACTAAGAAAACTCAGTAGTACCAACGTTGGTGTTGGTAGTACCAAGTTTCTACATAATTTTAACAGATAAGGAGTCAGTAGTACCGACTTGGGTGTTGGTAGTAACAACTTTGGTCATGTCTGCACACCAAACAACAGTATCAAGGTACCTTTTTTACATAAACTAAAATCTAACATGAAAAATATGAAATGTAACTAACAAAAACACCTAAACAAATAGTAAATAACAAAAATAAAATTGGGTTGCCTCCCAAGAAGCGTCCTTGTTTTCCTAGGCTCGACATGAATGATCTTCCTCAACCCTAGTTGTCATGGGATGGTGGTGAAGATTCATTTGGCAGTCGGAACTCCGCTCTATCATCATCTATCTTGAGTGTCAAATAGCCTCTCCCAATGGTAGTGATCACAACGGTCATAGCTTTGAATGACCTTCCTAACAATATCTTTGATCCTCGTATCTCGCGCATGTCCATGCCATTAAAATCACTAGGAAAGATGAGTTTATAGACTTTGACTAAGACATCCATGCATATCCCATATACCTTCACAATAGATCCCTTTGCCAACTCAATTGCCATAGATATCCTTGTTGGTTCCTTCAATTCCTACTTTTGGAATGTAGAGAGAGGCATGATATTTATGCTCACCCTAGAATCACACTGTGCTTGTGGGAAATGTTGGTTTCCTATAGAACAAGGAATGTAGAAACATATTGAATCTTTCCTCTTAATCATAAATTTTCCCTTGATCATTGTACTCATCACTTCATCAACCTACAATACATATGTATCTTTTATTCATCTCTTCTTGGTGATGATGTCCTTCAAAAATCTTCAATAAGTAGGAATTTTTTCTATACCCTCCACTAGTGGGATGTTGATGTGGTGCCTTTAGAAGATATTTAGAAATTTCTTGAACTACTTTTCCACCTTTTTGGGCTTCAGACCATCCTACAGTGGAACACGTGGCCTCTCTACATGTTTGTGTGGTAGAATATATGGCACATTAGGGATCTCCTCCCCAAAGCTTGCTTTGACGCCACTTTCAGGGATATGATTTTGCATGTCTCCTATGGATGGAATGATGGGTGGCTGATCCTTCTGAATTGTGGGTGCCTCCTTATTGATTGTGATTGTTCCACTGTGATGTAGAACCTTCACCTGCTCTTGTTGCATGGGCACCTTTTCTAGAATTGGATATGGTGACATGATAGTGGTGGAACCTTAAAGTTTGTTTTCTACCGGAGTGTTTCATCCTCCTAGTAATCCATATAGACTATAGGGAAATGGGGCTTTTGGCACGTGCACCCAATCAAGATCTAAAGCGTGTTGCTGGGGTGACTCCTATGTATGATGTTCTGACTCCTTCACAACAGTGGTAAACTTTTCTTGGTGATGTTGATGAGCTGCAATTGCATTCCCAAGAAATCATTGCGGAATGGGATTTTTTAAGGAAGCCACTTTTTCTACTAGCTGAGAAATTTGTTATTCAATGATACAGATTTGTGCACCTTGAAAAATTCTTGAAATTCAAGAAATTAATAAAATCCAAACATAAGCTATGGAAATATAATAAATCATTCGAAAACATTAAAATTATATTTATTTGATGCAATTGAGTCACATGGTGTAATATTAATAAATGATGCACAAACTAATATCAACATGAATAATAAATGCACAAAATCAATAATAAATAGCCTATGTAAATGAAAAACATACATTACATCAAGTATGCGAGTACAATAGTGATGATATGTGGTTAACAGAGTTAGAGAAGGCATTTAAGACCATGAACATCCCAGATGAGGACAAGGTGAAGCATGTAGTTTACCTTCTGAAAGGTGGTGCTGACCGTTGGTGGGCCACAGAAGAGAAGAAGAGACTAGGAGTTGTAGTGAGCTGGGAGGAGTTATGGACAAAGTTTGTGAGTCGCTACTTCCCAGAGAGGTACTTGGATGAGAAGATAGCCCAGATCAAACGGTTTCACAAAGGTCTGTTGTCTATCATCGACTATGAGGTGACATTTATGGAGTTGTTGAGGTTCTATTCTCACATGGAAACCACAAAGAAGAAGAGAATCTGGAATCTTGAGAAAGGTATGGACTCTGAATTGTCTACAATAGCATTGGCTTTGGAGAATCGGGAGAAGTTATCTACCTTTGTGGAGTCTGTGAGGAAGATAGAGAGGTCTATTGTTGAGAAGCGAGAAGCCAATGATAGGAAGAGTCTAGGTTAGTTCTAAGGATAGTCATCTAGTATCTTCAAGAAGTTGAGGTTCTCTTCACCACAATACCAACAATCACAATAGAGATCAACTTTTTATGTGCCAAGAGAATGAGTACAGTCATATTGGTTCCCTAGACAAGGGAGATATCACATTTCCTTCCAGTTTTGGCAAACAAATCAACCTTGGTGTTAGGGACAAGGCCATCTAGGCCACAATATGATACAAGGACATGTTTCAAGTGTGGACAAGTTGGGAACGTGAGATGGTCGTGCCCTATGATGGATGAGGAAGTGACACAGTTGTAGAGGCAGAGTCAGCAGGGCTTGCAGTAGCAGTAGTATAGTAGTAGTGGTGGTAGAGGATGTAGCCAAACATCATAGGTAGGGTCATCAGGACCGACTAGCAAAGGTCCAGGACGATAGCAGGTGATGGTTATATTCTATGCCATGAGTCAGCCGAAAGAAGTGGTCAACCCACAGGTCATGACAGGTCAGATGAAACTTTTTTCATTTTGACTTATCTACTTCTTCTTTTGTATTTGTTTTAGTTGACTTAGGTGCTACACACTCATTTATAACCAAAGAGGTGATAAGTAGTTGTAACTTGCCTCTTTGTCGGAGATCTGACAGGCTCTTTCTAGAAATCCCTTTAGTTGGTTATGCTTTGTTGTGGGTGTGTCCATCTTGTGTTCTTTCCTTCTTGGGACCCAGAATTCAAGTGGATCCCATGCCACTTGATATTCATGGATTCAATGTAATCCTAGAGATGGATACCTTGGAGAAGTACGAGGTTATTTTCTATTGTAGTTCCAAGGTTGTGACATTTTGTGATGGGGGTGTCTCCTGGATTTTCTAAGGATACAAGAAGATTCTTCCTACATGTTTGGTGTTGGCTGTGATAGAGAGAAGTTGATGAGACAAGGGTGTGAATCTTCTTAGCCCATGTTGTGAATACCAAGTTCAAGAGTCCTACTATCCAGGATGTATTTGTGGTGTGTGACTTTGAGGATGTCTTTCCGGATGAGTTTCTAGGTGTTCCACCCCCTAGAGAGATTGATTTTGAGATTAATTTGGTTCTTGGAATGCAAATAGCTCAGGCCCCTTATCTAGTTCCTAGGATGACACCAACAGAGATGAATGAGTTGAAGAGAAAAGATGCAAGAGCTACTAGAGAAGGGTTTCACAGTTCTGAGCACTTCCCCTTGGGGTTCTTAGGTGCTATTTGTGAAGAAGAAGGATGGTTCTATGAGGCTTTGCATAGATTATTGGCATTTGAACAAGGTCACAGTGAAGAATAAGTACATGTTGCTGAGGATTGATGATTTATTTGATCAGTTTAGAGGTGCCATAGAATTTTCCAAGATAGACTTGTGGTCAGGATATCACCAGTTGAAGATCAAGGACGATGACATCCCTAAGGTTACTTTTAGGACTAGGTATGGTCATTATCAGTTTATGGTTATGTCATTTGGGCTAATCCAATGCACAAAAAACATTTATGGACTTGATGAACAAAGTGTTTTGACCGTATCTTGACTAGTTTGTAGTTGTGTTCATAGATGATATTATGATATACTCCACGGTCGATCAAAAGCATGAACACCATCTTTTCCAAATGTTAGAGTTGTTGAGGCAACACCGACTATATGCTAAGTTTAGGAAGTGTGATTTTTGGTTGATCGAGGTGCCTTTCTTGGTCATGCCATATCTATGAGGGTTGTTTGTGTAGACCCAAAGAAGGTATAGCTAGTGGTAGAGTGGGATCATCCCAAGACACCGACTAAAGTTTGAAGCTTCCTGGGTTTAGCTAACTACTACAAGATATTCATAAAGAACTTTATTGTTGTAGCATTACCTTTGACCAAGTTGACCAGGAAGGGTGTTCCTTCTATTTGGGATGACAAGTGTCAGTGTTCTTTTCAATTGTTGAAGGAGAAGTTGACAAGTGCTCCAGTGTTAGTGTTACCAAAAAATGGGAAAGGCTACATCATTTTATGTGATGCTTCAAAGAGTGGTTTGGGATGTGTGTTGATGAAGGATAAGAATGTGATGTCTTTTGCTTCATGATAGCTTAAGCAACACGAGGATAACTATCCAACTCATGACCCAAAGTTATCCATTGTAGTTCTTACCCTAAAGATTTGGAGACACTATCTATATGGGGATAAGTGTTAGATCTTCATAGATCACAAGCACTTCCAGTATATCTTCTCGAAGCATGATTTGAACATGAGGAGAAAAGATGGATGGAGATGATCAAAGACTATGACAGCACAATAGACTATCATCTAGGAAAGGAAAATGTGGTGGTTGATGCACTGAATAGGAAGTTACCTTTGTCATCAATTCTAGATAAACCACAATACACTCCATGTCATATCAAAAGTGGGACATGATAGTGTTGTTTCAAAAGATGAGCGTACAGTTGAGGATTTCCTTGTTGGCAACATTATTGACACAACAGTTCAAGTCGACATTGATATAGAAGATCATAGATGCATAGAAAAATGATACCATGATAAATAACATCAGATCATAGTTTGTTAGTGGAAAGGATGATGGTTTCCATGAGTCAGATGATGGGACAATGTGCTTTCACAATAAAATAGTGGTTCTTGACACCGGTGGTCTGAGGGAGATGGTAGTTGAGGTGGCTCATTCCTCGATGTATGCAATGCATCTTGGCAGTACATAGATGTATCATAATCTAAAGGATTTTTACTAGTGTCTAGGTCAGAAGTGTGATGCAGCAAAGTTTGTTGCCAAATATCCAATTTTCTAGCAAGTCAAGGTGGAGCATCAAAAGCCTATAGGGACATTGCAACCTTTATCAATACAATAGTTGAAATGGGATTGTATAACCATGGACTTTGTATTCTATTTTCCAAAGACAGCCAAAGGTCATGATTCTATTTGGGTGATAGTTCATTGGTTGCCTAAGTCAACTTACTTGTTGCAGTCAAGACCACTTATATAGCAGAGAAGTTGGCTCATACCTATGTTGATGAAATAGTCTGTCTGCATGGCATACCAGTCACCATAGTGTTTGATAGTGGTCCTTAGTTAATGAGTGGGTTTTGGGAACTTCTACCTACAACCATGGGGACACAACTGAGGTTTAACACAACATTTCACCCGTAGATAAATGGCTAGTCATACAGAACCATTCAAACATTAGAAGATCTTTGAGTGTGTTTGTTCTTCAATTACTTGGTAGCCAGGATGTTCATATGAGTTTGATTGAGTTTGCCTACAACAACAGCTAGCAGAGAAGAATAAAAATGACACTGTATGAAGCTTTGCACGGAAGGTAATGTCAACCACCCCTTTGTGGGTATGAGGTAGGTGAATATCAGCTTTTGGGTCCTGAATTAGTTCAACAGAATATAGAAAAAATCAAAGTCATGCAGAAATAGTTGAAAGGATCAAAACAAATAGAATCCATATGTCGATAACTGCAACAGACTATTATATTTCCAAGTTGGAGACCACGTGTATCTCATGGTTTCCCATTGGAAATGTGTGTTGAGGTTTGATAAGAAGGGTAAGTTGGATCCTAGGTTTATGGAACCTTACCCTATCTTGGCATGAGTTTGAAAGGTGGCACACAAGCTAGAGTTACTTCCGGAGTTGGACAGACTGCAACAATGTCTTCCATGTTTCCATGTTGAGGAAGTGTCTCCCTGATATGGAGTAGCAGCCAGTAGAGGTTGAGTTATATGAGGATGTTTCTTATGTTGAGGGTCCCATGTTGATCCTAGATAGGCGTGTATAGAAGTTGATGAAGAAGGACATAGACTTAGTGAAGATTTTATGGCATCACTGTGGGGTAGAGGAAGCCATATGGGAATTAGAAGATGAGATGCATAGGAAGTACCCATCTTTGATTGCATAGGATTTTGAGGGCAAAATCCCTATTAGGGGTTTATGGTAGTAAGACCCTTGACCTAGTTCTATAATCATACATGCTTGTTTATCTTAATTGGGTAATGAAATCTTAATCAAACCCTAATATATGGTTTGATATTAGGTGACTGAGCTAAGTTTCAAGTTTGGTCCAGTTTGGACATTGTTTGATAAAGTTTGCAATTTATGTGCTTATTTGGACTTTTATGTAATTTTTTTATATCTAGAATTATCTATAATGTTCACATGTCTTATGTGCCTCATATAAGATCTTAACATAAATTATATAGTTGCTCCTTTGAACACCTAGATACACCATCAGATGTGGGGTGTTTTCTAACTTAGGGTTGAGACCTAGCGATTCTCACCTAAGTACCCCAACTCAATGGTGTTTCTTTATAGGTTAGGGATCCAATTGTTTCACTATGAGAGTGAATGATCTGATGGTCTTCTTGTGTTGCATGAGATTCAATGGTTTCCTCATGAGGCACAATAGTTGATGGTTTTCCATGTAGTGAGCACCATCAGATGGTGGATTAGCATTGCATATGTGGCTAAGTGACAGAATGATCTAATGGATCATCTTATAATAGAACTTGATGGTTCACCTAGATTGCTAACTGATGGATGTCCTAGTAGACAAAGGATGGCAGATCTATTTTGCATGGATGTGAGGTTGTGACCTTTAGACACATGGCATGCATTCTTTCAATCTTCAACTCAACTTCATCTCTCATCCTAGCCTTATATACTCCTATCCTCTCTCCCAAATGAGCTCTTTTGAACTCCTTCATGTTACTTGAGAGGTCTGACCTTCTTGCTTGGTGGGAGAAGAAGAGCCCTTGAGGATGAATCTTGGTTGCATGTTGCTCTAAGGTTTGGGTCTACCCTCTCTAGGATCATTTGGATCAGTAAGGTCATCTTCCTTACCTTTGTTTTACTTGTTCACCTCCTTCTTATCCATTCTTCATTCTACAAAACCTTGGTGTTCTTGGTGGAAATTCAAGCATGTGGATGAACAACGTCTTCTTTCCTCTCTTCTACCCTAGGTTTTCCTTGATCTTGAAGGAAAAAGCCATCTTGGGACATTTAGAGTGCTAAAGCTAGAGTTTTGCTTCTCTCTTTCAATCTACCTTGTTTCTAAGATGTTTATCGTCCTTCTTGAGGTGAGTTATATATATTTCATCATGTTACTTGCTTACCTTTAACTTGCTATGTGTAGATCTTTCACTAAAATGAGGTAATATGTAGAAAGATGATCGTTTGTGTAATGTTTGAGCATATATAGTAGTTTTCGTGTAGGTAAAGTAATCCTTGATCTTATGTATGTTCATCCTTGAAGTAAGCTACCTAAACCTTGCAAGACTATCAACTGATGATTTCCTTAATTGTAGAATCAATGGTTTCTCCTTAAGTACAATGAATTGGTTTCCCCCTTGAATCATGGATAGATGGTTTGACTCCTCATGAGAAATGATGGTTAAAACTTAGGTGTTGATTTGATGGTTTTCCTTGTGTGTTACAAATGATGGTTTCACTGGTAAGTAAAAGATGGTTTTGTTTAGCTTGAGAAATAATGGTTTCACTAGTAAGTGAAATGATGGTTTTGTTTATCTTGATAGTTGATAGTTGCACTTCATTTAAGAATTGATGGTCATGTTTGAAACCTAAGATGATTCTCTCATCGATTAGATGAGTTGATAGTTTCCTTAGCTCTTGCAATGATGTTGTGTATTTAGCATAGAAGAACTGATTTGACTAGTATTGACATATGATGGCTTTCCCATGTTCAGAATCAATGTCTTGGCTATGTTCACAATTGATGTCTTGCCTATGTTCACAACCAATGGTTTTCCTATTGTTTACAATTGATGTTTTGTCTATTTCTTGTAAAAGATGACTCTACTTTGTGATGTGATTATCCAACTAAGCTCAAGAAGTTATGGCTTCACTAGGTATATGATTCAATGGTTTTTCCTAGTATATCAAAGAATCAATGGTCTTGCTAGTGAAGATGGTTCGATGGTTTTAATTGTGGCTAAATATTTAAATGATCTGAGGGTCTTTCTTTCGCCTAAGTGTGTGTATGAACCGATGGATTTCCTGTGTAATTATTTGTGATACCAATCTGATCCACCTTGTTGAATCTTAGTTAAATGAGTAAGTGATGATGGTTTAATATATCTACATTCCTCTAATGTTTTAATAAATAAGTAATACTCATATAATATTAATGGTAAGCCTACTATGTTACTTTGAGAACATCACAACTCTTATGCCTGATGAAATCTTGTATTAGAGTTATATACAACAAGAACAATGATGATTTGTAGACTCCTCTATAAATTATTGAAAGATAATGGTGTTCTTGTAGGAAGTATTGTGAATGGTCTAAATGTCCTTTGGGCATGACTTGAGCCTAAGTGGTGGTGTAATCCTCTTCATGGTTGACAAAGGATTTGTATTCTATGATGTTGTGATAAGGAATATATCTTATACATTTTATATCTTCTGGGGTTGTTGAATACCTATGTTTTTGTAGAAATATTTTAGGGTTTATATGTAAATTGATTGATGCAATATAAAATCACCCAATTGTATTAACTAATCAAGTGAAACTCTAATCATATAGTGCCCTGTGTCGTAGAACTATTCTAGTGTCAGGACTTGTTGGATAGCAAAACCAATAATTCTAGAAGAAAACTTAAGAGTCATATATTATTGAGTATATCCTGGTGTAGGGAGGGTATATCCTTGTCATCTTGGCCCTGGGGTTTTAGAGAACATTCAAGGCCATATCTCAGATGGATATGGATATGAATATGTATATGTGTTGTTATTGAGGATAGACGCAGTCATGCCTTGGATGTTAGGGTTGAATAAATTGGCTTGTAGTGTCATGGCATGTATACCCAGGGTGGACTAGGTTGTTTGTGGCTAGACTGATATGTCATTGTGGCAGACTCATACTGACCGAGGGGAAGAGATTTTAGGATTCCATCTCTTCTACATCTTGTTCATAACTAATTGTGACTTCGTAGTGGTTAGTTGGAAGTTTGAGTGGTATTCCTCAAACTCCCCATGGCTTAATCAAAGATATAATCCAACTGTGTAGCATATCTATTAGGTTTAATTAGTGACTCACATTGAATGATAACCCTTGCTTTGCTTCTTTTAATATTTACATTATGTATAATGTGGTAAGACAAATCAACTACATACATGGTGTTAGCATTGTCTCTTCCTCTGATGATTATTTTAATCTTTTAATTTTTGTAATATTTTTTACTTTATTTTTTATTTGCATTATCTGTTGTAAGTAATAAATGTTGTTGAGAGTTATATCTCTTGTTGGGACATGGGTCTCACCTCATGGGTCAGCAATCCTTTTAGGTGATTGTCAGCCACATTCTCAGGCCCGTGGTAGTGAGGACCAGCATCTTGGAGATAAGTAGAGGAAGAAGGTTGGCTAGATGTCTAGTATGTCTTAGAGTTTCCCTTGTACTCTCAAGTCTGGGAGGGAAGTTTTGTAGATGATGTATATCAACTTGAGTTTTTGGCAGTATGTTGATGTTGTATATGATGTGTATATGTGGACAATGTCTTTTGTATATAGGTTGTGGTTGAGTCCACTGGATGGTTGTATAAACAAACTTCTATACAGGATGTTGGATCTATATGTAAATGTTTGTGGACATGCTTACGAATTTTTCTTATTTTTAATTATGCACCATTCTAGATATGTGGCTAATTAATGAACGATCGTGTTTTTGTTTTTGAGTAATCTTGTTAAGCATGGTGGGTTGCCACACTAGATGATGATATTTCCTACCCATTTTGGGTTGTGATCAAGTAAGGCGCCTCCACTACCTCATGTTTGCATGATCTACAGGAGAACAAAAGTCGACACCAATTCACGTTGACTCATGATACTAATTCATGGGGTTCTTTATCTCCTTGAAGGTGTTGATTACCATTAGATCATGCTTTAGTGGAATCCTACACGGTGTGTTGGCCAACCAATGCGGCCTGTACCAATCCAAAATTCACTCGGCGTGTTGCCCAACCAACATGAAGTGTCGTGAAAGAACAAATTTATGCCTCTGACATCTTACACAGTGTGTAGGATCCCTACATGGTGTCTTGGAAGGATTTAGTCATTTTTTAGTGAAGGAGATACATGGTGTGTCAGCAACCTCACATGGCGTGTCAGCAACCTCATAAGGTGTGTTATTAGGAGCCTACCTTTCACCCTCGACAATCTACATGGTGTGTCCACATCCTACACAGTATGTTGCAAATCACCTGTTTCAAATAAAAGTCATGACGTCCCCCAAATGTATATGTATTCTCTAATACATAATGATAATTGGATCCTATTATTTTTGACCTATCCCAAAAGAATTTTATGGGGCTCCGACCCCGTATCCCCACATATGTCAGCCTAAGGGCCAAAAAATGCCTTTTTCAGGTCAAGAAAAGATCCATTTAATTTCTCTATCTGGATCTTATAAATGGACTATTTTGCATATTGACTTTGATTATCATTTTTCCTACTAATATCTTTTTGGATAGTGCCACTCCTTTTCCCACCAAGTTTCATTTTTTTAATGCTCCTCCCCTTTCTATCGAGTTTCCATTCCGATCATATTTATGTTTTACACATTTTTATTATCACCCTCCCACGTATCATGTGTACATCTTTCCATGTGCCTTTTCCACACCATGTACTCACTCTTGTTTTATTTGGTGTGTAGGGGAAATAGATGAGAAAGAGAGTATGAGATAGAGTAGGGCATGAGGAGAACATGAGAGACAGCATATGAGGAGAGATATAGAGAGATGAGAGTGATATATTCCAAGATCTCTTCATGGAGCTTCATATTTTTTGACAAATCTACTTTCCTGATGTCTTTGTGGCACATCATCCCCTCTTAGAATCACTTTACATGTGAGATAGTGTTTAAGGATCTCACACTTGCAACATTGACACCAATCCCTTCACGTTAATACCACATTATGTAAATCAGGATAAGAGTTGTTGCAGCAAATTCTGACCTCTTGTTCCCATTGGTGTTGATGATGTTTCAGTTGATCATTCTTGTTGCATTTCAATGAGATAGATGGTTTATTTTTTATATTTCTCCAAGCATCATCATATGTCATCTTGTGCATTTTATATATGCAATGATTTATCCAGATTGATCTTCACTGAATTGTTTTGTCCAAATTGCATCTTCTACTGATCTTCTTGGGCTTTTCCTCAATGGTGCCTTCATTCCTATCAAGTCCCCAAGGTTCATGCACCAGACTTATTGAACCAGTATGCCAACTGCCAGTACCTCATCTAGCTCGTGTCCATGCCACGTTATGCACATTTATGGTCTTCTTTGCTAATTATAGTTGGCTACACTTCTTAAATGATTTAAAGACATCACTTCCGCTACATCGACATTGTGATTTCGTGTCTTGTCGTGTTAAGCATGTGGGATGTGTTTGTTGTGCGCTTATTCCATTCACACGTTCCTCTCCAACAAATATGGCTTAGTCATGGATTTCATTTATTATGGGAAGATTTTGTTGTAGCATTTATATTCCATATATAAGATGTTCTTCATTCTATATGCACTTCAAAAGTCCTTCTCCAAATCTCAAGCATTACCAGCATGTAGAACACATCTCAAAGATGTGTCATCATATGTTTAGTTTGGGAGTCTTATTTAAGCAGGAGTAACAATTTTTGTATGGGAGTGGCATTTCTATCTTTTATTATTTAATCGAGTCATGTAACTCCAAGCTTGGACATGTGATCACCCATGCTCCATCTTGAGGGGGAGTGTTAGAAAGTATAGACCTATTTAGTTAATAGGTTAATTAGTCTATTATGTGCATGGGCGTGTTTGCATTGGTCCATTAGGGTTTAGTCTGCTTCCATATTATTCCTCCTCTCCTATATATAGGATAGGGGTGTACATATCAATATACATTGTTACAGTGTCCCACATTCTTGTCAACACATATGATATCATGTTCAGGTCCTCAAACCAAACCTTATGAATTAATATCATTCCTTAGACATATATTATGTTATATTTGTTGGTATGTCTTCCCCTTAGAGCCAATCATATGATGATTGTAACGGAACATCATATACTTGATTTGATAATTATAAAGGTAATTCCATCTATTAGTTTGTCTCAATCATGAGGTGATGACACAAACATGGTACATGTCTAAATAATGATGTTGCTCGATGACATATGTCTTTACATTGAGGACCTAAACAATGAGACCATATGTACGATAGGAGTACAAACATTCTTGTTATGTCCCTAGTTGGATATTACTATGGAATCAAAATAGAAAACAATAATACATAAGACTAGGGTGTGTGTTGACTAATGATAGAGTTTTATTAGTCATGGTATGAGATATCAAGCCAAACACATAGGTACATGTTAGAGAAGGGTGTATCAGAAAAACCCACCTTGAGATTCATACATGGAGACCATAGAATGGTATTTAGAACATATATCATAGTGATAGTGGTGAGTGTGATTCTTAGACTTGAAGTCATTATACTCATCACATGTCCTTTGACGTATTTTGACGTCATCCAACGAGACCTTAAACAAGGGTTGCCATAAAGGTGAGGCATGGGTGCATTCTGGTACATGGGGAGTGTGTGAGAGTGATATAGGTGAGATTTTTCCCTCCTATAGGAGATTTATATCATGGCCACTTGAAAAGAAAAACTAAGAAATGCATGTCCATACTCATTTGACTCATTATGTGATATGTGAGCCCTAATGCATCTCATACAGTCTGCTCTAGTTCAAGCAACATGGATTGAATGTTGAGAGGATGACGATTCCATGTCTGGAGTTCAATATGAATATTAGAGACAAAGGAACTCTAAGATCACAGTAACACTTATCACAGATTGTAGGTTGAAGTTATTCTCCAACTTTCCAATTATTTGGGTAGCAATGATGTGTTGCTAGATACTGCTCATTGCTTGTGATGTCAAAAATTTATTATAGACATTCATTGCCAACATAACTGGGACCTATAGGGTCACACACATAGGATGAACATGGAATAGGACTTTATTGATGAATAAGGTTTAAATTGATTACTAAAGTGTTTAGGTATTCAATTTAAGCAATATTGGTTGTACATTGGCTGAACTGAAATTTGAACCATCCAGTTCAAAAGTGAATCACCTAGTTCAAAATATTAATTGCCTGATTTAGAAGTGAACCAACCAGTTAAAAATGTGAAACAACCTATTTATATTGTGAATCGCCCATTTCAATGATCTGTATAAAAGGATCAAGGATTGATGTTGATGTCATGATGTGCATTAATCGTCATATTGAAAGCTAATATGTTTGTGAATAGGAAAATAGTGAGTCGACCAATTCAAGTGTTGAATCGACCATTTCATATGTAAACTG
Source organism: Alisma plantago-aquatica (assembly GCA_963693085.1). Classification (NCBI taxonomy): domain Eukaryota; kingdom Viridiplantae; phylum Streptophyta; class Magnoliopsida; order Alismatales; family Alismataceae; genus Alisma; species Alisma plantago-aquatica. The sequence continues at coordinate 1,149,999,251 of OY856409.1, read as the reverse complement.
ATTGGCTCAAGTGTTGAACCAACTGATTCACATATGAACTGATTGTCAGTAGTGAACTGACCGATTAGTGGTTTGCAGCTTCCAAAACATTCATGAGATTTCATCTCTTTGACTCCAAATTGATATGGGAATGTTGCCCATGACCCTCCTATAATTAGAGGGGTATTCAAGGCTTTTAGAAGACAAAAATATAATATCTAAAAATTGTTGACCTTATATGGTGGTGGTACTGTGAGAGCTCGACCAAGTCTTACCCATAAAAGGGATAGACAATAAGGGATAAACAACAAGGGAGAGCAAGTCAATACTTGCACATTGATATTTATAGGGACAACTCCTCCTCGATAGCTTTGTTAGTGCAATGTGGAGTTCTCCATGGTCTGTGTGGACTACGTAGAGTCATGGAGGCCATTCTTACCATGCTCGGAGGAAAACAACCACAACTGTCCCTAGTGCTACACCAGGATGTCGTCGTCACCAGTTGTCTGTGTGTGTCTTGTATAGAGTGCACATCACCAAGCAAGAGTAGTCACTAGACTTTCTCAAGGACCAGGTATACCTCTAAATACCCTTTTCCTACATACATCGTTCTTGACACGATCATCTGGAAAGGAATAGGGGCAAAAGTTTTTGTTTCTACTATCTTCTCTTTCATTCTTATTTACCAACAATTGTATCAGATTCACGTCAATTTATGGTATATCTGGATCTAAATCAATATGATCAGATTCATTTCATTACATATGATGTGAATATTAAAATGATTAATGTGCATATCTAATGAAATACTACATACAATACCAATATATGTATGTTATGATATATATGCAATCAATACATGTAGCCCTAAAAGTGTCTTGGTGGTGAATGTATGTGTGGTTATGGCCAAAACCCATGTGGATGTGTGTGTATGATTGTTTGATTTCTTTCTTATTATTACTCAGTTTGGATACTGAGCCTCTCTCCTCCTTTACAAATGTAAATTAATCCTCTTCTTCCTATTCTCCCTTGCAATGTAATCGGGGTTTTCCCTTTCATAATGTAATATGAAATAGGATAGTTTTCATTTCTACTTTGGGAAAGAAAGACCTTCTACACCAGCTAAGTCAATCGACTGAGGAGTCAAACCGATCTATTGGAGAACTGAGGAGGCCATATACAGGAGGAGCCAACTGATTGACTAGATGCCCAACCAGTCGACTGGAGGAGTCTAGTCAGCTGTATGAGCAAGATCTAGTCGACTGATTGATGGAAGTCAATTGACCGATCAAAAGTTCAACTGGTCGACTAAAGGGTCTAGCCAATCGACAGTCTATCCCAGTAGGACATTATAGGTTTCTACATTATAGGTAAGACATTAGGTGGTAACAATTCTTTGTGGCTCCAAAGAACTTCATTAGAGTGCCCATAACCATCACTCATATGTTTTATGATTGAATGTTTCGTCCATGATATAGCATGTATATGATATGTACTATAAGTATGTTATGATTGGATGTGTATATGTACTTATATATAAAATCCCTCAAAAAATATTAAGTTTAAGATGCTTTCCATAAGTGACAGACATGAAAATCTTGATCAAACAAGCATAGGTTACTCCAATACTTAGTGTGGCATCTATCTCATAGAAGTTTGATGGCACATATGTGGGTTTGCCAAAGAAAGGTGCATATTTTATCATGTTGGCTTTTGAGTGAGGCTTAACTAGGTGGCCTTCATGAGATTAAGTTCCTAGAAGTACATAGATGGATTCTGACAAGAAGTTGTGCACATCATTTATCCAAGAGTTGCATGAGATGCAACTGGCAAAAGTTTCCTACCTAAATAGTCAAGTTGTGGGAAATCAACCAAAGTTGACTCATGATTTGATGAAACATGAATCTTGGCTCACTGGAAGATTGTAAGTTGCAATTTTTTGAATGGGTCATGACAACTTTCAATTTGAAAAACAAATGGGAGAAATAATTAATTAAAATCCTTATTAATATCGTTAAACTTATTAGATTAAAAGTGTTTTGACAAAAGTTGCAAATTTTGTTTTGTGGAACCTAATGGCAAACACAAACATGTTTTCTTTGTGATCGGTCCTTGAGAAGGAAAAGTTGGACGGGAATAACTTTCAAGACTGGTTTTGGAAGTTGAGAATTATTTTCACTCAAGAGCACAAGCTCTATGTTTTGGAGACACCAGAGCCAGATGAACCTTCTCCCACCGCGCCAAAGGCTGACATGGATTCTTACAAGAACCACTCTAAAGATGTTGTGGATGTCAAGTGTCTGTTGTGCTCAGTGAACTATGAGTTGCAGAGATAGCATGAGAACATGGATGTTATCAAGATGGTAACACGTCTTAAGAATATGTACCAAGATTAGGCAAGATAAGAGAGATATGAGGTGTCAAAGGCATTGTTCAAGTGCATTATGGATGAAGGAGATCTAGTAAGCCCTCATGTACTCAAGTTGATTGGTATGTGGAGAACCGTGCTAGATAGGGATTTCCCTTGGGTCAAGAGTTGGCGACAGATGTGATTATGTAGTCACTGCTAGAGTAATACAACCAAACTATCATGAACTACATTGTGAATGATTTTAACAAACTATCATCATAACTACTTGGCATTGAGGATAGTTGAAGCACAGGACAAACTTGAATCTATGATAATGGTCAGTAGAGGGAAGTCCAAGGGAAAAGGAAAAGCTAAGAAGAGTTATAAAGCTAGATATAAACCAAAGTCTTTTGCACTAAAAACTAAGGAGTGAATAAGGTAAGAAAGTGTCACCACTGTCACCAGCCTAGCCATTGGAAAAGGAATTGTCCTCCTTATCTAGAGGAACTCAAGAAGAAGAAAGAGATACAGATGTCCACTTCAAGACCTGAGAAGAAGTAAGCTAGAACTATATGGAGCAAGAGATGCTTACACTACAGTTGGAATTAGTCATCCATAGATTCAAGCTCCAAGCTCCAATTTTGGGATTCTACATTTTCAGTCAGAAATTTTGTTTTAATATCTCTGTAGTGTTCTTCACAAATGGATCCTAATGTGTTGTCTTTTTGTAGGCAAATAAAAAGTTTGTGTCATTTTCTTTCTTTAGGTTGATCCTAATACGCTAGCCTTTTTGCAGGTCATTAATGTTTATAATCAATCATACGAGAGTGGTGCATCATTTTGGCCAGATGTTCATAAGCGCATGATTGCTGCTCTGATTATTGCCCAAACTCTATTAATAGGATTATTGAGTACCAAATAGGCATCTCAGTCTACTCCTTTCCTTATATTTCTTGTTGTTATGACCATATATTTCCACAAGTACTGCAAAAAATGCTTCGAGCCCGCATTCTTTAGATATCCATTACAGGTTAGTACATAGATAATGCTTTGAGTCGTTCTATATTCCTTGATATTGCAGCGTGCACAAAATCAGGTTTTTAGGGGACTAATATCTCTGCATGTCCAAATATATTATTAAGAAAGTTCCATTTTCATTATTACCTTTCTTCATTTTTAGATGGTGGGGGACATTAATGATTCTTTTTGTCTTATAATATGTGTGGTCGTATACTTGAAAGGTAACATTTATAACACCTTCATCCAAGATTCTTATATTTATCTTTAGTTCTTAGACCGTCTTGTTCTTTGTTGTTCTATCTAGATTACTACAAAGTATAATGCCACTGCATATAAATACATTTTGCAGAAATCACAACTCTAACATGTAGTCCATAGAATCCGGTCCATCAAACCAATAGCAATGATACCAGTGTACCATTCAGCAACACAACTGTGACATTGCAGCCACAAGCCCACCTTCATCACAGGTTACCCCCAATCAAAAAATATTTCCTTAGTAGTATACCAATCCATTGCTGCCCAATTGTGTTGAATACTTGGAGCCACAACAGCCCTACAACATGTTACCGACCACCTCTACACACCTCCTACATCCACACCAACAGTGATAGCATTCAACTTGCAAAAACTACTGCATCATCTCTTCCTAATCAAGGCCATTATCTCAATCCACGATCCATCATCACCTACTTCCACATCCATGTGAAAACAGAAATTATTCTTAAGCACGATGGGCTAATGTTTAGTTCATTAATATGTCTATTTTCATCAAATAATTTTGTTTGCAAGTCCGGGATAATTATTTTTCTTAGAAACTCAACCTATCAGTCCATTTCAAGTTTGAACAGACACTTGATCGGTCGAGTTTTGGGAAGTGGCAACTCGACCGATCGGTCCATTTCAGGTTTGAATAGACACTCGATCGGTCAAGTTCTGTGAAGTGGCAACTCGACCGATCGAGTGTCTGTTGGGAATTTTAGCAAATAGGATTTGGCTGGTTAAACCATGTATTTTTGTGTCCCAAACATTTTTTTAAGCTTAATTACAAGTCATACATTCATTACAAGTGATTACAAAAATTGTTCTACGTCATTTGGGCATTGAGTCAACAATATGGCATATTCTACTTCACACTCACTCTGATTCCTTTTTGTATTTATATTGATAGGGTAGAATTGCTTTTAATGATGGATTTTGACTGACAATGCACTTTGGAGTATAACAGAACTGAAGTATAAGGGTAAGTTGTTTGTTGTACTATGATTTATGTATAAACTTTAAATTCTATTAATATAATGATTTGTCATTTTTAGGAGAAGAATACTCAAGTACCCAACCGTATGAGGCATGTCATTGATGACGAGCACCACACCATTTGAAGGAATATAGAGACATTACAGATCTTAAGAATTTCTAGCATGATATGTTGATTGTCATCAATCTCAAATTTTAGAATCATATGTATTCGTTATTTATATCAACATTGAGCACACAATGTACGGATAATATTTTTCTTCATTAATAGAAATTGGTTTGAGGTGATTTGACATTTTTATGTGTCATTTTGGTGTTGAAAATTCTTATGATTTCATGTGACTCTTATAAAATTATTGCTTGAGGTTATATATACAAAGTTTTCATTTAAAATTAATTAACATTCAAAAAATCATTCAATAAATCAATAACCAAATCATTTATAGTAATCCCTCAAAAATATATTAATGAAGGTTTTAGTCCCTCAAAAATGAGATCCATATTGGCAATCACAATTGCATTGATGACGACCACATAGCCCCTCAAAAATAATATTAATGAAGGCATTAGCCCTTCAAAAATATATTCTCCAGGACCATCAAGTCCCTCAAAAATGTATTTATGAGAACTAAACATGCCCTCAAAAATGTATTTATGAAGGCTAAATAGTCCCTCAAAAATATATTTATGAAGGCTAAATAGTCCCTCAACATAACATTCTTGAGGGTCAGTTGGTCCGTGACAATTGTATCCGTGAGGGCCACTGGTATTTGTCACGTGAGTTCTCTTCACGGACCATTTGTGAGGGCCAGACTCACAACCGTCCCTATTTGTGAGGACCTGTAGAGAGGGGTTTGTGATAGGACTCACTGGTGAATAATGGCCCAATTTTTACTAGTGTTCACAATTATCAAATCAAGTATATGATTCCTTGTAGAATCATCATATGTTTGGCTCTATGGATATACATACTGATAGACTTCAACTTCCACTTAGATCCAATCACTTATGAATCTTATTCCATATGAATCACCAACTTGCTAACCCCCCCCCCTTCAAGATGCTTTCAATAAACATGAGTCTTTCTACTTAGGAAGATCATCTTTTTTTATGACTAGGAGCACAGAATGAGCTACTGATGGGTTCCCTTATAAGGTTAAACACTAGGGTTTAGATCTGGTAATGGGTCGGGTTTCCCAAACCTGACTCAAGACCCAACCCAATATGACCCAAAAAGAATTGGTAATAGAAGACTCGAAATAGACCCAATCCAATTTTGCCTGGCCTCAATATTTAGAATTGATCCAACCCAGAATATCTGAGGATCATCATGCCTAAATATGCCTCCACCATCCTCAATCCCATCTGTCATCTGTAGAAAGAGGTTGTGCGCTCATTTTGCACCAATCAGAGCTTTTGTTTGAAGTGGTCTCTGCCTCCTCTCCAGCCGTTGTGCACTCCATTGTAATGACCTCATCCATTATGGACTTTGCATATCCTGGCTGAAGGCATGGGCGAAGACACCTACTCTAAGTACTACAACCTCGTATCTTATGGTTGTTGTGTACTGCCTCTGTGACCTGGTATCGGATGCCATGGGGGAAAGCCTTACGTGTGTGCCATTGACTCTAGATATGGCATTTCTGAATCTGAAGAAACACCCACCCCATCTAAATCAAAAGGAGAGGGCCTACTTAGCACCTAACAAAAAATGGCGACAGGGGCAGAGACCAAATTCCCAATATTTCCTCTCTGCAACAACGACCTGATGCCATGTGTCGCTTGGGGCATGGCAGTGTTCCCATTCGGCACGTCGAAGACCAAGTAGAGTGTTCTTGAAGGCATCAAAGCATGATACCGCCACATAGACATGGAAGCGCTAAGTGAATGGGGTTGTGGCAGAACTGCATGTGACATGTGTGGTCTGGGATGGGGTTTATCTTCTGAAACTTGGACACTGTCAAATCCATGGTCTGCTTACAGTAAACTTGCTTGTTGACGCCGCTCAGTAGGTGTTGGTCAGAGAGGGAAGAGGTAGTAGGAGAGGATGGGGAAGAAGGCAACATTTGGCGAATGAGTTGCTCCATGCTCTTCAGAACTGCAACGGCCTCAAGGAAGACCGTGTGACTCTCCTCCCTCGACCTATACCCCAACAGATCCACCTCCATGTGACTCACCATCCTACTTGACCTCGATGGTGCAAAGGGTCAGAGGGAAGGCTTTTCTTCTATGGATGTGTCTAGCAAGCCCACAGGCAGTGGTCCATCTTCTGCCAACCATGGGGGCCATCACCCATTGCTTCTTCTCAAGATCATCGCATTGCCTCTTCTACAAATTGTGAAAAAAAGGAATCAATTTCTCAAAACATTGTTATGTTATGTTTACCCTTTTACATGAAATACAATAGTCATTTTCTTTTTTATACACATAGTGGTAGAGTGACTAACTGCAAACAAACATCAATATAGATATATAATTAATGCTCGGCCATTGTCAAATCTATAGCGCAGCTAAAAGTTGTCTTCCTTACCATTAGAGAATAGTTTGAATCTGGAAGCTGCTAAAAGTTTATGACAGGAATGGAACATTTTCTGTTGTTAGGTTCATATGAAAAAACTTTGTAGCATCTCTAAAAAATCATTGTACACATGATGTTGAACTGAAAATAAAAATAAAAATAGGTAATTAGAAGTGTTGCATTTGAGAAAAGACAAAAACAACTATCTAATAAGGACAATAAGAGATGAACAAATTAATGAGAAAAAGAAGAACAACAACGAAAAATTAAGATGATATAAATTATCCTGAGTAGAACAAATTACACGAGAGTAGAAGTTAATTTCCTAGAGTAGAACCGATTGGACAATTAGAGAGGATAACAGATAGGACAACTGGAGAAAAATAAAAAGAAGACAAGAGAAGAAAAGGATGAGCAATGACCTGGGAGAGAGCAATGAATAGAGAGAAACCTGTCAGTGTGACCACCACGCAGAGGGAAGATGGCGTGACATGGTTGATGACTCTTCACCCCGACGTAAGGCTTTAGTTCTGGTAAATCATCCCAGTTGTGATTTAGTTTGGTAAAATTGAACGCTGAAACTTGCTAAAAATCCCCCGATTAATGGGAAGATAGGATGAAACTAAATAATTATTGAAGTAGACAAAAAGAAGAACGAGAGAAGAATTAGATGAGGAAGGTGAAACCTACCTACTTGACGAAACAGAGCACAGATGACTAGATGCGGCAGACTGCCAAGAACCCGAGAGTGTGGCTTTGTGAATGGATCTATAACCTTTTTTTATGAGCATCATAGCAACCGTACAAAGCATTCTATGTAAACAACACAAGTAAGGTGAATAAGCATTCTTTTTTAGATAGAAGAACATGAAAAGGACCCCACTTTCTTCAAACCAGCCAATACCTTGTGGAGCTTACAATTCCAGCATCTTTATATCACTTGAGTAAAACAACAATGGTAACCTGTAACCAGCAATTCGAATATGGCAGCTAAATTACTATTTTGGACCAATATACTTGAGAGAACATATCTGCTCTTCACCCATGGCAGACATGACAGTCCCCACCAGATCCTTCCCATCACCAAACCCATCCTTGATCTGAGTAAGTAGACTGTCATCACTGGGAAGGCGCGGATCATCTTTGGTGTTTCCATTTTCAGTCAGCAGGCTCACAAAGCCATCCTCAGAAATGTCAATAAGCTGGTAGTCGGTACGATTGACATGGGGAACATCACAATTGGGGGATGATGGAACAATATCCTCGAGATTTTTGCCATTGAAGATATCAATCGCAACAAAGTGGCACTTGGCATGTCCGGGCTTTCCAGTTTTCGAAGTAAAGACTTCAACAACCTTGCAGGGCATGTTCTTGATCACTATGTATCTGTTCTTGCATATGGTACTAGCCCGCCGAGGGTGCGTCTTGGATGCCCTGACATCAGCCTTTGACTCAAAGTGATGTTCCTCGTCTGACATGATCCCAGGGGAAACTATAAGCAAATAAAATCAAGGGAGACCAGGATGCGAGCTGGCGGCAAAAGAAGAGGGGACAACAGATCTGTAACCTTTATATCGATCTAGATTAACAATACGTTGAAGAGTCAAATGATGTGTGGAGAGATAGTTGGCGTCGAGCTTGCGAGGGCGTCAGAGTGTCGTCTGAGGGCTTGTGCGTAGAGAAATGGATGGCGGAGAGGGGAGGATCGGCGTGGAGAGGGGAAGACCATACAGACACGCACGGCGTGAGAGGGGGAAGCACGGAGCGACGAGCTTGCGAGGGCGTCGGAGTGACGTGTGAGGGCTTGCGCGTAGAGCAACAGAGGGCAGAGAGGGGAGGATCGGCGCGGAGAGGGGAGGACCGGACGGACGTGCACGGCATGAGAGGGGGTAGCACGGAGTGATGAATCGGTTCTCACGTGGAGGAACGAGGGGGTAGGTTTTTTATTTTTTTATTTTGATTTACAAATATTGTGTTTTAGAATGGAGGGAAGGGTTATGAGATGGAGGGAAACATTTGACATGGCATTTTTCACGAAGTGATTAAGTGATTAGTGAGTAATGTATTTTTGAGGGATTAGTGTTCACATAAAAGGTCTAAGGATGTTAAAAACACAGTTGAGGGATTTGGTCCCATATTTGAAGGATGAGCCCTCACAAATAGACATAATTATTCACAATTTTTGGTTCCTCACAAATGTTCTTCAACAAAGGCAAAATTTTTTGTAGTGGAAGGTAACATCGTCTATTATGTTTGTCACAATCATGAGATGATGACACAGACATGATAAAGGTATAAATAATAATGTTTCTCGATGACATATGTCTTCAGGTTGAGAACCTGAACAATGAGATCATATGTATGATAAGAGTACATACATTCTTGTCATGTCCCTAGTCGAATATTACTATGGAATCAAGATAGGCAATAGTAATACATAAGACTAGAGTGTGTTTGACTGATGATAGATTTTCATTAGTCATGATATGAGATATCAAGTCAAACACATAGGTACATGTTAGAGAACAGTTAATCGGGCATACCCACCTTGAGAGTGATACATGGAGACCATGGAATTGTAGTCAGAATTAGCTCTCATAGTAATAGTCAAGATTGTAGTTCTTAGACCTAAAGTCACTACATTTATCACAGGTCATTTGATGTGTTTTGACATCATCCAACATGACCTTGAATAAGGGTTTCCATAAAGGTGATGCTCGGGTGCATTGTGACACATGGGAACTGAGTGTGAGTGATGTAGATGGGATTTTCCCTCATATAGGAGATTGATTTCATGGACACTTTCTAAGTGAGACTGAGAAATGTACTGTCATACTCATGTGATTCAATATGTGATGTGAACTCACATGCATCTCATACACCGTGCTCTAGTTCAAGGAACTAGTATTGAACGTTGAGAGGATGACCACTCCATGCCTCAAGTTCAATCTGATTATCAGAGACAAAGGAACTATACAATCACATTAACACTAATCATAGATCATAGGTTGAAATTGTTCTCCAACTTTCCAATTACTTGGGTATCAATGATGTGTTTCTAGATACCTCTCATTGATTGTGATGTCATAAATTAGTTATGGACATTCACTTCCAACGTAACTTGGGACCTATAGGTCACACACATAGGATGCACCTAGAATAGGAGTTTACTCATGAATAAGGTTTAACTTGATTACTAAAGTTTTGGATTCAATTTAAACAACATCAGTTGTACATTGTCTGAACTAGAATTTGAACCGCCCAGTTCAGAATATGAATCGTCTGGTTCAGAAGTGAACCAACCGGTTCAAAAAATGAAATGAACGGTTCAGATTCTAAATCCCCTGGTTCAATGATCAGTATGACTAGATCAAGGACTAATATTGACGTCATGTTGTGCATTAATTGTCACATTGAAAGCCAATATGTTTTTGCATAGGAAATATAATGAAACGAACTATTCAAGTCTTGAATCGACCATTTCACAAGTGAACCAACTGATTCAAGTCCTGAATCGATCAATTCACATACGAAATGACCGTTTTGTGGTTCGTAACTTCTAGAAAATTCATGAGATTCTGTCTCTTCTACTCCTAATTGATCTCGTAACCTTGCCTATGACCCTCCTTTAAATAGAGGGGTATTCAAGGGTTTTAGAAGACACAACAGTAATATCTGCTAATTGTTGTCCTCTCATTGTTGTGGTAACATGAGATCTTGAGAAAGTCATGAAAGGGAGAGGCATCAAAGGAGAAACAACAAGGAAGAGCAAGTCAACGCTAGCACATTGACGATAGAAGAGACAACTCCTTCCCGTTGGCTCTGGTAGTGCAATTTGGAGTTCCTAGTGGGTCCCCGTGGACTACATAGAGGCGTGGAGGCCATTTCCACCATGCTAGGAGGACAATAACCACCACTATTTGTGGGGATGCACTAGGAGGTCGTCGTTACTAGTTGTCTATGTGTGTCTTGCGAAGAGTGCACATCACCAAGCATGATTAGCACTTGGACTTACTCCAGGACCAAGTATACCTCTTGCTACCCTTTTCCTAGATTCAACATTGTGTACGCGGTCATTTGGAAAGGAATAGGAGTTAAAAAATTTGTTCCCGATGCCTTCTATGTTGTCCCTATTCACTAATAATATCATCATCTCATATCTAAACAAAGATAATCCATGAAATTGCCTTCATTATTAATCAAATCAAGTACATAATATCCCAATATAGTCATCAAATTATTGGTTCTTAGGGCATGAATTCCAACACTTTTTATGATAAAAAATGGTTATTTTGGCTATGTATGTAAGCACTTGGACATGGATAAGGTTCTATTGCTTTTATTTCTTGACTATAATATCATTATGATATGCTTAGAATAGTACCCTTATCAATTGCATAAAGTTGATTACTTGTCTTTATTAAACAATTGAAACATTAATTTAATGTAGCGTAATGTGTCTATACAAACTACCCTTATTTTTAGAAGTGGGGGCAGTGAAATAGGTATACTTGTAGAAATCCAATGGTTGTGGGGAGGTACTCAGAGTTCTAGTTTGTTTACTAAGAATCTATACAAGGCATGTTACCCTTGATGCTCTAAAATCACAGTAAAATCCAAAATTTCATATGTAATTTAGAATAAAAAAATTCTAATATAAGTTAAGTTATTGACCTAATGCAAAAACACAAAAGATCTATGTTTTTTATTAAAGAGATAAAACATAAAAGAAACAAAATGTCTTTCTTTTTCTTTTATTTTGTAATATGTTTCCCTTTGTCTCAAAATACATAAAGAAATGAAAGTACTTTATCTCTTTTCTCTCTCCTCTAGATAACTACTCTAAGATATAGAAAAGGTAACAAGAAAAACCATTAAGTAGATAATCACTTTTGACCATGAATATTGACTCTATTGACTAAAATTGAAAGGTCGTTTCAATTTATCAAACCTTTTAAATTTATGTTAATCAAGGATAATAGTTAAATAGAGATAATTTTTATTAATTAATCAAAATACAAATCTAATTGGATAGGAATATTGTAAACCATCTAATGAACATGTGATCCAAGTCTGAAGTCATTATGAGCTTGTTTGCCCCCTCAAGCATATTGGAAAAGATTTCTATATTCTTTAAATCAAATACAATCAATATTTCATCAAGACTCTAATATTATTGAAGTCAGATAGTTTGATGTCTATCACGTGATTGTTTCCTCTTCATACTTTTATTATTGATAATACTCTTTTTTGGATTGTTCCATGGGCACAGGATCCAGCCCATTTCATCCCAGTTGTCAAAGAGTCATCTTCCTCCTCCCTGTTTCTCATAGACAATTGCCTTGTCAATTGGATTTCTCATCAGGTACTCCAAAAATTTGATAACAAAGACTCGCAAGTGACTCAGAAGATGATCTTTCTCCATATAAAACCCACCTTGGAACCTTAGTTTGACCCTTTTTAGAAATACCCAATCCTTACTTTCTTCCCTTGTCAGGGCACATCCATAGGTTGGGTTCTTGGCCACAACGGTGACGTAAGACAACACAAGAGGCTTATTATAGACTATAAAAAGCATAATAAACCATCAATTTGATCCAACTTAATCAGAAGTGCTACTTCCATTTCGAATTTCTCCACCAGTAAAGACATGCTTCAACTAGAAACTTCGACCACCTCCCTCCAATAGATTAAGTAATGAGATTCCTTACACATCATTCTCCCTATTTCTTGTACTTCCAATAGATGCATTTTAGCCTCGAGTTAGGCTCATGAACCCCGATCATCCTACTAGTGGTTGAAAGGCTCATTAGGTCTCTCTAGGAGTAGGTTCTTTGTGAGATCTCTATCTATAGCTTAAAATGATTGCTTCAAATCTAAGGATACCTTAATTTTTTAGTTTTTTCATCTGTAGAAATGTATTTTTCTAGTGTATTTTCAATTGCCTTATGGTTTACTATATCATGATGCTCAAAAAAGTTATATGCATAGTTAATTACTCTAGTTTGAATTATATTTGCACAAATGTCCCTTAAGAGTTATTATGATGCTTTCAAGTGTTATTTTAAAAAAAAACATATCATGCTCATGTGAAACTCAGTTGAAGTTAGACACTTTCAAGTTAGTCAGGAATCATGTAAATGGTTGTATTATTTTGTCTGCCTCATTTATTTTGAGCCTCCATACCTTATGAGCTCAAATAGAGCATAGTGCTACTCAAGTGGACATTATGAGCTCAAATGAATCATAATGGAACTTAGGTGAATCAATTAGCATGCATGGATAATAAGTTGAGTCCACTGGCCTTTCGATCACAATTGGTGCAAAGTTCATAATAGACGATAATATGATCAACATTAAGATAACCATGTATAGATTACACCATTTGGTTTAATATTATGTATGTTTAGTCTCATTGTCATGTATTTCTTATTTTGCTATAATAATACATAATGCAACTTACTCTGGTGTCATTTTTATTTTATGCACAGTTGGGGATATGATGTTCAATGCAAAGAAGAATAAAGGATATTAGACAAGGTGCATACATCTCAAGGAAAAACTAGTCAGATTTTATCCTAGTCAAGTGTCATTTACAACTTGAAACATATGAAATCTTCATTCTGAGGAATCTTTATTATCAAGATTGCTAATAGAAGTTGGCGAGGAGTGCCTCAAGTGGTCAAGCACGATGTCTCCTAACAAAGGGACATGGGTTTGAATCCCAATTATTGCCTTGATTTACCACCCTCCCAGGCACTCGGCCTCTGCCATAGGCATGAGAGAGGGGGGAGAATTCCTCTCTTAATCCCAAGATTTCTAATAGAAATCATGTATTAGTTTTTATTTCAAAGATGATGTAGTCTAGGTTATATGTATTGAACTAACCAATATATATTGTCCATATTTTGATGATGACTTGACCATTCCATTCATATGTATGTAATATGTCTTTTTGAGAATGATTTAAGGTATTAGGTAAATGAAAAGGATGAATTCATCAATCCCTATCTCGACTAAATATAAGCAAAAATACATGCAAATGCACTTTTGTGGAAAATGTTGTAAAACCTTTAGGATAATTTTTTAAATAATTTGTGTTGATGTTATGACTTGTAACTAAGCTAAGAAAAATATAAAATGCACTTAAAGCAAATATTTAAACACTTTTATAGAAATTTCCAAAATTCATCACAGGGACTTTTATCGACCGAGTTTTATCTAGGATAAACTCGACCGAGACCCTTGATGTATCTTGGGAACTGCCAGGGTTGTCCAAGTTTCCCCAACACAAGCTCGGCCAATAACTCTGCATGGGCAAATCAAATTTAAGCTGTCGGCCAAGTTTCATCCAGGATAAACTCGACCTGCAACTCAAATTTGCTTTGTCGCATAGTGCCATCAGTCAAGTTACCTTTATTGAAACTCGAATGACTACACTACACCGAATGTGTAGAAAAAAGTGTTTCTAGTTGTTGGAGTGTTGTAAAACTTAAAAAAATATCCCTTGCAACACCCCCAAATGGCTATAATTCGTTCCCAAGTGCATCTACTAGCTAATAGATAGCCCCAACTATAAATAGAGACCTTTGGCTTCATCCCAAGTTTTCTTAGTATTCTCCTAGCTATAGTTGAGTGGATTTGTCTACTAAGAGCCCATTTCTCTCTCTAGATGACTATTGATCAACATCAATACAAGTGAGATAGGTTATTTGTGAGAGAGTTGCTTCAATGTATTCATTGTGAAGCTCTCAATCTTCCCCTTCCCAGTCCTTTTTCTTAAACTATGAAGGTGAAAGCTTCTCCTTGGTGAAGGTGAAGTGGAAGGCTGAATATCCAAGAGAAGAGTGGGTGATTCCATCAAGGTGGAAGACTTGTTTCAAAAGGAGATCTCCTTGGTGAAGGTGTCTAGCTCGTTGCAAAAGTGGGAAAGCCCTTGTAGAAGATGAAATCTCTTGCTTTATGATAGGTAAGTCCTTGTCAGGTTATTGGATCATTTGATCCTTAAAAGGAATGTTATGTATCCTTCCCCTTGAAAAGGAAGGTCTTATTGTATCTGTTATAATGGAATATAAGATGTATGAAATGGTTGCAAATCCTAGGGATTGACCCCTCTAGGTAGTGGATGTACA
The DNA here is from genome assembly GCA_963693085.1 of Alisma plantago-aquatica. Classification (NCBI taxonomy): domain Eukaryota; kingdom Viridiplantae; phylum Streptophyta; class Magnoliopsida; order Alismatales; family Alismataceae; genus Alisma; species Alisma plantago-aquatica. The sequence goes on along the minus strand of OY856409.1, from coordinate 1,149,983,995 downwards.
CTCTCCTAGTTTGGGGTTTGGAACCACTATACATAGCTTGTATTCTTATTCTTATTCAATATCTCTCATCCTTTCAGTGTATGTTTTGTTGCACTCAAATTTCATACTTTCGACCTTGTCTCTTGAAGTATTTGAAGGTATAATGAATTTGGTTAAGTGTTTTAGCTTTATTCACCACCCCCTTCTTGAGCCCATTGATCCTACAAGTGGTATCAGAGCCACTATTTTCTATGACGAACATCTCCCATGAGATGAGAAGATGGGTTACAACCTTTTGGGTTATCTCAACTTGGAGGGAGGATTCTCCATGTGACCTCCAATCATTAACAACACAAACTTCCTCTATTAGAAGAAGAGGATGTAGCTCAACTTGTAAAGGATGAGCTAGTACATGTGGAAACTGGTCATCCTTCCCTACAAGGATCCTGGAGGAGATGTTGCTACTTGGGATGAAGCTACCTTGAAGAAATCCCAACTAAATGCAAAGGACAATAGCATTATCTATGCAACCCTCACTCCTTCAAAATTCAATCGGATCTCTTCTTGGGACACCGCCTACTAGATATGGAACAAACTATGCATAACCTATGAAGGAACCAAACAAGTCAAGGAGTCCAAGGTCTACATGCTCAAAGTTCTCCTTGAGAACTTCAAGATGGTTAAGAAAGAGAGAGTGGCAGACATGTTTTCTAGGATTAACACCATTGTGAACAGACTTGCTTCTTTGGGCCACCCTATGGATCAAGTAACTATCAACTCCAAGATCCTTATATCTCTTCCCAAGAGGTGACAATCCAAGGTGATCTCCATTAAAGAAACCAAAAGCCTTGGTGACATTGCTACTAAAGTGATCATTGGGAATCTCCAATCCTACGAGCCTAGATTTGACAAGAAAGAAGAAGAGGAAAAACTAGAAGAGAAGGAGTCTAAGAAGATGAAGGAAAATGACTTCAAATCTCAAGAAGAGACCATTGTTCTTCAACAACAACTTGCTTGCCAGCCCCCTATAGTGAAGATGAAACCCCTAGTGATCATGAAACCAACTACACCAAGGGGAAACACTTCAATGGAATTTCTACCTCCTCCTCTACTCCAAGATGCTATGAGTGTGGTTAAAAAGAATGCTACAAGAATGATTGTCCAAAGGAAAGAAGTCCCACTACAATAGAAGCTTTAAGAAGAAGGAGAACTATAACAAGGAAAGAAAGTTCAAGAAGAGGGAGAAGAAGGAGAGAAGAGGTAAGGATGTTGCCCATGCCACTTGGGAGGAGTCTTCCTCAAGTGATTCCATCTCTAATGAAGTAATAGTGTCACCTTGCTCTCATGGCATAAACTAGTGAAGATGTATGTGAGGTAAGTGTGGTAAGTGAGGTAAGCTTGAATGAACTATCTAAATATTCTCTCATTGATATGATTAATTTTTCTCATTCTTATTACTCTAAATGCCAATCATAGAGGAAAATATTAGGGAAAATTATTGATGATCCATATGCTAATATTGATTTTATTGAGCAAAATTAAAATATTCATATTGATAGAATATATTCTTAGTAAGGTTAATTTCTTGAACTTGAATTGCAATACAATGGTGTTGAGGTAGAAAATGGTATTTATCTTAAGAACATAAATATTCTAAAATATGAAAAACAAACTTGTCTTAATGAACTTTTTTTGACTAGATCTGCAAATGATAAGATCGTTGGAAAGTTTAATGATCTTAGACATCTATGTGATGATATCAAGGATGAAAATAGAGTCTATCTTTGATGAGCTTACTATGCTGAAAACTAAAAATGCTGGACTCCTTGCTAGAGTTAATGATCTTGAATCTAGATCTATCTTGCCTAGTAATGAAGTTGCTAGTTTAACTCTTGAAAAGGACTCTTATTTGACTAAATCCTATGTTCAGAGGCTGATCTTTTACATGCTCAAGATATTATTTCTATCCTTTATTCTACGGTCATTTCTCATAGTGATGATAATCATAGACTTAGAGAGACTTTGAAATTTTTCCTCAAACGGAAAAAGTCCCTGAATATTGTCCTAGAGAACTCTATCAAACAAGTGGGTAGAAGTGGTTTGGTATATTAGTAAGCCCCGAAGAGAAAAGGGAAAGGTAAGAAAAAGAGCAAGAAGCCACCAATATACCATTGAGAGACTTCCATCTCTAAGTCATCTACCATTTGTGCTCGTTGCAAGAGTGATGATCATAATTCTACTTATTGTCCTTAGAATAAGAAGGGGGCCAACCCCAACATGAAATGGATCGCCAGGATAACTTTGGATCCAAAAGTTTGAATTGGGCACCAACATCTCCTTTCTATCTAGGAAAAAGGCAAATGAGTTATTTATAGTGGATGCTTAAACACATGAGCGGTGATAGAGGCCACTTCAACACTCTTACTAAGAAGAAAGGAGGTTTGGTGACATTTGGGGATTAAAAAAAAAGGTAAAGTGATAGGATAGGATGATGTAGGTGATTCAATATGCATAAGAAATGTACTTCTTTTGGATAGCCTACATCACAATTTAATTAGTGTTAGCCAACTATGTGATAATGGATATCTTGTTCTATTTACTTCTCTTGAATGATGGCTTCTAGATTCCCTCTCCTACAATGTCATATATAAGGGGACTAGAACTGGAAATCTCTATATTATTGTTCTTGATTCTATTAATACTATTCTTGGTAAATTCCTTGTTTTTTATAAGGATGAAGTATCTTTGTGGCATCATATTCTTGGTCATGTAAACATGCATTAGTTGAACAAGTTGAGGAAAAAGGATGTTCAAAGGAATTCCTACATTGGATTTTGAGAAGGATGAGGAATGCCAACTTTTAACCCAAGGAAAGAAAACCAAATCCTGCTTTAAATATAAAGGAGTCCTTAGCACCAAGAGAGTTCTTAAACTTCTTTGAATTGGTCTATTTGGACTAATGAGAACTCAAACGCTTCGTGGTAGTAAGTATTATCTTGTGATTATCAATGATATTTCTCATCTCACTTAGAACTTCTTTTTGGTTTAAAAAAGTGATATGCTTGATGTCTTTTTGGATTTTTGCAAATGAATTGAAAATGAAGCTTCTTGTTGCCTCATGTCTATCTATAGTAACCATGGAGAGAGTTTGAAAATGACTTGTTTGAAAGTTTTTTGTGATGAATCCTGTTATGCATAAAAAAATTATTCCCCTCATATGCCTCAATAAAATGGAGTGTTTGAGAGGAAGAATAGGTCTTTACAAGAAATGAATATAATAATGTTTTTGGAGTATGATACTCCCAAGAGTTTTGGGCTGAAGCCGTTAGTAACACATTCTTTGTGCAAAATCGTGTTTTCAATCATCATATGCTTAAGAAAATCCCCTATGAGATATGGAGTGGTAGAAAACTTCTTTCATACGTTTGGTTGTCCTTACTTTGTCTTGAACACCAAAGATTATCTCAATAAGTTTGATGTTAAATCTTAGAAGGCTTTCTTTCTTGGCTATAGCACTACAAGTAGATCTTTTAGAGTATATAACATTAAATTGTCTAAAGTAGAAGAATCTATCAATGTTAAGTTTATTGAGACTAACCCCTCTATTTCTAAGAGTGTTGTGAATAATGATGTTGAAGATGAGGTGATTCCTAGATTGAAAGAATGCAACATCAATGACAAAGGAAAAGAGGTGGTTGTAGATGAAGAATAAAAAGAAGTATCCTACTCCTTGATTTGCTAAAGATCATCCTTAAGAGATCACCATAGGCAAACCTTTTGAAAGGGTTAAGACGCGGGCTGCATTCAATAAGGAACAAGTCGACAACACCTTCATCTCACAACTTGAGTCAAAGAACATCAAAGAAACTCTTAAAGATGATGAATGGATCCTAGAAATGCAAGAGGAACTAGAACAGTTTGAGAAGAAAAAAGTGTGGACCTCGGTGTCAAAACCAAGTGATAGAAAGACCATTGGAACCAAATGGGTCTACCACAACAAACTAGATGAAAGTGGCAATGTGGTAAGAAATAAAGCAAGGTTAGTTGCTCAAGGCTATAATCAATAGGAAGGTATTGACTTTGATGAAACTTATGAACATGTTGCTAGAATTGAATCTATTAGAATGCTACTTGCCTTTCCTAGTCATAAAAGTTTCTTATTATATCACATGGATGTTAAAAGTGCATTTTTGAATGGTAGAATATAGGAGGAAATCTATGTGGCTCAACCTCCCATATTTGAACATGACAAGCTTCCTAACCATGTTTATTTGTTACAAAAAGCTATTTATAGTCTCAAACAATCCTATAGAACTTGGTATTGAGATATTGAAATACTTTTTGTTAGATAATGGCTATGTCATAGGCAATGTTGATTTCTACACACTTTCTTAAGCACACATCTAGGAATTTTTTATTATTCAAATATATGTGGATGATATCATTTTGGCAGAACTGATCTTGATGTTACATGGAGTTTAGTTCTCTTATGCAGGGTGAATTTTAGATGAGTATGATGGGGGAGCTAAAATTCTCACTACTACAGAAACAACATTCAACGTCGCTTTTCTGGGCGTCATTTAAAAAAACGGACGTCTATAACATTCAACGTCAGTTATTAAGGAACACTAACGTCTATATTCGAAGACCAGCCAGACACAAGTATCACTTTATGTTCAGCATCGGCTGGATAAAAGAAACCGATGCCTAAAATCGCCCGTGAAATCCAATTTTCGAGCGAAAAAATGGCCCCAAAGTGTCACATACAATGTCATTTTTTTAAATAATAACCGACGCCTATATAAGATAAAAATTTGTGTGAAAAGTTCCAATTTCGACATCGGTTATACTTTGATAATCAACGTTGATAATGGTTCCCGCCAAATAATTTAGGGCGAAGATTGTCCAATTGGATGTCGATTTTTTACTATCAACTGACGTTTAAGATGTTTAGGTGTCGGTTTTGTAGATAACGGATGCCTTTTACAAACTTAATAGACCCGTGATCACCCGAGTCTTCCCCTTTCCTCTGTTTCATCGCAAGAATTCTCCTCTCTTGTTGTTCGCCTAAAATCGCCTGACGACGCCCCCGCCCACCCGCATTCAACCTGCTGCTCGCCGCCGTTGCTGTTGGTGCGTCTCTGCTCGTCGCCGCCGCGTCCTCCTTCTCCTGTTGCCATTCTGCTCGCCGCAGCACCTCCACTACCACTGCCTGCTCTTCTCATTGCAGTCAACCTCCACCACTGTCGCCTACTCTGCTCGCCGCCTCCTTCTCTACTCACCACCGTTGCTCTCACACCTCCGTTGCCGCTCTTCTCCATGCTGCTAGGTTGCCCTCTTCTTCTTCCTTCATGCCCCTCTTTTCTTCCTTCTCCCTCCTTACCAACAGCAAGCACAGTCGTGGCTGTGTTGGCCGACCACGTCCGTGCTGCCCAGCACGGTCGTGGTCGGCCAACACAGCCACGGTCGTGCTTACTGTTGGTAAGGAGGGAGAAGGAAGAAAAGAGGGTATTTTGTTCATGTACTTTTTTATCTATTGCTTTATATTTGTTTATCTACTGATTATATTTATTTATCTAATGCTTTGAGTTTACTTATTTAGATGTTGCTATTGTAAATCATCCTAGGATATGAAAAAATATTTTGCTTGCATATATTTGTGCTTCTAATCCTAATGCTTGACCTAATTCAGTAAATTTTGATGCATGTTGAAATAAGATTTAAACTTGTCCATTCTAGCATCCTAATTTGATTTTATTACACCCTAACATTGATGAAACCCTAACATCAATTGTGATGAAATCCTAACAAGTACATATCTATCATTGTGTTTGTTGGCCTAGAAACCCATCCAAGATTTACTCATTAGGAATAAATCTTGGATAGTCCCCGGTTCGGGACTGTTCTTGAACACCTAATCTCACTTATGATGTAAGTGTATAATGTGCATTTGGTTTTCAAAAAAAAATCGACAGCATTTCCCCGTTTGTTCTCTAATTACATATGTATAAAGGATAAGAGTCCACGTGAAGCGTCGACTATGTTTTTTGCAAGTGTAAAGGATAAGAGTCCACATGAAGCTAAAATGTCATATTACGGTGTCATTGAAGACATATGGGAGTTTGACTACATAGATTTCAGAATTCCGCTCTTCAAATGTAATTGGGTTGATAACGCCAAAGGAGTTATAGTGGATGAATTGGGTTTCACTTTAGTGAACTTTGAAAAGATTGGCGAGAAGGGTGAACCATTCACATTGGCATCACATGCAAAACAAGTATTTTATAACGATGATCTTGCAAATGATAAATGGTCAGTTGTTCTTCATGGTAAAAGACAGTTCATTGAAGATCCTATAGATGAAGAAGAGTACTATGATAAGTATGATGACTCCAGCCCATTCTCAGTTGGGTTGCCAACACTAGAAAATATTTAAGCTAATGATGACTTGTATGTGTGCGGAGATCACAATGAAGGATTGTTAATTGATAAAAACTCGCAATATTAGAGGCATTTTTATATTTTTTTATATGTTTTATTTTTCAGAATGTGAACTTTACAATGTGAATTACTTTCCAATGTGAATGTGAACTTTACAATGTGAATTACTTTACAATGTGAATGTGAACTTTACAATGTGAGCTTTACAATGTGAATTACTTTACAATGTGAATGTGGACTTTTAGATGGTTGAGCATTCTCCTGATGACTGTGTTGATGATTACCGTGAGGGTGAGGACATCAATGCACCACCTCACAATGTAAGTTTTAAAAATATATCAAATATTTATATCTACATGTCCATTTATAGTTATATCATGTAAGTGTGTTTATTTTGTCAAATTTTAGGTTGATGATGCACATTTACCCTCTGAATCACTTGAGGCACTTGATGAGCAACACTAAAAAGTTAACAAGAGAAGGGGCATCACTATGATGAAGAAGTTAATAGCGCAAAGGGGAAATGGACCAAACTTGTTGTGAATTTTGATAATGCTGGAAATGCAATTGGAGTGAATCTCAATTCGTTTATTTCATATCTTGGGTATGTTACTCGTAGCCATTGCGGTTGTAAGATAGATTCTTGGCATAAAGTTCCTAAGGGGAAGAAAGACGTAATATGGAAGGATTTATGTGTGATTTATTATTAATTTGCAATTCTATTTTGTAGATTACTAATTTTTTGGATACTAGTTAATAGCAATTCTATTTTGCAGAGTATATTTGAATTGGATGAAAAGTTGCATCGAAAATGTGTGATGCAACACTGTGGGAGAGTCCTAAGGAACTATAGGAAAAATCTCACCCGAGAATACATAAAATAAGATGACAAGAGGAAGAAGACAGCCACTGAACAGTGGAACTTCTTGGACAAAGAAGAATGGGATGCATTTGTTACTTCAAGAAAAATTGATGAATTCAAGGTATTAGGCGTCACTCCCAATTTAATTAATATATGTTGTATTCACATAAGATTAACATTTAGTGTTACTAACCAAATCATTAATGTGCATACTAACTAGGCCCTCAGTGAGGCACAAAGAGCAAGGTGTGCACTGAATGTGCATGACCACACAATAGGTCCAAAGGGGTATGCAGGCATTCGCCAAAGACTACAGGATGAGTCTAGTGCTCAGTCTGCTGCTACTCAGGAGTCCTCTACTATAGGTACCACACCTCTACCTCGCCATGATGTCTGGATAGTTGGGAGGCAAAATAAGAAGGGAGAAATAAGGAAGCTCGCAACTGCTGAGGTGGTTGCAAAAATGGTAAAATACAACTCTTAGAGCCATCGTTCGAATATTGATTATTTGTGGTGTTTACTTAATTACAAAATTTTTTTTGGCGATTAGAGTTAGCTGTACGAGCTGAGGAAACAAGGCAAGTTCATCCCTGAGGGCAGAAGGGATGAATTGACAGTTGCTATGGGTAACCCAAAGCATCATGGACGTGTTAGGGTTGCAGGCACTGGTGTGGGCATCAAAGCCTTCTTTGGGCCATCCCGGCACAAACATGTCCCAAAAGTGGGAATTTCACAAGAAAAGGTAACCTATTCTTTCTTTATAATGTTACTGTAAAAGAGAATTCAATAATTAGAAGCTAACGTTTCTTTTATCCATGTATAGGTAGATAAGATAGTTGATAGGAAAATCGAAGAAGCAATGAGCAAATGGCATGCATCTCTGACTGCCACTCAGTAGACAGTACCTATGGCGTCCCGCTCTACTCCTACTGTAGAGGTTGGGAGTAATCTTGTAGACCCAACACCTAGCACATCCTTTGTAAGTATTTTTATGACATAGTAACTAGTCTTTTCATGATGATATGTATATATGTATATAACATTCTTCACACAAAATTTTGTAGGGGTTGAAGCCATGTTGTCTAAAAAGTAAAGAATTTGTCATTGCAGAGGCGTCGGCTTACCCATCCCTACCAGGGGAAATGTTTCATGGGTCTCCGTTACCAGCTGGTTGGGTTCGTGTGAGCCTGGTACATATATTCCCCAATTGGATGGATCTTCCATTGCCATATGACCACCCAGATTGTGAAATGCTTGGTGAGGCAGAAGGCGGAGTGATATTGTGGCTAAAAGTGGATGTCCTCTATACTGAAACTGTATGGTAAATTTAAATTACGGTAAATTGTTAGTGTGTGTATATGATGTAAATTGATCTAAAATTATATATATATGTTAAAAAGAAGACACCCAGAGCATCTAGGCCTCCACCTCCAACTCCTACATTACCAAGTTGGGTTCCACGGGACCTACCTGTCCCGTTAGGTCCTAATTGTAGGGGTATGGCAATATGGTTAGGCAAACATGATATAAATTGCCCTATAACTGTTTCTATAGATGTGGATGTTGCAGGTCAATCATACGAAAGCAAACTATTTATACAAGATATTTTGAATTTGTTTCAATATGATTGGCTGAATACATTTGTGATAGAGCTATGGATAAGGTGAGATCTTCTTTATACATCCATATACCTTGTGTAGGATCTGGTGATCTGGTTTCTTATTTATTAATGCATATGTAATACATGTTTTGCAGCTACTTAACAAGATATGTGCAGATTTTTCATTCAAACATGTAGGATTTTTTATTCCATCTTTGATTAGTCTAGTAGCTAAAGACTCTCCGTCAGTTCAACAATACTGCTATGATGCTTTCACAAATTTTTCTCAAAATAAGAAGACGTTGATAATAGCTCCATTCAATGTGGAGTAAGTTTACTTTGCTTATAATTTGGACTTAAGAAAATTACATTTTTATTGTGGATTTTAAGTTATTAATTTTTAACTTTTTTACCTCTAGTGGTATGCATTGGGAGTTACTAGTTATTGTCCCCGAGACGTTCACTGTCTATTATCTAGATCCTAAGGGGACTAAATTGAATTCAAAATATGGACACAAAATGAAAATGGCATTATTTCGGTGAAAATATTTCATTTTCATATCTGTTAACATATGTTATTACATTACTATTTAATTATGAAATGTACTGTGTTACATTAACATGTAGGGGTTTAGATGAGTTCAAAAAGGCTGGATGAAAGGTCCCCAGGAAAAAGAACCAGCCAATAATTTAGAAGAACGTGGAAGCAAGTTCCCGACTGCAATGTATATATTATTTATGTGAAGAGTGCTTAATTAGTTATATTTTTTAATATTTTGTATGTTTAAATTTATAGTGTGCTACACAAGACAACGGTTGTGATTTATGCACATTATTATCAAATATGCCACAGTGGACATCGATACCATTCCTGAGGTATTATATATAGTCTCATTAGATAATATGAAATATATCAATCTTATTTATATATTATTAATTATATATATATGTAATTCTCTTTGTAGGTGTTTAAAACTGACCACACTATAGGAAAGGCCTTACAAGATGTACATGTGATGTGGTATTTTGAACACACTAACAAAATCACTCAGGGTTGGAATCCCCGAGCTTTTACCTAAACCCAAGTGCAATAATACCACCCGCAAGCGGATGAGTCTTATCACAGTATAGTTAAGGATCGAACCTAAAGGAAAACATTTTTAAGAATCCTTGTCAGTCAAATCTATCTCAAGCAAAACTAATATTTAAAACGACTAGTTGATTTGAGGTTAATTAAACTAATTGCAGGAAAGTAAAAGCTAAATTAAAGCTAGATTAAGATCAATGATATGGGATCGCTGGGATGGTATTAGGTTTCACCACCACTGTTCATGCAATCACATCCAAACATCAAACATCCTGGCAAGATATAACTATCCAAGTAGAGCTACTGTGAAACCCCCCATACGGGCGTTAGGTCCGCGTAAGCATCACCTTTGGCATCAGATTTCTCATCACCATCCGGATCATATACTTACGGCTCCAAAGATACAACATCCAAGTAAGGTTGTGGGGCCCCTATACAGGCGTTAGGCACACAGAAGCATCACTGAAGGCTAGATGGCTCGTCCCCTCACGGATCATACACTTACAACCTCAAGGAACCCCATTCTATTTCTAGTTTGGGAGTACATTGTGCTAATCGATAAGTAAGCAGTTGATTAATATACGAGCAAACATTGACGATTAACAAGACGATATAAAATCCAACTAAGGTTGTGAACCCCTTATACATGTGTTAGGTACACAGAAGCATCACTGAAGGCTAGATGGCTCGTCCCCTCGCGGATCATATACTTATGACCTCAAGGAATCCCATTCTATTTCTAGTTTGGGAGTCAACCCGTTAAACGACATTCAATCCTACATAAAGATATTGTCACAACATAGGAAGAACAAAGATGAAAGCAAGCAAACAATCTAACTGCAAACTTAGCGATTAGCAACGAAATGAAAAGTTATATACATTGCCATTGACGGTTAACAATATAACATGTTTGCATGGGCAGCGGGGCTAGTCCCCGCACCCCAGCGAAAAAGTACTACTCGCTCATGATGCGAGAAAAAAGAAGAATGAGAAAGAGAGAGAAATATGCCACGAACTCGGTGTAGAAGGTAGTCGTAGCTCGGTGAAGTAGATACGGCCTCCTACGTCGTGTCGGAGCAGATCTGGACACGAACGGGAGTTGCCAAGACAGACCGGACAGTCTCCCTTGCTCTGTCTTTCTTCTCTCCTCAGCCTCCTTGGTTGCAACACGGGAAGTAAGTGAAATGAAACTGGCGCAGACTGGACTGGTTTTGGATCGGACCTGTGTACAGGCAGCCTGTGGGCGTCCCAAAACTGATGTCCAAGTGAGGACCCTTGGGGTCCTATTTATAGACACAGGACTGACCCCAAACGGTCTTGGGTTAAAAAGAGACCAAACGGTTTCAGTTAGTTTAGACCAAACGGTCTTGAAATATCTCCTCCAAACGGTTTGGAGACCGTTTACTGCCAAACGGTCTGGAGACCATTTGCTACAAAATGGTCTGGATACCGTTTGCTACCAAACGATCGCTCCAAACGGTTTTGGGAAAACGATCGCTCTGTGTGGTCTTCTTCAAGTTGTCTGTAGATAGGGGCAAATGGTTTGTAAACCGTTTTCTAGCAAATGGTCTGGAAACCCTTGATAAGCAAACGGTCTTCAGTAGCAGCAAACGATCAACGCTCCAGCCCAACTCAAACAGTCTTGGAGATGGCTGATTCAACGATCTGAAACCCGCATAGGGGCCAAACGGTCTCGTCTTGAAGAAGGTCAAACGGTCTTGGACAGATCATTTGGTTTTCTACAACTTATTCGAACAGTAGACGAATTTGTCATCGGCTGGGTCAAACGATCTGTTGGCCCTCTGGTAAAAGAACGATCTTCGGCCTTCATCTGCAGGTGCAACAGCCTTGAGGTGACCCCATTTGGTCTGTGAATCTCCTCCAATCGACCTTGCTCAGGAGCTGCAAATGTGTGCTGGTCGGAGGTTGAAGATGAAGCACCACGGCCGTGGTTAGGCACCACGGTCATGGTAAAGTTGTTGTCCCACAGTCGTGTCGCCTCGCACGGGCATGGTGGGTGAGAAATTTAGCCCTGACGGTGTTGAGCCACGGCCATGGCGTGACACCATGGTCATGGTGAGCTAGCTGCCACATGGTGGTGCTGCCTCACATGGTTGTAGCGAGTGAGAGAGGGTTGATGCAGGTAGGGTGCCACAGTCGTTGCGAGTGAAAGCTCAGGTCTACCACGGTCGTGGCCGCATCACACAGTCGTGGTGATGGCAGAAGACCATGGCCGTGGTTAGGACTCTGCTTCACGACCTTGAGTTCATACACTGCTCGATTCCTTGTGGCTGAATGATGCCTCCAATCGGTCTCTGCTGCTCAAAATGGTCTTTAGACAGCATGGGCTCAAACGGTCTTGAGACCACATGGGCTCAAACGGTCTTGAGACCGCATGGGTGGAATTTCTTGGTTAGATATCTTGATCGGAGCCAGGGATGAAGGTGGACCTTGACTACTTGTTTAGCTTTGTTAAAACCTGCATTAAATGAACGATGTTTAGTTAAAACCTTGATAATCGAATCAACTAAGTAGTTTTGCACATTATGATTTATATTGAGTGAAATAGTATGTATAAAGTTGAATTGGTCCCGAAATGATAATTGAATTTCATGACGAATATACATTCATCAAAATACCCCGAACTTAAACGTTGCTTGTCCTCGAGTAACACAAAATCTGAAACAGTCGCCAAATGGATACTTTCAATTTGTGTGATTGCTTCATCTTCACATCACGAATGTTTTCTTTTTGCTCAACATGACTCAGTATCTCAACCTCATGAGACCACAAAACACATCTTACCATATCTTCGTTCTTGACTTCATTTTCCAAAATCACTTCCTCCACACCTTTTCCAACAACAAGCATGTCAAAGAGCTTTGTAAGAGTTTAGAGACACCCGTAGAACAACAAGTGTGCATTTGATCTGATACTGGTGTTTTCCAGGATAGGGTAGGCAATCATTGTACCATTAGGTAGAAAAGGGAGTGAAACGTGGTATGGAAGGAAGAAGTAAATCTCTCCTCTATTCAACTCGAGATTTTTATTTGCTTTGCAATTTTATTTTTTGCATTTTTTGTGTGCAAATCTCTCCTCTATTCGACTCAAGATTGCATTTCTTTTTGTGTGCACTTTGGCATCTTTATGTTTGCAAATATCTCCTCTATTTGACTCGAGATTGCATTTTTGGTGGTACGCCCCTATTTATTAGCGAGGGGTATGGAAGAAGCGGATAGAGAGGGAAGTGGTGTGCCACCCCGAACTTAGGGTTTGGCACTTATTTGGCTATTTTGTTTCTTTTTTATGAATAGAGGGGTACAAAGATGATAGCATAGGTGTAGAAGAGAGTTTAGATCAGGATGCAACTTTATTTACAATTCAATGCATCGGGTTGTTCTCTTTATCAAACTCTGCTCAAATAATGACTTGTTGAGGATCCTATTTGGATTCCATGCTTTTGTTCCACAAATTAGTTAGGAAGCACGATGTGTTTGATCCCTATCAGTTTGAAAGACACCTATCATCTTTGCAAAAGTATCACGATGTTAGGAATCATAGGCTTCACAAGATGATTTCAATCAAAGGGCTTGTTTAAAAAAGTGGTCCTTTTGAGGATTTACTTCGAATAAGGGGGATATAATGATTCAAAATGCATAGCAGGTTAGTTAGTGACTTTTAATGAAACCAGGAAGTGTCAAAAAAGTGTCAAAAATTCGTCAAGTATCTGTTTAATTTCTTTGAAAATCATTAAAGGATTGTGAAAATTTTGAAAACTTTATCAAGAATGTGATAGTGAAAACTTAAGTATGAAAAGGATGGGTGTAGGTGGAAAGTGAGGTACGTACCACCCACCCTCCACCCTGAACTTAGATATTTGCTCGTCCCGAGCAAACCCTAAATCCAAGATGGAGGGGAAAAATCATGCCAGAATGACAACTAGGTGTGGTTGCGTTCTGATCAGCGCGCATCCTCTTATCTGAAAATCTCAAAGGTAAAGAGCAATTAGATCTTAAAATGGCATCTTGTGATGTGAATTTTATTTAATGAAAAATTAACTAGAATGTAAAAACAAAATTCAAGAAATATTCTAATTTGAAAAGAAAGGTAAACCAAATTTATTGATCGGGTTGCCTCCCGAAAAGCGTCGTTGTTTTATGTCGATGGCTCGACTGAATTTTTCAGCTTCATGGTGGATCCTTAGGATTGGTGAGTTCCAGCATTGTTTCAGTGCCTATGTCAATCCAGGTGAAATATCTCTTTAAGTGGTGACCATTTGCCATAAATTCGCCTGACTTTTCACTCCATAGAGAGAAAGCACCATGTGGGGAAATGCTTTTGACAATGTAAGGTCCAGACCAGTGAGAATGGAGTTTCCCTGGGAATAACTTCAATCTTGAGTTGAATAGTAGAACTTGGTCTCCCACTTGTAGGTCTTTTCTTTTCAGATGTCCATCGTGCCAAAGTTTTGTGCGTTCTTTGTAGATTCGTGCATTCTCATAAGCTGTCATCCTGAGTTCATCCAGCTCTTGGATTTGCAGAATCATGGCTTGTCCTGCTTCTTTCATATCAAAGTTCAGTTGTTTAATTGCCCACCATGCCTTGTGTTCCAGTTCGACTGGCAGGTGACAAGCTTTTCCATATATTAATCGAAAAGGTGTAGTCCCAATGGCAGTTTTATAAGCAGTTCGATAGGCCCATAAGGCATCGTTGATTTTTGTTGACCAATCCTTTCGATTGCGTCCTACAATCTTTTCTAGAATAGCCTTTAGTTGACGGTTAGAGACCTCTACCTATCCACTTGTTTGTGGATGGTAAGGCGAGGCTACCTTATGTGTTACAGTGTGTTTTCTTAGCAAATCTTCAAAGCTTCTTTCAAGGAAGTCGGACCCTCTGTCAGATATCACGGTTCGTGGCACTCCAAAATGGGGGGAAATAATATCTTTGAATAATTTGATGATGGGTTTGGAATCACTAGTGACAGTTGGTATAGCTTCAACCCATTTTGAGATGTAGTCTACCGCCACTAGGATGTATGAAAATCCATGAGAAGATGGGAATGGACCCATGTAGTCCACCCCCAAAACATCGAACATATGTACTTCTTGCCATAGATTCAGTGGCATCTCATCTCTCTTTGTTATATTACATGTTCTTTGACATTTGTCGCATGATAGGACAAAATCATAGGAATCGTTGGATATGGTTGGCTAGAAGAATCCGCATTGCAAAACCTTTAAAGCAGTCTTTTTAGAGCTCATATGTCCTCCCACTGGTCCTGAGTGACATTGTTCCAAAATAAGTTGAGCCTCTTCTTTGGAGATACATCGTCTATACATACCATCGACACCTAGTTTAAAAATATATGGCTCATCCCAGTGATATTGCTTCACATCATGCATGAACTTCTTCAAGGCATTCCCGGTGCATTGAGGATGGATAACCCCAGCAGCAAGGTAGTTCACAAAATCCGAGTACCATGGTATATCTTCTGAGGCCTTCATTAGTTGATCATCTGGCAGGGAATCATTGATCAGAATCTTCTCAGTATCCAGAGTGTGGATGTCACTGAGGTGATTTGCTACAACATTATTTGTATCCTTTTTATCTCTTATCTCTAAATCAAATTCTTGTAATAGGAGGATCCATCTAATCAACCTTGTATTTGCATCTTTCTTTGCCAGAAGGTAATGAATGGTAGCGTGGTCAGTGTAGACAATAACTTTCAAACCAATTAGGTAGGATCTAAATTTGTCAAAGGCATACACGATTGCTAGAAGTTCTTTCTCGGTAGTTGCATAATTCCTCTGGGCTTCATTGAGAGTTTTTTATGCATAATATATCACATAGTGTTTCTTGTCTATATATTTCCCTAAAACAACGCCCACAGCATAATCACTGGCATCACACATAATTTCAAAAGGATGGTCCCAGTCGGGAGCTCTAATGATGGGAGTGGTTGTAAGGGCCTGCTTCAGTGTGTTGAAGCTTTTGACACATTCTTCATTGAAATTGAAATCAATATCTTTTAGTAATAGGTTCGTCATTGGCTTCGTTATCTTGGAAAAATCCTTTATGAATCTTCTATAAAATCCAGCATGACCAAGGAAAGCACGAACTTCTTTTACATTTGTGGGAATATCCAGTTTAGAAACCACTTCAATCTTGGCTTTATCTACTTCAATTCCTCTATTACTGACCCTATGGCCCAGGACAATGCCTTCTTTTACCATAAAATGGCATTTTTCCCAATTTAGCGTAAGATGCGCTTCTTCACAACGTTTGAGGCCCAGGGAGAGGTGCTTTAGACATGAATCGAATGAATCTCTGTAAATAGAAAAATCATCCATGAAAACCACCATAATTGTTTCAGTAAGACCAGCGAATATGGCGGCCATGCAACGTTTGAAAGTTGCGGGCGCATTACAGAGACCAAACAGCATTCTTTTAAACACATATGTTCTGAATGAGCAGGTAAAGGTTGTTTTTTCTTGGTCATCTGGATGTATGGGTATTTGATAGAATCCATAGTAACCATCAAGATAACAGAAATATTCTTGATGAGCAAATCTTTCTAGGACTTGATCAAGGAAGGGCATTGGAAAATGATCTTTTCGAGTTGCCTTGTTCATTTTTCTATAATCTATGCACATCCTCCACCCTGTGACTGTTCGAGTGGGGATGAGTTCATTGTTTTCATTCCGTATAACAATTGTTCCACCTTTCTTAGGGACAACATGCACTGGGCTCACCCATGGCGAATCGGATATCGGATAGATTATTCCAGATGTGATCAATTTAATGACCTCGCTACATACCACTTTGTTCATATTTGGGTTCAATTTCCGTTGATGCTCAATATTAGGGTTGTGATCTTCCATCATAGGGATCTTGTGCATACACAGCGCTTGACTGACCCCAGTGAGGTCACTCATTTTATAACTGATGGCTTTCTTTCTTTCCCTTAATTCCTTCAGAAGTTTCTCTTCTTGTTCAGCTGTTAGATCGGAATTTATAATAACTGGACAAACCTTGAGATCGTCTAAAAACACGTACTTCAGTCCTTCGGGAAGGGGCTACATTTCGAGAGCCTCTGGTTTTTTGCTTGTTTCTTCTGTAGTTTCAATAGCCTTGAGTTCTTCACTATTGGCTCCAACATCTTCTTTAGCAGAGTCGAGGGATTCGATGCAATCCTTTACTCGTTCGTCGATTGGTTCATCCACTGATGGGTTTGTTAGAGAAATTTCCAAGGGATCATTTGATTCATGATGCTCTTGAGTCAGAAGTGACATTTGTTCAATGCAGTCAATCAGATAGACTTCTTCCTGCATACTTGGTCTTTTCATACTTTCAAAAACCTTATATTCGAGAGTTTCTTTTCCTAATCTGAGCAGTAAGGTAACAAATTCAACATCAATCAGGGCTCTTGCAATGGCAAGGAATGGATGACCAAAAATGAGAGGATATCTGGCATCTTATTTTATATCCATAATGACAAAGTCGCATGGAACATATGTGTCCTTGCCTACCTTGACCGGGACATCTTTGAGGATTCCTAACGGACGTTTTATAGAATTGTCTACAAGCTGTATAGTCATGCCAGTAGGAAGTAATTCTGCAAATCCTAATCTTTTGCACAGGCTAAGTGGCATAATAGAGATGCTTGCACTGAGATCTACTAATCCTTTCTTGCATGATGAGTCGCCAATGTGACATAAGATTCCAAAGGATCCCGAGTCTTTTTGTTTCTTGGGCATCTTGCACAATATGATATCCGATGTAGTTGTCGCCAGTTTTACTGTCTCATATTCCTCAGTTTTATACTTCCTGGTAAGGAGTGACTTTAGGTACTTAGTTCAGGCTGGTATCTCAGCCAGAGCATCTAAGAAGGGTATATCAACATGAAGTTTCTTCATAGCCTCTTTAAACTTGTTGAATCTAGTATGGAGCTTGGTTTGCCTTAGACGGGCTGGGAAGGGTATACGAGGCTTATATACAGGAATATCAGGTTCTGGTGTTTCAGTTTCTTCATCAGTAGATTTCTCAGGACTTCCCTTATCTGTCTTATCATCTTTTGATTGAGACTCTAGTGTTGTTGAGTTTTGGACCATCATAGGTTCATCTTCGTCTATAATAACCATAGGTGTCTTTACTGGGGGATCTAAATAGTCTTTTCCTGACCTGGTGGTGACTGCCTTCAACTATTCAGGATGCTTGGGATTGTTCTCGGGTTGGCCAGTAAAGGCTCCAGCAGGTGGCTTTATGCTAGATGCAAGTTGAGCTAGTTGAGATTCAATAGCTTTTTGCTGAGCTTGTTGGTTGGCCATCATAGTCTGTTGAGTTTGCAACATTTTTTCAATGGTTGATAGCTTGTCATCAGAAGAGACAGGTCCTGCTTTTTGTCCTTGCTTTTGATTAAGATTCTGATACTGAGAGTTGTTTTGATAATTATTGTAGTTCCTGTTCTGAAAGTTCCCCTTGAAATTTCCTTGATTCCCAAAATTCTGTTGTTGATTATACTGGAATCCTGGTGGGCCTCTTGGTTGATTGTTTGAACCAAATTGATGCGAGTTTACTGCTCCATAGGGGTTTCCATATTGAAAACCTGGGTGATTCCTATTCTGATTCGGATTGTAATAACTTTGCCCAGAAATACTGTTGACAGCATTAAGATTTTCCATCTGACCATTATGAAAATCCCAAAATTTGATGTGGTATTTTGAACGCACTAACAAACTCACTCAGGGTTGAAATCCCCGAGCTTTTACCTAAACCCAAGTGCAATAATACCACCCACAAGCAGATGAGTCTTATCACAGTATAGTTAAGGATCGAACCCAAAGGACGACGTTTTTAAGAATCCTTGTCAGTCAAATCTAGCTCAAGAAAAACTAATATTTAAAATGATTGGTTGATTTGAGGTTAATTAAACTAATTACAGGAAAGTAAAAGCTGAATTAAAGCTACATTAATATCAATGATATGGGATCGTTGGGATGGTATCAGATTTCACCACCACTGCTCATGCAATCACATCCAAACATCAAACTGAAAAAAACACTAGAGGGGGGGTGAATAGAGTTTTTAAATAATTTTAACAATTTATTGAACTCAAACAACCAACCACAAAATATTGGACAAGGGGACAAGGATTTAGAGTGGTTCCAACTTTAGCAAATACGAAAGTTGTCAGTCCACTACCCGGTTGCTTACCCAACCGGGATTTGGAAAGAATTTAATTTTATTACCTCGCAAGGACTTTACAGAAAATTACAATTCTCTCCCTAAACCCTTCAAGCAGCCTTCACCTAGAAGTATTCGCCCAACCTTGAAGCAGCCTTCACCTAGAAGTAATTGCACCACCTTGAAGCAGCCTTCCTCCTGAAGTAGCTTCCCGTTGCAATAGCCTTCTCGAAGTAGCTTCCCGTGTGATAGCCTTCTTGAAGTAGCTTGAAGTCCACCTTCTCCTCCGAGAAGAACCTTCTCCAATCAGCAGCCTCCAACCCTAGGAGTAGCAAGGAGAATACAAAGGATAAAAGGAACAAGAAGGAAAATAGAAATTACAACTTATCCTTTGAAGCACAAGGCTTGATTTGCCTATATCAAGCGTATCGATCTCCTAACCAATGAGTGTAGAAGTGTAAGTGCTGTGGTAAGGAGATGCTAGCCTATAGGACACGAAATGGGAGCAATGGGAATGAATAGCAGATGTAGGAATTACTCTATTGCTCAAAACAGTATTGCCAATGTGTATTCAAGCTCAAGTATAGCACAAGTGTAGCTTAGGTGTTTTTATTGGTGTCGTAAGGCATGTCCTATTTATAGAAATGGCCTATGGATGCTTAAGGACGTTCTAGACAACTTCTAGGGGTTTCTAAGTGCTTAACTAGCCGTTAGGAATAAGTTAGGTGCATTAGTAATGGTTAGTTACTTTATTCTGCAGTTGCTGTCAGAGACCATCTCGGTCGACAAATTGTCGACCGAGATACCTACTCGGTCGAAGTTTTGTCGACCGACAGGCTCTCTAGATCAACGTTCATTTGCAACTGCCAACTACTTTGTCAGCTGTGTCTAACGGCTACTTGGGTCATTCTCGGTCGAGAAGTTTGTCGACCGAGAGTGTCTCGGTCGAGGAGTTTGGTCGACCGAGATTGACCCTGTTTCAATCTTTCAATTTAGGCACTAAGTAAATGTATGAGTGTGCATATGTGATCCTATTTGAAAGGGATGATCTATCTAAGTGTGGTGATTGGCTAGGGAAGATCTAACGCTTGATTTACATGAGATCTAAGTACTTGTACATTATATATTTGTACAAGTTTACAATTGATTACATTGTATGACTTTTACAATCATTCAAGCGTATAGTTTCCTTAGAGCTTTGTCATCCACTTTATTCCTGCAACACTCAAGTAGCACGTTAGATCAACAAGAATGAAATGTTTGTCATCATCGAAACAAAGGTATTTATTATAATGTCCAATTTATCCAACAATCTCCCCCTTTTTGAAGATGACAAACATTTCCTAAATATGAAATAAGGAAATATAAAGCATGTGAGTTTCATACCTGAAGATTACCTTTTGTAGCCATTCTAGTTTTGCAAGTGAGTGTTGGCCATCAAGATGAAACTCATTTATATTTTAGATTTTATATTCTTTCTCCCCCTTTGTCATTTCAAAAAGATATCCAGTTTGAATATTTTATTTTTCTTCTCCCCCTTAATTTTATATTATGCTCCCCCTTAAATAGATATCCTATTAGGAACATTGATTTAATATCATTTTTGTCTAGTTTATCCACAATTTGTTTCTCAATCATTTGCAAAGGATGTTAAGCCTTGAAATGATATGAGATTCCCTTAAGCTTATGATGAATGTATATTGATTTCCCATCTATCAAGGGATATTAAGCCCTAAATTAAATGAGATTCCTTTAATCTTAGAGTACATAAAAATGTCTCCAACCAAATGCAAGGGATGTTAAGCCCTGATTTGTTTAGAGAGTTCCTTTAAGTACAAGATATATCATTTTCATAGATTTCTTCATAAAAAGTACTAAAGTTGTAACAAGCTCCAAATGATGTTTACAGTATTTTTGTAAGCTTCTTAGTCAAATTTGTTTTTATGAGCTCCCCCTTAATCTTACAATTTAAAAGCAATTTAAGGCTTCTAAGGTCATAAATGATTTTAAATTTTGATTTTGACCTTTATCAAAAATATACTAAGATTAAGTACAATAAAATGATGTCCAAATAAGCATTTTGTCAAAGCTTATTTTAGGTCGCCCTTGACTACGACCATAGCGCCCCTTGGTCAAATTATATTTCAACCAAGAGGCATAAATTGCAGATTTCCAATTAAGCATTCATATCAATTTTTGAAGCATGTTTAAGTGATACTCAATAAAAGCATGAAAGCACGAAAAAATCTTTTAAAGATACCAATTGAAAAAAATTTATAACATTGTGCTCTTTACAAGCATTTCTAAGAGATATATCACCAATGAATCATTTGCTTGCCTATGTAATGATAAAAGCATAAAAACAGAAATTTTCTTTAAACTAAGCATAATTTTTAGTTTTTGACTTAAGTTACTTAGAATTAAACCAAATGAATCTCATATAAACTTTCAAGGATGATTTCCATAATTTATACTTTATTGTATAGTCATTGACCACAAATAGATATCAATCTGGATCAATTTCAAAAGAATTCAAAAATTCTACAGCAGTCTGAAAATCAGTGACATGCTCGGTCGACAATTTCTCGACCGACTGTTCACTCGGTCGACAGATTCTCGACCGACCAAGTTTCTGGAATATGTTCAGAACTCTTAATCAATTTCAAGCAAAAGAGTTTATGCAAATTAGAGCTCGATTGTGTTGAGATAAGACATTATGATATCAAGAATCAGTTTAGGTCAAATCTCAACTAGTTAATTTTAAGCTACTAAGTTTTAGGAATCCAAGCTAACTCATCATTCTTTTTCTTATATGGGCATGAAAATGAATAATGTCCAAGACGCATGCAATAATGACAACTAATAGCATCAACTTCATTTCTCTTTCTAGGAATTGAGTTCCTAGGTACAAATATAATCTTGGATGCTTTAACTCTTTTGGGTTTATTTCTCCTTGGATCGTATCCTAATCCTCTTCTTCCATTATAACTAGAGGAAATTTTCAGAATATTTTCAAGTATGTCATTTCCTCTTAACTCATTTACATTTCTTTGTAACTTAGCAATATCTTTCTTTGCCTGATCTAAATCGGATACTAGAGAGTTTCTTTCTTTGACAACCTCATCATAATCTAAATGTGAACATAGAATAGGTTGTTTCTGAAGATCATTCACTTGAGTTTGCAAGTTTAACTTTTCTAAGGAAAGAAGATTGCAATTAGCTTCTACCGATTTTAACTTAAGAGCATAATCTTCATTTTCCTTTTTGAGATTTTCATTTTCGGATACAAGAGCAAGAAGTTTAGCATTTAAATCTTTATTTTCTTTCTTAAGTTTCTTCTTGCACTCAATATATTTCTCATGAGTATCTTGAAGACTAGCAATTAGATCTTCTTTTGGTAGATCATAAAGACTTACCTCTTCTTCGTCTTCATTTGTTGTAGCAATGAGGCATTCTACTTCTTCTTTTCCATCATCACTATCATCACTTGAATCATCCCATGCAGCTCGATATGCTCTTTCTTTCTTTTTGTGAGATGATTTCTTCCCTTTCTTGAGTTTTGGACAATCACCTTTCATATGTCCTTTCTTACCACATTCAAAGCACCTGGAAGAAGAAACACTAGAAGTTTTATTAGTTTTAAAACTTTTATATTGCTTACCATTTACAACGAGAGTTTCTTCTTCATTATCATCTTCACTTGTGTCATGATTGTCTTTAGTTGAAGCTTTGAATGCAATATCCTTCTTTTTCCCATGTTGACGTTCACGTTCTCTTCTTTCTTCCTCTTCTAGAGTTGCCTCATGAGCTTCTAAATTGCCAATGAGTTGCTCCATTTTCAGTTTAGTGAGATCATTGGCTTCTTCAATGGTTGTCACCTTGGGCTTGTATTTGGGAGGAAGTGATCGAAGTACCTTTGACACCAGATCTTCTTCAAGTACAGTTTTTCCTAAGGCATTCAAACCATTAACAATAGAAGAGAATTTTGCAAACATTTCACTAATGGATTCATTTGGATCCATACGAAAGTGTTCAAATTTCTGTTTAAGCATACTAATCTTAGAGTTCTTAACTTGAACCGTACCTTCATAAGTTATGGACAATCTATGCCATATTTCATAGGCTGTTTCACAATTTGATATTCTATTAAATTATCCTACTGAAATTGAACAATAAAGAATACTTACAGCCTTTGCATTCATTTGAGCCGATTTTACCGTGTTTGCATCCCATTCTGCATATTGTATTTGAGGAAGCTCATATGGTGTTGACACCATCCTCCATAAGTCCCAATTTATGCCTTGGAAGTAAAACCTGCATCCTTCTCTTCCAATATTGGTAGTTTGTTCCATCAAACACTGGTGGCCTAGCAACGAATGTCCCTTCGAGGTTGAGGTTGTTGAGCACTCCATCACCCATTTCTTCAAGACCTTGTTAGGGTTCCTTGAAGCCTGCTCTGATACCAATTGAAAAAAACACTAGAGGGGGGGTGAATAGAGTTTTTAAATAATTTTAACAATTTATTGAACTCAAACAACCAACCACAAAATATTGGACAAGGGGACAAGGATTTAGAGTGGTTCCAACTTTAGCAAATACTAAAGTTGTCAGTCCACTACCCGGTTGCTTACCCAACCGGGATTTCGAAAGAATTTAATTTTATTACCTCGCAAGGACTTTACATAAATTACAATTCTCTCCCTAAACCCTTCAAGCAGCCTTCACCTAGAAGTAATCGCCCAACCTTGAAGCAGCCTTCACCTAGAAGTAATTGCACCACCTTGAAGCAGCCTTCCTCCTGAAGTAGCTTCCCGTTGCAATAGCCTTCTTGAAGTAGCTTCCCGTGCGATAGCCTTCTTGAAGTATCTTGAAGTCCACCTTCTCCTCTGAGAAGAACCTTCTCCAATCAGCAGCCTCCAACCCTAGGAGTAGCAAGGAGAATACAAAGGATAAAAGGAACAAGAAGGAAAATAGAAATTACAACTTATCCTTTGAAGCACAAGGCTTGATTTGCCTATATCAAGCGTATCGATCTCCTAACCAATGAGTGTAGAAGTGTAAGTGTTGTGGTAAGGAGATGCTAGCCTATAGGACACGAAATGGGAGTAATGGGAATGAATAGCAGATGTAGGAATTGCTCTATTGCTCAAAACAGTATTGCCAATGTGTATTCAAGCTCAAGTATAGCACAAGTGTAGCTTAGGTGTTTTTATTGGTGTCCTAAGGCATGTCCTATTTATAGAAATGGCCTATGGATGCTTAAGGACGTTCTAGACAACTTCTAGGGGTTTCTAAGTGCTTAACTAGCCGTTAGGAATAAGTTAGGTGCATTAGTAACGGCTAGTTACTTTATTCTGCAGTTGCTGTCAGAGACCATCTCGGTCGACAAATTGTCGACCGAGATACCTACTCGGTCGAAGTTTTGTCGACCGACAGGCTCTCTGGATCAACGTTCATTTGCAACTGCCAACTACTTTGTCAGCTGTGTCTAACGGCTACTTGGGTCATTCTCGGTCGAGAAGTTTGTCGACCGAGAGTGTCTCGGACGAGGAGTTTGGTCGACCGAGATTGACCCTGTTTCAATATTTCAATTTAGTCACTAAGTAAATGTATGAGTGTGCATATGTGATCCTATTTGAAAGGGATGATCTATCTAAGTGTGGTGATTGGCTAGGGAAGATCTAACGCTTGATTTACATGAGATCTAAGTACTTGTACATTATATATTTGTACAAGTTTACAATTGATTACATTGTATGACTTTTACAATCATTCAAGCGTATAGTTTCCTTAGAGCTTTGTCATCCACTTTATTCCTGCAACACTCAAGTAGCACGTTAGATCAACAAGAATGAAATGTTTGTCATCATCGAAACAAAGGGATTTATTATAATGTCCAATTTATCCAACACAAACATCCTGGCAAGATATAGCTATCCAAGTAGAGCTGTTGTGAAACCCCCCATACGGGCGTTAGGTCCGCATAAGCATCACCTTTGGCATCAGATTTCTCATCACCATCCGGATCACACACTTACGGCTCCAAAGATACAACATCCAACTAAGGTTGTGGGCCCCCTATACAGGCATTAGGCACACAGAAGCATCACCGAAGGCTAGATGGCTCGTCCCCTCGCGGATCATACACTTACAACCTCAAGGAAACCCATTCTATTTCTAGTTTGGGAGTCAACCGCGCTAATCGATAAGCAAGCAGCCGATTAATATACGGGCAAACATCGATGATTAATAAGAAGATACAAAATCCAACTAAGGCTGTGAACCCCCTATGTAGGCGTTAGGTACACAGAAGCGTCACTAAAGGCAATATGGCTCATCCCCTCGCGGATCATACACTTACGACCTCAAGGAATCCCATTCTATTTCTAGTTTGGGAGTCAACCCGTTAAACAAAATTCAATCCTACATAAAGATATTCTCACAACATAGGAAGAACAAAGATGAAAGCAAGCAAACAATCTAACTGTGAACTCAGCGATTAGCAACGAAATGAAAAGTTATATACATTGCCATGGACAGTCAACAATATAACATGTTTGCAGGGGCAGCGGGGCTAGTCCCCGTACCTTAGCGAAAAGGTACTACACGCTCATGATGTGAGAAACAAGAAGAATGAGAAAGAGAGAGAAATCTATCATGAACTCAGTGCAAAAGGTAGTCATAGCTCGGTGAAGTAGATACGGCCTCCTACGTCGTGTCGGAGTAGATCTGGATGGGAACGGGAGTTGCCAAGATAGATCGGACAGTCTCCCTTGCTCTGTCTTTCTTCTCTCCTCAACCTCCTTGGTTGCAACACGGTCAGTAGGTGAAATGAAACTGGCGCGGACTGGACTGGTTTTGGATCAGACCTGTGTACAGGAAGCCTGTCGGTGTCCCGAAACTGATGTCCAAGTGAGGACCCTTGGGGTCCTATTTATAGGCACAGGACTAACCCCAAACGGTCTTGGGTTAAAAAGAGACCAAACGATTTCAGTTAGTTTAGACCAAACAGTCTTGAAATATCTCCTCCAAACGGTCTTGAGATCGTTTGCTGCCAAACGGTCTGGAGGCCGTTTGCTACCAAATGATCGCTCTGTGCGGTCTTCTTCAAACGGTCTATAGACAGGGGAAAACGGTTTGTAAACTATTTGCTAGCAAATGGTCTGGAAACCCTTGATAAGCAAATGGTCTTCAGCAACAGCAAATGGTCAATGCTCCAGCCCAACTCAAACGGTCTTGGAGATGGCTGATTCAACGATCTGAAACCCGCATAGGGGCCAAATGATCTCGTGTCGAAGAAGGTCAAATGGTCTTAGACAGATCGTTTGGTTTTCTACAACAGATTCGAATAGTAGATGAATTCGTCATCAGCTGGGTCAAATGATCTGTTGGCCCTCTGGTAAAAGAACGATCTTCGGCCTTCATCTGCAGGTGCAACGGCCTCGGGGCGCCCCCATTTGGTCTGCGAATCTCCTCCATTCAACCTTGCTCAGGAGCTGTAAAGGTGTGCTGGTCAGAGGTTGAAGACGACGCACCACACCCGTGGTTAGGCACCACGGTTGTGGTAAAGTTGTTGTCCCATGGTCGTGCCGCCTTGCACGGGCATGGTGGGTGAGCAATTTGGCCCTGACGGTGTTGAGCCACGGCCGTGGCGTGACACCACAATCGTGGTGAGGTAGCTGCTACACGGCTGTGCTGCCCCGCACGGGCGTGGTGAATGAGAGAGGGTTGATGTAGGTAGGGTGCCACGGTCATGGATCGTCGGCCACGGTCGTGGCGAGTGAAAGCTCAGGTCTACCACGGTCGTGGCTGCATCACACGGTCGTGGTGATGGCAGAAGACCACGGCCATTTTGGACCACCACGGCCATGGTTAGGACTCTATTTTGTGACCTTGAGTTCATGCACTGCTCGATTCCTTGCGGCTGAGTGATGCCTCCAATCGGTCTCTGCTGCTCAAAACAGTCTTGAGACCGCATGGGCTCAAACGGTCTTGAGACCGCATGGGTGGAATTGCTTAGTTAGATATCTTGATCGAAGCCAGGGATGAAGGTGGACCTTGACTACTTGTTCAGCTTTGTCAAAACCTGCATTAAATGAACGATGTTTAGTTAAAACCTTGATAATCGAATCAACTAAGTAATTTTGCACATTATGATTCATATTGAATGAAATAGTATGTATAAAGTTGAATTGGTCCTGAAGTGATAATTGAATTTCATGATGAATATACATTCATCAAAATACCCTGAACTTAAACGTTTCTTGTCCTCGAGTAACACAAAATTTGAAACAGTTACCAAATGGATACTTTCAATTCGTGTGATTACTTCATCTTCACATCACAAATATTTTCTTTTTTCTCAACATGACTCAGTATCTCAACTTCCTGAGACCAAAAAACACATCTTACCATATCTTCGTTACTGAGTTCATTTTCCAAAATCACTTCCTCCTCACCTTTTCCAACAACAAGCATGTCAAAGAGCTTTGTAAGAGTTTAGAGACACCCACAGAACAACAAGTGTGCATTTGATCTGACACTAGTGTTTTCCAAGATAGGGTAGGCAATCATTGTGCCATTAGGTAGAAAAGGAAGTGAAAGGTGGTATGGAAGGAAGAAGTAAATCTCTCCTCTATTCGACTCGAGATTTTTATTTGCTTTGCAATTTTATTTATTGCATATTTTTGTGCGAATTTCTCCTCCATTCGACTCGAGATTGCATTTCTTTTTGTGTGCACTTTGGCATCTTTTTGTTTGCAAATCTCTCCTCTATTTGACTCAAGGTTGCATTTTTGATGGTACGCCACTATTTATATGCAAGGGGTATGGACGAAGCGGATAGAGAGGGAAGTGGCGTGCCACCCCGGACTTAGGGTTTGGCACTTTTTTGGTTATGTTTTTTCTTTTTTATGAATGGAGGGGTAAGAAGATGATAGAAGATGTGTAGAAGAGAGTTCAGATCAGAATGCAACTTGATTTACAATTCAATGCATCGGGTTGTTCTCTTTATCAAACTCTGCTCGAATAATGACATGATGAGGATCTGGTTTGGATTCCATGCTATTGTTCCACAAATCAGTTAGGAAGCACGACATGTTTGATCCCTATCAGTTTGACAGACACCTATCATCTTTGCAAAAGTATCACGATGTTAGGAATCATAGGCTTCACAAGATGATTTCAATCAAAGGGCTTGTTTAAAAAAGTGGTCCTTTTGAGGATTTACTTCAAATAAGGGGGATATAATGATTCAGAATGCATAGAAGGTTAGTTAGTGACTTTTAATGAAACCAGGAAGTGTCCAAAATTCATCAAGTATATGTTCAATTTCTTTGAAAATCATTGAAGAATTGTGAAAATTTTGAAAATTTTTATCAAGAATGTGATAGTGAAAACTTAAGTATGAAAAGGATGGGTGTAGGTGGAAAGTGAGGTACGTACCACCCACCCTCCACCCCAAACTTAGATATTTGCTCGTCCCGAGCAAACCCTAAATCCAAGATGGAGGGGAAAAATCATGCCAGAATGACCACCAGGTGTGGTTGCGTTCTGATCAGCATGCATCATCTTATCTGAAAATCTCAAAGGTAAAGATCAATTAGATCTTAAAATGGCATCTTGTGATGCGAATTTTATTTAATGAAAAATTAACTAGAATGTAAAAACAAAATTGAAGAAATATTATAATTTTAAAACAAAGGTAAAACAAATTTATTGATCGGGTTGCCTCCCGACAAGCGTCGTTGTTTTATGTTGATGGCTCGACTGAATTTTTCAGCTTCATGGTGGATCCTTAGGATTGGTGAGTTCCAGCATTGTTTCAGTGCCTATGTCAATCCAGGTGAAATATATCTTTAAGCAGTGACCATTTGCCATAAATTCACCTGACTTTTCACTCCATAGAGAGAAAGCACCATGTGGGGAAATGCTTTTGACAATGTAAGGTCCAGACCAGCAAGAACAGAGTTTCCCTGGGAATAACTTCAATCTTGAGTTGAATAGCAGAACTTGGTCTCCCACTTGTATGTCTTTTTGTTTCAGATGTCCATCATGCCAAATTTTTGTGTGTTCTTTGTAGATTCGTACATTCTCATAAGTTGTCATCCTGAGTTCATCTAGCTCTTTGAGTTGCAGAATCCTGTCTTGGCATGCTTCTTTCATATCAAAGTTCAGTTTTTTAATTGCCCACCATGCCTTGTGTTCCAGTTCGACTGGAAGGTGGCAAGCTTTTCCATATATTAATCAAAAAGGTGTAGTCCCAATGGGAGTTTTATAAGCAGTTCGATAGGCCCATAAGGTGTCGTTGATTTTTGTTGACCAATCCTTTCGATTGCGTCCTACAGTCTTTTCAATAATAGCCTTTAGTTGACGGTTAGAGACCTCTACCTGTCCACTTGTTTGTGGATGGTAAGGTGAGGCTACCTTATGTGTTACATAGTATTTTCTCAATAAAGCTTCAAAGCTTCTTTCAAAGAAGTGGGACCCTCCGTCAGGTATCACAGTTTGTGGCACTCCAAAACGGGGGAAAATAATATCTTTGAATAATTTGATGACGAGTTTGGAATCACTAGTGATAGTTGGTATAGCTTCAACCCATTTTGAGACGTAGTCTACCGCCACTAGGATGTATGAAAATCCATGAGAAGATGGGAATGGACCCATGTAGTCCACCCCCTAAACATCGAATATCTCTACTTGTTGCCATAGATTCAGTTGAATCTCATCTCTCTTTGTTATATTACTTGTTCTTTGACATTTGTCGCATGATAGGACAAAATCGTAGGAATCTTTGGATATGGTTGTACAGAAGAATCCGCATTGCAAAACCTTTAAAGCAGTCTTTTTAGAGCTCATATGTCCTTCCACTGGTCCTGAGTGACATTGTTCCAAAACAAGTTGAGCCTCTTCTTCGGTGATACATCGTCTATACAAACCATCGGCACCTAGTTTAAAAATATATGGCTCATCCTAGTGATATTGTTTCACATCATGCATGAACTTCTTCAGGGCATTCCCAGTGCATTGAGGATGGATAACCCCAGCAGCAAGGTAGTTCACAAAATTTGAGTACCATGGTATAGCTTCTGAGGCCTTCATTAGTTGATCATCTGGAAGGGAATCATTGATCGGAATCTTCTCAGTATCTAGAGTGTTGATGCGACTGAAGTGGTCTGCTACAACATTCTTTGTACCCTTTTTATCTCTTATCTCTAAATCAAATTCTTGTAACAAGAGGATCCATCTAATCAACCTAGGATTTGCATCTTTCTTTTCCAAAAGGTAATGATGGCAGCATTGTCAGTGTAGACAATAACTTTCGAACCAATTAGGTAGGATCTAAATTTTTCAAAGGCATACACAACTGCTAGAAGTTCTTTCTCAGTAGTTGCATAATTCATCTTGGCTTCATCGAGAGTTTTTGATGCATAATAGATCACATAGTGTTTCTTCTCTATATATTGCCCTGAAACAACGCCCACAGCATAATCACTGGCATCGCACATAATTTCAAAAGGATGGTCCCAATCCGGAGCTCTAATGATGGGAGTGGTTGTTAGGGCCTGCTTCAGTGTGTTGAAGCTTTTGACACATTCTTCATTGAAATTGAAATCAATATCTTTTAGTAATAGGTTCGTCATTGGCTTCGTTATCTTGGAAAAATCCTTTATGAATCTTCTATAAAATTCGGCATGACCAAGGAAAGCACGAACTTCTTTTACATTTGTGGGAATAGATAGTTTAGAAACCACTTCAATCTTGGCTTTATCTACTTCAATTCCTCTATTGCTGACCCTATGGCCCAGAACAATGCCTTCTTTTACCATAAAATGGCATTTTTCCCAATTTAGCACAAGATGAGCTTCTTCACAACATTTGAGGCCCAGGGAGAGGTGCTTTAGACATGAATCGAATGAATCTCCGTAAATAGAAAAATCATCCATGAAAACCTCCATAATTTTTTTAGTAAGACCAGCGAATATGGCGGCCATGCAATGTTGGAAAGTTGCGGGCACATTATAGAGACCAAATGGCATTCTTTTAAACGCATATGTTCCGATAGGGTAGGTAAAGGTTATTTTCTCTTGGTCATCAGGATGTATGGGTATTTGATAGAATCCAGAGTAACCATCAAGATAACAGAAATATTCTTGATGAGCCAACCTTTCTAGTACTTGATCAAGGAAGGGCATTGGAAAATGATCTTTTCGAGTTGCCTTGTTCAATTTTCTATAATATATGCACATCCTCCACCCTGTGATTGTTCGAGTGGGGATGAGTTCATTATTTTCATTCCGTATAATAGTTTTTCCACCTTTCTTCGGGACAACATGCACTGGGCTCACCCATGGCGGATCAGATATCAGATAGATTATTTCAGCTGTGAGAAATTTAATGACCTCTCTACGGACCACTTACGTCATATTTGGGTTCAATTTCCGTTGATGCTCAATAGTAGGTTTGTGATCTTCCATCATAGGGATCTTGTGCATACACAATGCTTGACTGACCCCAGTGAGGTCACTCATTTTATAACTGATGGCTTTCTTTCTTTCCCTCAATTCCTTCAGAAGTTTCTCTTCTTGTTCATCTGTTAGATCGGAATTTATAATAACTGGACAAACCTTGAGATCGTCTAAAAACACGTACTTCAGTCCTTCGGGTAGGGGCTTCATTTCGGGAGCCTCTGGTTTTTTGCTTATTTCTTCTATAGTTTCAATAGCCTTGAGTTCTTCACTATTGGCTCCAACATCTTATTTAGCAGAGTCGAGGGATTCGATGGGTTTGTTAAAGCAATTTCCAAGGGATCATTTGATACATGATGCTCTTAAGTCAGAAGTGACATTTGTTCAATGCATTCAATCAGATAGACTTCTTCCTTCATACTTGGTCTTCTCATACTTTCAAAAACCTTAAATTCGAGAGTTTCTTTTCCTAATTTGAGTAGTAAGGTACCACCTTCAACATCAATCAGGGCTCTTGCAGTGGTGAGGAACGGATGACCAAAAATGAGAGGATATCTGGCATCTTCTTTTATATCCATAATGACAAAGTCGCATGGAACATATGTGTCCTTGCCTACCTTGACCGGGACATCTTCGAGGATTCCTAACGGACATTTTATCGAATTGTCTGCAAGTTGTATAGTCATGCCAGTAGGAAGAAATTCTGCAAATCCTAATCTTTTGCACAGGCTAAGTGGCATAATAGAGATGCTTGCACCAAGATCTGCCAATCCTTTATTGCATGATGAGTCGCCAATGTGACATGAGATTCCAAAGGATCCTGGGTCTTTTTGTTTCTTGGGCATCTTGCTCAAAATGATATCCGATGTAGTTGTCTCCAGTTTTACTGTCTCATATTCCTCAGTTATATACTTCCTGGTTAGGAGTGACTTTAGGTACTTAGTCCAGGCTGGTATCTCAGCCAGAGCATCTAAGAATGGTATATCAACATGAAGTTTCTTCATATCCTCTTTAAACTTATTGAATCTAGTATCGAGCTTGGTTTTCCTTAGATGGGCTGGGAAGGGTATACGAGGCTTATATATAGGAATATCAGGTTCTGGTGTTTCAATTTCTTCATTTGTAGATTTCTCAAGACTTCCCTTATCTGTCTTATCATCTTTTGATTGAGACTCTAGTGTTGTTGAGTTTTGGACCATCATAGGTTCATCTTCGTCTGTAATAACCACATGTGTCTTTACTGGGGGATCTGAATAGTCTTTTCCTGACCTGGTGGTGACTGCCTTCAACTGTTCAGGATGCTTGGGATTGTTCTCGAGTTGGCCAGCAAAGACTCAAGCAGGTGGCTTTATGCTAGCTCCAAGTTGAGCTAGTTGAGATTCAATAGCTTTCTGTTGAGCTTGTTGGTTGGCTATCATAGTTTGCTGAGTTTGCAACATATTTTCAATGGTTGATAGCTTGTCATCAGAAGAGATGGGTTCTGCTTGCTGTCCTTGCTATTGATTAAGATTCTAATACTGAGAGTTGTTTTGATAATTATTGTAGTTCCTATTCTGAAAGTTCCCCTTGAAATTTCCTTGATTCCCAAAATTCTGTTGTTGATTATACTGGAATCCTGGTGGGCCTCTTGATTGATTGATTGAACCAAATTGATGCGAGTTTACTACTCCATAGGGGTTTCCATATTAAAAACTTGGGTGATTCCTATTCTGATTCGGATTGTAATAACTTTGCCTAGGAATAGTGTTGATATCATTAAGATTTTCCATCTGACCATTATCTCCTTGTCCACATACATTGCTCAGTACAACGTCATAGAGAACATTGCATGATAAAGTGGAATGACCGGTGCTCTTAAATGCTTCACAGAATAGGGAAGTGGACTGGACCTGTTTCGGTTGCCGAGTGGGTGAACGACCTCTTCCAATAGCAGCTAGAGATGATTCAATATGGTCTTGCTTGGCAACTAAGATATTCAAGGTTTCAGCGATAGACTTGTACTCGGGAGTAGCTTCGGCCATAACTACATTCAAGACTCCTTTACCTATAGATCTACCCCAATTGGCTTGATTTTCTGCTCCCAAGGAGACGACTCTCCATGCGCTGTCATAACTTTGACGCATGAAGTTTCCTCCAGACGAGGAATCTAGAAACCTCTTAATATCATCATCCACACCCCTATAGAAAATTTCAATGAATTGATTCTTAGGAATCCCGTGGTGTGGACACTTGCGTAGAAGCTCTTTGTATCTATCCCAAGCTTCAGTAAGGGTTTGTCCAGGAACTTGAGTGAAATTTGTTATTCGCCCTCTAATTTCATAAGTAAGCGACGGAGGGTAGAACTTTTCCAGAAACACATTTTGGAGTTGTTCCCAGGTGGTGATGGGTATTTTACTTTGCAATGAATTGTACCAACTTATGGCTCTATCAGCAAGGGAATACTTGAAGAGACGGAGTCAAATGGCATCATATGTGACTCCATTTTGTTTTGTCATGGCACATAGATCAATAAATCTCAGAAGATGTTCTTGGCTATCTTCTCCTTGCTTTCCATAGAAAGGGTTATTCTGAAGTAGGGTGATCCAATGCGCTCTTATCTCAAAATTAGTAGCGTTGATAGGAGGAGGTTGAATAGGATGATGAACATTTGCAGCTTTCGGGATTGAGAACTCTCTAAGATCCTTTTGTAGTTCAGCTGCTTGCGCTGCTAGGATTTCCTGCTGAACCGCAGCCCTGGCTTCTTGCATGAGCCTCCCTCTTTGTGCATTGATGGCTTGAGCCACCTTTCGGGCTACCTCTTCTTCTTGAGTCATCCTTGCTTGATTTTCTCAGATTTGACGATGAAAAGTTATGTCTATCTCAGGATCAAAGCTCATTGTGAGTCCGGGGTTGTCCGAACGGTGCATACACTATGCCTTGGATTGTACCTGAAAATAGAAAAATTTCTAAAGTGAGAACCACAGAGTAAAGTCAAATTTAAGTAGATGATCGATTGTTTCAAAAGAAAAAGCAAAATCCTAGATTATTCTTAAAAGAACTAGATTTGACTAACTGGTTTCGTTGTCCCCAGCAACGGCGCCAAAATCTGACGTGGTGTTTTGAACGCACTAACAAACTCACTCGGGGTTGAAATCCCCAAGCTTTTACCTAAACCCAAGTGCAATAATACCACCCGCAAGTGGACGAGTCTTATCACAGTATAGTTAAGGATCAAACCCAAATGAAAACGTTTTTAAGGATCCTTGTCAGTCAAATCTAGATCAAGCAAAACTAATATTTAAAATGATTAGTTGATTTGAGGTTAATTAAACTAATTGCAAGAAAGTAAAAGCTGAATTAAAGCTATATTAAGAATGATGATATGGGATCATTGGGATGGTATCGGGTTTCACCACCACTGCTCATGCAATCACATCCAAACATCAAACATCCTGGCAAGATATAACTATCCCAGTAGAGCTGTTGCGAAACCCCCCATATGGGCGTTAGGTCGGCGTAAGCATCACCTTTGGCATCAAATTTCTCATCACCATCCGGATCACATACTTATGACTCTGAAAATACAACATCCAACTAAGGTTATGGGCCCCCTATATAGGTGTTAGGCACACAAAAGCATCACCGAAGGCTAGATGGCTCGTCCCCTCGTGGATCATACACTTACAACCTCAAGGAACCCCATTCTATTTCTAGTTTGGGAGTCAACCGAACTAATCGATAAGCAAGCAGCCGATTAATATATGAGCAAACATCGATGATTAACAAGAAGATACAAAATCCAACTAAGGCTGTGAACCCCCTATACATGCGTTAGGTACACAGAAGTGTCACCGAAGGCTAGATGGCTCGTCCCCTCACGGATCATTCACTTACGACCTCAAGGAATCCCATTCTATTTCTAGTTTGGGAGTCAACCTGTTAAATGACATTCAATCCTATATAAAGATATTCTCACAACATAGGAAGAACCAAGATGAAAGCAAGCAAACAATCTAACTGCGAACTTAGTGATTAGCAACGAAATGAAAAGTTATATACATTGCCATAGACGGTTAACAATATAACATGTTTGCATGGGCAGCGGGGCTAGTCCCCGCACCCCAACGAAAAGGTACTACTCACTCATGATGCGAGAAATAAGAAGAATGAGAAAAACAGAGAAATCTGCCATGAACTCGGTCTAGAAGGTAGTCGTAGCTCGGTGAAATAGATACAGCCTCCTACGTCATGTCGGAGCAGATCTGGACGCGAACGGGAGTTGCCAAGACAGACCGGACAGTCTCCCTTGCTCTGTCTTTCTTCTCTCCTCAGCCTCCTTGGTTGCAACACGGGCAGTAGGTGAAATGAAACTGGCACGGACTAGACTGTCTTGGATCGGACCTGTGTATAGGCAGCCTGTCGGCGTCCCGGAACCGATGTCCAAGTGAGGACCCTTGGGTTCCTATTTATAGGCACAGGACTAACCCTAAACGGTCTTGGGTTAAAAAGAGACCAAACGGTTTCAGTTAGTTTAGACCAAATGGTCTTGAAATATCTCCTTCAAATGGTCTGGAGACCGTTTGCTGCCAAACGGTCTGGAGACAGTTTGCTACAAAACGGTCTGGAGACCGTTTTGCTACCAAACGATCACTCCAAATAGTTTTGGGCAAACAATCGCTCTGTGCGGTCTTCTTCAAACGGTCTGTAGACAGGGGAAAATGGTTTGTAAACCGTTTGCTAGAAAACGGTCTGGAAATCCTTGATAAGCAAATGGTCTTCAGCAGCAGCAAACGGTCAACGCTCCAGCCCAACTCAAACGGTCTTGGAGATGGTTCATTCAACGATCTGAAACCCGCACAGGGGCCAAATGGTCTCACGTCGAAGAAGGTCAAACGGTCTTGGACAGATCGTTTGGTTTTATGCAACTGATTCGAACAGTAGACGAATTCGTCATCAGCTGGGTCAAACAATTCGTTGGCCCTCTGGTAAAACAACGATCTCCGACCTTCATCTGCAGGTGCAACAGCCTCGGGGTGACCCCATTTGGTTTGAGAATCTCCTCCAATTGACCTTGCTCAGGAGCTGCAAATGTGTGATGGTCGGAGGTTGAAGACGACGCACCACGGCCTTGGTTAGGCACCACGGTCGTGGTAAAGTTGTTGCCCCACGTCTGTGCCGCCTTGCACGGGCGTGGTGGGTGAGAAATTTGGCCCTGACAGTGTTGAGCCACGGTCGTGGTGAGGTAGCTGCAACGCGGTCGTGCTGCCTCGCACGGGCATGGCGAGTGAGAGAGGGTTGATGCAGGTAGGGTGACACGGTCATGGCTCGTCGACAACTGTCGTGGCGAGTGAAAGCTTAGGGTCTACCACGGTCGTGGTGATGGCAGAAGACCACGGCTATTTTGGACCACCACGGCCGTGGTTAGGACTCTTCTTCGCTACCTTGAGTTCATGCACTGCTCAATTCCTTGCGGTTGAGGGATGCCTCCAATCGGTCTCTACTGCTCAAAACGGTCTTGAGACCGCATGGGCTCAAACGGTCTTGAGACTGCATGGGCTCAAATGGTCTTGAGACCGCTTGGGCTCAAACGGTCTTGAGACCGTATGGGCTCAAATGGTCTTGAGACCTCATGGGTGGAATTGCTTGGTTAGATATCTTGATCAGAGCCAGGGATGAAGGTGGACCTTGACAACTTGTTCAGCTTTGTCAAAACATGCATTAAATGAATGATGTTTAGTTAAAACCTTGATAATCGAATCAACTAAGTAGTTTTGCACATTATGATTCATATTGAGTGAAATAGTATGTATAATGTTGAATTGGTCCCGAAGTGATAATTGAATTTCATGATGAATATACATTCATCAACATGCTCCCTATACGACGGAAGAATTAAATGATGTAAGAGAAGAATGCGCAACAACCATACAAGTAGTGGGGGTTTTAACATATAATTGGGATGTTGATAGAAAATAATGAATAAAGAATGATATTTTGTAAATGAATTGCTGAATTATAATGTTGGAATGTTTCTACATGTCTGAATGTTTCTACATGTGTCTGAATGTTTATACATGTGTGAATGTGAAAATGAATGAAACTGATGGTTGCTATATAAAATTTCTACATGTGTGAATGTGAAAATGAATGGAACTGCAGATTGCTACATGAATGTTTCTACATGTGTGAAAATCGAATGGAATTGCAGGTTGCTAAAGGTGTGAAAATTAATGTTGTTAATTTTGTAGGTTTGTGGCCTGTTGTTGGCTGATATCAATGGATGTCGTAAAACCTGAAGTTCATAACTAAACTGCAGGTTTCTCATCCTGCGACCAGCCACAGCAGGTCTGCAGACTGATAGAAAAAAAACTTGCAATAGGCGTCGGTTATTTTTTTAAAAGCGATGACAAATTATTACAACGTCGGATAAATAATTATAACTGATGCCTAATGCATGTGATGTGGCATCAGTTATCAATAACCGACGTCGATTTCCATAATAAGGTCAGACACCACGGTCGTGCTGGCCAGCACGGTCGTGGAAACGGGCCAGACACCACGGCCGTGCTGGCCAGCATGGTCGTGGCAGTGGACCAGACACCACGGCCGTGTTGTCCAGCACGGCCGTGGCACCGGGCCAGACAACACAGTCGTGCTGGCCAGCATGACCATGGCAGCATGTGAGATGGCGTCAGTTATCACTAATAAACTGGCACTAATAGTGCCCCAGATGGTGCCCTTTCTGTGGCGCGAAGGTTTATGGCATCGGTTTCAAAGCTAATAACCGACACATATACCCCCTGCTGGCGCATTTTCGGTGGCGCACGAAGGGTTGTGGCGTCGGTTTGAGAACTGACGCCTAACGGTTGGCCTTTTAGCGGTGCCCACATAGGTTTCGCATTAAAACCTACACTAAAGGCCTTAAATAACCGACACTAAAGGCCAGTTATGTACTAGTGTCTTCCTTGGCTTCCAGATCAAGCAAACAAATTATGGAAACTTCATCAACCAAGTCAAGTACACAGGTGAAATCTTGAAGCATTTTGGGATGGAGGACATTAACCCAATGGATACTCCCATGTTCAACACCACCAAACTTGATAGAGATGAATAAGATGAAAAGGTATATGAGAAGATCTATAGAGGTATGATTGGTATTTTACTATACTTAATTGTCTCTAGACTAGATATCATGCTTAATGTTTGCTTGTGTGCTAGATTTCAATAAAACCCTAGAAAATACGATCTTACAGTTGTTAAGAGGATTCTAAGGTACCTAGCCAAAACCTAAATTTTGGACTATGGTATCCCAAGTCAACGGATTTTACTCTTATAGCTTATATTGATGTGGATTATTTTCGAATGCCTAATTGATAGAAAGTGCACAAGTGGACCTTACCTCCTCCTAGGACCATGCTTAGTTTCTTGGTTCTCCAAGAGACAAAGCACAATGGATCTTTCAATCACCAAGGTTGAGTACATTGAAGTTGGGAGTTTTTGTGCCCAATCCTATGGATGAAGTAAATGCTCCAAAACTTTAATGTTCTATATGATGCTTCTCCGATATACTATAAAAATACTTGTTCAATCAATTTATCCTACAATGATATATTGCATAGTAGATCTAAACATATAGAGGTCCATCATCGTTTCCTTCATGACCACTGATGCACTGAATATTAGTCACTTTTCACATGCTACTATATCATGTATTTTGTGCACATTTGCTCATTTTGATGTTAGTTGTGCATAGTTTATTATTATTGGCATCTGACATACGTTTGCATCCAATATTTGTTATTTTGACCATCTCATATTGATTTATGGGACTTGTGTTATTCTTTGTGAAATTTCAAGCTAATTGACCAGTCTAGAATCAGCTCAGTGTTATCAAAAGCTTTGTCAAGGGTATTAACACTTGAAGAGAAGAATAAAGATGAGTCCAAGGATATCAGTGGTACCGATAGAAGAATTGGTTCTATCGATTTGATCAACAATAACACACCCAAATTGGTTCGGTGTCACTGACCTCCTATCAATGGTACCAACTTGTTCCCAAAAAATCGTTAGGAGATGTTAGAGAGAAACTTGGTGCTATCGACACCTCAGTCAGTAGTACCAACAATTCACAGATAATCGTGACCCAATAAAGGTCTTGGTTCCACCAACATTCTGTCGGTGGTACTGACTTGTCACGATCAGACATGATTAAAGATGGTGATTACTCTAATTCCCATGAATTGATGATGCCCTAAGTCAATCTTATGACTAGGGAGGATTATGGCCAGACCTAGGAACCACGTTTCTATTTGTTGCACGAAAAAGGAGAGTTGTGAGAAGAGAAAGGAGATGACAAAGCTACATTTCAGGTGATTCAAGCACTTCTAGTGGATGGATTTGGTCGAAGGACAGCAAATCACCACATTCGTCAGGGGGAATCAACCAGATCATCTTCTCTGGGGGCTTCTATTTATTCTTTTATGTTTTTATCATCTTTCCCTTCTCCATCTATTTGTATGGAAACTAAAACCATGTGAGGCTAATCCCCTAATTCCTTAGGAACAGGTAGTAGTCCAATTACGTACCGTATTTGACAATTATGAGTTAATAGTTTCCCTAATTTATAGACATGACTATATGACTTCTTTGTGAATTATCTATTCTTGATCACTATAGTTACTTTCTTAGACCGTTAATTGCTTTGAAAGAGGGATTAAGGGTTGGACAGGTCATTGACCAGCCTAAATCGTGTGTCCAAAAGGGAGCGGATCTAGAGTAGTCAGACTCTTAAGATAATAACCCAACAATCAAGCCCATGCAACTATTTATGGGGTCTGACGTAGTAATTGGGGTTGAACCACAGGGACAAGGTCAGTAGGTGTTAAGTACGCAAGGTTTCACACTTGTATACTCCAGGCAAATAGATGGTTTAAAAAGGTTGTTCCCTAAGGAATTATGGTTCTCAAGAAAAAACAAAGAAAGTTAAGAGAAAGAAAGAAAAATAACAATAAAAGAAAACAAGAATGAACGATAAGAAACAAAGATATAGAAGGGAACTCAGATTGGGTTTCACCTACTAAGGTCTCTCACCAACATGCAAAACTCACTCCCCTTTGTATTCTCCTATCAAGATTACAAGCAGTCATAGAAATGTCTATTCCCTTCTCTCTCAAGATAAGGATGTGTCTAGGATCTAAGGTGGCCTCCCTCTCGAGATAACAACCTTACAACCACAAAGCAAACCATATGACCATAAGCTTTAGCAATACCACATTCGCATGCATTCATACTACTCCTTAACACTAGATAAAGGCGATACTACACTTTTGAGGTACTAACGATCAAACATCACAAGATGGTAGCTAAGCATACAAGTGAAGTGTATGGAGATAATCTTGATATGAGCATATATATACAAAGGGAAGTAAGAGTATACATGTTGGGAGAGCCTTAGTGGCTACTCCCAACCCGAGTTAAGTGTTTAGTCTTACATGTTAACGGGCAGCATAACGGAATTACAAAATGATAGATACATCACAACCACGAAGACAGAAGGGGTACAATGTTACAGAGTTGATAGATCTAGAAGAGAGAGAAAGTGGAGATACACCAGTATACTCATTTGAATCTAGATCTGGAATGGATGGTGCAGAAGCTCCTCTTCTTTCAAGGAAGAGGGGTCTTCAGTATTCTCTCTCCTCAACTTCTTCCTTTGGAGATCCAAGACTGATCGGATGGATGTTGGGTATGGAATTTGGTAGCACTTTGTAGTCCTTGATGATCTGATGTTGTGACAAATCGAGGTGGGTGGCCTATTTAAAGGTGTTGCCCACTGACTTAACCATCCACACTATGGTCGATGCTTGGTCTCAGTCGAGGCTTGATCATGGTCGACGCTTGATCACGGTCGAGGCTTGATCTCGGTCGGTCAAGGCCTCTCCTTAGTCGCGGCTACCACATTGGTTGGTCGAGTTAGCACCTCAGTCAAGGCATGGCATCTCCTCGGTTGAGGCATCACCTCAGTTGAGGTTGAGATGTGCGGGTTGTTTGTTGGGACCAAAAGGGCACGAGGCACCATGGTCGCAAAGCATCGGTGTGATTATGGGGACATCAACCACGGTGGGAGGGTCCCTAATGGTTGATGAGCCATGATTGAGGTGCTACCCACGGCCATGAGTTGATGTGACCCTACAAAGATGGAAAAGGTGTGTGAATGAGATTCTTGGCATAAAGTGCTGAAATAAGTGGAAAAAGTCTATAAAAGATATGTTAGGAGAGGTATAAAATATATGCAAAAAGTGTATAAAATGAGATGCTATCAACTCCCCCAAACATAGAATCAAGCTTGTCCTCAGGCTAAGGGTAGGCCCGAAATCATAGAGAGAAGAGCAAATTGTGACAACAACAAAATTTGCAAAACTTAACATTACTGAGTTATCTCATTCTTACAACAAAACCCTTGTGGTATTTTTGTTCAATCCTAAAATATCATTCCTCCCCCTTCATAACTAGAGTTATAAAACTTCAATTTCTTGTCATTGCCTTTGGTAGTAAAAGGTCTCTCCTTCTCAACGTATCACCCCTTCTTGTGTTAGGTTACTAGCCATACTAGTACAACATCTCCTTGAGGGGTAGCTTTCACACTCTTCCTTTATTTTCAGTTGGCACTATGCTGGTGTGTTCGGATAGGCTTTAGGCTTTAAGTGTTTTCCTCTTCTCCTAAATTTCCCTCACCCACAGCTGTCGTAAGGATAGTGTTGTCCTTAGGGGCTTCTGACGTTAAGTTAGGTGGTTGTGTGAGGTCCGTTTAGGATTGTAGGTGGGTAAATTTGGCTTCAAGGTTCCACTTACGGGCACAACAGATCTTCATTCATGAGTGCAGCAATACACCGGTCGTGTGGGACCCTTTGGCATCTTTTGGGCACAACTCTGGTTATATATTTTTTTTTCTTTTCTTTTTGTCTTTTCATATCTCCTCTCTGGTTTGGGTGAGAGGATTTTTATGTGGTCTTCTGGGCAGTCAAGCCTCTTTTCATCCCAAAGTAGTGATACTTAAACTTGAAAGGGGTAGTTGTTTCCTTCTCAAGGGAGGTGGGGATTTTTTTTCTAGAACTGTCAGGTTAGGGTGGTTGGTCAGGAGTATGGCTCGGTGAATTTCTCTAGTTTCCAAGGGTTTCGTAAGCTTAGGATTGTTACACACACAACGTCTTATTATAAGAATGAGATAAAATTATATTGTTATGCTTCTCATTTTACTTTTATATGCATTAGTTGCTCGTATATTCCTCTCTAGAAATGATAGCACTACAACCTTTATCAAGGGAACAAACAAACTTAAAGGTAACTACACATAACTATGACATAACAGATTCCTTAAAGCATAACGTTTTCACAAAATCAGTTTGGCGGGAATTAAAATATGTACAAGTAAAAAAACAAATTTTTGAAAATGTTGGGATGGAATTGAACCTCTCACGCCTGTTTATGACTCCTCCCCCAAACTTATCATTCACCTCAACACAGGGTGTTAAAATTAGAGTTAGATGTATAAACATGCTTGCTTTATTTCAGCTAACTAGTTTTTAGTATCCCACTTTGACTCGAGGAGCATGCTTGCGTACACTCTGTGTAGTGGGTGGTATTGCTCATACTGCATACCCTCCACCTTTGTGTTCAATGTGTCTAGGGTTGTCATCTAGGATAGACACTAGAAGTCACAGTCATTTGATAGAGGCACCTGCTGAGGGGTCCTGTGGTAGAACTGTGTCTTGTAGAAGTCTTTGCCTTCTTTATGCTTGTACCCTTTGACATGACTTTTCAACATCTCTACAATCATCTCAGTGCATGTGACTGCCTTCTCTTCTGTAGGTGTCTTTGTAGTAGTCATATTTGTTTTCTTGTTCAGTGTGAAGGTTGTGTCTGAGTTGTTGTATAGTACTACGGTCCTTTTAATGATATTGACTACTAGCAAGGTCCAATGACTATCGTGAAGTA
This sequence comes from Alisma plantago-aquatica, assembly GCA_963693085.1. Taxonomy (NCBI): domain Eukaryota; kingdom Viridiplantae; phylum Streptophyta; class Magnoliopsida; order Alismatales; family Alismataceae; genus Alisma; species Alisma plantago-aquatica. The sequence goes on along the minus strand of OY856409.1, from coordinate 1,149,940,403 downwards.
TAGGTAGGAAGATGTAGTCTGGGAGGGATGTTGTTAAGTGTTGTTGTAGGAATTTCTTTTCCCTTGATCTCTTGTCTCTTAGGATGTCATCCATCAAAATAAAATATTCCATGTGCATGGCTGTCATATTGTCATTTAGTAGAGCTTGGTAGGTAGAGATGGTGCTGACTGAGAGGTACCCCCCTATTTTCAATGTATCTCGAAGGTCGTCCTTCAGCACACAGATGTCATCCCTTTCAAATATGCCTCTACCGGCACATCATCTTCATTCAACGATTTCATTATTGCATTTAGGGATTCTAAAGATAGGCTTACACATCTCCATCTGTCAAAATCCTTGAAGGTTGGTAAAATTTCCCCAGCTAGCCCATCTGGCTTATCCTTGGGTAGATCTTCTTCTTCTATCTCGCCTTCTTTTGGCTGGCCCACTAGAGGTTGTTCTTCTTTCTCTTTTGCCACTGGAGGCTGCTCTGTCTTAGATTCGGGTATTCTTTCCATAGTCACACCAATGTCAGCTGTCCAGCCTTCTTTCCAAGTTGTTGTTTTGGCTGGCTCTTTAGGATCGATCCACAATGTTTTGAGTTCCTCCCTCCATGTTTTCTTTTCATGGAGGGGGATTTCTTGGTGAAGCCTCTGCGGTACTACATCTAAAGGCATCACTGGGTTGTTGAAGAAGTGGTGGTCATAGATAACCTCCATTGCGTACATACTGCACAGTCCATGTAGATCTTCCATGAAGAGATCTTCTAGTGGGACGCCCTTGTTGATGGCTTCCATCATCCTTAGCACTATGAAGGTGCAGTCCCCTGTTCCATCCTTTTCTTGGGGGATCTTCTTGTAGATGGAGAATTGCTTCCACATCCCCTTATGTCTGTTGTCTGCCAATTGTATAGCTCTTTGTATACATAGAGGAACCTTCAAGATATCCCTTGCTTCCTTGTTCTTGTAGATCAGGGAGGTACTATCCAGTTCAGCTATGCATCAGTTGAACATTGTTGTCTGTCTTTTGTATAAGTTGACAAAAATCAGTGCTCAGTGCTTTACAGTCCTTATGGGTAGGAACACAGATTTAGTTTATTCCCTACTCACTGCGCATTGTAGCTCTATCACATCAGAAGCTTCGTTGTTTTCATCGAATAGGAGTCATGCTAGATTTGTGGTTTCATTGAACACTGGTTGTACTTTATCTCGATACAGGAACTCTTCAAGTAGAGTGGCACATAGAACTTTAAATAGATTCTTATGTACACATTCTCTTTTCAGGAAAATCCCTCTAAAATGATCTCTGCTGAGCGACCTACCCTTGTTGTGATATATAATGTCAGTTTCGGGCATGTTGTCATCTAGTATATCTGCAAGGATATGGACATCTCTGCATGTTATCCTTGATAATGTAGTCATGTCTGTACCCGCCATCTTGCAGGGCAGAGGAGGAGCCACACCTAATTCTACTTCATTGACTGGTGTGCTCCTCTTCCTAACTGGCTTGTTTGTAAAGAAAGAAGTGAGCCCACCTTCCTCATCTTCTGAGGTGCTTTCTTCTACTTCTTGTGCTTCTGTGGGTGGTACTTCTGTTGTAGGAGCTTGAACCCTTGTTTCAGTCATTGCTTGGGTTGTTGCCCTGCCTTCGTCTTTCTTAGACATCTATGCAGTTGTCTTTTATTGGATGACTCACTTCCGACAGTTGCTCTAGCTCTGCAGCATTTAGTGTGGCCAATGTCGCAGTCATTTTTCCATCATAGAAGGAATCATCTTGATCGTATTGCTTTGGGTCTTTCAAGAAGTCATTGAAGATGTCCATCCTGAATGTCAGGTCATCTAAAAATTTATTGAGATCTCTGATTTCTCATGACGTGAGATCTTCTGTCACTATGCTCTCTGTTCTAGCGACAACGGCCTGCTTGGGATCCTCTGGTGAAGCCTTATCTTCTTCTGGAATGATGTTCAGATCAAAATCCTTTGACAATGTATTAGTCTTCTTTGTCTCATTGTCTTAATGAGTGTCTGACTGTGGCAGTGCTTCCTTCTCCTGTGGTTCAGCCATCGAAGAATTTTTCACATTGGCACTTTCTTCTTTCAATGCTACTCCTGCTCCGGTTCCCCCACATTGTCATCATCTTTTTTGGGGCTCGAAGGGCTCGAGGAGTGTGTGATGTGGAAGGACTCATCAGACGCTTGGTCTTCTTTCTCTAACGCCAGTCGTCTATTTCTTGGCATTCAGCATCAAGCTGTCGGCGTTCTTCATCTAAGTGTCGAAACTCCTTCTTGCGGTCTTCCAACACTTCCTCATACCCTTTTATCATGAGCTCCTCGTCTGCTCACATGGCGTCCCTCTCCTTCTTGAGGTGTGCCATCTCCTCGATGACAGTCTTTAGCGCCCCCATCAACACATTATGGGTGTTCATCACTGTCTGCATGAACTGGGGAAGCTCCTCAGTTCTCTCGTTCAAAGTTTGCACCCATGTAGTTAGTGTACACAGGGTTGAAGTAATATTTAAGTTTAATTTAGAAGTTGGATGCATGTGTTGCCACATGATATCAAACTTATTGCCCAATACATCATTGAATGTGTGTGGGCGGTGTTGTTATGGGTCCACAGGCATGGTGGAGGCTCTGGGCTACTTCGGTTGTGGGGTCAGCATTGATGGGATGAGGGTGCTCACCTCGAGTTATCTTGACATTTGTAGGATCACGTCTAGAATTACATGATCAGGTACAAACTTGGGGTCCTCACGTACCCGGTTGGTTTCTTGTTTGGCCTCAACATGTTGTTCTGTTGTTGTAGCTTCGAGGCGTGCATGTTCAACCTCTTCTATGACTTTAGCCATGCCCTTATCCTGAGTACATGCTTGATTCTAAGTTTGGGGAGTCTATAACATCTCATTTTATACACTTTTTACATATATTTTATACCTCTCCTAACATATCTTTTATAGAATGTTTCCACTTATTTCAGCACTTTATGCCAAGAATCTCTTTCACACACCTTTTCCATCTTTGTAGGGTCACATCAAGCCATGACCACTGGTAGCACCTCGACCGTGGCTCATCGAACATTAGGGACCCTCCCACCGCGGTCGATTTCCCCATAATCACACAGATGATTCGCGACTGTGGTGCCTCATGCTCTTTTGGTCGTGACCTATAGCCCACGCATCTCAACCTTGACTGAGGTGATGCCTCGACTGAGGTGATGTCATGCCTCGACCGAGGTGCTGACTTGACCAACCAATGTGGTAGTCGCAACCGAGGAGAGGCCTCAACCGACTGAGATCAATCATTGACCGTGATCAAGCCTCAACCATGATCAAGCCTCGACCGTGGTTTGGATGGTTAATTCAGTGGGTAGCACCTATAAATAGGCAACCCACCTTGACTTGTCACAACATCAGATCATCAAGGACCATGAATTACTGCCAAATTCCATACCCACTCTCATCGATCCGATCAGTCTTGGATCTCTGAAGGCAGAAGCTGAGGAGAGAGAAGACGGAAGGCCCCTCTTCCTTGAAAGAAGGAGAGCTTATGAGCCATCCATTCCAGATCTAGATTTGAAGGAGTATATTGGTGTATTGCCACTTTCTCTCTCTTCTAGATTTATCATCTCTGTTACATTGTACCCCTTCCCCCTTCTTGGTTGTGATGTATCTATCATTTTGTAACATCATTATGCTTCCCGTTAACATGTGTGGCTAAACACTTAACTTGGGTTGGGAGTAGCCACTAAGGCTCTCCCGACATGTATATTCTTGCTTCCCTTTGAATATGTATATGCTCATATCAAGATCATCTCCATACGCTTGTTCTTAATGCTTCACTTGTATGCTTAGCCACCATCTTGTGATGCTTGATCATTGGTACCTCGCAAGAGTAGTATTTTCTTTATCTAGTGTTATGGAGTAGTATGAACGCATGAGAATGTGGGATTGCTAAAGCTTATGGTCATATGGTTTTCTTTGTGGTTGTAAGGTTGTTATATCAAGAGGGAGGCCACCTTAGATCCTAGATCTATCCTTATCTCGAGAGAGGAGAGAATAGACATTTCTATGACTTCTTGTAATCTTAATAGGAGTATACAAAGGGGAGTGAGTAGTAGGTGAAACCCTATCCAAGTTCCCTTCCATATATTTGTTTGTTATCATTCGTTCTTGTTTTCTTTTATTGTTATTTTTCTTTGTTTCTCTTAACTTTCTTTGTTTTGGCTTGAGAACCACCGTTCCTTAGGGAACAACCTTTTTAAACCATCTATTTTCCTAGACTATACGAGTGTGAGACCATGCATACTTAACACCTACTAACCTTTTCCCTATGGTTTAACCCCGATTACTACGTCAGACCCTGTATAATAGTTGTGGGGGCTTGAGTGTTGGGTTATTATCTTAAGAGTCCAACTACTCTGGATCTACTCCCTTTTGGATGTGCAATTTAGGTTGGTTACCTTTTTGGCACCATCACTGAGTCTACGTGTCAAACTGTGAAAATGATATGCCACAACCATTGTGGGTTACATCAAAGATGAGAGATGTCACAACCGTAGCCAAGAAGCGATCAAGAGGTACCTCAACCGTGACCAAGAATCACTACGACTGTGGTAAGTGTCGCGACTGCGGTCGTCACTCGATTGACTTTTACGCTTAAGGGACATCGTGATTGTGGCCAAGGATAGGGTGGTGTGATGACGGCACTAGAGCAACTGTTCGATTGGAGATGGCAACTGTGGTCTAAGACTTTGTTCGAGAGGCTATCAACCAAGTCCAAGGTGGTGGGGTTCTGCGATCGAATCGCACCCCAAAACCCTAACCTAGGTTAAATAGTGCCGCAAGAATCACGAACGAGGGAAAGATGTCGGCGAGCATCGTCGAAATAAATGAGGCGGAGCTATGGTAGTTGTCGCGGCATTCTGGAGTCGATTGGTCAATAAATGCACAAAAAGACAACAATGCATATGAAAAATAGTAAGAATCAATTGACGGTAGTTGAGAAAGTGCCCAATGGATACCTCGGGTAGGGTTAAACAACTCTAAACAGCATTGAAGGCAGAGGTAGGAGGGGCTTGCAGTGGCGGAAGCCTGACGTCGTCGGTGAAGGTCTGAATCGGACACATTTGTCATCTGGCACACTCGCATCGAGGAGCCTTGTTTGACAATTCACGGATTTTAGAGTTTGAGCGAAAGAAATACCTTGCCTCAAAGCGTTTAACTATTTATACCCTTGGGTATCACGACCATTGCATGAGGATCGCAGTGACTACGGTCGTGCTCCTTCTTGACTTACGTCATGACCACGGTGTACCCCCCCCCCATCGTGGCTTATGTCGCGATAATGATCCTTCCAAACCAAATTAACATGAAACCAATCAAAGCAAAAAACTTGTTCTTCTAAACAAACCCTCTTAGGTAGAGAAGGATTAAAATCTATAAAATATTTACACTCCTACTAGTTGTGGAAAATTAAAATATGGAAAACAAGAGGTACATAACTCATAATACTAAATTACAAGATAAAGGAAAACATGAATTAAGGAAAACAGCATAAACTTGGGTTGCCTCCCAAGAAGCACTTGTTTAAAGTTTTTAGCTCGACTTTCTCTATCCTCTTGTCTTCATTCACCTTCAACAGGTTCAGTTGCTTCCTCATTCATTCCACTTATTGTTGAGTTGGTTTCCCCCAAACTGAGTTCTATTCTCCTTACAAAGGCTTGGTCATCATAGTATCTTTTCACTCTTTGTCCATTCACTTTGAAGGTTCCTATCTTTTCTCCTGCTATCTCCATTACCCCTGATGGGTGAATTTTCACTATAGAAAAAGGGTCTAACCACCTTGTTCTCAAATTCCCCAGAAATAACCTAGCACTGGAGTTGAACAAAAGGACCTTGTCTCCTTCATGCACATCTTTGTTCTTCAGGTGGGCATCATGCCAGACCTTTGTTCTCTGCTTATAAATCCTTGCATTTTTATAGACGTGCAGCCTCAATTCTTTGAGCTCTTAGAGCTGAAGGAATCTTTTCTGGCCAGCTTTGTCGATGTCCATGTTCAAAAACTTTATAGCCCATAGGGCTTTGTGTTTGAGTTTGACCAGTAGATGACAAGACCTTCCATAAATTAACATGTAGGGTGTTGTACCTCTAGGTGTCTTATATATTGTGCGATATGCCCAAAGTGCATCATCCAGTTTCATGGACCAGTCCTTCCTTGCATGAATGACAGTCTTTTCTAAAAAAAAATTGATCTTCCTATTCGATACTTCCACTTGCCCAGATGTTTACAGGTGATATGGTGTTGCAACCTTATGTTTCACCCCATACTTCCTTGGCAGAGCTTCAAACTACTTCTCACCAAAATGCAACCCTCTGTCACTTATGACAGTGTTGTACTCTGAAGCATGGGAAGATAGTTTTCTCAAAAAGCTTAATGACTGCTTTGGAGTCGCATGTTTGGGTAGCAACTGCCTCAACCCATTTGGAAATGTAGTCGACTACAACAAGTATGTATTGATTTCTTTTCAAAGATGGGAAAGGTACCATGTATTTGATTCCCCATTCATCAAAGATTTATACTTCCACCCAATCTGACATTGGCATTTCATTTCTTCTGCTTATGTTCCCCGTAAGTTGACTTTCCTTGCATGTTTTGACAAATGATGCAGCATCCTTGAAGAGCATTGGCCAGTAAAATCCTAATTGCAGAACCTTTGCAGCCGTCCTCTCCCCTCTGTGGTGTCCTCCATAAGGTGAGGTGTGGCACTCCTTGAGGATTAAAGGCACCTCTTCTTCAGGTATGCATCGACAATATAGGTTGTCAAAGCACCTCTTAAACAATAGTGGGTCATCCCAATAGTAATTCTTCAGCTCAGAGAATAAATTCTTCTTCTGATTATATGTTATCTCTAGTGGAAATTGTCCACATGTCAAATAATTACAAATATCCGCGAACCAAGGTAAGCTCTGCTCTTCCGATTGAGCCATTAAAATATCTTCATCGACATAGTTGTCATTCACAGGTAATTGGTTTTCTTCATCAAAAATTATTCTCAATAGGTGATCTGCAACCACATTTTCTTTCCCCTTTTGTCGATGATCTCGTGGTCAAACTCTTGCAATAACAAGGCCCATCGCAAAAGCCTTGGATTTGTGTCCTTTTTCTGTATTAGGTATTTTATCGCCCCCTGGTCGGTGTACACTCTTACCTTTGATCTTACTAAGTATGATCTAAACTTATCAAAAGAAAATATGATAGCCAGCATTTCCTTCTTGGTTGTGGTGTAGTTCACTTGGGCTTCATCCAATGTCCTACTAGCATAGCATATCACATGATGTTTCTTTTCTTTCTTCTATCCAAGGACTACCCCGATGGCGTAATCACTGGCATAGCACATAATATCAAAAGGAAACTCCCAGTCAGGTGCTTGTAGGATAGGTGTTGTTGTTAATGCTCTTTTGAGGGTATCAAAGGCATCTACACATTCAGTGGTAAACTCAAACTCAGCATCCTTTATCAGTAGATTTGATAATGGCAATATAAATCATGGTGAAACTGTATTCCTAGGGAATCCATTCCAATTTTAATCACAACCTTAGTTATTTAGTTTTAATTCTTGCAATTAGTCAATAATCACTCAATCACTTTTTAAATAGGTCTAGCATATCAAGTTACAATTAGTAGTAGTCTTTGGATTCATGTTTTCCCGTGTTCCATATATAGGCCTCTTTTGGCCTATATTATTGCGATATGTGCACTTCCGTTTAATATGTGTAGTAAATATGCATCAAGTTCTTAGTGTTGTTGCCAGGGAAATGATAAATCTAGGACTATGAGTGATGTGACCAGCCACTCTAGGCCATAATTTTATTTTTCTTTTCATTATTTTAATCTCAAAATTCTAATCTTCATTCAATCTTTAGTATCTATTTCTCACGGTGATCTTACTATTTTTAGGTACTAGTGTATGGTTTAGACAAGGACAACCAACTATGGAGAGACAAACCCTACTAGCTTTAGTGTAGAGGAACTCTGACGTAGAGAACGGGAGTACAATACTTCTGTGGGAGGACTTCTCCAAACCCTACCACCTAAAAATCCACCACCACATGCGACACAACCAGAACAAGCAGAAATGGGTGATGGTAATGTGGAAGCTGAGGAGCAGACTGTCTAGGAGAAAATTAAGGCTTCCTCAAAAATAGCTCACTTGGGACCAATAAAAGGTAGCCAGTAAGTGTGGGCAGCTACAAAATTGATCTAGGTTTGGTCGTACTTGTAAAATCATAGCTTTTTCACATGCAAAATATGGTGGATCCAATGTCTCATGTCAATAATTTTGTGGAAAGTTGTGACATGCTGAAGATTGACAGGATCCCAACGATAGTGATTTAGCTGAAGTTATTTTCTTACTCACTGCCAGATAATGCTAAAGCGTGATTCAAACTCTTTCTCCATTTGCAATAGAAATATGGGATCAAATCATTGATCTCTTCTTTGAACGTTATTTTCCACCCCCAGAAGACAAATGAGATAGTTGGGAAGATCTATAACTTTAATCAGCAGGCAGAGAAGTCATATTCAAAAGTGTGGGAGAGATTCTAGAACATGTTGAGGGGGTTCCCTCATCATGGGATTGATGTTTGTGACCAAGCAAAGACCTTCTACTACGGGCTGCATAAAGGAGAAAGAACCTCACTAGATAGCATAGGGTTAGGATTTTTCCTCAACAACAAGGCATCTAGGTGTCATGAAATTCTAAAGAACATGGCTGAAATCAATCGTGGGGTGAGGAACGAGAAGCCTCAACAACAGTTAGTGTTGGATAGTCCAGATTCATCATGACACTAAGTGAGAAGTCAGACGACCTTGCCAAGAAATTATATCAAAAATCAAGAAGTTTATTTGGAGGCGAAGAAGAAGAATGCAAGTATATGCGACAGTAGAACTACAGGAGAAACAATGAGTATTCATGGAGGAAGGATCCCAACAACTTTCTATAGGACCCATATCAGGAACAACAGGCCAAGCCACAACAAGGCCATACACAGATAGGGGCCCGAGCAAGATAGACCATATAGAAGACATGCTAGGCAAGTTGGTTGGTTAGAATGAGACAAATATAGGCCAAATGCATAGGGACTTGTAGAATTAAGGAGCACATATATGTTGTATAGAGAACCAGATCTCTCATATAGAAATAGAAGTAGCATTCTTGAAGAAGCCATGCCAACAGGGATTCTCAGCTAATATTGATATTCCATCTAATAATTAGTAGGTGAAGGAAGTATTACTCCGTAACAGGAAGAACTTATTGAATGAACAAAGGACAATCCCAAAGGCAAACAACAATGCAAGTGAGATAGAACCAGTGTTGTCTAATGATCCACTTGATCCAGACACTACATCACAGGAGAAAGAAGTTGAAAAGGAAACTGAAGAGACAAAGGAGGCCAGGAAGGCATGTTGTGACACCGAACACCACACGAGCGAGATAACTCAAAACAAAATCTGTGATCAAAATCTAAACAACCACATTACCAGAAAAGTGGTAAATAAAAGTCGATCTCATATTACTATCATGTGCGGAAACATACTGCACAAAGGTCCATCAACATGTATCACATCACATAGCATAATAGGTATTTATATCTGTTTAGTGGCCATCTGTCACAAACATGTATACAAAAGAGATCTTGTTTCACATATATGTGCCACATATATACAAACCATGACATACTGCCAAAACACGTGTCGATATGCATCAACTACCAAACACACATCTTCATGCACCTAAGAGTATAGGGACGACACTAGGACTCTACTACACAACAACTAGCAGCAATCCAGCCTTATGAGGCTACTGATCTCCAAGCTACTCTTCCTTAATAACATGATCTTCTCCACACTGCTGAAAACCACCTAAAATGATGTGGTGACCCACGAGGTGAGACTCATGTCCTAGCGAGAGATATAACTATAGGGAAATATGGCATCATAATAGGCAGCGGAAACAAAAAATTTACTGCCATATTCCCCATAAACCAGCGGATCGCATCAACAACTATATAATGGAAAGGATGATTTTTAGGATATACTTGGTCTTAGAGTAAATCCAATGTCATATCCTTGTCATTATAGATGCACTATTGTCTTATAGTTGCATTGGGACTCATATGATGTGCCTCCTAGTCTTCACTATAGATAACATGTTGGTCTTGTCTTCCTAGCAGAAGAAAATGGCCTCCATGCCTCTATGAAAGTCCACACAGACCGCCTAGAACTCATGTCATTCTTATATAGTGGACAGGAAGGAGTTGTCCCTCCCTTTGGAGTAGCACTCACTAACTTGCTCTCCCACAATTGTTCTCCCTTGCTATCCCTCCCGTTATCGGGTAGGACTTGCTCGGGTTCTCTCAGTTACCACAACCAGAGAAGACAAATAATTGTCAAAGGAAATTGATGTGTATGAGAAGCCACCAGTACCTCTCTATTTATAGGAGGGGTTAGGGTATGGGTTACCAGTTTGTGTGGGAGTGTAAGGGACCGTAATATCATGAATTTTCTCAACCTGCAAGCATCAAACCGGTTGGTTGGAAAATAAAACAGTCAGTTCACATGTGAGCCAAATGGTTCGCTAAGCAAACTGGTCATTTCTCCATGTTTCCCAATCACATAAGAATTAGCAATTTGAATCAAATTAATGCACAACATGATGTCAGCACTAATCCTTGGTGTAATCGAATTTCTCCACAAACTGGATGTCTCGCCCTACGAGCTAATTGCCTCATGACCCCAACCAATCAATTAGTGAGTTGAGTCGATTGGTTCACTCCCCAGTTGAGGCAGAACTCAGCTAATTCAATATCCAATCAATCTGACACTCCAACCGGCCATTTCATTAGATGATTTGATCAGTTGGGAGTCCAGTAAATTGATTTGTTGCTTCAATTGAATACCTAAACATGTTAGTAATAAATCCAATTATGGCTCAAGATCAAATCTCCTCTTCTAGGCCAGTTCCTAAGTGTGTGACCCTATAGGCCCCATATTAAGTTGATTGTGAATGTCCATAACCAGTTATGACATCACAAGCAATGAGTGGTGCCTAATCGCACATCAATTCTACCCAAGTAAAAAAGGAAAGTTGGAGAACAACTTCAACCTACAATCTATGCTTGGTGTTATAGTGTTTGTATATTTCCTTTGTCAATGATATTCATATTCAACTCGAGCATGGAGTAGGCATCCTCTTCAACACTCAATCTTGTTCCTTGAACCAGAGCAGACTGACTGAGATATATGTAAGCTTAATATCACATATTGACTCACATGTGCATGGACATGCTTTTCTCAGTCTCTCCAATCGATAGGCCTAGGATATCATACTCCTATATGTGGGTCAAATCCCATAGACATCAATTACAGTCAGTCCTCATGTATCACAGTCACCCGATCATCGCATTTATGCCAACTATATTTTGGGTTACGTTTGATGATGTCAAAGCATACCGAATGACATGTGATGAGTGTAGTAACTTTAGGTCTAAGAATCAAAATCACCATTAACACCATGAGAGTTTACAATTACTACCATTGTAATGGTTTCCATGTGTTAGTCTCATGGTGGGTCTGCTTGATACACTATTCTATAGCATGTATCCATGTGCTTGGTTTGATATCACATAGCATGACTAATGAAATTCTGACATCAACCAATGCACACTCTAGTCTTATGTGTTATTGTTGTCTATCTGCCTTCCACAATAACAACCGACCAGGGACATAATGAGAATGTATATACTCTTAACATCCATATGATTTCACTATTCAAGTCATGTACTTGAAGACATACATCGTTGAGCAATATCATTCTCTAGACATTAATTATGTTACATCATTATCTCATAACTTAAGAAAATTGAATAATTGGAAGTTGGCCTTTATTTATTAATCAAATTATTTACAAATATGCCATTACAATCATCATATGATTGGCTCTCTGGGCATACACACTAACAATAATTGTCAACCAACAATTATTGTTATAGCAAGATATATTACTATTAAGCAGGATGAGTAGATTCAGTGAAAAGAATTATTTAAATTGATTACATAGGTTAAGTAAATTGAACTACTGTAACAAATAAGCATAGCATAATGATAAGAAGGAATATGAAGAACATGTATAACAGTTGGTTTATCTTACACATTATAAAACAACTAAGCAGTATAAGAAACAAGGCAAGGGTAAACATCTAATGTGAAGAGTGTTTAACCCTAAATATGTTAACCACTGCTAAGTCAAAATCAATGTATTTCAAGATTTAGGAAGTGTCAGAATCCAAGATGTTCTTCCCACTCAGTCAGTACAAGTGAACACCGCAGTGACGTATTAGTCAAACTACCACCAGTGACATATAGTCAAGCTGAAAACACTTAGCCTGCCTTGGTATAGGTCAGGACGCTAGACACCAGGGTACAAAACCCTATCATCGAGGTACAACTGCAGTTGTCCTCAAATCACATCACATATATAATCAATGAGACATGCCATAGTCATTCTCAAACTAAGGTATGTGATTGTGGCCATCCTAAAAACACTTGACGTCAAGATGACAAGGACACAGAGTGACTTGCACCTTGCATACTCAAAAGTATGCTCTTTGAGTTTCCCTTAGGAATACTCATTTCACCATACAGCAAGTTCTAATGTCAGAATGGATCTATGGAACAGGGAAACTATATAATTAGGGTTTCACTTGATTAATTAGAGTTAATTGGGTATATTTTAACTGCATCAATCAAGTTATGTACAAACCCTAGAAATATTCTACAAGATAGAATATATAAAACCTAAAAAGCATAAAGCTTATTGCATCACCACACGGTACTATGTCGCTATAACACATGAGTCCACCATCACCATATCATCTCAGGATTCTAGTCCCTTACCACATTACATAGAGGGTATTATCTTAATTAGGCCACAAAGCCACTACTAAGGTCATAAGACCATTCACATTGTTCCCTGCAAGTACATCATTTTTCTCCATGCCTCGTCAAGGTTTACCATTACCACTGCCACATGATACACATAAGTTCATAATTACCATGCATTTAAGCACTAAAATGCTCATATGATCACATATTAGGATTAAAATAGTTTAGGAGGAAAAAAAGAAAGTACTCTAACTATCATGCTAATTACTCAAGAAAGCTAAGAAACCTTATCATAGGCTTGAAATCATGGTTAAGTTCAGCATAGAAAACTCATTTGGGGTTTCAATTCAGTAATGGATGTAACCCTAATTATTAAATTTTCCAACATTCTTAGAAGTAAGCCAATCAAACATCACCAACATAAAGTCACCCACATAAGACAATCACAAGTCCGGGAATTCTCATCGACCGAAGAGGATAGGTCTCACCTTATTCGTAGACCAAAGAGTTGAACCACCCTCATCTACCACCTAGGTCAAGCACTCCATCGACCAAAGAAAAGCAAGGTCTTAGAGTTTGAAGAATATTTGAATCTTCATCAACTGAAGAAGAACCTTATCATTTCATTGACCAAAGAGAGTCCAACACTCAAACAACCACTAGGGTGAAACCTTGGCAACCAAAGGAAACATCAACATCTTCATCGAATGGAGAAGATAGTCACCTCAATGACCATCCAAGGAGATCCATCCATAGTGACCCAAAAATCATCAATACCCATCACCACATAGATCATAGTTTGGAAAAACATCAAGAGAGATAAAACCACATCAAATGCAAGATCAAGCAGGTTGATCATCAACATTGAAACTGAAAAGTTTCCAAGGTGTAAAATACAAGAAGGAAGCCAACTTCAAAACCCTAAATTCGAACACCAACATGAGAGAAAACAAAACCATGAATCAAGAGAGAGAATCAATGTTTCTACCAACATTCATGTATGAAAAAACTCCATAGTTATGCAAGAAAACAAAACCTTGATAATGAGAAAGAAACAAATGTTTAGTGCATGCATGTAAAGCTCAAAGCTTCCATCACCAAACAAGATAGGTGTGCACAAGATTAGGATTTCATCAAATAGGGGTTTATTTACTCAAGATTACCATGGAACATATACCCTAAATCATAGATATTATCACCATTCTATTAGGAACCACGTTTTTAGTGATAGATTGCATGCCTACAAGTTAAGAGCAGCAGTAATCGAGGAGAAAGTTATATAACTCTCCTTCACAAGGATGAATCAAATCCAACAGCAAGGAGTTCCAAGAAGAGATAGGAAACCCTAGCTTGATCACCTCCACATACAAGATAGCACCACCTCAAAGAGAGAAGAAAAACCCTAGGTTAAAGGAGCTCAAGATGGAAAGCAAAACCCTAGGTCAAAAATACATGAAAGAGGAGTTCTTCATGCTCTACTCAAGCACTACCATGGAAAACCATGGATTTGGCATGACGCGAGAAGTTCCTCAAGATAAACTCAAGCACCAACATGGAAACTACATGGTTTAGGCCAAGAAGAGAAGGGAGGTAGGGTAGCAAGAAAACAAAGATCAAGAGAGGTAGATCACTTACTAAGATCAAGGAACACCAAACAATCACCAAAGAAGGGTTGCTCCAAACCCTAGCTCAAATGGAAGAGGTTTGGCCACCTTCTCCAAACTCTAGCACCACCTTCACCACCAAGAAAAAATGGGGAAGATCTCCAAGCAAGAAGAGAGAAGGAAGGGTGCAACATGGATCACTTGCATGCAAGGAGAGAGGTTTATATAATGAAGGGTTAGAGAGAGGCAAGGAGGGTTAGGTGTCATGCAAACATGTCCCACATGTCCACCATATCTCACCCATGCAAGCACTAAGATCATGCATGCATAAAAGGTTTTAAAACCAAGGAAAATGAGTGACAAACTTGGTCCAGGACAACTCATCCGTTGAAGGGATATTAGATCCAAAAGATCAACAATCGCAAAGATCAAAAATCCATTGGTCACATAGAACTCAACCTAGGGTTTCTTGGCCCATTGACTAAAGAAACCACTAGGTACACCTCAAACATCATCAACTGCTGAAAACATTACCTATGGTACACCTAGGTGATCGATGAAACAAGGTTCATCGATCAAATACAAAGCAAGGTCAACCATCCAAAAAGGGCATCCATGCAAACCGTAAAACATCAACACAACATGACACCTCATCAAACCAAGGTACAACAAGGATATGGGGAACCACTCTCTCCACAATATGTCAAAACATGTGAGGTACAACAAGATGTGAAAAATTGCAAGAAAACCCTAAACCATGAGTAATTGCAACAAGGTCCAAAACAAGCACATATAAGCATAACTAGTTCCAACAACATCCAAATTGGACCAAACATGAAGAATAAGCCTATCACATGTTATTAAAGCACATCATGGGATTAGATTAAGGTTTTAAGCATTTAATTATGCTAAGCAAGCAAAAAAAACCAAAAATCTAGGTATGGGGTCTTATACATATGTTCCACCTCACCAAAGGAAGTTGGTGACTCCAGTGAAATTTCGAAATAGTTTGAAGGCAAATAAGGTTGACCAAAAATTCTAGAAGTTTCTAGAAACTTTTAGAAAGTGGCATGTCAACATCCCCCTAATAGATGAAATAGAGAAGATCCCCTCCTATGGCAAATTTTTGAAGGACATCATCAAAAATAAGAGGAGCATAGCTAATTCAAATGTAGTGGTGTTAACAGAGAAAGTAAGTGCTCTTATTCAGAGGAGATTTCCTCAGAAAAGGGAAGGACCCAGGCTATTTCAATATACCATGTTAGATCAACAGGGCCAAGTTTGGGGAGTCTCTATGCAACTTAGGGGCGAGCATTAATCTCATGCCCTTGACCACATTCAAGAAATTCAGATTGAAAGAAACTCGAAAGAGCAAGATGACCATACATCTAGTAGACAATTCAGTGGTTAGGCCATATGGTATCTGTGAAGATGTGTTAGTCAAGGTTGACAAATTTGTTTTTCCAACAGACTTTGTAGTTATGGAGATGCAAGATGATCATGGCAATGAACTACTATTAGGGAGGCCATTCCAAGCTAAAACAGACATGATCCTAGAGATGGGAAGAGGAAGACTAACATTGGGTATTTAGGATGATTGGTTTGAGATAAAAATGTCGGGCTCTACACATTCAAATGGTAATAAGCCATAATCTCACATGTTGTAGCAGTTACAAGGAGAGGTGTCTTATTTCTAGAGAAGCCATTTCTGGACATGGCTCATGTCATAACAAAGGTGTCAACGACACTCTGGTAGTGGATATCATGGAGCATACCAAGGAGGTTTCTTTGACAAAGGTAGTATAGTATATCGACAATGAAAAGGAGGAGGCATTCCCAATGACAATTGATGAGGTAGCGTCTTCCGCTCTCACCCAAGAATACCCACAACTACCATTATAGGTGTGCATCATGATATTGGTGGATGACTACACTCATTTTCATTCGTTCGAGGAGTGTGTTCTATTTCTAAAGGCATTGTCATGTTTCTACACCAAGCACTTTGCAGGTTTAGGAGCACTTCTGCCACCATTGATCCAATTATTGTAGAGTCCTCCAGAACTTGAGTTGAAGCCACTCCCACCTCATCTAAAATACAGTTTCTTGGCAACAAATGAGAAGCTTCCAGTCTTCATTTCAGTCTCATTGAGTGTGCATGAGGAGGAGCAATTGATTGTGGTGTTGAAGAACCATCGGGAAGCGTTTGGGTGGTCTGTTGCATACATAAAGGGGATCTCCCCTAGCTTTTGCTAGCATAAGATCTAAATTGAAGAAGGAGACAAACTGATAGTTCAACCTCAACGGAGTCCCAACCCAATCATGACGGAGGTAGTAAAAAAAGAGGTAGTGAAGCTTCTATCGACGGGTATAATCTATGCTATATTTGATTCAAATTGGATTAGTCCAACCCAAGTGGTTCCTAAGAAAAGGGGGATAATGGTCACAACAAATTCAATGAGTGAGTTGGTCTCTACTAGATTAGTGATTGGGTGGTGTGTGTGTGTATTGATTACCTATGATTGAATTTCGTCACACTGAAGGATCATTTACCACTTCGCTTTATTGTTTAAATTCTTGAGTGGCTTGCTGAATACTCTCATTTCTGTTTTCTCAATAGGTATTCAGGGTATAATTAGATTTATATAGAGCCACAATACTAAGAGAAATCTACTTTCACTCGTCCTTATGACATGTTCGCTTACCATTGAATGCCCTTGGGCCTTTGCAATGCATCAGCTACTTTCCATATATATATGCTTGATATTTTTTTAAATATCATTTAGTGTTGTCTCGAGGTTTTTATGCATGATTTTTTGGTGTATGGAGTGTCTTTTGAAGACTACCTTGACAATCTTGAAAAATGTGTGAGCACCTAGTGTTGAATAGGGAGAAGTTCCACAAGATGGTGAGTGAAGGGATAATTTTGGGACAAAAGGTGTCCAATAGAGGAAAGGAAGTCAACCTGATTAAAATTGAATTCGTCTCTATGCTACCTCCACCATCATCGATGAAGGGGGTTAGGATTTTTCTAGGAAACACCAATTTTTATCAACTTTTCATGTAGGACTTTTTGAAGATTGCAAAGTCTCTTTCTGTATTGTTAGAGAAAGACTCTGAGTTTAATTTTGATGAGTGGTGTTTGAATGCTTTTGAGGTGTTAAAGGAGAAATTGGTCTCCACACATATGGTATAGGCTCCAAATTGGATCCAACCATTCGAACTCATGTGTGACACATCAGACTATGAGGTAGGGGTTGTTCTAGGACAACTCAAGGGTAGAACCCCCGTTGTATTTTATTATGTGTTGAAAACTCTAGATGATGCCCATATTAATTACACAACAACTGAAAAAGAGCTTTCGCTGGTAGTTTTTTCTTTTGAAAAATTTTACCAATATTTGATTGGGGCAAGGGTTATTGTTTGGAATGACCATGCAGTGATAAAGTATCTGCTACAAAAGAAAGATGCCAAGCCTAGAGTGATTAGATGCATTTTGCTAGTATAGGAGTTTGATATAGAAATCAAGGATAAGGTAGGGATGGAAATGTGGCAGTGGATCACTTGTCTAGGTTGGAAAGAGTGGATGAGAAGGATCGAGAGATGCCCATCATGGAGGAGTGTCTGGATGAGGAGTTGTTTGCCATGGAAAAGAAGGGCCCGTGGTTTGCAAATATTTTGAACTACTTGGAATGTGGTGAGCTTCCATAAGATTGAGGGTATCAAAATAAGAAGAAAATTTTCCATTCCTTGATATTCTATGTGTGGGATGACCCCATCCTACTCAAACAATGTAGGGATGGGATTTTAAGGAAGTGTGTGTCAAAATGTGAGATGGAGAGTATATAGGCACATTGTCACTCCCTACCTACTAGGGGGACACCATGCTAAAGGATAGCGGATAAGGTTTTAGAAAGTGGGTTCTATTAGCCATCGCTTTTTAAAGATGCTTATAATTTTGTGCATAATTGTGATGCATGTCAATGAGCATGAAACATATCTAGGAGACATGAAATTTCCATAAACATTTTTTAGGAATATGAGGTTGTTGACTTATGGGAAATCAATTTTATGGGACCCTTTGTGTCTCCTAATTCTGATTTATATATATTTCTTATAGTTGACTATGTGTATAAGTGGGTGGAAGTAATTCCAACCCACACTGATGATGTACAAGTCATTTGTAGATTTGTGAAGGACCATATTTTCTCTAGGTTTGGGGTTCCATGAGTAATGATAAGTGATGGGAGATCTCACTTCATTAATAAGAAGTTCGGAGCTTTATTGAGAAAGTATGGAGTGAGGAACAAAGTAGGAACCTCGTATCACCTACAGACTCATGGTCAGGTTGAGGTCTCTAATAAAGAGATTAAGAAGATCTTAGAAAAGACGGTCTCAACAAATACAACTAACTAGAGCATGCAATTAAATGACGCTCTTTGGTCATATAGGACAGCCTATAGAACACCTATAGGAACAACATATAGGTTGGTCTATAGGAGATCATGTCATTTAGCTATAGAATTGGAACATAAAGCCAAGTGGGCTTTGAGGAAGTTAAATTACAATCTTGATGATGCTGGGATGAAATACATGTTGGAGCTCAATGAATTGGATAAGCTTATGCTAGATTCCAATGAAAGCTCAAGGATATATAAGGACAGAACCAAGAATATTCATGACCGCCATATTTTGCAGGGAGTGTTCACTCCAAGAAAGAAGGTACTTCTACTCAATTCTAGGATGAAATTGGTCCCTGGGAAATTAAGGTCTAGATGGAGTGGTCCATATGTTGTGGTTAAAGCATTCCCTCATGGAGTAGTGGATATTAGTTGTGGGTCTGATACATTTCATGTGAATGGGCAGCGGTTGAAACACTACTTTGGGGGAGAGTTGATACATGAGGGGGAAGATTTGAAGCTCATTCAGCTTCATCGATGACTACATTGATATGATCATCGAGCCTATGATGTAAAACAAGGGCGATGTTGGGAGGCAACCCAATCTTCCTTTATTGTATTTTGGCTTTTGTCTTTTATATGCATTTTTAGGAGCTTTGATTGTTCTAGATCGCATTTTAATTTTAATATGTAAATAATATACCTTGATCATTGATTCACTCCTATTTTAGGGCTTCATCTTGTGTCATATTGCATTTCAATCACATTTATACCTGTTATATTACATGTTATTTCCCTCAATATGCATATTTGTATAAAATGTACTTGTGGACATTATTTGCATGTTTTTCAGGCATTTGTACCATGCTTGGTGGAAGAGAGAGAATAGAAGTGATCCTAGGGTTTCTCTACCCTTGGAGAGACCTAAAGTGAAGTTTGATGCTCCCTCAACCTACCCCTATTAGACAAAGATTTATTGAAGCAAAGATGTCCAAGAAAATCCAAACAATCAAGTCTAAGTGTTGATCCAGAGACCATCACGGTTGTGGTACCAAAGAACATCCATGCTAGGACACTTGTAAATCAACAGAGCCATCCTCAAGCAAAGCTAAAATCACCACGGCCATGCCACAAAGAATGGCCATGTTGAATTAATCCAGAATGGTCATGCCACCTTGCACGGGCCGTGGAGCAAAGAACAGGCTAAGCAATTCGAGCCACCACGGTTGTGGTGACCACCACGGTCATACTACCCTAGCCCCACCACGGCCGTGGTGACCACCATGATCGTGCCACCTTCAGTACAAAATTCACTAATTCCCTGTGATTTTCCAACATTTCTCACCACGGTCATTCCCATCCACTATGAGTGTTCTCCCCTCTCCCCACCATGGTTGTGGTGACCACCATGGCCGTGCTACCTACAAAAACCTAGCTACTTTTGCACTATTTTTCCCATACTACCCCTACTTGACCTAGTGCTTCCCCCACACCTATATATACCTAGGTGGAGGCTGGAGCATGAGGTTAGATACCTTATACCACCTCTTAGCTCCCCATTTTCACCCCTTGGCTATTCCACTCCATTTCCACCTCCATTTCACTCCATTTCTCCATTTCCACCACTAAAACCCTCATTTCCAAGACTTCCATCCACTTCCCACCATCATTCCACACCATTCCATACAAGAAGAAGGAGGAGGTCAACCTTGTAGCACCTGTAGAGGAGGATTAACTCATCTACACCAAGCTCCATGGCTACTTCTTCCTCTTTCTCCTTTCTTTTTGTATTTTGCATTGTTATGAGTAGCTAGGCCCCTTGGGTGGGCTGTTTGGGGTGTAAAATGTTACTTTGATACCCATGTTGGGGGGAAATGACATATAAACATTATAATTTCATTTTTTAATGATAATGTTCTATTTATATCTCACTCTACATGAATTTATTGTTGGTTTGTTCTCGAAATCACCTAGGAATTTAGGGAAATTGATTATATGTGTGAATTTTGGGATTTGCCCCTAGGTCATTTTCTTGGATCCTTAGCTAGCTACCCATCCTCCTACATCCTAATCAATCCTCCTAACCCTACTTGAGAGATCTAAGTATCTATTTTAGATGAAATTGTTGTGTTTAGCATGGAGCTTTCTCAAGATTAGAATGTGGGTTATGGGAGGCCCAAAACCTCACTTTCACCTCCATTACTAATCCCAACCCCTAATCATCCTAATATCATCTAACCTAGAAACCTAGGCTTGTTTAGACTCTAGTCGAATTACACCTAAGCCCTAACCCAATTGAGCCTCTTTAGGGTAGTAGGGAGTGTTAGGGACTAGTTCCCCTATACTCAACCTAGCATATCCATGGCCAGTTAGTAGCTTAGGCTAATTCATTAAACTTTAGCTTGTTGTTTGGTTTGATAATCTAAATGGAATCATAATTTTCACATGTCACCCCCAACATAATTGATAAGTGCATCCCATAAACAACCCATGTCTCCCTTTATTTCTTTAAAACCCTAATTGCCTTCCTGCATATCTAGTGCTATCTTAGTTAGGTCTTTTCTTTCTTCTTGCCATGTTCTTGCTTTGTTCTTGCTAGCTTAGGTCTTTAATTGCCCTTTTGCTCTATTTACTAGTCTAGTGTAGTTTAATTCTCTCCTTTCCTACCTTAGAGAAGAATGTTCTCTTTCTTTCCTTACCTTATCTTTCTTGCTTAGAAGAACTAATTGTCTAGGGTTAACTTAGGTTTTGTTCTTGCTTATCTTTCTTTCATGCTCAACTTAGTTTAACTATCAAATCACCTCTAAACCCTTAACCCTAGTCTTCGCAGTAGGAACCTAGAACCTAAAAACTAACCTAGCTGTAGTGCCCCCTTTTCTCCCTATGGATCAACCCTATACTTGTCACCTTACCTATACTATGACAAGACCCCATGCACTTGCGGGTTAGCATTTTAGTAGAAGTAGGTTGTTTGATTTTAGGTCCTTATAAATTTTAAAAGTGAATCCACCTTATGCTCCTGTCTACAGAGTTGCATCTATTCAAGTCTCAATTGAGTAGTGTGTAACGTCGTTGGCAAAGCGCACCAAGATTTCTGGTGCCATTACCGGGGAGTAAAGGCGCTCGGCCTTGCTAGTTAGTTTTTCTTTAACTTTTCCTATTTCCCTCATCATTGCTATTATTTATTCTTTATTCTTTGTATTCTTTGTGCATATTGGTTCTCTAACTTACCCTTTATTTTTTGGTTATGCTTTATGCATGTGACAAGCCACTCATAAGAAGACAAGATGGAAGGCCAAAATGTACCCCACAAGCCACTTCAAGACTACTTCATGCCTAGAAACTATGAATCTCCAATTTCTAGCAGGGTTGATCAAATGCCAGGGGAGCAATTTGCCATCTCTCCAGGTCTTCTTGGGCTCCTACCCATCTTCTCCAGCTCGGAGAGTGAGAACCCCTACAAGCACTTGGACTCCTTTCTTGAAGTATGTTCCACCTTCAGGACGTCGACGGCTAGTGATGACACAATCTTGTTGACTTTGTTCTCATTCTCTCTCAAAGATAGAGCAAAAGATTGGTATGATTCTAGAAGGGACATCATGAGTTGGGAAACAATGAAGAATGCCTTCTTAAGGAAATTCTACTCTATAGAAAGGTTAACGCAAATGTGGCATGTTGTGACAAGTTTTAGTCAAATGGGCAATGAGCAGTTTCACAATGCATGGGAGAGATTTAAGAAGATCTTCAGAGAGTGCCCACACCATGAGATCCCTTTGTGGCAGCTAGTTCAATCATTCTACTCCAGTCTATCTCTAAAGTACCAAGATACACTAGATTCTTCTTGTGGAGGAGTTTTCATAGCTAGGCCACCTGAGGAGATATGGCCTTTGTTTGAGTAGTTGGTTGAAGAATCAAGAATTCGAGATTCTAGCATGATGAATGATGGGGGCTATGTCTTTGGTGTGACACCTCCTACTCATAATGACTTAATCCCGCAAGTGATGAAGATTCTTGGTGACATGGTGAGATTCATGAAAAACCAGGTGACAAATGTTCATTGCCACCCGGTCAATTCTATTGAAGTTCTATGGTGAAGAAAAGAAGACACCTCACTCCTATAGCTATCAAGAGCCACAAAGTTTGAAATACAGCTCAAGGTTTGAGGAAGAGGCCCTCTCTAGGCTAAAGAGAATTGATGACATATAATTAAATGTGACAAGGCTTGAGGAGAGGATAGAGTAGCTATCTTCCATAATTGCTCTTCAAGAATAAAAATTGTATTCAAAACCCATCTTGAGCTTCAATGAAGCAAGTGGACCAATTCCTTCTTCACAAGTTTTCTATAGTCCACCTCCCATGCAAGTGTAGCCCATCTATCACTTCCAAGGTGATCCCAAGCCTTATACTCCACCTCCCCCTCCATCACCACCATTTTCCCAACAATTTACCTTCCAACCTCAATTCTCCCCTCCACCTCAATTTCAACACCAAGTGTCACCTCCACCTCCTCCACAGCCACAACTAGCTCCCCCTCTCCACCATGAGCAAGGAAGTGTTGTGACAGTTCTAAGGAGTGGAAAATCTCTTGAGAAGCCCGCTAGTCAAAGGAAAGTTGATAAAGCAAAGCAAAGGCAGCCAAGTGGTGATACAGTGATTGAGGTTGCTGAAGATGATTCTATGATGCATCTTGTTGATTTTGGGATACCATGTGCTCCACTTCACACTCCATTTGTAGGTCCCACCATCCCTAGTGTTTCATCTCATGTTGAAACAAGCAAGGCTAAAGCAAGTGAGCCACCATTCATTGAAGCATTAGATGAGCCACTGGAAGTAAGGCAGAGACAAAAGCACAATGTTGACATTCTTGAGGTATTTCTCCAAGTGAAGGTCAATATTCCCTTATTGGATTCTATTAAGGAAATCCCATCATATGCCAAGTTTCTGAAGAATTTATGCACTGTGAAAAGAAGGTCAACGGGGAGAATTCCAAAGAAAGTGAAGTTGACTGAATAAATGAGCTCTATCCTCCAACACTCATTCCTTATGAAAGAGGAAAGACCCAGGAGCCCTAATCATACCTAGATACGTTGGGGGGCATCACATAGGCAAATCCCTACTTGATTTAGGATCCAGTGTGAATTTGATGCCATATAGTGTCTATGTTGAGCTAGGTTTAGGCATGTTGAAACCGGCACATTGCACCCTCCAATTGGCGGATCGCTCCATCAAGGTTCCTAGAGGGTGAGTGGATGATGTCTTGGTGATGATTGACAAGGAAAGAGGAGTTGTGTTCCTGAATGATTTCATTGTTCTTGACATGGAGCCAGATGATAGGAAGATCCCCATCATCTTGGGGAGACCATCTTATCTACAACTGATGTCGAGATACATGTTCACAGTAGCATAATGATAGTCTCTTTCATGGACATGAAGATAAAGATCAACATATACAAGTCCTCAAATTGGTGAGTTCGAGATGAGGATAATGGATATGGTCACTTCAAGAGTATGATTGATCATTTGAGAGAAGAAGGTCAAGATGAAGGATGTGATGACATCTTTGGTGATCAAAGGGATGAGGAGCATAGGTTGAATGCAAATGAGGGGTGTATCTATTACAAGAATCAACACATGTGGATGCCAAATGGATGAGTGATTGAAGAATCTCCATGAAGCCTAGCTAAAGGCATGAAACTCAACGCTTGTGGGAGGCAACCCACCTAGGTTTGGGAATTTTTCACCCAACCTTCCATTTTTTATACTTTTGTTTTGTTTTTAAACTTTTCCAAGAAAACACGCACACACTTGTTTTTAATAGTTTTTGTTTAGTTTTAAGATGTGCAGGTGAAAATAGGGTGAAATGAAGAAAACTAGATGACATTTTGTCAAGTTATCAATGAAAAACCATTTTGGATTAAAGATTTGATGTTTGATGAGATTTGAGCGAAATTAGCAGCCACAGTACTCACCAGGGTTGTGGTGACATGGAATGGTCGTGGTGGGGGATTTACAATCAACAGGGGAATCGAGAAAAAATCAAAGAAGTTGACATTGAAGCACAGAACCACCATGGTCGTGCAAGGTAGCACTCTGTGTAGCCACCCACTCAGAATGGTCGTGTTGCAACCCGAATCCAGCACTTAAGTAAGTGTTTTTCAAAAATCACAACTCAGTTCTATTTTCCATTCTGCAAGCACCACGACCGTTCTTTGTGAACAACAGCCGTGTAGAACCTCCCAGCCACTTCACCACCCTCGAATCTCCACCAAATCATCCCCAATTCATATCCAATCAATACCCCCACCATTTCCACTACCTTAATCTCCATATTCCACCCATTTTCATCCATAAAACACCCCATTTCTCTCCAATTCGCCCCAACAACCCTATTCTTCAGAGAAAACCTAAAATCCCATTTTTTATCAATTTCAATCTGAAATGAAACAAATGGCTAAGAAGGATGTCTCTAAGACCAAGGAGGTCGTTTCCTATAGACGTTGGCCCAAGAATGTGTCATCTTCAGCTCTGATAGCCCCTCTTACCCTCCCAGCACCATCAGCAGCCTCTGGTTCACAAGGAGAATCACCCCACATGGTTGCGGCAGTGGATCCTATGATGGAGGAGTCATCCAGACTACCTACAGGAGGTAGGGCAGCAACTTGACCATCGGTCTCATAAGCCCATCCATCAGTATCAGTAGCTCGTCCAATATTTTCAACTGCACGCCCTTCAACATCTATGGCACCACAGCCACAACATTAGTTGAGAGCACGATGGTGACTCGTGGTAGATGATACAGATGAGGCAATTCCAGATGCACATCCAGAGGATGCACCTAAAGTGCGTCATGAGGCAATACGTGATAGTCAGAGTAAGAAAGGGAAGAAGCCAAATCATCCAGAATGCTTGATACGCCGAGTGATTTCCACTCGCTACGCGTACCAGGAGATGATGAAAACTTTGGGAATCTTTGATTTTTTTAGGATATTGTGGAGCCCATTGGGCTAGTTGAGGTGTTGACCACTGTGTAGGAGACCTATGTGGAGCTTACACAACAATTCTTTTCCACATTAAAGAAGGTCTCACAGGACTCCATCAGTGTCACCTTGGGGAGTAGCACCTACCTCATCACTGCATCCTTTCTAAATGACATTTTTACTTCAACTCCCGAGGTAGTACAGTCACTTGATCAAGGAAGCATTGATAGAGAAGCCAAAACAAACTATGATGCAATGTGGAAGAAAACTTACAGGGCAAAGCAATTTTGTGACGGGTAAATCAAAGACTAATTTGATCCAAAATCCCATCTTGAGATACATTCAGAAGGTCTTGGCAAATACCATCTTTGACCGATATGAAAATCAATGTAGTTGCACCAGGAAAGACCTTTTTGTGCAAGGATGGATGGTACAGGGAATGTTGGAAAATCTGGGGTCACTTATCATTGATCATATGAAGAGAATCCCATCCAAGAGCAAGAATCATTTTATCATGGGAGGGATTGTAACTTTCATTGCTTTTGCCCTAGGACATGATGTATCTGGCTACACAAAGGTGGAAGGAGGAAAGCTAGTTGACCTGCATTACTTGACTCACTCATCGATGATATCATTGGTTGATTAGAAGATTTTCTACCATGTCAACCCTCCTTATGCTAGGGTTTCACCTGAGCTCCCCTGCGATGCCACACCTCTTCTAGAGGGATGTGGCCCATCTCCGGATTTTCTGGACATCTTGAGTAGGTGGGAAGAGGAGCATCCTAGATATACATGGCAGTAGCAGCCCAGAGATCTGCCTAAGGGGCTTGGAGAGTCATAGGAATCTATCGAGAGGAGGAGGATAGCTGAGGAGAGAGATAATCATAGGGTGAGGCATCATGAGGCAGACACATCACAGTAGTAGTAGCAGCCCACAACAAATGCGTATGACATGTCAACCATTCATGCATAGCTGGAGGGCATCCAGAGCACTCATGATTGTGTTTTAAGCACCCAGAACGGTATTTTATGGTAACATGAGGGTTTCTAGTGCACCCAGGATGCCATGTGGTTGGACCATCAGTAAATGCATTATCAGGTCAACCACTTATACCAGTTCCAACATGCCCAAACCAAGAGGAACACCTAGTGGGGGGAAGATTGGTGGAGTTCACTATCAGAATATCAGGACAACTACCCACCTCCAAAGTCAGACTATTGGGGTTCCTACTACCAGCACCCTCCACCATAGGGAGGACCACCGCCACCATTTAGTGTCATGTTGAGAATAGCATGATTCAAAAGTTTGTGGTGGTAGGGCGGTATGCCCTATCTCATTTTCACTCTCATTTTACATTTCACCTGCCATTTACTTTTTTGTTTACTTTTGTTTGCTTTACTTTAGAATTTACTTGATTTGCATGCATGCATGTCATGTAGTTACTTTCTTGTCGTTTTTGCATAATTTTCAAAAAAATTGCTCTTTTTGCCATGGATTGCATATCATGCAGATTTTTGGAAATTTTTGTATGTTTAAGCTAGGATTTGCTTGTTTACTGCTTTAAGTTCAATAATATAGGCTTAAATGTGATTGATTAAAACTTGGCACCGTTTTTGCCAATTTTGCCCAAATTTGATATTTCTTGCCTAAAAGTGTGTTTCAGCCCAATCTCTACTTTTTGGATAAAAATGATGACCTTTGACAAATGCAAGTGAATTATCATTGTTTATTGCTAAATGGTATCAATTCTTGACTTTTTACATGTGTACCACCTCTCTTGTGTTTGTGAATGTTTTGGTTGAATTGTGACTTGAGCAAGCTATGAGCGCTTCGTGCCTATGAAATCACTTGATTGAATTATTAATTTCAGGTTGATCATTCATGTGGTGTGAAATTGTTGTATTAAGTGTTGGATTAATTTTCATGCAGGAGACCTTATGTTGAGAATCACACCAATGACCCCTCTTTGACCTGACTCTTCACTCACCATCTTCTTACCCCTCCGCCTCATAAAAGGATGCCAAAGTACACACATCAGCCGTGACCACCTCCAAAAGCTTGGGGTGGCCACATCTACATCTCACTGCTTCACTCTCATCACCATGTGCCCTATCTACTCCAAGGGCAAAGAAAAACAAAAAAAAAAAGAAAATAAAGAGATGATCTTGTTTACAAGCATATAAATAAAGAAAAGATGAGTATGTAAAAGCACTCTAAAATCTTACCGCAATCCTTTCTTCCATTTTCATACCTATTGAGCTAGGAAACATCAAACCTGGCTCATTTTTCCCTTTCCACAGTCGTGTGGGTCATTTGGTGTGATTTGAAACATAAGGTTTAATGCATGGAGGTAAAACAACACTCCTAGTCATCCTTGATTAATTCCAACATGAAATGGTCTACCCAGAACTACATGAAAGAAATATGGATAGCTTGTGTGTTTTATGCACTATATTTGAAGTTCATATGTTTTGTTCTCTTTTCATGATTTGTTTGTGAAAGCAGGAGAGGAGAGGGGGGGAATGCATGCACTTAGTCATTATTGATCCCATTCAGTGATAATCATCTTTTACATTGCATTTGTCGTTTCTTGATTGTGAAAAAATTACAAAGAGATTGAGTTGGAGCATACTTGAGGACAAGTATGTTTTAAGTTTGGGGTGGTGATTCATCCCTATTTTAGGACTTCATCTTGTGTCATATTGCATTTCAATCACATTTATACCTATTATATTACATGTTATTTCCAGCAATATGCATATTTGTATAAAATGCACTTGTGGACATTATTTGCATGTTTTTTAGGCATTTGGACCACACTTGATGGAAGAGAGAGAGGAGTGATCCTAGGGTTTCTCTACCCTTGGAGAGACCTAAAGTGAAGTCCGATGTTCCCTCAAACTACCCCTATTGGCCAAAGATCCATTGAAGTAAAGATGTCTAAGAAAATCCAAAGAATCAAGTCCAAGTATTGATCCAGAGACTAGCACGGCCATGGTACCACAGAACGGTCGTGCTAGGACACTTGCAAATCAATAGCGTCATCCTCAAGCAAAGCTAAAATCACCACGGTCATGCGACACAAAATGGTCATGGTGAACTGACACAGAGCGGTCGTGCCACCTTGCACATCCGTGTGAGAGCAAAGGCAAAACGACCATGGAGCAGAGAACGGGCTTAGCAATTCGAGCCACCACGACCGTGGTGACCACCACAGTCGTGCTACCCTAGCCCAACCACGGCTGTAGTGACCACCAGGGTCGTGCCACCTTCAGTACAAAATTCACCAATTCCCTGTGATTTTCACGATTTCTCACCACGGTCGTTCCCATCCACCATGACCGTTCTCACCCCCACCCCACCATGGTCGTGCTACGTACAAAAACCTAACTACTTTTGCATTGTTTTTCCCATACTACCCCTACTTGACCTAGTGCTTCCCCCACACCTATATATGCCTAGGTGGTGACTGGAGCACGAGGTTAGCTACCTTCTACCACCTCTTAGCTCCCCATTTACACCCCTTAGCCATTCCACTCCATTTCCACCTCCATTTCACTCAATTTCTCCATTTCCACCACCAAAACCCTCATTTCCAAGCCTTCCATCCACTTCCCACCATCATTCCACACCATTCCATCCAAGAAGAAGGAGTAGGTTGACCGTGAAGTAGCTGGAGAGGAGGATTCACACATCTACACTGAGCTCCATGGCTACTTCTTCCTCTTTCTCCTTTCTTTTTGTATTTCGCATTGTTATGAGTAGTTAGGCCCTTTGGGTGGGATGTTTGGGGTGTAAAATGTTACTTTGATACCTATGTTGGGATAAAATGATATGTAAACATTGTAATTTCATTTTTTAATGATTATGTTCTAGTTCTACCTCTCTCTACATGAATTTCTTGTTGGTCTGTGCTTGAAATCACCTAGGAATTTAGAGAAATTGATTATATGTGTGAATTTTGGGATTTGCTCCTAGGTCCAATTCTTGGATCCCTAGCTAGCTACCCATCCTCCTACATCCTAATCAATCCTCCTAACCCTAGTTGAGAGATCTAAGTAGCTAGTTTATATGAAATTGGTGTGTTTACGATGGAGCTTTCTCAAGATTAGAATGTGGGTGATGGG
This sequence comes from Alisma plantago-aquatica, assembly GCA_963693085.1. Lineage (NCBI taxonomy): Eukaryota > Viridiplantae > Streptophyta > Magnoliopsida > Alismatales > Alismataceae > Alisma > Alisma plantago-aquatica. Next base: position 1,149,910,376 of record OY856409.1, on the reverse strand, counting down.
AGGCCCAAAACCTCACTTCCACCCCCATTACTAATCTCAACCCCTAATCATCCTAAGATCATCTAACCTAGAAACCTAGGCTTGTTTAGACTCTAATCAAATTACACCTAAGCACTAACCCAATTGAGTCTCACAAGAGTAGTAGGGAGTGTTAGGGACTAGTTCACCTATACACAACCTAGCATATCCATGGCCAGTTAGTAGCTTAGGCTAATTCATTAGACTCTAGCTTGTTGTTTGGTTTTATAATCTAAATGGAATCATAATGTTCATATGTAACCCCCAAATTAATTGATAAGTGCATCCCCTAAATAACACACATCTCCCTTTATTGCTTTAAAACCCTAATTTCCTTCCTACTTAGCTAGTGCTAGCTTAGTTAGCTCTTTTCTTGCTTAGTTATCTTCTTGCCCTATTCTTGCTTTGTTCTTGCTAGCTTAGGTCTTTAATTGCCCTTTTGATCTACTTGCTAGTCTAGTGCAGTTTAATTTTCTCCTTGCCTACCTTAGAGTAGAATGTTCTCTTTCTTGCCTTACCTTATCTTTCTTTCTTGATAGAACTAATTATCTACGGTTAACTTAGGTTTTGTTCTTGCTTGTCTTTCTTTCTTGCTTAACTTAGTTTTACTATCAAATCACCTCTAAACCCTTAACCCTAGTATCCATAGTAGGAACCTATCACCTAATACTAACCTAGCTCTAGTGCCCCCTTTTCACCCTATGGATCGACTCTATACTTGTCGCCTTACCTATATTACGACACTACCTTGTGCGCTTGTGGGTTAGCATTTTATTAGAAGTAGGTCGTTTGAATTTAGGTCCTTATAAATTTTTAAAGTGAATCCATTGTGTTCTCCTATCCGCGGAGTTTCATCTATTCAAGTCTCAATTGAGTAGTGTGTAACGCCATTGGCGGGAGCGCACCAAGCTTTCTGGGGGAAAAGGTAAAAATAATCACCAATTTCACTCTCATTTTACATTTCACCTACCATTTACTTTTGTTTGTTTGCTTTGCTTTAGAATTTACTTACTTTTAATACTTGCATGTCATGTAGTTACTTTCTTGTCATTTTTGTGTAATATTCAAGAAATTTGCTCTTTTTCCATGCATTGCATATCATGTAGATTTTTGGTAATTTTTGCATGTTTTAGATAGGATTTGCTTGTTTACTACTTTAAGTTCAATAATATAGGCTTAGATGTGATTGAAGGCAACTTGGCACCATTTTGGCCAATTTTTCCCAAATTTGATATTTCTTGCCTAAAATTGTGTTTCGACCCAATCTCTACTTTTTGGATTAAAAATGAGGACCTTTGACAAATGCAAGTGAATTATCATTGTTTATTGCTAAATGGTATCAATTCTTGAATTTTTACATGTGCACCACCTCACTTGTGTTTCTGAATGTTTTGGTTGAATTGTGACTTCAGCAAGCTACGAGCACTTAGTGCCTATGAAATCACTTTATTGAAGTGTCAATTCAGGTTGTTCATTCATGTGGTGTGAAATTGTTGGATGAAGTGTTGGATTAATTGTCATGTAGGAGACCTTATGTTGAGAATCACGTTGTGACCCCTCTTTGACCTGACTCTTCACTCACCATCATCTTACCCCTCTGCCTCATGAAAGGATGACAAAGTGCACACAGCAGTCATGGCCACTTCCAAAAGCTTGGGGTGGCCACATCTACATCTCACCGCTTCACTCTCATCACCATGTGCCCTATCTACTCCAAGGGTAAAGAAAAAGAAAAAGAAAATAAAAAACAAAAAGAAAATAAAAAGATGCTCCTGTTTAATAGCATCTAAATAACGAATAGATGAGTGGGTAAAAGCACTCCAAAAGCTTACCACAATCGTTTCTTCAATTTTCATACCTGTTGAGCTAGGAAACATCAAACATAGCTCATTTTGCCCTTTGCGTAGCCACATGGATCATCTGGTGTGATTTGAAGCATAAGGTTGAATGCATGGAGGTGAAACAGCATTCCTAGTCATCCTTGATTAACGCCACCATGAAATAGTCTACCCGGAACTACATGAAAGAAATATGGATAGATTGTGTGTTTTATGCACTATATTTGAAGTTCATGTGCTTAGTTCTCTTTTCATGATTGGTTTGTAAAAGAAGGAGAGGATAGAGGTGGAATGCATGCACCTAGTAATTATAGATCACATTCAGCGATAATCATATTTTATATTGCATTTGTCATTTCTTGATTGTGAAAAATTTGCACAGAGATTGAGTTGGAGCATACTTGAGGATAAGTATGTTTTATGTTTGGGATGGTCATTCAGCCCTATTTTAGGGCTTCATATTGTGTCATATTGCATTTCAATCACATTTATACATGTTAGATTACATGTTATTTCCCTCAATATGCATATTTGTATAAAATGCACTTATGGGCATTATTTGCATCTTTTCAGGCATTTAGACCACGCTTGATGGAAGAGAGAGAGAGAAGGAGTGATCATAGGATTTCTCTACCCTTGAAGAGACCTAAAGTTAAGTTTGATGCTCCCTCAACCTACCCCTAGTGGCCAAAGATCCATTAAATCAAATATGCCCAAGAAAATCTAAAGAATCAAGTCCAAGTATTGATCCAGAGACCAACACGACCATGGCACCACAGAATGGTTGTGCTAGGACACTTGCAAATCAACAGAGTCATCCTCAAGCAAATATAAAATCACCACGGTTGTGCCACACAAAATGGCCATGGTGAACTAACCCAGAATGGCCATACCAACTTGCAAGGTCGTGTGAGAGCAGAGGAAAAACGGCCATGGAGCAAAGAATGGGGTTAGCAATTTGAGCCACCACGGCTGTGCTACCCTTGCCCCACCATGGCCGTGGTGACCACTATGTCCGTGCCACCTTCAGTACAAAATTCACCAAATCCCTGTGATTTTTCACCATTTCTCACCACATTCGTTCCCATCCACCACAGTCGTTCTCACCCCTCCCCACCACGACTGTGCTACTTACAAAAACCTAGCTACTTTTCCACTATTTTTTCCATACTATCCCTACTTGACCTAGTGCTTCCCCCACGCCTATATATACCTAGGTGGTGGTTGGAGTACGAGGTTAGCTACCTTCTACCACCTCTTAGCTCCCCATTTTCACCCCTTAGCCATTCCACTCCATTTCCACCTCCATTTCACTCCATTTCTCTATTTTCGCCACCAAAACCCACATTTCCAAGCCTTCCATCCACTTCCCACCATCATTCCACACCATTCCATCCAAGAAGAGGGAGGAGGTCAACCTTGCAGCAGCTGGAGAGGAGGATTCACTCATCTACACTGAGCCCCATGGCTACTCCTTTCTCTTTCTCCTTTATTTTTGTATTTTGCAATGTAATGAGTAGCTAGGCCCCTTGGGTGGGCTGTTTGGGATGTAAAATGTTACTTTGATACCATGTTGGGGGAAATGATATGAAAATGTTGTAATTTCATTTGTTAATGATTACGTTCTATTTATATTTCAGTCTACATGAATTTCTTGTTGGTTTGTGCTTGAAATCACCTAGGAATTTAGGGAAATTGATTATATGTGAATTTTAGGATGTGCTCCTAGGTCCAATTCTTCGACCCCTAGCTAGTTTCCCATCTTCCTACATCCTAATCAATCCTCCTAACCCTAGTTGAGAGATCTAAGTAGCTAGTTTAGATGAAATTGGTGTGTTTAGCATGGATCTTTCTCAAGATTAGAATGTGGGTGATGGGAGGCCTAAAATCTCACTTCCATCCCCATTACTAATCGCAGCCCCTAATCATCCTAAGATCATCTAACCTAGAAACCTAGGCTTGTTTGGACTCTAATCGAATTACACCTAAGGCCTAACCTAATTGAGCCTCACAAGGGTAGTAGGGAGTGTTAGGAACTAGTTCCCCTATACACAACCTAGCATATACATGGCCAGTTAGTAGCGTATGCTAATTCATTAGACTCTAGATTTTTTTTTGGTTTGATAATCTAAATGGAATCATAATGTTCATATGTCACCCCCCAACTTAATTGATAAGTGCATCCCCTAAATAGGCCATGTCTCCCTTTATTTATTTAAAATCCTAATTGCATTTCTACTTAGCTAGTGCTAGCTTAGTTAGCTCTTTTCTTGCTTAGTTATCTTCTTGCCCTATTCTTGCTTTGTTATTGCTAGCTTAGGCCTTTAATTTCCCTTTTTCTCTATTTTCTAGTCTAGTGTAGTTTAATTCTCTCCTTGTCTTCCTTAGAGTAGAATGTTCTCTTTCTTTCCTTACCTTGTCTTTCTTGCTTAGTAGATAATTGTCTAGGCTTAACTTAGGTTTTGTTCTTGATTGTCTTCCTTTCTTTGTCATCTTAGTTTAACTAACAAATCACCTTTAAACCCTTAACCCTAGTCTGCACAGTAGGAACCTAGCACCTAAAAACTAACATAGTTCTAGTGCCCCCTTTTCTTCCTATGGATCGACCCTATACTTACCGCCTTACCTATACTACGACACGACCATGTGTGCTTGTGGGTTAGCATTTCAATAGAGCTAGGTCGTTTGAGTTTAGGTCCTTATAAATTTTGAAAGTGAATCCACGGTGTGCTCCTGTCTATGGAGTTGCATTTATTCAAGTCTCAATTGAGTAGTGTGTAATGTCATTGGTGGGAGCACACCAATTGTTTACATTTAGTGTGTAGGAAAAAGAATGTCAGTACCACTAACAGCCTATTGGTGGAACCGGCACCATCAATGAAAACCAATAGGGAAATTTCAAAAGCCAGTCGGTACCACCGACAAGTGTTTCGGTGGAACCAAAATTTGTAGAAAACTACATGGGTGAGATTTATCAACTCGGTACCACCGACCACTGAGTCGGTGAGACTGACACTTTTTAATAGGGATGCCCAAATCAGCTCGATACTAGTGACACAACAGTTGAAGGCACCAATTCCTTGTAGAGATGGACTGGATTCATTGTGCAAGCTCGGTACCATGACACCATGTCAATAGCAATAACACCTCCATGACGGTCTAGGTTCATGATATCAAGGAGCCATTTGAGAGTACCAAGAGAGTTAATGACTCATTACCACCAACCCACAAAGTTAGTGCACCAACACTTTTACAATGGCAGATGAAAAAATAGCTCAGTACCACTGGCACACATGTTGGTGGTGCTGACACATGAAAGCACAAATCCTTGGAAGAATAAATCAATGAACCAGATCATCTCTATCCAATGGTTGGTGGTACCAATCCAAAGACACTTTCAGAATTCGGTACCACAGACACAAAGTGATCCATGTGTCACGGCATCGACGGCCATGAGTTGTCAATATCAATAATGGATACCGATCTCACATGGATTGGGGGTGATGGGTCGGTGCCATCGACGACCTACTAGTGGTACAGATGCAGTAGGGAAGATCATGGTTATAAAATGAGAGGTGTGGGTAGTGCTTCAAACACACCCACACCATGTCCTTTGCACTCAGAGAAGCTCTAGAGGTCCAAGGCGCCCAGAGTCTTCCCTGCGCTCTTTTCTTCACCCATTGTCTTGTCTCAGACCAATGGTGACAAGGAGGTCAGCTTCATCAGTGACAGGAGATAACATGATGGTGCCCAAGCTAGCTAGCATGGCTCACATCAACAAAGACCAAAGGAAGATCTACTCTAGCCTAATGAAGACGGAGTTGATACTGACATGGTATAGTTACCATGCTTTCCTCACCAAAATAGGCTTCACTGAGAGTCTCCAGTAGGTCTGTGTTGGCCACGGCATGGTGGGAAATCACCCCTTCTTTGGTGATTGTCCCACCTACTAGGAGATCGTATGTGAATTCCTAGCATCCTTGTAGGCTTGTTGCATCCCTGAGCATGGGGAGGGCTTGTAGGAAGGATGGGTGTGTTTTTATCTCTTCAACACCGCCCACTACTTCACATTGGTAGAGTTCAATTCCATCTATGGGTGGCCTGTAGGGGACATCCTCTACACACACAATGACTTCGACTATCATAGGTGTGGAGGCTCCTGACGGACTTACCACATAAATTCACAATCAACTAGAACATGAACTCTGCCATGAATATTGAGCATTCGTTTGCTCAGATTCTGAACAGCTACCTCACCAAAACCATCTTTTCCAGGTCTATACACAAGGGTGGGGGAAGGTGTACCAGGATGACATTTATGTCCTTTGGATAGTCTTGTTTAAAGGGGAGGAGAAGGTCAACCTCAACTCCTTCTTTCTGCAACATATGTTGGCGGTCAAGCTTTAGGTGTAGAGGAAGCCCCCAATCCACTTTAGAGGGCTTATTATTCCAATAGCAATGCATCTCAACCTCGACCTCTCCACCTCAAACCCATTGAGGACCTCCTTCAAGTAGGATTTCAAGCACTTTCAGAGGGCTCACCTCATCATCAAACGCCAGGGAAAGGTGTATGCTTGTTGCACAGTCAATGACCAGTGGCAGGAAAGGGCTATCATTATTTTTTTCTTTTTAGGTTTATCATTTTGAGTTGTAGGATCCATGGATATCTAGTGTAATGGTGGATACTTATTATCATGATTTTTTCCTTGATCATAGGATGTGTTCTTCTATGTTTTTGTAGTGAATCTGAAAAAATGAAAATGAGGATTTAAAATTTTTTCATATCTTTGAAAACTTAGTTGCAAATTCTAAAGGCAACATCACCTAGAGGAAGTATATGGGTTAGTCAGCTTAAAGACATTTGATATGAATGGAAGTCTTAGTTATTTATGAATTGTGGACGGAGATGGGGTTTGAGCCTAAACCGACCAAACAATTAATGAGACCTTAAATGGAAGTTTTAGAAAGGAATCATAATGTTACTTTGTACTCAAGTTGATAGTAGAGGGACATATCATAGTTCAAGAAAGGAATTGTCTCTTAATCTTGTGATTCCATCTGTTGCCCATACATTTGATCCACCACTTTAAGATGATCAAGTAACATGAATTGTTTCTTCTTGATTGCATTGCATAGCATCATAGGTGACATGATAGTTAGTTTTAAAGCTTGCATTAGGTTTATTATTGAAACAAATATACATATATATATATATATATATATATATATATATATATTTATTTATTTATTTATTTATTTTCAATAATGTATATATATATCATTTGCACATAAATTAGTTGCATAAAAAATCCATGTAGATTACATATCCTTTGCATTATTTATTCTTTCATCGTGTACTCATGTTGTTTCCTCTAAAAGTAAAATACAGGGATACACATCCATACCCCTCAAAATGAGAAATGAAAAAAATATTGAGTTTTTATAGTGAAGCCCAAGCATATTCTTCAACCATGGTAGAATAGTGGGCCAATGGAAAAAAAAAAGATCTTATGAAAAAAAGGGGCAGAAAAGGATGTCCTGAGCTCAGTTCTTACTTTTTCTCCAAGAATAGATAAAAACAACTATGTGATACATTCTTTTATTCAACTCTCATCAATTAGACAAGACAATTAGTGCATGCATCATTCCACCCATAAAATTAGGCATTAGGATTCATGCATTCCATATTACCTTCATTTGGTAGGATCATCATGTTTTATTTTTACATAAATGATTCGTGTGTTACTTTTCATTCTTCATAAAGCCATCCAATTCACTCCACTCATTACTCTTATTGGTAGGGAACAAACATTATTGATCTCCTCGTTCACTCTTATAATGAGAAATCCTTCCAATTAGTTGGTAGTTAGGAAGAGAGCAATGTAGATAGGAAATCACATGATGCACCAAATGAATGTCTAATTGACTATGATATTAACTGCTCTATTGATAGTGTTTTACTGATCCAAGGGTGGACATCTTGAATGAATATTTTTTGTCACTTGAGAGTATTTGATTGTTTAGTGTCAGTAAGGGCCAGTTTGGGACCGCCGCGTAGGTGTAGTTTAGAAATAAAGTTCATATTTATTGTGCTTTTGTAGACTTATCTCAATATATCTGAGGCTAATGTTGCTCAAGGACGAGCAAAATTTAAGCTTAGGGTGTTTTAATGCATTGATTATTAGTCTCTTTTCACATGTTGTTTTATTATGTACTTTGTGCACATTTTCTTATTATTATGTTATTTGTGCATGGTTTATTATTATTGTCATGTGACATACATTTGGATCAAATATTTGTTATTTCTACTGCTTCATATTGATTTATCATTAATTATGGGACTTATGTTATACTTTGTTGAGTTTCAAGAAAATTGACAAGTCACGGATCAACTCAATGACACTAAAAGATTTGTCAGTGGTACCAACACTCGAAGAGAAGAACAGAGATGAGACGAAGGAACTTGGTAGTACTGACAAAAGAATCAGTGATACTGGTTTGATCAATAGTAACACACCCAAAGTGATTTGGTGCCACCGACCTCCTGTCGGTGGTACCAACTTGTACCCAAAAAATTGTCAGGCGATGTCAGAGAGCAACTCAGTGCTATTGATGCCTCAATTGCTAGTAGTGACACTTCATAGATAATCACAACCTAGGAATTGTCTCATTGTCACCGACATCCTTTTTGTGGTACCAACTTGTCATGATGAAATGAGATTAAAGATGGTGATTAATCCAACGACTACAACTTAATGATGCCCTAATTCAATCTTATGATTAAGGAGGATTACATCCAGACCTAGGAATCACATTGTTATTTGTTACATGGTATAGGAGAGACATGAGAAGAGAAAGGAGAGGAGAAAACTACATTCTGGGTGATTTGAGCACTTTTGATGGACGAATTTACAGTTGCAGGGCAGCAAATCGCCGCATTTGTCAAGGGGAATCAACTGGATCATCTTCTCCATGGGTTTTCAATGATTCTTTGACGTTTTCCTCATCTTTTCCTTCTCCATCTACTTGTGTGGCAAATAAAATCATGTGGGGCTAATTCCTTAATTCCTTACACTAGTACATAACCGACCTTTAGTGTCGGTTATTTAAGGCCTTTAGTGTCAGTTTCTAAGTGACACCTATGTGGGCGACGCTAAAAGCCCAGACGTTACGCGTCGGTTCAAAAACCGACGCCATAACCCTTCGCGCGCCACCGAAAACGCGCCAGCAGGGCACTATAGGCGTCGGTTATTAGATAAGAAACGGACGCCATATGCCTTTGTGCCACAGAAGGGCGCCATCTTGGGCACTATAGGCGTCGGTTATTAGATAAGAAACTGACGCCAAATGCCTTCACGCCACATGAAATAGTCGTCGGTTATTTATATAAAACCGACGACATATGCCTTCGTGCACTCCCAACACGGCTGTGCTGGCCAGCACGGCCGTGGTGTCTGGTCCGCTGCCACGGTTGTGCACTCCCAACACGGCCGTGCTGGCCTCTGGTCTGCTGCCACGGCCGTGCTGGCTAGCACGGCCGTGGTGTTAAGGAAATAGACGTCAGTTACTATTAGAAACTGACACTGTAACGATGTGGCGTCGGTTTTATACAAATAACCGACGCCTATTTTTTGTTTTTTTTTCTGTCGGTCTGCAGACCTGCTGTATGGATGGTCGCAGGATGAGAAACCTACAGTTCAGTTATGAACTATAGGTTTTATGACATCCATTGATATCAGCCAACAACAGGCCACAAACCTGCAAAATTAACAATAAAAATATTCACATTTAGCAATGCAACCTGCAGTTCCATTTGATTTTCACATTTAGAAACATTCATGTAGCTAGCAATATGTAGTTCCATTCATTTTCACATTCACACATGTAGAAACATTCATATAGCAACCAACAATTTCATTCATTTTCACTCAGACACATGTAGAAACATCCAGACATGTAGAAACATTCAGACATATATTATAATTCAGAAATTCATTTACAAAATATCATTCTTTAGTCATTATTCGCTATCAACGTCCCAATTATATCTTAAATCCCCCACTACTTGTATGGATGTTGACCATTCTTCTCTTACTTCATTTAATTCTCCCATCGTATAGGGAGCATGTACATGTGGTAAGGCATTTCCTATAGTGTGGTCAGTTGTAAACACCTATAAAGAGAATGATGTATATATATAATTCATGAGCTATAAATAAGATTGATATATTTCATATTATCTAATGAGACTATATAATACCTCAGCAATACAATCGATGTCCATTGCGGCATATTTGATAATCATGTGCATAAATTGCATCACATAGTATCCACATGCCCATCCGTTGTCTTGTGTAGCACACTATAAATTCAAACATACAAAATATTAAAAAATACAACTAATTAAGCACTGTTCACATAAATAATATATACATATATTGCAGTCGGGAACTTACTTTCACGTTCTTCCAAATTATTGGCTGGTTCTTTTTCGTGGGGACCTTTCCTCCAACCTTTTTGAACTCATCAAAACCCCTACATGTTAATGTAACACAGTACATTGCATAATTAAATAGTAATGTAATAACATATGTTAACGGATATGAAAATGAAATATTTCTCACCGGAATAATGTCATTTTCATTATGTGTCGATATTTTGTATTCAATTTACTCCCCTTAGGATCTAAATAATAGACAGTGAACGTCTCGGGGACAATAACCAGTAACTCCCAATGCATACCACTAGAGGTAAAAAAGTTAAAAATTAATAACTCAAAATCCACAATAAAAATGTAATTTTCTTAAGTCCAAATTATAATAAGCAAAGTAAACTTACTTTACATTGAATGGAGCCATTATCATCGTCTTCTTATTTTGAGCAAAAATTGAAAAACCTCACAGCAGTATTGTTGAACTGACGGAGGGTCTTTAGCTACTAGACTAATCAAAGATGGAATCAAAAAACCTACATGTTCGAATGCAAAATCTGCACATATCTTGTCTAAGTAGCTGCAAAATATGTATTAATTGCGCATGCATTAATAAATAAGAAACCAGATCACCAGATCCTACACAAGGTATATGGATGTATAAAGAAGATATCACCTTATCCATAGCTCTATCACAGATGTATTTAGCCAATCATATCGAAACAACTCCAAAATATCTTGTATAAATAGTTTGTTTTCGTATGATTGACCTGCAACATCTGAATCTATAGAAATAGTTATAGGGCAATTTATATCATGTTTGCCTAACCATATTGCCATACCCCTACAGTTAGGACCTAACGGGACAGTTAGGTCCTGTGGAACCCAACTGGGTAATGTAGGAGGTGGAAGTGGAGGCCTAGATGTTGTGGGTGTCTTCTTTTTAATCTGTATATATATAATAATTTCATATCAACTGACATCATATACACACACTAACAATTTAACGTAAAGTAAATTTACCATACAATTTCAGTAAAGATGACATCCGCTTTTAGCCACAATATCACTCCGCCTTCTGCCTCACCAAGCGTTTCACAATCTGGGTGGGCATATGGCAATGGAAGATCCATCCACTTGGGGAATATATGTACCGGGCTCACACGAATCCAACCAGCTAGTAATGGAGACCCGTGAAACATTTCCCCTGGTAGGGATGGGTAAGCCGACGCCTCTGCAACGACATATTCATTAACTTTTAGACGGCATGGCTTCAACCCGTACAAATTTTTGTGTAAAGAATTTTATATACATATATACATATCATCTTGAAAACATATCATCTTGAATTAAAAAAACTAGTTACTATGTCATAAAAATACTTATAGCGGATTTGCTAGGTGGTGGGTCTACAGGATTACTCCCAACCTCTACAGTAGGAGTAGAGCCTACAGTAGGAGACACGATAGGTACTGTCTGGTAAGTGGTAGTCTGAGATGCCTGCCACTTTTTCATTGCTTCTTCAAGTTTCCTATCAAATAGCTTATCTACCTATACATGGATAAAAGAAACGTCAAATTCTAATTATTGAATTCTCTTTTACAGTAACATCTACAAGGAAAAAATATGTTACCTCTTCTTATGAAAGTCCTACTTTTGGGACATGTTTGCGCTGGGATGGCCCAAAAAAAGCTTTGATGCCCACACCAGCTCCTGCAGCCCTAACACTTCCAGGATGCTCCGGCTTACCCAGAGCAACTGTCAATTCATCCCCTGTGCCCTCAGGGATGAACTTGCCTTGTTTCCTCAGCTCGTGCAGCTCCCGCTAATCGCCAAAACAAAAATTTGTAATTAAGTAAACACCATAAATAATCAATATTCGAACTATTGCTGTAAGAGTTATATTTTACCATTTTTGCAGCCGCCTCAGCAGTTGCGGGCTTCCTTATTTCTCCCTTCTTATTTTTTCTCCCAGCTATCCAGATATCATGGTGAGGCAGAGGTGTGCTACCTATAGTGGAGGACTCCTGAGTAGCAGTAGACTGAGCAGTAGCCTCAGACTGTAGTCTTTGGCGAATGCCTGCATACCCCTTTGGACCCATTGTGTGGTCATGCACATTCAGTGCACGCCTTGATCTTTGTGCCTCACTGAGGGCCTAGTTAGTATGCACATTAATGATTTGGTTAGTAACAGTAAATGTTAATCTTGAATAGGTGAATACAACATATATTAATGAGATTGGGACTGATGCCTAATACCTTAAATTCATCCGTTTGTCTTGAAGCAACAAACGCGTCCCATTCTTCTTTGTCCAGGAAGTTCCACTGTTCAGTGGTTGTCTTCTTCCTCTTGTCAGCTTCTTTTATGTATTCTCGGGTGAGATTTGTCCTATAGTTCCTTAGGACTCTCCCATAGCGTTGCATCACGCATTTACGATGCAGCTTTTCATCCAATTCAAATATACTCTGCAAATTAGAATTGCTATTAACTAGTATCCAAAAAATTAGTAATCTACAAAATAGAATTGCAAATTAATAATAACTCACATATAAATCCTTCCATATTACGTCTTTCTTCTCCTTAGAAACTTTATGCCAAGAATATATCTTACAACCGCAATGGCTATGAGTAACATACCCAAGATATGAAACAAATGAATTGCGATTCACACGAGATGCATTTCCTGCATCATCAAAATCCACAACAAGTTTGGGTCCATTGTCCTTTTGCGCTATTAAATTTTTCATCATAGTGATGCCCCTTCTTCTGTCAACTTTTTGGTATTGCTGATCAAGTTCCTCAAGTGCTTCAGATGGTACATGTGCATCATCAACCTAAAATTTTACAAAATAAACACTTTACAAGATATAACTATAAATGGACATATAGATATAAATATATGATATATTTTTAAAACTTACATTGTGAGGCGGCGCATTGATGTCCTCACCCTCACGGTAATCATCAGCACGGTCATCAGGAGAATGCTCAGCCATCTGAAAATTCACATTCACATTGTAAAGTTCACATTGTAAAGTAATTCAAATTGTAAAGCTCGCATTGTAAAGTTCACATTCACATTGTAAAGTAATTCACATTGTAAAATTCACATTGTAAAGTTCACATTCACATTGTAAATTTCACATTATAAAGTAATTCACATTGTAAAATTCACATTGTAAAGTTCACATTCACATTGTAAAGTTCACATTCAGAAAAATAAAACATATAAAAAAACATTGTATAAACATGCCTCTAATATTGTGATTTTTTATACAATCCTTCATTGTGATCTCCGCGCACATACAAGTCATCATTAGCTTCAATATTTGTTGGTGTTGGCAACCCAACTGAGAATGGACTGGAGTCATCATACTTATCATAGTAATGTTCTTCATCTATAGGATCTTCAATGAACTGTCTTTTACCATGAAGAACAACCGACCATTTATCATTTGCAGGATCATCGATATAAAATACTTGTTTCGCATGTGATGCCAATATGAATGGTTCATCCTTCTCGCCAATCTTTTCAAAGTTCACTAAAGTGAAACCCAATTCATCCACTATAACTCCTTTGGTGTTATCAACCCAATTACATTTGAAGAGCGAAATTCTGAAATCTATGTAGTCAAACTCCTATATGTCTTCAATGACACCGTAATATGACATTTTAGCTTCATGTGGACTCTTATCCTTTGCACTTGCAAAAAACATAGTCGATGCTTGAAGGGTGACCCCACTGTTTTGGACGACACTCTTATCATCTTGGCGCTTTGTGTAATATGTGAATCCATTAATGTCATACCCTTCATAAGACATAACAGTCAATTTTGGTTTAAAGGCGAGGCATTTGATAGTTTCAGTAATATCATCTGGTGTTTGAGATAGTTGATGTAAGACTTTATTTTCAAACCACTTAATAAATGTCTTGTTATGCTCTCTAGCAAGCCACATTGTATTGGCTCGAGGATATTGTCTCTTGATGAAATTGGTATGTTCCTCGATATAAACGTTCACTTCGTCCATGTTGTGTAAAATATACAAGTGACCTTGTTCCAACTGCTCACGACTGATTACTTTCACACGTGATCCCAAAATTCCTTTGCCAAATTGCTCGTCAATATTCTTGTCATTATCAGGAGTGTCATTACCACTGAGAAAGTCATTGCAAAAATCCATAACCTCTCTCGCCACATAACCCTCGATAATACTCCCTTCAGGCCGATAACGGTTTCAAACATCACTTTTAAAAACGCTCATGTGTCATTCAAAGGGATACATCCAATGCAAGAAAATGGGTCCCAACATTTTCACTTCCCTAGTCAAGTGGACAACAAGATGTACCATGATATCAAAGAACGACGGAGGAAAATACATCTCAAGCTGACATAGGTTAACAACCACTTCTCTTTGCAATTTATCGAGAGTATCAGGGTCAATAACTTTGCTGCACAGACTGTTGAAAAAGAAACAAAGTCTGGTGATTGCAAACCTTACATGCTTCAGCAATATAGATCTAATTTCCACAGACAATATTTGTTGCATTAGAGTGTGACAATCATGAGATTTCAGACCTATCAACTTCAGATCTTTCATTGATACCAATCTACGGATGTTGGATGAGTAACCTTGTGGCACCTTAACATTTACCAAACATTCACAAAAAGCTTTCTTCTCCTTTCTAGACAATGTGTAACAAGCAGGAGGTAAGTATGTTCTCCGATTTCCCATTTCACAAAATTCTATTAATTCTGACCTTATTCCCATTTCACATAGGTCCAGTCTGGATTTTATCCCATCTTTAGTCTTACCTGGTATATTCAACAAAGTACCAATGACACTATCACAGATATTTTTCTCAACGTGCATGACATCGATACAATGCCTGACTGTCAAAGAACTCCAATAAGGAAGATCCCAAAATATTGACTTCTTCTTGAATAAAGATTTGTCACTCTGTGTGGCCATAGTACATTGTGATCTCTTACCAAATTCATTGACAAAGTCTTTTACTCTTTCATAAACAACCTCCCCTGGTATAGGTTTAGGTGCACTTCGTTCCTCATTCAATCCATTGAATGCTTTGCGCTTCCTACGATACGAATGGAATTTTGTAAGAAACCTTCGATGACCGAGATATACAGTCTTACCGCCATGTTTTAGTCTTGTTGAATCAGTGTTCTCTTCACATATAGGACACGCTTTAGCTCCTTTGACATTATATCCAGACAAATTCCCATATGCTGGAAAGTCATTAATAGTGCAAAACAACATAGCATGCAAACGAAATGTCTCTCTTCGTGAAGCATCATAGGTCATCACACCTTCACCCCAGAGTTTCTTTAAGTCATCAATCAGAGGTTCAAGATAAACATCGATGTCATTTCCAGGTTGTTTAGGGCCCGATATCAACAACGACAGAATTGTGTACTTATTTTTCATACACAGCCAGGGAGGAAGATTGTATATAACAAGCATGACTGGCCAAGTGCTATGTTGGCTGCTCAATGTCCCGTACGGATTCATCCCATCTGTACAAAGCCCAAGTCTTAGATTCCTGACTTCTTCACCAAATTCAGGGTACAATAGATCAATCTTCTTCCACTGTGGGGAATCAGACGCATGTCGTAGGATCCCATCATTATTTTTCTTAACATCTGCATGCCACCTCAAATTCTTTGCATCTATCAGATTGGCAAACAAGCATTGAAACTGTGATATTATAGGTAGATACCACATCACCTTGGCAGGAGAACCAGTTTTGGATTCCCCCGAAGTCGTCAATTTATACCGTGACGCACCACATTTTGGACAATCTTTCAAATCCACATAGTCCTTTTGAAATAATACACAATCATTTGGGCATGTGTGTATCTTCTTGGCATCCATTCCCATTGGGCACAACAATTTCTTTACCTGGTATGTTGAGATTGGCAGCTCGTTTCCTTCAGGAAGCATTTCTTTCAACAAAGACAACAATGACGTGAAGCTTTTGTCGCTCCATCTATTGTTAGCGTTCAGCTTATACAATCTCAACACAGTGCTAAGCTTCGTAAACTTACAACCTGTGTATAACAGTATCTCAGCATCATGCACAATGTTTCTAAACATGGGAGGTGGATCGGTGTGCTCTACCCCACAACTATCCATCATCGCATCAACGATGTCTACTAGAACTGGTTCATTCACATCTACGTCATTGTAGGCAATTTCTTCTTCCACACAAGCATTGCTATCGACATCCACTGGTTTCGGGTTTGAAATCTCTCCATGCCAGTGCCATTCTGTATAGCCTTGTATAATCTCATTGCACATGACATGACTTTTGATTTCGTCACCAGTGCTGACTTTCAAGTTGTTACCGCAATGCCTACATGGACAGTAGAACCTATCTCTAGGTTGTTTCCTATGTTCCTCAGCAAATCTAATAAATTGGTCAAGACCAGAAATAAACTCTGGGGTGCAGCGATTGCGAATGGACATCCATGATCTATCCATTCTATGATCAAAGAGAAAACAAGTATATATTACAATCAAATATACATGTGTTGTCATTCTTATATATAATAAATGTGTACCACCTATCCCATTCTTGAACATATAATCTCACTAGTAAGTGTATAATGTGTATTGGGTTTTCCAGAAAATTTCGGCAGCATTTCCCCGCTGTTCTCCAAGTACATATGTACTTAGAGAACAAATGGGGAAATGCTACCAAAATTTTCTCGAAAACCCAATACACATTATACACTTACATCCTAAGTGAGATTAGGTGTTCAAGAATAGTCCCAAACCGGGGACTATCCAAGATTTACTCCTAATGAGTAAATCTTGGACGGGTTTCTAGGCCAACAAATACATGTGTTGTCATTCTTATATATAATAAATGTGTACCATCTATCCCATTCTTGAACACCTAATCTCACTAGTAAGTGTATAATGTGTATTGGGTTTTCCAGAAAATTTCGACAGCATTTCCCTGTTGTTCTCCAAGTACATATGTACTTAGAGAACAAACGGGGAAATGCTACTGAAATTTTCTCAAAAACCCAATACATATTATACACTTACATCCTATGTGAGATTAGGTATTCAAGACCAGTCCCAAACCGGGGACTATCCAATATTTACTCCTAATGAGTAAATCTTAGATGGGTTTCTAGGCCAACAAATACATGTGCTGTCATTCTTATACCTACAATCCTAGTTCTTCAAGTTAGGGTGATTATTGATGTCTTTAAAAGCATGATTGGCAATTTAGGGAAAAGTTTATCATTTACATTCCAAGCATGTCACATGTGTGCATTTCAGTTCATCATTAAGCAAGAAGGGTGATTAGGATTCTCAATATACTCAACAATGAAACCATTAGTAACCATTGCAAATGAAACCATTCTCAATATACTCAATATCTACTAAAATGTTGGACCAAAACCATTGCAAATGGATCCTAAGAAAACCCAGTTTGTGATTGTGTGTACATGGCATGATGCAAAATTCTCAAGAAATCAGGAGAACTCTAGGCTATAACATTAGTAACTACCTTTCAGTATAGTAATCTGACTACATTGTAGATTATCATCAATAATCATTTCAATTTTGCAATAGAATGTTCTAACCAAATCAGTACCTAAACCCTAAATACAAATAAGTAAATAACTTTAAAAAAAATGCCCAGCAGCTGCTTGGGCGTGCCTTGGCACCGCCCAAGCAGCCGCCAAAGCAGAGGAAGAAGGAAGAAGGTAGGGCGGGCATACCTTGAGGGCAGAGGAGAGCAACGGCTGGAGCAAGACCTAGCAGCAGCTGGCAGCCGGTGCCGGTGGCGAGGAGAGAAGACGAGCGGTAATGAAGGCGGCGATGAGAGCACAGCAACCACCGGCGGGGGCGGCTGCAAGGAGAGGAGAAGCGCCGGCAGAAGGAGAGCAGCAGGAGCGGTGGCGAGTGGTGGTGGCATGGGGGAGCAACGGCGGCCGGGGCAACGACGGCGGCGACGACGGGGAGCAGAATCGCCAGACCTAGCAGCTAGAGTCGCAATGAAATAGAGAACAATGGGGAAAAGTTATGTTTGCGGGGCTATTAATTGTACCATAGGCGTCAGTTATTCAAAACAACCGACAACTAACACTAACAGTGTCAGTTCTGAACAACAACTGACACCAATATTTGATTATAGTCGTCAGTTTTAAGCTACAAAACAACCGACGTCTATATTCATATGCCGATTAAAAAAATTGTTCTCGATTTATGATCATAGTCGTCGGTTTCTACTTCAAACCGACGCTTAAAGGGTGTGAAAAATTCCCCATGGACAGTGCGGGAAAACTCATAAGCGTCGGTAGTTGTAGTAAAACCGACGACCAAAATGTGCCCAATTTCTGTCTCGCGAATAACCTTTAGTCGTCAGTTTTTTATTTATCAACTGACGCCATATGTCAAATTTTGGAGGTAATTTTTTGCGTTGGAAATTTTGGATTTGGCGGTTAATTTTAGATGTCGATTTTTTATTAAGTAACCGACACTTAATAAAAGCGGTACCCGTGTCTGGTTGCCCTTCATAGATTGGATGTCAGTTTATGTTATCAACCGACACTGTAGAGTTTAGGTGTCGGTTTATTTATACAACCGACACCTTGAAAAGTGACTTTATAAGCCATTTCTGTAGTAGTGTTAGGAACCAGGAGTAGCCCAGTTATGTACTGTAATTGACACTTAGAAGTTAATATTTATGTTTCCCTAATTGTTGATATAACTCTATGATTGCTTTATGAATTATCTATACTTGATCACCATGGTTAATTTCCTAGGCTATTAATTGCTTTATAATAGGGATTAAGGGTTGGATAGGTCATATATTTACATATCCTAGACCGCACTTCAAGAGAAGTCTTACGACTATGAAGGGTTTATCCCAGAGGTATTGTTAAAGCACCTAACTAATAATTAAATCACCATAAGAGTGGGATTTGTATTATATTAGGTAGTGAATTACACTGTGAGAGTGGGTAATTCTTGCTACGTGTCCCTTGGTCCAAGGTTAGGAGAACTGACTGTTGAAAAATAAGGTTAATTGTAGTATAAACCATGGTGAAACTTTATTCCTATGGGGATCCATTTCAATTGTGATTACAACCTCAATCATTTAATTTTAATTCTTACAATTAGTCAATAATCACTCAATCATTTTTTTAGTAGGTCTAGCCGATTGAGTCATAGTTATTAGTAGTCTTTGGATTCACATTTATTCATGTTCGATATTCATACCTCTTTTGACCTTTACTATTGTGATATGTGTACTTGCATTTAATGCATATAGTAAACACACATCAACCACTTTAGAAAGTGTCTTAATATGTTCAAAATGCATGATAGGCTTTAGAAATATATTTATAAAGAACTCTAGGAGTCTGATAACACCCAAATTTACACATTTATGCTATGAATTTATATATGGTTTTGTGTCATGATAGCCTTAATATGTCCAAAATAACCCTAGTTTCTTATCTTTAGGTAATTTATATCTTTTCATAGATAAAGTTGCTCAAACTAGCCAATTTTGGGACTTACAAGCACCAAACCTGAAAAGACATCTATTCTCCAAGATTTCTCCCCAACACGTGCTTTTTGCAGCAGCTAGACTTCTATCTGTCATGACTAATGTGGACTAAGCATCGCACTATGTGCACCAGCTTAGGAGACGGTGGTCCCACTAACCGACTAGCGGGCCCAAGAAACTTTTGATATCTTGGACCCTATTTTCGATGACTAGTCCTTTATCAGGATGTATCCTCACCAATCAGAAGGCTCATCGACGCAGACCCATCGACCACTAGTTATACCCCCCATTGGGGTGGGTTTGGTCCATTACACCGTGACCTACGGTATGCCTTCCAAGACTATGACCGCGATCAAGGTGGAAGAAAGACCGTGACCTCGACCTCAACCTCGACCTCAACTGCAACCTCGACCCCGACCTCAACCGCGACCTCGACTGTGACTGCGGAACTAAGTCGGTGATCTGCACCTATAAATACACACCCCTCGTGACCTGGAGAGAGGTTTGGATCTGGGGAGTTTTTCAACTATTGGTTCCGGCCTAGTGAGGTTCCCAGAGCCCCGTGGCTGGAGGTCTGAGAAGTCTGAAAAACTCATCCTACATTTATCTCTTCAGCTAGCTTCCATCCATCATCACTTCTACCACCATTTTCCCATTCCCCACCATCTACAGCCATCTTCCACCTTCACACATCCACCGAGTTGTTGTTTGGGGCAGATCTATAGAGAAAGAAGGCTAAGGAGTCCATAATATCAAGGAGGATGTTCAAAAGATGAGATTCGGCCTATACAAAGGCTAGGAAGCGAGACCCACCTCTCCTCTACGGGCTAAATCTTTTCTTCTTCTCCTTTCCTCTACTGTTCTCCTTTGTTTCTGTACAAATGATGTTCTTTCATCTTTGTTCGGTGCAAACTATGCTTGTCCATGGCTAGTTGTGCTCCTTCTTGGCTATGTAGCCTGTGTTGGGCATGTTTATGTACTTTTACCTTAAGTGAGTAGTTTTATTTCATATCCAGAACGTTTTACATTCTACCTCCTCTTTCTAGTTATGATTGCTAGTTTGGTTGATCTCTTTCTTGCTTGAACTACTATTTCTTCCTATATCGAGATATTTGTTGTAGAAATAGACAAGAGAAGATAGTTTTGATTGGAATATGAAAGGAGGACGGTTCAAGGTCGTCTGTTCCTAACATCCCAGAATATTCTAGACCTGAGAGGGTATCTAGAATATTCTAGGATGTTGGTTGGTTATTCTTGAAAGAGGTTTCACACCATTCATGGGTTTTAGTCACGCTACGCGAGAGTGAGTCGGATGACCCCATAGGAACAGATACCACAGTGCATACCAGGGTTGGATGTAGATTTCTTGTTGGGGTGTTTGAGGGTTGTCCATGCTCGATAATGGGTGCATAGACTACCCAATTTGTGGTTAAATAGCCGAGAACTCCTTCTCTCTGATTAGTAGAATCTCACGGACTATGTTTTGTTTTCTTCTCTTGTTTTGTTTTTATTCGTAACAACACGCTAGACTAGTTCTAGCCCAACTTTTTCTTGACTATCGTCTTGGCTTATCTGACTTAAGAATGAAATCTTGAGCGTCATGAACGTCACTACATCCTTGTGTTCGACCTCGTATATCTACTTCGACCCCATAATAAAGTTGCGGGGGTCTTTGAAGGTTGTGGGTTATAAATCTAAAAGTTCAATTCCTTCTAAGTCTGCCTCCCTTATGGGCGCGTGATTCGGGATGATCAGAGTCTAGGATTAAATTTCAAATCTTGTTGACATATTTTTTTGTCATATGAGTTTGCTTTGGGGAAACTCGACCAACAACATGCATAAGGAATGAACACAAAGCAATTTCGGCTGAGTTACCCAAATCTCAAACTCGACCGACATGACTATTGCATGCAAATATATATTGACTATCAACCAAATTCCTTGTCATCAACTAGAGAAAGTTCAACTAATTAGTATCTCATCTCATTCATTCTTGAACCCTAGGTCTACCCAAACCCTTCCCTAGCCCTCTTCTCCCCGTTTTACCTTCTTTTTCCCTAACCTAGTGTTACAAAGGCTTGTTGCTGGTATTTTCCTTCCCTTCTTGGTTCCATACTCTCTCCTATCCTCTCCATGGTATCTAATCAAAGGAATGGTGTGGGTCCAACAAGTGTTACATCTTCTTCACAGCCTCTAGGCTCATTGCATATGATGGTACCTCATTCATCTCTACTCAAGTGGCAATTCATTACAAGGATCTTTTTCCTAGAAATGCATATTTGTCTAGGCCCTTGTTAATCCCTAGCAATGTTCTTTTGAAAGAGATTAAGAATATCTTTACAAACCAACACCTTTGTGCCCTTTTTTGTGAACGCATCACCTTTAACAACTTCCTGTCAAGCACAAAACTGGTGCATGAGTTTTGTGCCAATCTTACTTGGAACTACACCACTTTAGTGCCTACTCCAAATACCCAAGTTGTTTTGACATCCATGATTGCAGGGATAAGGTTTACAATCTCTAAGCATTCTTAGAATACTTTCTTATCTTGTTCCTCATCAAATTGGATGTCTTCCTATCCTACATATCGTGACCTCCTTGACCCTGAAGCCTTCTACAAGATTTTTGAACCCGAGTTAACCCTCACTGATATTCATAAAACTCTAAAGAAGCCTAAGGTTACCTATAGGAAGAAATACATCTTATCATCTTCTTCTCTTGACATTAAGACTCGCCTAGTTTCTCTCCTAGTTAGTTGCAATATTCATCCACATAAGAATCAAACGGATATCACAGAAAACTCGGCAATAATCATGTACTTTCTTGTTCAATATGTCAGAGTCAAATGGGCACATTATACATCACATGACTTGATTTGACACATATAAGAATACTAGAGAATCCCACCCACCCCACCCTAACTTAATTTATGGTGTCTTTAAAGATCATACTGACAAATATCTTTCTAAGGATCTTGGCAACAAAGCCAGTAGAAAAGGGGTTTACATCAGTGACACCACTGTCGAGAAGTCCTTCCACCCACCTCCTCTACACCCACTACTTCTTCCTCTACCCAGGCTCCTCCACCTTCTCCTAGACCTGACCATGGATCCTTTTCAGTGTCTAATGAAACCCTCATGGGATACATGATGAACCAACATGCTTATAACATGTAGGTCCAGGAGAACCTACAATAGGACCTTGTTTAAATAATGTCAAACATGAACTTATCATGCTCCAATCCCTATCCCACCTATTAGCCTTTCCCTACTATTGACTATGCTTATTATGCATATGATCATTTCCACCCAGCCTACCAGCCTACTGCTTCTATTGTACCTCCTACCTCTTATGGTGGACATACCTCTACTTCCTTTGCTCATTCGAGTGCCTCTCCGCTACTTTCTCTTCCTCTTAGACCTGGCTCCACTTTGCTTGCTGGTTTTGATGGGGTTTCTACACCCAACCTTGAGCAAGCAAATGCAATATATGTCATGGTATGTCTTGGGCAGAGAAACATCACAAGTGGTCTGCTACTTGCTCCTTTGGACCTCCTGAGGATGAGGACATGGTTGATGAGGGTGATGAGGATGATGTTTAGGGTAATGGTGACAAGGATGAGGATGATGGCTCTGATGGTTCTGATGGTGATGGAGTGGTGGTGAGGACACACATGTTTCCACTACTACACCCTCTGATGGTGATGACGACTACCAGTCTGATGGGGGCGACGAAGGTTTTGACATCGACGAGCTTGATCTTTAGTTCCTAGTCTATAGAGTGATTGTATATATGTCCTTTTGTATGTTTTCATGTATTGAACATTGGGCACTATATCTGAGGATTACTATTTTCATATCTCGTTGTTTATCTTCATTGTTTGTAATTTTCATCTCGAGAGGACATATTATTGTTGTAATTTTATTATTTGTGCCTTTAACTCTATGTTTTGCTATATCTCATGAGTTCTTGGTGTGTGGTTCCATATTTTGATTATGACTCTAGTATATTTGTTCTCTCTCTATCTTATGTGTGGTGCTTGCATATGGTGGTTTCATGTGTAGTTTGTGCTTTGGATAAAACTTATTTTAACTCGTCTACCCCCCTCCCTTTTTGATATGACAAAGGGGGACAAATGAGCTTAGTACATATTGAGTTTTGATCCTTTTGTGCTTATTTCTATGAAATATCTCATGACTATGAAAGTGGACTCAAATAGGATATTTGTTCTATGGTTATGCTTTTTGTAGGAACTAACCATACATGTAAAGGAAAGCATGAATTGAGGGGGACAACATTGTTGTTGTTCAATTCATGTACCCCCCTACAATCGACAAAGTAAAAGTTTAAATTCTTAGTTCTTTTAATATGTTGAGGAATGTTTTGGCAATTTCAAAAAGGGAAAGGATGTTGACCTAATAGTTATACATTTTCCATATTTTGATGGTGAGTTAACCATTCCATTCATATGTATCTAATATGTATATTTGAGCTTGATTCCAAGTATTAGGTACATGAAAAGGATGAACTCATCAAGCCCTAGCTTGACCAAATACAAGCCAAAATCAATGCAAATGCACTTTTGTGGAAAATGCCCTAAAATCCTTAAGAAAATTTTTTAAATCATTTATATTGATGCTATCACTTGTAATTAAGCTGAGAAAAATCTAAAACGCACTTAAAATGAATATTTAAGCACTTATATAGCAATTTCCAAAATTCATCACAAGGACTTTTTTCGGTCGAGTTTTATCTAGGATAAAATCGACCAACACCCTTGAAGGATCTTGGGAACTTCTAGGGTCAGCTAAGTTTCCCCAGGACAAACTTGATTGACACCTCTACACAAGAAAATCAATATTAAGTCCTCAATCGAGTTTCATCCAGGATAAAATTGACCAACAACTCAAATTTGCTTTGCTGCATAGTGCTATCAGTCGAGTTACCTTTATTAAAACTCGACCGACTACACTGTATAGAATGTGTAGAAAAAGAAGTATTTCTAGTTGTTGGAGTGTTGCAAAACTCAAAAATAGATCTGTTGGAACACCCCAAGCAACTAGAATTCATTCCCAAGAACATCTATTGGCTAGTAGACACCCCAAACTATAAATAGGGACCCTTGGGCTTCATCCCAAGTTTGCTTCTTATTCTCCTAGCTATAGTTGAGTGGATTTGTCTACTAAGAGCCCCTTTTTATCTCTAGCTTACTACATATCAACATCAATTTGAGTGAGATAGGTTATTTGTGAGAGAATTGCTTCAACGTACTCATAGTGAAGATCTCAATCTTCCCCTTCCCAATCCTTTCTCTCAAGTTATGAAGGTGAAAGCTTCTCCTTAGTGAATGTGAAGTTGAAGGTTGAAGATCCAAGATAAGAGTGGGTAATT
The DNA here is from genome assembly GCA_963693085.1 of Alisma plantago-aquatica. Classification (NCBI taxonomy): domain Eukaryota; kingdom Viridiplantae; phylum Streptophyta; class Magnoliopsida; order Alismatales; family Alismataceae; genus Alisma; species Alisma plantago-aquatica. Next base: position 1,149,885,141 of record OY856409.1, on the reverse strand, counting down.
CCTTCAAGGCAGAAGACTTGTTGTAAGAGGAGATCTCCTTGGTGAAGGTGTATAGTTTTTTTGCAAAAGTGGGTAAGCCCTTGTAGAGGTTGAAGACTCTTTCTCCAGTATAGGTAAGTCTTTCTAAGGTTTTTGGCCCCTTTGGTCCTTAAAAGGAAAGCTAGGTATCCTTGACCTAGAAAACAAAGGCCATATTGTATCTCTTATAATGGAATATAAGATGTGTGTACTGGTTGCAAATCCTAGGGATTGACCCCTCTAGGTAGTGTATGTAAACTCTCCTAGATTGGAGTTTGGAACCACTATACATAGCTTGTGTTCTTGTTATTATTCAATCTCTCTCATCCTTTTCTATGTATGCTTAGTTGCACTCAAATTCCATATTTGCAACCTTATCTCTTGAAGTAATTTGAAGGTATAATGAATTTGGTTTAAGTGTTTTAGTTCTATTCAACTCCCCTTCTGGAGTATGTTGATCCAATAATCTGTTTCCTCTTTCAAAGAACACTTATAAATATACATTTATAGTTATTTATTTGTCTTTTTGGTATGTATATAATGCTTTGTGACATTTCTCCAATCCAAGTGACTCATGTTATGAATAACAAGGGTTTTACTTTCACCGACATGTATGTATTTGGATGGGAATTTCAATATAGTGTTTGAGAAACAAGTACATGGCCATTAGGATAAGTTTTATATGTTCTTCTAGGTGTCATATATATTAAGATACAAACTCAAGAGATACAAATGATACCCTTGTGATTTTCTGATTGGTTAAATTTAAGGGAGCTATAAGAGGAATCAAAATTTGAGGCTTACATGGTAGGCTAGATAGATATAATAAAGATATACGTTTATCTAATTTGAATCTATGTATTAGCCTCATCTAATCTAATGAAGTGCACAATATTTTCTCAATGATTATGGCCAACCAATTGAGAATTAGAGGGAATTTCACACATTAAACTTATTTTGCATCACTTTCTCTCTGAAGGGTGAATGTGGTATGGGAGATGTGTATTATTAAGATGGTGGATAGTAGCATGATAATATCTCACATTGTTGGGTATGTGCCTAATCAACAAATATCTTGGGATGTCAAAAAGATGTATAAATAAAATACCTAAATTATATGGTCAACTAACCCTGATATTGGCAATGTATTAGAAAGTCATTGTGTATGTCAAGGTTATATGCCTAAACTTTGAGCTAGACACAATGGTGAAGATACCATGATAAATGATGTATGATTTAGGATGACAGTTTTATTTGAGGAGATTAATTTAGAGGTCAATTGAGGAATGTGATTAAGATTATTGATTAAGGAAAGGGACTCCAAAGTGGAATGGAGGTCACCAATCCAAAGGAGGACATGAATTGTATCTTCTTGTTGGTTTTTTACTTATGATATCTGGTAGGAAACCCTATTTATAAATTGAACTAGAAACCACATCCCTACTATGTACTTAACTATAAAACTTTATGACGAATCAAAGTGGTGCATTTTCACATACCAAGATTGTATATAATTGTAAGTCTACTGTGAACTTAACTATGAACCTTTATGACAAATCAAAGTGGTGTATTTTTACATACCAAGATTGTATATAACCCTAAGGTGGGTTAGTATTAAAATTTGGAGGAAGAATTTTTTATAAGGTGAGTAGAATTATAATGTCCTTGAAATCCATTAATCACATCTAAAACCTTAATGAACTTTGAACTATGTAGAATCCAAATTCTTTGACCCCTACTAGAAATGGCCCCTAAATAAATAAGCTTTTTCTTTATATATTATGAAAAGGAAACAAAAGACAAATAAGTGGCTCATAAGGAAATTGAACAAATTCTTGTCTTTGATATGTCCAAAAGTTATATGAGTTAGTTATGATAGTAAATTTCTATCTTAAAATATGGATCTCTAAATATTTGTAGACAATCCTATGTATTTAAATAAAAGTTTATCATAAAAAGGAAATACTTGTATTTTTTAAACCCATAAACTAAGTTATTAATTGAAACCCCATGCTCATAATATAAAACATACCAATTTCGGTTTGAATCAGATGCCAGATACCCTAATAAATTTAGGAAAGAAAATAGATTAACAACATACATAATCAATATATGTATCGATTACAATTTTCTTGTGTGACTGGTACATTGATCGAGTAGTCGAGTTGATTTCATGTTCCTCATAGACCTTTTGGGGTGGTTGTGATTCTTTCCACCCCACCCAATTCATTCGAGCAATACTACCTAGTTATGATTCTTCCTCGATTTCTACTACTTGGTAAATATTACCCCACAAAAGTCATGGTTATATTCCTCATAGACATCTAACTGCAATGAGACCTAGACAATAGGGTTCATCATTCTTAGCCTCCAGATCAACCTAGACTCCATTTTTTGCATGTTCTCAACCTTTAGTGAATTTCCATTACTCTTTAGCACCATTCCATATATAGATTCCCTAGAGCATGCCCGCACATCCAGAAACACGACTAGGCCAGCAACACCCCCCCCCAACCAATCATTTTGGTGACCACCATGCATAGGACCTTCTCGAGGGAGGCCGGGTGTATGGGTCTTCTCATGGGATGCATGTGATGTTTGTCAATCTTTCATTCATACCACTTTGAGGTATTTAATTGTTTTCCCTTTCAGTATCCATGATATTGTTATGTTCATATCCTGACACACTTTATGTGCTAATGTATAACTAGTCCTATTTTCACTCTTGATATCTTAGATAATGTTTCTAAAATTGTTTTCTTGGCTTTATAGGTAATCACTACCCATTATGCTATGTTCAAACTCCTCCTCCTTGTTGGTCATGACTGAGGATGGTTAGGAGACTCTAACCAGCCCAAAATCGTTAAAGGCAATCACAAGGAGGAAGTTGATGGCATAAATTTCTATCCATACGGTGAAAGGAAATCTCACTTTTGGTTAGTCCATCGAGATTTAGACTTGTGCCTCATTTTCATCCTGGTAATGAAGATCCCATGTGATGGTTTCACCTTTTTGTCCCTCTATAGGTTTCATCCTTGTTGCACCTTCGAGGGTGTTTCATATCTTTTTGCCACAGATCTTGACATGTGTAGTTGGTGTCAACTGTAGTGAGTCTCGGGCCATGTGAAAACACATGGTTGGGCCACATTGCCTCATGTGGGCTGTGTTGGCTAATTTTTAATTGATCTTGAGATTTTATCGATCTCCTTAGTTATGTGATTGGTCAGAATTTCTAAGAATCACGATAAGTTATCAACTATTTATAAAAGTGTGAAAAATAATTGTTGGATAGATAATTTTACAAGGAACATACAAATGAAGTTTTTAGGCCATGTTTTCATCGGACTTGAACATAATTCTTTAATAGGTTAAGCTATATTTTAGTGTATGCCATGTTAATTTTAGGTGGTTTAAAATTCACCACATTCAACAAGTTCTAACCTAAGGATTTTCTCTACTCCACGTGACCAGATGCATACATTTTGAGTATTTTATGTAGGTTTTCACTCACCATATGATTTATTGTATCATGATCACTACTACAAAAAATGGTTTTTACAACAGTTCATTTTTTCATTTTGCTACGGGTGTCAACTGTTGTATTAGATCGCGTGGTCTTATGGGGGGTTCTTTATACAACAAGTGTTGCACATGTTGTAATATATATATTTTATACAACAGTTAATACATGTTGAAGATCATTGAACACACCTGTTGTAATAGGGGTGTTGTATATAACATGTTGAGACAAAAGGAAAATACATCTAGACACAAGGTTTTGAACTTGAGACCACTTGAAAGTAAGGCACATCTCAAACCACTAAACCAATTTCATTTTATGCAACACATATATTCTTTGTTGTACATATACAACAAATGACGTGCAAACCTGTTGTGTGATTGTGGTCTATTACAACGGGTAACTATTACAATAGGTGAAAGCTTGTTGTGTAATTATAGTATACTACAATGGGTTAGTATGTTGTGTAATGATGGTCTATTACAATGGGTTAACATATGTGACTATTACAACGGGTAGAGCATGTTGTGTAATTATGATCTTTTACAACGGGTTAGAGTATGTTGTGTAATGATGGTCTATTACAACGGGATAACATACATGACTATTACAATGGGTTAGAGCATGTTGTGTAATTATGATCTCTTACAACGATTTAGAGTATGTTGTGTAATGATGATCTATTACAACAAGTTAGCATATGTGACTATTACAACGGGTTAGAGCATGTTGTGTAATTATGGTCTTTTACAACGGGTTTGAGTATGTTGTGATATTACAGTCTATTACAACAATTTAGCACTATCACATATACTACAACGAGTTTGGCCCGTTGTATATAACTTGTGTTGTATAAAATATATAATTCACAACACACAAATAGACTTGTTGTAAAAGATATGCTAACTACAACACAACCAACATTACTGTTGTGTTTTTCCCGTTGTAAAAAGCATTTTCTGTAGTAGTGGATGCTCAAGAAACTTATATGCAGAGTTAAATATTGCAGTTTGAATAATATTTACATAAATGTTCCTCAAGCGTTACTAAAAAATCTTATAAATTTAAGTGTGATTTTCAAGAATCGTATAATGCAACATTAAATTAGGTTTAAGTAAAAACATAAATGTTCTTGATTTATGATTTACACCATCCATTAGGTGTGTGTCATTTTCATCTCCTTTTTTATATTAGGAGTGTCATTGTTTAATCCAAAGTGATGTGTGGTTTATGTGTGTATTTTGTTAGTTGTTCTAGGTTGGGTGCTTAAATTGAAATCGAGTTACTTCTATGCTGAAAATTCTGACAACTACATGGTTCTAATCATCTGGTTTACTAAAGTTACATGTGAATTTAGGTTGCTTAAACATTTTCAGAAATATTTCAAGTATATCATGCAGCAATAAAGATATAAAAAAGTGATGTGTAGTATATTAAACAACGATAAAATATTTAATATGATATCATCGAGGTTCGACTGGGGTTACACGTACAAGCTATTAGTGATTCTGATTTTTTGCAGTTCGCTAACGATCAGAATTCAAATTGATTTCATGTGCGACATGTTTGCAAATACCAAAATATATTATGCTAATCCGAAACCGTCCAAATTCGGCTTCAGCCAAACCCCTATATGTATGTTACTATTTACTGTCAACTCTTTTATGCTGCGTAATGTTGTAGTCTAAGAATCCTGCATTTTAGGTTATTTTGTATTTGTAAAATGATGCATCGTCCAAATCCCGTCAATTGAGACATTCTAGATTCATAAACTACATGATTTTTTTTTTCTTGATTCTTGAAGAATTCTGACGGAAACTAAATTACGAGATTTTCTTTATGTCTAGAAATCCCAAAATTAACTTCATTTTTGGACATAATTCGGAAAGCCAAATGTGTCCTAAATGGATGGCCATGAGGACGCACAGATGCTTACATCCTGGGGTTTGATGGAATAAAGAAGACCAACCACAATTAATAAAAGTCTTCGCCATTACGACTTGTTCCAGCTGTCTGACGTTGAAGCCACTGGATAAGTGACCCACTAGTGTCGGCAAGTGTGAATTTAGAGAGGGTGGCGGTTTGTTGACCGGTGCACGGCAGTGCTGTCCCATGCATGTTGCTAAACCCAACTTGACGTGTTGCCAGAGTTGACCAAACCATTTGTCGGTTTGAAAGTACCTTCAGTAGCCAGTTGGGTAGTGTCATTGATTGAAGACCTGGAGCTTGGAATGTGGCTTTGGTTTTGAAGCTGCTACTGCTTCCGTCCTTGTCTCCCGATCTTAAATGGGAAATAAGTTTAAGAAACCATAAACTTATGTAATGCCACCACGTCTTCCAGAAGAGATGCTAGCTTCGATAATTAATGAGATACCACATAATTCTCCAGTCATGCCTACGGAAGGATGACCAGCGGTCGAACCGTGCCGTGCTACTACCACATAATTTATTGGAGGCGTACGCTACTGTGCACGACTTGTATGTGCAGACCACGAGTGATGTCCTCATCCTGGTCGACCGATCTTCCACGTCGCTGTCGTTTGAATGTACGCATTTAAAATTGACAATAGGCGATGTTAGGCGTGGACAGAGCTTAGATTTGACTTGTTAATATACTAATTTAATCTTTAATTACAAATGGAGGATCCGTTATTTGCTATTATCAAAATAGAAACAGCATGGAAATCGCAACTTACAATGAACTTACTAAGTTGGGATATATGTTATCATTGGTGCTTTGAAGGGTATATAACTATATTTCCGAACAAAATGTTTAATCAAGATTTTCTTTTCCTCCAATCTGTTAGATACGTGATTACGTAGCTGCTGTTATATAGCAGCTGGATTCTGTAGTGCTTTTAATGCATTTAATGTAGTAATCACTTATTTAGCATGGGTTAAGCCCAATGTAGTGCAGCAAGTACATGTGAGAATGTTGTGTTGTTTCTAGTGCAAATGGCAAAGAAGTTTTATCTCATATTGCTCACATCTAGAACTTTTGTGGTCCTCATATGTAGGATCACATGGGGCTCTAGTGTCCAAAAGAGTCCTAGGAGGGAGGTATGCTCACCTCCTTGGTGGGTGGGGTTACCACATCACAACGCACGCGCACGTGCGCGCCACGCCACGCGTCGTCGGGCCTGGCCGGGCTCCGGCTCGGGCTTTCCGTCTTCCGTCTTCCATCTTCTTTTTGCACTAGGATACAACTAAGTAATTAATTACTCGTGTAATTAATTGTTGCTTTCTTACTCGGATTTCTTAATCCTAATTAGAAAGTGTTTCTATTTTGCGGATTATTCCGTATTGTGTACAAGAGAAACCGAGTGTTTGTGTCTTACTGGGAATAGGATTAGGGACGTGTGTGGCTATATATACACATCTGGTCATTAGGGTTAAACACACAGAAAACAGTCTTCTGCCGCCGTGTGTTTTGTGAGCCCTAATCCAGAGTGAGAGAGCTTCGTCCAGGAGTTGCTTTGTGGAGTTGTCCTCCTCAGCAAAGTGTGACTCCTCCTTCCTGTCCTCAAGACGCAGCTGTCAGGCGGTGGTTCCTGCGGTTGTTGTGCTGCATTGGTAAGTGCACGAGCGAGACGTGCGAGTTCCAGGTTCGTGCTAGATCGCGACTGGGAGAACGGTGCCTATCCGCGAGGATTGTCGGGCACTGATTTCTTTAAGTAACACGTTCGTTGAGGATCTGGTTTCACTACTACAGAAATAGCATTCAATGTCACTTTTCTGGGCGTCGGTTATTAAGGAAAACCGACGCCTTATATGTTAGGCATCGGTTTTTTAAGCAAACTGACGTCTATATTCAAAGACCATCCAGACACGGGTACCGCTTTGTATTCAGCGTCGGTGGTTTATAACAAACTGACGCTGAAAGTCGGCCGCGAAATCCAAATTTAGATTAAAAAAAATAGTGTCATTGTCAGCGTCGGTCATGTAGGTATACACCGACGCCTATGTGCGATGAAAATTTGCGCAAAAAGTGTCACTTTCAGCGTCGGTTATCCTTTTATAACCGACGCTGAAGGTGGTTCCCGCCAAACAATTTCGTGAAAATATCGTCCAATTGGACGTCGGTTGTTGCAAACAACCGACGCTAAAGATGTTTAGGCGTCGGTGGATGCAAACAACCGACGCTATATGGGAACTTATACTCCGCGATCGCCCGACTCTTCCCCTTTCTTCTGTTTCATTGCGAGCAATTACCCTATTTCTCTGCTGCCGGCGATTTCTCTCCGGCGATTTCTTCTCCAGTGCCATTTCTCCGGCTATTTCTTCTCCGGCGCCCCCTTCTCCGGCGCCCCCTTCTCCACCACCACTCCTCCTTCTCCGCGCCCCCTTCTCCGCCGCCCCTACTGTCCGCCCATGCTGCCTGCCCCTGCTGCTCCAAGCGCCTGAGGCCGCCGCCACGCCTGACTCTTCGGCGCCGCCTGGTGCTTTTCCACGGTCGTCGCGCCGCCGCAACCACCGCCAGAGCCACCGGAGCTGCTAGCTGCTCCTCCACCGCCGTCGCTGCTAGCTACTTCTCCAGCCAGAGCCACCGGAGCCTCTGCCTTCTTCCCTCTGACAAGGTTGGTCTTCCCGCTGCTAGCTGCTCTGCTTTTTTATGCATCGATCAAATTGTTGTGATAAAAATGCATGTAATGTATTTGATTAGAGTTAATCTAATCTGGATGTTCATAATAATGGTCTGGATGTTCATAATAATGGTATGTTAAATATGATGATTAGGGATAAATATAATGTCTAGTACACAAATATTAGATGATATTCAAGAAAACCCTAGTTTGATGAGCATGTTATTAATCATGTTAATTATGATTCTTCTATATATTCTGATGTCATTATATAATTATGTGATCCCAACATATTAAATTGAATTAGAATGATTTCATGAATTATAGGGTTTTAAAGTTGATAAACATGTACATGCAGAAATAGGGTTATTAAACCAATGGTTATAACATAGTATGATCTTAATCTGATCTGGATGTTCATAATAATGTAGTATGTTAAATATGATGATTAGGGATACATATAATGTCTAGTAAAGATTCCTAGACCTTTTGTTTGAAACTATTGATTTCTTGATTTATTATTTAATAATGCTCTATTGATTAGGATTAACCATGTTGCCTGTACTTTATAGACATTTATTATATATAAGAATGACAACACATGTATTTGTTGGCCTAGAAACCCGTCCAAGATTGGCTCATTAGGAGTAAATCTTGGATAGTCCCCGGTTTGGGACTGTTCTTGAACACCTAATCTCACTTAGGATGTAAGTGTATAATGTGTATTGGGTTTTCGAGAAAATTTCAGTAGCATTTCCCCGTTTGTTCTCTAAGTACATATGTACTTAGAGAACAGCGGGGAAATGCTGCCGAAATTTTCTTGAAAACCCAATACACATTATACACTTACTAGTGAGATTAGGTGTTCAAGGATGGGATAGGTGGTACACATTTATTATATATAAGAATGACATGAAATGTGTTTGTTGGCCTAGAATGTGAACAATCATTGTTTTTTATATTACTTGTACATTGATATAAATTAGAATGAACAATCACTAAATTATATACTGTTTGTATGGAGTCCGGCTTCATTGTAGATATCTATTATTGTGTTTGTTGGCCTAGAAACCCGTCCAAAATTTACTCATTAGGAGTAAATCTTGGATAGTCCCCGGTTTGGGACTGTTCTTGAACACCTAATCTCACTTAGGATGTAAGTGTATAATGTGTATTGGGTTTTCGAGAAAATTTTGGTAGCATTTCCCCGTTTGTTCTCTAAGTACATATGTACTTAGAGAACAGCGGGGAAATGCTGCCGAAATTTTCTTGAAAACCCAATACACATTATACACTTACTAGTGAGATTAGGTGTTCAAGGATGGGATAGGTGGTACACATTTATTATATATATAAGAATGACATCACATGTGTTTGTTGGCCTAGAATGTGAACAATCATTGTTTTTTATATTACTTGTACATTGATATAAATTAGAATGAACAATCACTAAATTATATACTGTTTGTATGGAGTCCGGCTTCATTTTAGATATCTATTATTGTGTTTGTTGGCCTAGAAACCCGTCCAAAATTTACTCATTAGGAGTAAATCTTGGATAGTCCCCGGTTTGGGACTGTTCTTGAACACCTAATCTCACTTAGGATGTAAGTGTATAATGTGTATTGGGTTTTCAAGAAAATTTTGGTAGCATTTCCCCGTTTGTTCTCTAAGTACATATGTACTTAGAGAACAGCGGGGAAATGCTGCCGAAATTTTCTTGAAAACCCAATACACATTATACACTTACTAGTGAGATTAGGTGTTCAAGGATGGGATAGGTGGTACACATTTATTATATATAAGAATGACATGAAATGTGTTTGTTGGCCTAGAATGTGAACAATCATTGTTTTTTATATTACTTGTACATTGAAGGATTGCTAATTGATAAAAGATCACAATTTTAGAGACATGTATGTTTATACAAATGCTAAATGTTTTCCTTATTCTAGTTGATACAAATGCTAAATGTTTTCCTGTTAATGAAATTTTCAGATGGCTCACCATGATGAGAATGATGTCCATGATGAGCATGAAGTCCATGATGAGCATGCTGTCCATGACGAGCATGACGAGGATACCAACGTAAGTTCTAAAAACATATCCCGTATTTCTATAAAATTCATTATCTTCTAGTTATGTCATATATCCTGTATTTCTATATTGGCTTAATTCGGTGTGTTTATTTTTGTCAAATTTTAGGTTGATGCTGCACAGCTACCCACTGAAGCAATTGAGCAACTTGATGCGCAGCAACAAAAACTTAACAAGAAAAGGGGTATCACTCTGTTGAAAAAGTTACTTGCGCTGAGTGGCAGTGGATCCAAATTGGTTGTGGAGTTTGATAATGGAGGGAATGCAATTGGAGTGAACCGCAATAATTTTATAAACTATCTTGGGGTTGTCACTCGAAGCCATTGTGGTGTTAAATATGATAATTGGCATAAAGTTCCTCAGGCGAAGAAAGACTTGATATGGAAAGATTTATGCGTGAGTTATTATTATTTGCAATTCTATTTTGTAGATTACAAATTCTATTATTTGCAATTATATTTTTGGTACTAGTTAATAACATTTCTATTTTACAGAATCTGTTTGCATTGGATGAGATGTTGCATCGTAAAAGTGTGATGCAACGCGCTGGAAAGATGCTTAGGAATTACAGGACAAATCTGAACAGAGAATACATAAGACAGGGTGATAAGAAGAAGAAGTCAGCCCTTGAACAATGGAACTTCTTGGACAAAGAAGATTGGGACAATTTTGTTGCTTCAAGAAAATCTGAAGAATTCAAGGTATTAGGCGTCACTCCCATTTTAATTAATATACATTGTATTCACCTATTCAAGATTAAGATTTAGTGCTACTAACGTAATTATAAATGTGCATACTAACTAGGCCCTCAGTGACGCACAAAAAGCAAGGCGTGCACTGAATGTACATGACCATATTATGGGTCCAAAAGGCTATGCAAGCGTTCGCCAAAGACTACAGGCGGAGTCTGCGGCTACTCAGGAGTCTGCGACTACTCAGGAGTCTGCAGCCACACCCTTCCCTCGCCATGATATCTGGATAGCTGGCAGGAAAAACAAGAAGGGTGAAATAAAGAAGCCCGAAACTGCTGAGGCGGATGCAAAAATGGTAAAATACAACTCTTAGAGCAATCATTTGAATATTGATTATTTGTGGTGTTAACTTACCAATTTTTTTTATGGTTATTAGCGGGAGCTGCACGAGCAGAGAAAACAAGGCACGTTCATCCCTCAGGGCACAAGGGATGAATTGACAGTTGCTCTGGGTAACCCAGAGCATCCTGGACGTGTTAGAGGTGCCGGCGCTGGTGTGGGCATCAAAGCATTCTTTGGGCCATCCCAGCGCAAACCCAGAGCGGGACTTTCTCAAGAAGAGGTAACATATATATTCTATTTTTATAATGTTACTGCAAAAGGAAATTCATTAATAAAAAGCTAATATTTGTTTTATCCATGTATAGGAGAATAAGAGAGTCGAGGATATAGTTGCTAAGAAGCTCAACGATGTGGTTGCTGAGAAGGTCAAGGAAGAATTGCTGCGGTGGCAGACATCTCAGGCTTCCAATCAGCCTATGCCGACCCACTCTTCTCCTGGTGCACAGACTGCAAGTAATCCTGGAGACCCATCGCCTAACACGTCTGCTGTAAGTATTGTTTATGACATTGTAGCTAGTCTTTTCAAGATGATATGTATATATGTATAACATTCTTTACGTAAATTTGTAGGCATTGAAGCCATGCCGCTTAAGAATGGAAAACTATGTTGTTGCAGAGGCGCAAGCTTACCAGTCCCTTCCTGGGGCAACGTTTCATGGGAGTCCAATGCCGCAGGGCTACATTCGTGTGAGCCCGATACATGTATTACCCGATTGGAGGGAAGTTGCGTTGCCATATGCCCACCCAGATATTGATACACTTGGTGACGCAGAAAGCGGGGTCATATTGTGGCCCAAAGCAGATGTCCTCTACACGACTGAAATTGTAAGATAAATTTACATTGATTTAGACTGTTAATGTGTATATATGATGTCAACTGATCTGAAATTATATATACAGGTTAAAAAGAAGACACCAGGAGCACCTAGGCCTCCACCTCCAATTCCCGCATTACCAACTTGGGTTCCAACTGACCTACAATACCCGTTAGGTCCTGCTTGTAGGGGAATGGCATGTTGGCTACGGGCACATAATATACTTTGCCCTATAATTGTTTCTTTAGATGCAGATTATGCAGGTCAATCATACGACAGCTCTTTATTTATACAAGATATTATTGAGCTGTTTATGTATGAATGGTTGAATACATCAATGATAGAGACATGGATAAGATGAGATCTTGTTTATACATCCATATACCTTGTGTAAGATCCGGTGATCTAGTTTCTTATATATTAATGCATACGTCTATATGTTTTGCAGCTACTTAATCGAAGATCATTGCAAACAATTTGCATATGATCATGTGGGATTTTTGATTCCATCATTGATTAGTATGGTAGCTAAAGACCCTGATAGTGTTCAACAATACTGTATAGATGCTTTTACAATTTTTGGTCATCAAATGAAGACGATAATAATAGCTCCATTCAATGTCAAGTAAGTTTGCTTTATTTATAATTTGCACTTAAGAAAATTCCATTATTATTTTGCATTTTGAGTTATTAATTGTTAACTTTTTACCTCTAGTGGTAGACATTGGGAGTTACTAGTTATTGTCCCCGGGACGTTCACTGTTTATTATCTAGATCCCGCAGGAAGTACATTAAACACTAAAATTGGACACGTAATGAGAATGGCATTATTCTGGTGAGAAATATTTCATTTTTTATATCCGTTAACATCTTTTATTACATTACTATTTACTTATGCAACTTAGTGTGTTATATTAACATGTAGGGGTTTAGATGCATTCAAAAATGCTGGAGGAAAGGTCCCAAGGAAAAAGAACCAGCCATTGTCTTGGGAGAACGTAAAAGTAAGTTCCCGACTCCCCGACTCCAATGTATATATTATTGATGTGAATTGTGCTTAGTTGTATTAATTTGTATGTTTCAATTTATAGTGCGCTACACAAGACAATGGCTGGGCATGCGCATACTATGTGATGCGATTTATGCAGATGATTATCAAACATGCCGCATTGGACATCGATACCATACATGAGGTATTATATATAGTCTCATTAGTTAGTATGAAATATATCAATCTTATTTTTATATTATTACTTATATATATACATCATTCTCTTTGCAGGTGTTTAAAACTGACCACACTATAGGCAAACGCTTAAAAAATGTACATGCTCCATATACGAGGGAATCATTAAATGAAGTAAGAGAAGAATGGGCAATAGCTGTACAAACAGTGGCAACTGTAAGATATAATTGGGATGTTGATAGTGATGATGAATGATACTTTGTAAATGAATGTTTCCGAATGTTAAAACATGTATTTGAATGATTCTATATGTGTGAACGTGACAATTGAATTGATGTCTGAATGTATCTACTTGTGTGAATCTTTTTATGTTAATTTTGCAGGTTTGTGGCCTGTTTGTAGGCTGATATCAATGGATGTCGTAAACCTGCAGTTCAGAAAACTGAACTGCAGGTTCTCATCCTGCTGACCAGCCACAGCAGGCCTGCAAACAGATTTATAAAAAAAAATAGATATAGGCGTCGGTTATTTACCGATAACCGTCAGCACAGACTTACAGCGTCGGTGTTTTATAAAACACTGACGCCAAAAGTGTTCGCGCTACAGGAAATAAGAGTCATCTAGGACACTTTTCTGCGTCGGTGTTTTAGTATAAAACCGACGCAGAAAGCGTCCTAGATGACGCCGTTTTCTGTGGCGGGAACCCTTTTGGCGTCGGTCTTTTATAAAACACCGACGCCTTTATATTAAATAGGCGTCGGTTTTTTAACCGACGCTGAAGTGTCCACCCTTTTAGCGGCGCCCACATAGGCGTCGTTCAGAAACCGACGCCAAAGGGGGTTAAACAACCGACACTAAAAGGCACTTCTGTAGTAGTGTTTGCGAATCTAACTTCTGTTTTCTATTCTCCTGCTTCGTTTGTTCTTCGATTCTTATCTTGGATCTGCCTGCACTGTTAATTATTTTGCACATGTCGCTGTTGCATGAACGACGATAACCAATATTAACAATAGTCTTAAAGAAATCAGTTTTCTGTCATTAATTAACTATGGTCGGTCAGGGTGGTTCGGGATGTAAAATTGATACAACCAATATGCATAAAAAGTTTACTGGTACGAACTTTGCCCGTTGGCAGAGTCGTATAGAAATTTGGTTGAATATTGCGGGTTATGATCAGTATTTAATTGAAACTGAACATGTAATCGATGAAACAATTCCTGATAATGCAAACATTATTGCTAATTGGAAGAAGGGTGATAAAACGTGTCGCGGTTTGATTATGTTTGGTTTAAATAACAAACTGTATGATTCTTACTCAAAGCCGCCAGTCACTACGTCTAAGGTTTTATGGGAATTATTAATTAAGAATTTTAGCACTGAAAATCAGGGTGTTGAAAAATACTGTGTGTCTAAATTTCTTAAGTTTCAGATGGTTGAGGGTAAGTCAGTTTCTGATCAAACACACGATCTACAACTCCTAGTTCATGAACTCTCAGATGCCAAGATGGTGTTGCTTGAGAAATTTATTGTTATGTCTATCATAGAAAAATTCCCTAAGTCATGGGAGTCGTTTGGTATGTCTCTGAAGCATCGCAAAGGGACACACACCATGGATGAATTAATAATGGATATTAATATACAAAAAGAACACTTAAAGGAGAAAGGGGTCAATGTGCCTACTGATGCAAATCCAACTGTTAATCTTACTTCTACGAAAAACACCAAAGATAAGAAATCTAAGAATGCACATAAACCTAAGGCAAAGATCCAAAAGAAATCGAAGAACAAACCTTGTTGGACTTGTGGACAGGTTGGCCACTGGAACAAGGATTGTCCTACAAAGAAGGCAAAGAAAGCTACCGCATCTGCAATTGAGGAGGCTGTGGTCAACATGATGACTTCATCCTTGAACCTCAATGATGGGTACGTGTCTATTAAACCTGAAATTCTTTCTATATTTGAACCACTTAATTGGATAATTGACATTGGGGCTAATGTACATGTGTGTGCTGATAAATCCCTGTTTGTGTCTTATCAGGCCTCTCGAGGTCAGTCCGTGACTTTGGGCGATTCCAGCTCTGCAGAAGTCAAAGGCGAAGGATGGGTGGACTTGAAGTTCCCTTCGGGGAAGGTTTTGACTCTTAGCAGGGTCAGACATGTTCCAACCATTCGACACAATATCCTTAGTGGCGTCATATTAGTTAGAGAAGGTTATAGAGTAGACTGTAAATGTAATAAGGCTATTATTACACGCCTTCGTGATTCTTTGTTTTTTGGCAAGGGGTACTTATGTGATGTGGAGAACTTGTTTAAGATTCATGTTGAACCTGTTTCAAATTCCGTTTTAAATTTGAATGATTATAGTTCTGTTTGTATGAATCTTGTTTCATTCGATGTATGGCATTCACGTTTGGGACATGTTAATGTTGCCTCAATGAAGCGTATGATGAATCTAGATTTGATCCCTAAATCTGAAATTAGCAACAATAAATGTGAAATCTGTGTACAAGCTAAATTGCCTAGGAAGCCTTTTCATTCTGTGAATAGGAATTCAGAAATTTTGGATTTAGTTCATACAGATATCTGTGAATTTAATGGTGTTGCTACGAGAGATCAAAAACGTTATTTTATAACTTTTATTGATGATGCGAGTAGATACTATTATGTCTTTTTACTTAGAAGTAAAGATGAGGCATTGGATAAATTTCAAATTTATAAGAAAGAAGCTGAAACTCAAATCGGTAAAGTACTTAAGAGATTAAGGTCTGATAGGGGGAAGAGTATACCTCAAACTTGTTTTTGGAATTTTGCCAATTACATGTTATAGTTCATGAGGTAACTGCTCCTTATTCACCACAATCAAATGGGATAGATGAACGTAAAAACCGAACCTTAATAGATATGATAAATACCTTACTCCAAACATCTGGATTACCCAACTTTATGTGGGGGGGGAGCTTTGAATACGGTTTGCCATGTTCTGAATAGAGTTCCCCATAAACATTCAGAGAGTAGTCCGTTTGAGTTGTGGAGAGGAAGGAAACCGAGTCTTAAATATCTTCGAGTGTGGGGGTGCCTTGCAAAGGTACTTGTCCCTGAACACAAAAGGAAGAAATTAGGATCGAAAACGGTTGATGCCATATTCTTGGGTTATGTAGAGACAAGCTATGCTTATAGATTCCTGATTGTAAAATCAGATATCTCTGGCATTGAGGTCAATACAATTGTGGAATTACGTGATGCAACATTCTTTGAGGATGTGTTTCCTATGAAAACTGATGTGCCCAATGAAGTTTCTCAAGAAGATTCATTTACCACAGGTTCTATTCCCGAGCACGTGGAAAGGATGAAAAATGTGGGGGGTGACTCAGAACATGCTATTTCTGAATCTGATGATTCTGAAGAAATAGTTGAACCAAGGAGAAGTAAACGGTCTAGGACATCCAAAGACTTTGGAAGTGAGTTTCTTACTTACAATGTTGAGGATGATCTTGTTACTTTCAAACAAGCTATGGAATCTCCAGAAGCTAAGTTTTGGAAAGAAGTCGTTAATGATGAAATCCAATCAATTCTTTCAAATGGAACTTGGGAATTGGTGGATTTGCCTCCTGGTTGTTCTGCAGTTGGTTGCAAATGGATTTTTAAGAAGAAACTTAATGCAGACGGGACAATCAATAAGTATAAGGCTAGGTTAGTTGCTAAGGGTTACACACAAAGGGAAGGAATAGATTATTTTGATACATATTCACCTGTTTCCCGTATGACCACAATTCGAGTGCTTATAGCATTGGCTTCCATTTATAATCTCTATATTCATCAGATGGATGTGAAGACCGCCTTCTTACACGGTGATCTTTAAGAAGAGATATATATGGAACAACCTGAGGGATTTGTGGGTCGTGGGAATGAGTCCAAAGTGTGTAAACTTGTTAAGTCATTATATGGCTTGAAACAAGCCCCTAAGCAATGGCATGAGAAGTTTGATTCAGTGATATCATCGTTTGGCTTTATTTCTAATGAATTTGATAAGTGTCTCTACTGTAAGATTGTCAATAATGGATTCATTTTGTTATGCTTATACGTCGATGATATCCTGCTTTTTGGTTCCGATATGAAAGTAGTAAAAGAGACAAAGTCATTCTTGTGTAGCAAGTTTGAGATGAAAGATATGGGTGTCGCTGATGTGATTTTAGGGCTTAAAATCATAAGGTCTACTTAGGGTATAATTCTCTCTCAGTCTCACTATGTTGAGAAGATACTGGAGTTCTGAGGTATATCAAGGGAACACGTTCCCTTGGGCTGCATTATGGTAATCATCCTTCCGTAGTCGAAGGATATAGTGATGCAAGTTGGATTGCTGTGAATTCTAGGAGTAATGGTGTCTCAGGATATGTATTCCTATTGGGAGGAGGAGCTATTTCCTGGAGGTCTAAGAAACAGACCATATTGTCTCGGTCCACTTTTGAAGCAGAGTTGTGTGCTTTAGATGAATCTGGAATGGAAGCTGAATGGCTACATGGACTTATGTCTAATTTACCTATGGTAATGAAGCTACTTCCTGCAATTTCAGTTCACTGTGACAGCGCTACAACTATTGCTAAGATAAAGAGTTCAAAGTACAATCAAAAACAGCGTAGACACATCCAAGTCAGATTGAAATCTGTAAGGGAGTTAGTGTCTAATGGGGTCGTGGTTGTGGACTACGTCGGTACCAAAGATAATACAGCTGATCCTTTCACTAAAGGTCTTACCTTGGCTTTAGTGGAAAAATCCAGGTTGGGGATGGGACTGAACCCCTATAGATTTGCAGGCAGTAGCAACCCAACCCAAAAGAGTGGAGATCCCACAAATTGGGTTCAATGTGGTAATAACAAGATGTCGGGTAAATCGGGTGACACTATGTATTCTTATTTGATGCTTCTAGCATCTGTGTGTCTATCTCCTGGAAACATGTTAGTGTCATGACTGCATGTTAGTAAGAGAGTAGTCTCTTAATGGTGTCAAGTCTTAGGACAGGATGTTAGCAGTACATCCTTGGAGACTCCAGCTAAGTGATTGATGTTGTGTAGGCCGCAACAGGAGAATTGGGTTGTTCTCTGTTATCAATCATGATATAAAATTTTGTATGCATGGCCTTAATGCATTATTTTTCTTTTACTACCATGTCTTTATTGTGTTGTTACCAACATATACTCTTGTACCCAAGGTTCAGGTTCAAGACTTTTGTTCACCTAGTTCCTACAGGGGTCACAGTTGGATAACTTAGGTAGATTCAAACCGAAAGGTATCTGCTGAAAGCACAGTATGGAGGACTGAATGGTAGAGCACACTACACATTGGACTTTGTGGGGGATTGTTAGATACGTGATTACGTAGCTGCTGTTATATAGCAGTTGGATACTGTAGTGCTTTTAATGCATTTAATGTAGTAATCACTTATTTAGCATGGGTTAAGCCCAATGTAGTGCAGCAAGTACATGTGAGAATGTTGTGTTGTTTCTAGTACAAATGGCAAAGAAGTTTTATCCCATATTGCTCACTCCTAGAACTTTTGTGGTCCTCATATGTAGGATCACATGGGGCACTAGTATCCAAAGGAGTCTTAGGAGGGAGGTATGCTCACCTCCTTGGTGGGGTTACCACATCACAACGCACGCACGCGTGCGCGCCACGCCACGCCTGGTCGGGCCGGGCTCGGGCTTGTGGCTTGTGGATTGTGGATTGTGGAGAATGTCTTCCGTCTTCCGTCTTCTTTTTGTACTAGGATACAACTAAGTAATTAATTACTCATGTAATTAATTGTTGCTTTCTTACTCGGATTTCTTAATCCTAATTAGAAAGTGTTTCTCTTTTGCAGATTATTATGTATTGTGTACAAGAGCAACCGAGTGTTTGCGTCTTACTGGGAATAGGATTAGGGACGTGCGTGGCTATATATACACATCCGGTCATTAGGGTTAAACACACAGAAAACAGTCTTCTGCCGCCGTGTGTTTTGTGAGCCCTAATCCAGAGTGCGAGAGCTTCGTCCCGGAGTTACTTTGTGGAGTTGTCCTCCTGAGCAAAGTGTGACTCTTCCTTCCTGTCCTCAAGACGCAGCTGTCAGGCGATGGTTCCTGCGGTTGTTGTGCTGCACTGGTAGCAGTGCGACGTGACTACATCGAGCGCGAGCGAGACGTGCGAGTTCCAGGTTCGTGTCGGATCGCGACTAGGAGAACGGTGTCTATCCGCGAGGATTGACGGGCACTGATTTCTTTAAGTAACACGTTCGTTTCTCAACGAACGATCTGGTTTGTGAATCTAACTTCTGTTTTCTATTCTCCTGCTTCGTTTGTTCTTCGATTCTTATCTTGGATCTGCCTGCACTATTAATTATTTTGCATTTGTCGCTGTTGTATGAACGACGATAACCAATATTAACAACACAATCTTCGAACCATACTCTAGTTGCTCTTGAAGTGAAAAGTGAATCGCTACAAATAAAACCAGACCACAACCTTCAATTAATATCGACTTTTCTCAGCAAATGTCAAAATTATACGGTATAATTTATACCCACAAAAGCCAACCACTAGAGTTATCGTATTATGGATAGTACGGAGCAGCGGCCATATCGTGTGCTGCACACGGTACTGCCATCCATACGTCATCTATAATCTTTGAAAAATTGTGGTCGCTTCTTGATAAAAGCACCACCCAGACATCGCCTCGTAGCATTGCTCCCTCCAGCATGGACCACCGAACCTCGCCACCATAGTTCCATTAGGATCAGGGGCAAACGTTTACCTAATTGATAAACCAGCGGGGAGGAATAGTCCACACAAACATGAAAGACCGCCGAATGGTAGATAAAAAACAAGGCTTTGCGGCGGTCCAGAAGACCAGACAGACAGATACGATGATGACTGGATGTGCAACCTCTGACGGAGACCGAGATTTAGACGCGGTCAGGAAGAGAGCCGGTTTCAGCTTTTGCTTGAACGCATGGATTATTACAAAGCCAACTGGCCAGTGGTTATTAAAGTGGGTTCTATGTAGAATTTTGACACCCTTAGTCTATAAGTTTATCAGAATCCTGATCTAGGTCGCTTACAAGTTCTAGATTTAGAGATTTTGATTTATTTATTTTAGGTTTTAAATAAAACCTCAATTAGTTCTTAGTTCTTACTACCAAATAAACAATTCAGCCAGTTCATGAGTTTGAAAAAAAAATGATCAAAATTGGTGCCCATTCAGAATTCAGCAAAACTTCGTCGCCCAATCTAAATTAATTTCTCTATTTTGACGTGGGGGTCATGTAAAATTCTGATCAGATATATGCTAAATAAAATGAAATCAAACTTATATCTCAAATTAGTTTTTGTCAGTCATGTACTATCGCAGTTCCAATCCAACGAACCAATATATTATAAGGAGTATGCTATTAGGTCACTGTTTGAGGCTCAAAATGTGATTTAAATCATTTCCTATCAAAAAATAAAGAGACATTGAACTAAAATAATATGTTTTGTTTGTTATGTCTTTTTTTTAAGTAGCAATGCCAATAATGAATTCGAATTATAAAACTTTGAACAGTTAATACAAGCATTTTCAGTTATGAAGGTGTGCGGGCAACAAGCTGCGCCGCAACCCCTTTCTGAATGACAAAGTCAATTCTACAGAAAATTACATTTATAATATTTGGGGTCATAACATTAATATCCATAACCTTTTAAATACTAATGTTTTGTGGTGAAGAAAGACTTTGAATGCTATTTTAAATTTCAAAATAGTGTCCACTTTGAACATTCCATATTATAATCCCAATTCCGTCCCGAATAAAGGCGAAAGGTCCATATCTCCCCCTAATGTGAAAACACACCCACCACCCCAGATGCGCCGCCAGGTACAATCGGAGATGAAAAAGACATTTCCCCGTATCTTTTCCCTTGGTCTTCTTTTGACCACATCCTTTGATTTTATAAATTTATCGGCTACTAGACCCATTCTTGGGCAATAAGCAGCCGTGTGTCTGCCGTATACAAGACAATGTCATATACAAGTCGGTGACAACTTGAACAACAAGTCCCTTTCCCCCATGAAGCACTCCCCGACATTGCCTCGATGCATTGCATCCTCAGCGTAGACAATGCTTGCCGCCACGTTTTCACGAAGACTATGATCAAAATATTGCGGAATAAAACAATACGAGATATAGTCAAACAAACATGACAACAACTGAAGTAGTAGGAAATATGGTTACAACAGCAGTTGATCGGTCTGGTGGAGACCAAGACAGCGGACACATGACGACGTGAGGAAGACTGTCTGGGTCAAAGCTTTGCATTGTTACATAGACGCATGAGTTATAGGTAATATGGAGGGAGTGGGGAGTGCAGTACACTACACAAACAGCAGCTTGTCTGAGGGTGCTTTGAAACACCGCCCTATTCCAGCAGGTTGACTCCGAAAAAGATCGTTGCGGCAGGAAGTGTAGTTAATTTTAATTAAGTCGTTACATGCAACAGCGAGATAACAAAAATGAGGAATAAACAGTGCAGGAAAAAAAAATAAAAATGAAGTTAAGAACATAGATCAGATTGTTCGTTGAAAAATGAACATTGTTACACTTAAGGAATTCAGCAACTCACAACCCTTTTGGGTAGGCGTCATTCTTCTAGCCGGCCCAGTTACAAACTTGTAGAAATATTTTCTCGCACGTGTTCACAACGAACGATGCAGACGAAAAATGACGTACACTACCAATGCAGCCCAAAAATCGTAGGAACCACCGCCTGACATATTGTATCTCGAAAGGGAGAGGAAGGACGGACTTGACATGCGTAGGAGAAGATCTCCATACAGCAACTCGGAAGCGACGGCTGAAAACTCTCCTTTAGGGTTTGTAAAACGCGTACGAAACGGTTGATGGCTGATGCTTGTTTTTTGGATGTGTTTAACCCTAATGACTACATGCTTATTTATAGCCTTACATGCATCTAAATCATATTCTCATTAAGATGCAATCACTCGATCACTTTTGTACATGTTGTGAAAAAATCTGCAAGGAAAACACTTTCCAATTATGATAAATAAATCTATTTCAGAAAGAAATAACTAAATAAATTAATAATTAATTGTGTAGTTGTGTCCTAGTATAAAAAGAAGACGGAAGATGTTCTCCATAATACACAATCCACAATTCACAAGCCACAAGCTCGAGCATGTGCATGGCCCAACCAGGCCAAGCCAGGTGAGGCATGGTGTGGCACGTGCGTCCGTGTATGCGTGTGTGTCACCATACCCACCAAGGAGGTGAGCATACACTCTCCTAGGACCTTTCGACACTAGTGTCACATGTGATCCTACATATAAGTACCACAAAAGTTTTAGGAATGAGCAATGTGGGATAAAACTTCTTCCCCATTTGTACTAGACACAAAACTACAATTTTCCCATGTACTAGTTGCACTACATTGGGTTTAACTCATGTTGTATACATGACTTATACAGTCATACAATATACAATCTCCCACAAAGTCCAATGTGTAGTGTGTTCTACTATTCAGTCCTCCATATTGTGCTTGCAGTAGATACCTTTCGGTTTGAATATACTAGAGTTATCCAAATGTGACCCCTACATGAACTAGGTGAAAAAAATCTTAAACCTAAACCTTGCGTGCAAGAGTATAGGTTGGTAACAACACAATAAAGACAGTAGAAAAGAAATGTGATGCATTAAAGTCGTGCATCCATATATATATATATATATATATATATATATATATATATATATATATATATATATATCATGATTGAAATCAGGGAACTGTTGGCTAAATTAGACATTATTAAACCCATTATTTTGATGATGATAAACATTTCATTCTTGTGGATCTAACTTGTTATTTGAGTATTTCAAGGATAAACAAATAAGGAAGTAGATAGTTGAAGAACAATATAAATTGGAAGATCAAATTGCTTAGATTACGTTTATTTTCATGATTGTACTAATGTAAAAATGTGTACAAGTATATATTGTACAAGTACATAGATATCATATAAATTAAGCGTTAGATGTTCTCTATCCACTCACAACACTTAGATAGATACTTTTCCTAAGATACAATCACAATTACATGTTCATACACACACTTAGTAAAAGATCTAACATGTTAAAATAGGGACTCTCTCGGTTGACAAACTCCTCGACTGAGGCACTCTCGGTCGACAAACTCCTCAACCGAGAATAGTCCTTCAAGAAGGTTCTGTAGACGTTAGACTGAGTTGGGACTAGGACGGAAGGGGAGTCATCCACTCAAGATATTCCTCTACCTCCTACGATTCCTAGCCAACCCATTGATAACTTATCCAATAACATTACCTACTTGACTGAAGCTACCTATCACTTAGCAAGACAAATGGACTACACTCATCATGCCATGACCTACATCAACCAAAGAATGCAAACACTCACTCCAAATGAACCTGACAACTATCCTTATTTTCGTTATCCTGGTCCTCTCTACCCTTACAATCCATCTCACAACTACACTCAAGTTCCACCTCCACCATCACTTGACCTCTCCCACACCCAATTCTCACCCATGCAACTTCAAGATATTGTTGCCCAATTTCATTTTGATCGTGTACCCACCTTTTTGGAAGCTTACGCCCTCACCAAGACAGGTGCACTTGACTGGCAGTCATTGGTGAAGTACTATGGTGTTGCTCCTTTCCTTGGAAAGGATCCCAAGGTTGATGACATTCTGAGATCTTTTCAGTGAGGTGTAATCATGTAGTAAGATGATTGTAATCACTTTGTAATGGACTATCTTTCTTTTATGTACTTGAGCTTGTTGTTATCATGATAATAAAAAGTGATTACTTTGTGGCTTGAATTGGACGTCTCTTACCTTTGTTTTTCAAATTTGAGTATCATATTGAGGGGGAGCATCATATTCAATGGGAGTACTAATAATAATAAATTATAATGTTTGGCTATCTTTTTGAAATGACAAAGGGGGATAAGTAATATAAATTAAAAACAAAATTATATAACTCAAAATTAAATGAGTTTCATAATCTCTTGGCTACACATAAAATGTTGCTATATTCCTTAAAGAGTTGGATACTATGTTCCACATCTCTTTGGGAATAACTAGCACACACTCCATGAATAAATAAGAGAAAGACTACATCGATTAAATCTCAGGTATGAAACTCATGTCATTTAAATTCCCTTAATTATATTTTAGAAATGTTTGTCATCTTCAAAAAGGGGGAGATTATTGGCTAAATTGGACATTATTAAACCCTTTGTTTTGATGATGACAAACATTTCATTCTTGTGGATCTAACTTGTTATTTGAATATTTCAGCGATAAACAAATAAGGAAGTGGATAGTTGAAGAACAATATAAATTGAAAGATCAACTTGCTTAGATTACGTTTATTTTCATGATTGTACTCAATGTAAAAACTTGTACAAGTATATAATGTACAAGTACATAGATATCATAAAAGTCAAGCATTAGATCTTCCCTATCCACTCACAACACTTAGATAGATACTTTTCCTAAGATAGAATCACAATTATACGTTTATACACACACTTAGTAAAAGATCTAACATGTTAAAACAGGGATTCTCTCGGTCAACAAACTCCTCGACCGAGGCACTCTCAGTCGACAAAGTCCTCGACCGAGAATAGTCCTTCCAGTAGGTTCTATAGACGTTAGACTGAGTTGGGAAAGTGGTTGGAAGTTGGAAGTGAACGTTGCAACAGACCTTTTCTTAGTCGACTAAATTCTCGACCGAGACATACTCAGTCGACAAATTCCTCGACCGAGATAGATTCTGGAACTGCACCTTTCAGCACTAAGCAACTAGTTGTTGCAATGTAATTAGTAGACACCTAACGGCTAGTTGAGCACTAAGAACACCCTAGAAAGTGTCTAGAACGTCCCTAGACCCTTATAAGCCATTCCTATAAATAGGACTTGCCTTAGGACTCAAAGCACTTAAGCATACACAATTGCAATTTGAGAATCATCCTTTGTGAGCAACAAGCAAAGTTTCACTTGCAATTCAGTTTCTTGAGCTCTTCATTAGTGTCCTATAGCTTAGTATCTTCTAGCCACCACACTACCATGTTCATCCACAGTGGATAGGAGATCAATACACTTGATATAGGATCAAAGCGTTGTAATCATTGGTAACATTGTTTCTTTCTTCCAATCATGTTCCTTCTTATTATATTTTGTTCTCCTTGACTACTCCTAGGTTGGAGGCTGTTGAAAGGAGGTTTGTGGAGATACTTAAGGTGGTGAAGGCTGCTCCTGGTGACTTGAAGTTGCTTCAGAAGGCTGCCTCAAGGATCGAAGCTACTACAAGTGAAGGCTACTTCAAGGGTGAGCTTGGAGTTACTTCAAAAGGCTGCTTCTAGGAGGATTGAGGCTACTTCAGGTGAAGGCTACTTCAAGGGTGTAAGAAAGCAATTGTATTTTGTGTAACATCCTCTATAGGTAATAAAATAAGTTTCTTTCAAAATCCTAGTTGGAAACAATCGGGTAGTGGACTGACTACCTTAGATTTTTAAGGTAGGAACCACTGTACATCCTTGTGTCTTCCTTGTTTCCTTCTACTTCTTGTCCAAGTGTTCAATTGTTTTTAATTAACTTTAAAAATTCCAAAATGCTCTATTCACCCCCCCTCTAGATCTTTCATTTGGTATCAGAGCAGGTCTTCAAGGAGCCTTAACAGGTCTTGAAGCATGGGGGATGGTGTGCTCAACAACCTCAACTTGGAGGGAACCTATGTATCTCATCCACCACCATTCGATGGAAGCAACTACAACTATTGGAAGAGAAGGATGCAATTTTACTTTCAAGGCATCAGTTGGGAGCTTTAGAGGATGGTGTCTACTCCATATGAGCTTCTGGAAACCGAGTATGTCACATGGGATGTCAATACAGTAAAACAAGTTCAACTAAATGCCAAGGTTGTAAATATTTTATATTGTTCTATTTCAGTAAGTGAATTTAATAGAATTTTCTCATGTGAAACTTCATATGATATATGGCATAGACTTTCCATTACACATGAGGGAACCATACAAGTTAAAAATTCTAAGATTAGTATGCTTAAACAAAAGTTTGAACAATTTCATACATTACCAAATGAGTCTATCGGTGATATGTATACATGATTCTCTACTGTTGTTAATGTCTTAAGTGCATTAGGGAAATTCATAAGTGAAGAAGATCAAGTCTCAAAGATTCTTAGGTCTTTGCCTCCAAAATACAAGCTAAAAGTGACAGCCATTGAAGAAGTTAATGACCTCACCAGATTAAAGATGGAACAGCTCATTGGAAATCTGGAAACTCATGAGGTCACCTTAGAGGAGGAAGAAAGATGGGAGCTTGAACTTCAAAAAGAAAGAAGGAAGGATGTAGCCCTAAAAGCAACAAAAATCATCACTCAAGAAACTGATGAAACAGGTGAAGGAAATGATGAAGAAGATGCACTTATTGTAAATGGTAAGAAATATAAAAGGTATAGATCTAACAAAATTCTAGTGTTTCTTCTTCTTCCTCTCTTAGGTGTTTTAAATGCGGCAAGAAAGGACATGTCAAAAATTAGTGTCCTAAGATAAAGAAAGGGAAGAAAGTCTCTTCCAAGAAGAAGGGAGAGAAAGCATACAAAGTTGCATGGGATGAGTCAAGTGGTGATAGTGAAAGTGGAGAAGAAAATGTAGAATGTCTTATAGCCAAAGAAGATGAAAATGAAGACTCAAATGAGGTAAGTCTACTTGATTTATCAAAAGAAGAATTAGTTTCTAGTATTGAAGAATTACATGACAAATATATTGACTGTAAAAAGAAACTAAAGAGAGTTACAAAAACTAATGAAGAAATGTATGCTCAATTAAATGATCTTGCTTCTAAAAAGGAAAGTATTATTTCTAAAAATTCTACCTTGAAATCATCTTTTAATGATTGCAATACAAAGTTGCTTACTCTTGAAACAAACCATAATTTGCTTTGTCAAGGAAAGGTCGAATTGCTTACAAAATTAAATGATCTTCAAACTCAACCTATCTTGTGTACTCATTTAGATTATGATGCTATTGTCAAGGAAAGAGATTCTTTATCATCCAATCTAGACCAAGCAAATTTAAATATCAAAAAGAAAATGGATGAGATTGCTAAGTTATAAAAATAAATTAGTAGCTTGAAAAATAATGGTGTTCTTGATAAGATCCTAAAGAATTCTTCTGGTCATATTGGAAGGAGAGGTTTAGGATATGTTTTAAAATCTCATCAACCTAAACCTAGGAAAGCACAAGTACCCAAGACTAAGATCATATATGTACCCAAGAACAACTCAACTCAAAACCTTAGAAAGAGAAATGAAATAGATTTCATTATTGTTTGCGTCTTGGACATTATTCTTTCTCATGCCCATATAAGAAAAAGGATGTTGAATTAGTTTAGGTCCCAAGACCCCAAACCTAGCAAACTTGAATGTGATTAAGTTGAGATTTGACCTAAAACTTCATCTTGAATATCATAATGTCTTATCTCAATTGAATGTACTGGTACCTTGCCATATTACAGTAAATTGGAACATAATGAGATTGTTGAAATCAAATAGAAACACACTCGATCGACAAAGATTTCAATCGAGCAGCTCCTCGGTCAAGAAAGTATTCGACCAAGGGAATGCATGTATCAAACCTGAACTTGCTATAACAACATTAACAATCTCGATCGAGCAAATCTTCGACTAAGATATCTTCAGTCAAGAAAGTAGCCGACTAAGGAAGTTATTGTTTCACGCATCTATCAACCTGTAAAAGTAGAAACATTTTCAATCGATAAAATCTTCGACCGAGACACTCTTCAGTCAAAATATTTTTTGACCGAATGTACTTCTGTTCAGCTTAAAACATTTAATTATTAAATTATGTATCTATATTCAGTTTGTTATTAAATGACTAACCAAAGAGGACCATCACATGGGTACCAAAATCTATCTCTTTTGTAGGATTGGGTGGTTGATAGTGGATGTTCTAAGCATATGACCGGCAACAAAAAGGCCTTTCAAACATTTGAAGAAAAAAAAGTGGCACAGTCACATTTAGAGACAATGGAAAAGGAAAGATTGTTAGGATAGGTAACATTGGTACAAATCTTCAAATCAAAAATGTTTTACTTGTTGATGGCCTACATCATAATTTAATTAGTGTTAGTCAACTGTGTGATAGTGGCTATGATGTCTTATTCAATAAAATGTGTTGTAAACTATTGATTGAAAACACTAATGAAATTGTTTATGAAGGAAAAAGAATAGGAAATCTATACATACTTAGGCCTAATTCTATGAAAGCCATTATTGGAAAATGCCTTCTTACAAAAGATGAATCCTTACAACTATGGCATATAAAATTAGGCCATGCAAGTTCACATGTTATCAAAAAGTTGATTAAATATGATCTTGTATGTGGGTTACCTAAGATATCTTTTGATAAACCTGAAAATTGTGAACCTTGTACTCTAGGAAAGCAAAGAAAAACTTCTTTCAAATCAAAAACAATGCTTAGCACTACTAGATCTTTAGAGCTTGTTCACATGGATTTGTTTGGTCCTATGAGAACTCAATCTATTGGTGGAAAAAGATATTGCTTTATCATTATAGATGATTATAGTAGATACACATAGGTTCATTTTCTTGCAAACAAAGATGATATAATTCAAACATTCATAAAATTTTGTTCTAAGATTGAAAATCTATTATAAAATAAAATTTGTACAATTAGGAGTGATCATTGTGGGGAATTTGAAAATCATAACTTTGAAGAATTGTGTACATCTCAAGGATACAATCATAATTTTTCAACACCACGCACGCCACAACAAAATGGCATAGTAGAAAGGAAGAACAGATCCTTACAAGAAATGGCTAGAACAATGTTACTTGAACATAATGCACCTAAAACGTTTTGGGCTGAAGCAGTAAATACAGCATGCTATGTGTTAGATATAGTAATAGTACATTCTCACCTAAAGACAACTCCATATGAATTCATCTTCAACGAAAAACCAAGAGTTGATTATTTTCATACCTTTGGGACAACTTGCTATATCTTAAATACCAAAGACGATAGAGACAAATTTGATCCTAAATCACATAAAGCATTCTTTTTGGGATATTCAACTTCTATCAAAGATTTTAGAATTTACAATACTATTACTAGAAAAGTCAAATAATCCATCCATATCACTTTTCATGAGGTAACAACTCAAAATGCTGAAAAAGAATATGAGGATATAAATGACATTACTCATCAAATAGAAGACTTAACTATAACCACAAAAGATGATCAAAATACTGAAAATAATCAACAAAATGAGACACAACAATATGTTCATATATTAATCAAAGATCATCCCCAATATTTAATCATTTAGAGATTTTGCAAATATGGCATTTGTATCAATCATTGAACCTAAAAAGGTAAATGAAGCACTAAAAGATGAATATTGGATAATGGCTATGCAAGAAGAACTAAATCAATTCACAAAAGATGAGGTATGGGACCTAGTTCCTAAACCACAAGACACGACCATCATTGGGACTGAATGGGTTTTTCAAAATAAACTTAATGAAGTTGGGGAGGTAGTAAGAAACAAAGCTAGATTGGTGGATCAAGGGTATAATCAACAAGAAGGAATAGATTTTGATGAAACCTATGCACCTGTGGAAAGACTTGAAGCTATTAGAATGCTATTAGCCATAGTTTCCCACAAAGACATCAAACTATTCCAAATGGATGTAAAGAGTGCATTTTTAAATGGAATCATCCAAGAAGAAGTATATGTTGCCCAACCACCTGGATTTGAAATCCCTAATAAAAGTGATCATGTATATAAACTTAAGAAAGCACTTTATGGGCTTAAGCAAGCACCTCAAAACTGATATGAAAGACTTAAAAATTATCTATTTGATAACAGTTTCTCAATTGGGAATTCGGACTCTACACTATTCTTCAAAACATATGAATCTGATTTTCTTGTTGTACAAATATATGTTGATGATATCATTTTTGGTGCCTCAAACGATTTCTTATGCAAACAATTCAGTGAAATAATGCAAAAGGAATTTGAAATGAGTCTTATGGGTGAATTAACATTCTTTCTTGGTTTTCAAATAAAACAAACACCCGTTGGGATTTTCATAAGCCAAGAGAA
Organism: Alisma plantago-aquatica; assembly: GCA_963693085.1. Lineage (NCBI taxonomy): Eukaryota > Viridiplantae > Streptophyta > Magnoliopsida > Alismatales > Alismataceae > Alisma > Alisma plantago-aquatica. Next base: position 1,149,854,594 of record OY856409.1, on the reverse strand, counting down.
GTACACTAATGAACTATTAAAATGCTTTGGAATGGAAAATTGCAAGCATGCTACCACACCAATGGTCACCTCTGCCAAAATTGATAAGGATGAATATGGAGAACCCACTGATGATTCCTTATATAGGGCTATGATTGGTAGCTTGTCATACTTAACTGCCTCTAGATTGGACATTATATTTTTCATTGGACTTTGTGCTAGATTTCAGTCTAAACCAATGGAATCTCATTTTCAAGTTGTTAAACATATCTTAAGATATCTAGACGGTACTACCAACTATGGATTGTGGTATCCTAAAGGTCAATCACTAGATTTAAAAGCTTTTACCGATGTTGATTATGTTGGTTGTCGACTTGATCGCAAAAGAACAAGTGATGGTTGTTTCTTATTAGGATGAGCTTTAGTATCGTGGTTTAGTAAAAAAAACAAAATATAGTCTCCCTTCTCCCACTGAAGCCGAATATATGGCGGTTGGTTCATGTTGTGCTCAAGTTTTTTATATGCAACAAGTCTTGAATGATTATGGATTTACATTTTCATCTACGTCAATTTTCTATGATCATACAAGTGCTATAAATTTGGCACACAATCCTATTTTACATAGTCATGCTAAACATATTAAAATTCAACATCATTTCTTAAGGGATCATATTTCTAAAAATCACATATCTCTTTATCATGTTGACACTGAAGAACAATTGTCTGATATTTTTACAAAACCACTTCCACTTGATCAATTTCAATATATTAGAAAGAAGCTACTTATTACTCCCCTAGATGATGTCTTCTTTGATATATGTGCTCCTCACTCTTAAAAATTATAAATTAATTGTCTCATACTTGCTTTTCATAACTATTACCAAAATAAGCTCAAATATCCTTCACAATGACCATTCACAACAGTTGAGTCAGTCTGCAAAAATCTCGACTGAGAACTCTCTCGGTCGACAAGTTTGTCGATCGAGAATCACTCGATTGGTCCCCTTTCTCGACTGACACCCACTGAGTGTTCTAAGTCATCAATAGCGTCGGTCAACAAAATGTTTGACCGATACAATCTTGGTGGACCCCCCATTCGACTGATTTCAAATGCAACTTTTGATTATAAAATAACGTGCAACAGCTATTTTTTGAATTCCCGACCGAGAGAACGTTGCCCGACCGAGAGGAGCGTCTAAAAAATGACAGTTGGGGATCTCGGTCGACAAATTCATTGACCGAGAATGGTTCTATTTTTCTATAAATACATCCCAAAATGGCCACACTTCTCACCAATTCACATTCTCACTTCTCTATCTTCTCTCTAGTGCTCTCTTGTGCAAATTTTTAGCCATTCTCTACCATAGTCTTTCCATGCTTCTCTTCCATCTCATATCTTCAAGATGGCTTCCTCTTCTTCGCTTGTAAAGAAGCAAGTTGCGGCAAGGAAAGGAAGGACGGTCTCTCCGGTGCTAACGGTCATCAATGACATTCCCTTCAACGACATTGTTGTTGGAGATCGCTATCTCAAGCTATCCTCAAAGGCCCATCTTCCTCAACGGTCGGTGGACGTCAACGACTACATCACCATCGTCGATCTTGATGAGCTCTTTGAGGTGCAACATCTTTCTGAGTTCCTTACTCCATCCTTCCACTCCTACTCCTCCCAAGCCGTGAATGAATTCTATGCCAATCTCACCACAAATCCTGACCATGCTCACTCTTTTTCTTCTATGGTTAGTGGGTTTGGTTTTCACTTTTATGAGGAGGATGTTCTTAATATGCTAAATATTGATGTAGAAGAATATAAGGGGTTTATTGATCTAACCACAGGAAATCCTCTTAATAAGCTATCCCAAGATGACACTACCATTAGTTTGAGTGATATTAAGAAAACCATTTTTCTTCCCAACACATCTTGTCATGAAGAACGGGGTACCTAGTATGCAATTAACCTAAAACCTAAAGCTAGGATAGTAAACTTAATTATTTCCACCAATATTTATCCTAGAGCTAACAAATCAGAGGTACCTACATTTCGCATGTATCTCATTTATTCCATTCTAAGTATCATACTCATAAATTTCATTCGCCTTATTCTAAAAAATATGGTTGAATTTACTGGAAATCCTCCCTATGCCGACTTTGTTTTCCAAATTACCCAACATTATCTTAAGAAAAGCCTTGAGGACCTAGGTTTTAATTGTGAAGGGAAAACAATTACTAGAAATATAGTTGAGAAAGTGGGTATTGATTTTAGACATAAAAGGGCTAGGACTAAAGGGGAGCCATCCACTCAAGATATTCCTCCACCTCCTACTATTCCTACCCAACCCATTGATAACTTATCCAATAACATTACCTACTTGACTAGAGCTACCTATCACTTAGCAAGACAAATAGACTACACTCATCATGCCATGACCTACATCAACCAAAGAATGTAAACACTCACTCCAAATGAACCTGACAACTATCCTTACTCTAGTTATCCTGGTCCTCTCTACCCTTACAATCCATCTCACAATCCACCTCCACCATCACTTGACCTCTCCCACACCCAATTCTAACCCATGCAGCTTCAAGATATTACTGCCCACTTTCATTTTGATCGTGTACCCACCTTCTTGGAAGCTTACGCCCTCACCAAGACAGGTGCACTTGAATGGCAGTCATTGGTGAAGTACTATGGTGTTGCTCCTTTCCTTGGAAAGGATCCCGAGGTTGATGACATTCTGAGATCTTTTCAGTGAGGTGTAATCATGTAGTAATATGATTGTAATCACTTTGTAATGGACTATCTTTCTTTTATGTACTTGAGCTTGTTGTTATCATGATAATAAAAAGTGATTACTTTGTGGCTTGAATTGCACATCTCTTACCTTTGTTTTTCAAATTTGAGTATCATATTGAGGGGGAGAATCATATTCAGGGGGGTACTAATAATAATAAATTATAATGTTTGGCTATCTTTTTGAAATGACAAAGGGGGAGAAGTAATATAAATTAAAAAAAATTATATAACTCAAAATTAAATGAGTTTCATAATCTCTTAGCTACACATAAAATGTTGCTATATTCCTTAAAGAGTTGGATACTATGTTCCACATCTCTTTGGGAATAACTAGCACACACTCCATGAATAAACAAGAGAAAGACTACATCAGTTAAATCTCAGGTATGAAACTCATGTCATTTAAATTCCCTTAATTTATATTTTAGAAATGTTTGTCATCTTCATAAAAGGGGGAGATTGTTGGCTAAATTAGACATTATTAAACCCTTTATTTTGATGATGGAAAACATTTCATTCTTGTGGATCTAACTTGTTATTTGAATATTTCAGCGATAAACAAATAAGGAAGTGGATAGTTGAAGAACAATATAAATTGGACGATCAACTTTCTTAGATTACGTTTATTTTCATGATTGTACTCAATGTAAAAATGTGTACAAGTATATAATGTACAAGTACATAGATATCATGAAAATCAAGCGTTAGATCTTCCCTATCCACTCACAAAACTTAGATAGATACTTTCCCTAAGATAGAATCACAATTATATGTTTATACACACACTTAGTAAAAGATCTAACATGTTAAAATAAGGATTCTCTCATTCGACAAACTCATCGACCGAGACACTCTCGGTCGACAAAGTCCTTGATCGAGAATAGTCCTTCCAGTAGGTTCTATAGACGTTAGACTGAGTTGGGAAAGTGGTTGGAAGTTGGAAGTGAACGTTGCAACATACCTTTTCTTGGTCGACTAAATTCTCGACCGAGACACACTCGGTTGACAAATTCCTCGACCAAGACAGATTCTAGAACTGCACCTTTCAGGACTAAACAACTAGTCATTGCAATGTAATTAGTGGACACCTAACGGCTAGTTGAGCACTAAGAACACCCTAGAAATTGTCTATAACGTCCCTAGACCCTTGTAAGCCATTCCTATAAATAAGACATGCCTTAGGACACTCAAAGCACTTGAGCATACACAATTGCAATTTGAGAATCATCCTTTGTGAGCAACAAGCAAAGTTTCACTTGCAATTTAGTTTCTTGAGCTCTTCATTAGTGTCCTATATCTTAGTATCTCCTAGCCACCACACTACCATGTTCATCCATAGTGGATAGGAGATCAATACGCTTGATATAGGATCAAAGCGTTGTAATCATTGGTAACATTGTTTCTTCGTTGTAATCATTGGTAACATTGTTTCTTTCTTCCAATCTTATTCCTTCTTATTGTATTTTGTTCTCCTTGACTACTCCTAGGTTGGAGGTTGTTGAAAGGAGGTTCGTGGAGCTACTTCAGGTGGTGAAGGCTGCTCTCGGTGACTTGAATTTACTTCAGAAGGCTGCCTCAAGGATTGAAGCTACTTCAAGTGAAGGCTAATTCATGGGTGAGCATGGAGTTACTTCAGAAGGCTGCTTCTAGGACGATTGAGACTACTTTAGGTGAAGGCTACTTCAAGGGTGTAAGAAAGCAATTGTATTTTGTGTAACATCCTCTATAGGTAATAAAATAAGTTGCTTTCAAAATCCCAGTTGGAAACAATCGGGTAGTGGACTGACTACCTTAGATTTCTAAAGTAGTAACCACTCTACATTTCCTTATTTCCTTCTACTTCTTGTCCAAGTATTCAATTGTTTTTAATTAACTTTAAAAACTCCAAAAGGCTCTATTCACCCCCCCCTCTTAATCTTTCAGGAACAACCCAATTATCATGTTGTGACCTCCACAACATCAACCGCTTAGTTGGAGTCTCCAAGGATGTATTGTTAACATCTTTTCCTAAGACTTGGCACCATTCAGAGATTAATCTCTTATTAACTTTTAGTCGTGACACTAACAGATTTCGCAGAAGATAGACATACAGATGCATGAAGCATCAAAGTAGTTACATAGTGTCCTCTAATTCACCTGATAGCTTGTTATTACCACATCGAACCCAATTTGTGGGATCTCCACTCTGTTGATTTGGGTTGCTACTGTCTGCGAATAATGAGGGGTCTCAGTCTCATCCTTAACTTGGATTTTTCCACAAAGGCTAGGGTAAGACATTTAGTGAAAGGATCAGTTGTATTATCTTTGGTACCGACGTAGTCCACAGTCACGACCCTATGACACTAACACCCTTATAGACTTAACTTTGACTTGAATGTGTCTACGCTATTTTTGACTATAGTTGGAACTCTTTATGTTAGCAATAGTTGTAGTGATATCACAATAAACTGAAATTGCAGGAAGTGGCTTCTTTACCATAGGTAAATTGGACATAATTCCATGTAGCCATTCAACTTCCAATTTAGTTTCATCTGAAGCACACAACTCAGCCTCAAAAGTAGACCGAGACAATATGGTATGTTTCTTAGACATATCTTGAGACACCATTACTCCCACAGTTCATTGCAACCCAGCTGGCATCACTATATTCTTCAACCACATAAGGATATTTTCCATAATGCAGCCCAAGGGAACAAGTTCCCTTGATATACCCCAAAACTTTATTAAGAGCTTCTGAATGGGTCTTGTCGGGACAATTGGTGTATCTACTTACCTTGCTCACGGCAAATGCAATGTCTGGACCCATGTAGTTTATAAGATACATCAAACTTCCGATAATCTGAGATGATATTGTAATTGAGACACTAGAACTCCAGCCTCATTATTGAATAAGGTCTTAGAAGAATCATATGGAGTCTTAACAGGTTTACGTGGTGTGTACTCAAACCTTTCCAGTATCTTCTCAACATAGTGAGACTGAGAGAGAGTTATATCATCAGTAGACCTTAGGATTTTAAGCCCTAAAATCACATCAGTGACACCCATATTCTTCATCTCAAACTTTCCACACAAGAATGTCTTTGTCTCATTTACTACTTTCATATCGGAACCAAAAAGCAAGATATCATCGACATATAAGCATAACAAAATGAATCTATCACTGACGATTTTCCAGTAGAGACACTTATCAAATTCATTAGAAACAAAACCAAATGATGATATCACATAATCAAACTTCTCATGTCATTGTTTAGGGGCTTGTTTCAAGTTGTATAATAAATTAATAAGTTTACACACTTTGGACTCATTCTCGCGACCCACAAATCCCTCAGGTTGTTCCATATAAATCTCTTCCTGAAGATCACCATGTAAGAACGTGGTCTTCACATCCATCTAATGGATATAGAGCTTATAAATGAAAGACAATGCTATAAGCATGGATTGTGTTCATATGGGAAACAGGAGAATAGGTATAAAATAAACTATTCCTTCCATCTATGCATAACCCTTAGCAACTAGCCTAGCTTTATACTTATGGATTGTCTCGTTTGCATTAAGTTTCTTCTTAAAGATCCATTTGCATCCAACTGTGGAACAACCAGGAGGAAAATCCACCAATTCTCAAGTTCCATTCGAGAGAATTTATTGGATTTCATCATTAATGGCTTCTTTCCAAAACTTAGCTTCTAGAGATTCCATAGCTTGTATGAAAGTTACAGGATCATCCTCAGCATTGTAAGTGAGAAACTCACTTCCAAAATCCTTAGATATCCTAGGCCATTTACTTCTCCTTGGTTCAACCATTTCTTTATAATCATTAGATTTAGAAATAGCTTGTTCTGAGTCACCCCTCACATGTGTCATCCTTTCTACGTGCTCGGGAATGGAACCTATGGTGATGAATCCTATTGAGATACTTCATTGGGCACACCAGATTTTATGGGAACACATCCTCCAAGAATGCAGTATCATGTAATATTATAATTGCATTGACCTCAATTCCTAAGATATCAGATTTTACAATCAAGAATCTATAGGCATAACTTGTCTCTACATACCCTGAGAATATGTCATTAGCCATTTTTGGTCCCAATTTCTTCCTTTTGTGTTCAGAGACAAGTACCTTTGCAAGACACTCCCACACTCAAAGATATTTTCTCCCTCTCCATAACTCAAACGAATTATTCTCTACATGTTTATGGGGAATACTATTTGGAGTATGGCAAGCTGTATTCAAAGCTTCCCCCATATGAAGTTGGGTAGACATGAGGTTTGAAGTAAAGAATTAACCATATCTATAAGGGTTCAGTTTTTACGTTCAATTATCCCATTAGATTATGGTGAATACAGAGCGGTAACCCCATGAACTATACCATTCAATTGGCAAAATTCTAAAAACATGTTCGAGATGTACTCTCCTCTCCTATCATACCTTAATCTCTTAAGTACTTTTTCGATTTGAATTTCATCTTCTTTCTTATAAATTTTAAATTTATCCAATGTCTCATCTTTACTTTTAAGTAAAAATACATAACAGTATCTATTAGTATCGTCAATAAAAGTTATAAAATAACACTTTTGATCCCTAGTACGAATCCCTTTAAATTAATAGATTTTTGTATGTACAAAATCTAATATTTTCAAATTCCTATTCATAGAATGAAAAGGTTTTCTAGGTAATTTAACTTGTACATAGATTTCACACTTATTATTATTAATGTCAGATTTAGGGATTAAATTCAGATTCATCATATGTTTCATTAAGCCAACATTCACATGTCCGAAATGTGTATGTTAAACATCAAACGATACAAGATGCATGCATAAAGAACTATTATCATTCAAATTTAAAATAGAATTTGAAACATGTTCAATAATAATATTAAACAAGTTCTCCATATCACATAAATACCCCTTGTCAAAAAATAAAGAATAACAAAGGCGAGTAATAATAGCCTTATTACACTTGCAATCTATTCTAAAATCATCTCTAACTAAAATTGTGTCATTAAGAACGTTGTGTCATATTGATGGAACATGTATGACTCTATGAAGCGTCAAAACCTTTACCAAAGGAAACTTCAAGTCCATCTATCCTTCACCTTTGACTTCTACAATGTTGGAATCACCCAAAGTCACAAATCTACCTTTAGAGGTCTGGTAAAATAGAAACAGGGACTTATCAATACATGCATTCACATTAGCCCCAGTGTCTATTATTCAATATAGTGGTTTACAAAAATAGAAAGAATTTCAAATTTTATTGATACGTACACATCATTGAGGTTCAAGGATGCAGTCATCATGTTGACCACAGCCTCAGTTGCAGATGCGGAAGCTTTCTTTGCCCTCTTTGAAGGACAATCATTGTTCCAATAGCCAACATGTCTACAACTCTGACAAGGTTTGTTATTTGGTTTCTTCATGATCTTAGCCTTAGGTTTAATTGAATTCTTTGATTTCTTATCTTTGTTCTTAGTAGTAGTAAAATTGATAGTAGCATTAACATCAATGGGTACTTTAATAGTCTTCTCTTTGTTATACTCTGATGATTTCTATCATGAGATCGTTCATTGACATGTCTCCTTTGCGATGCTTAAGAGTCATGCCAAACGTCTCCCAAGATTTTGATAATTTCTCAATGATTGACATCACAACAAATTTTTTTAGGAAGTATTACGCCCACATCAGCGAGCTCTTGCACCAAGAGTTGAAAATTTTATGTTTGATTAGAAACATATTTACCTCATCCGTATGAAACTTTAGAAATTTTGAGGCACAATATTTTTCAATTCTTTGATTTTTAGTATTGTATTTCTTCTCTAATGCCCCCCACAGAATCTTAAATTTAGTAATAGGTCACTTTGAGTATGAGTCATATATTTTGTTATTTAATACAAACAGAATCAACCATCGGAACATCTTATCATCCTTCTTCTAGGTTGCAATTAAATTAACATTATCGGGGATGATCTCATCAACTTCAAGTGCGTCCTCTTCTAGATATTGATCATACTCTATCATGTTAATCTATATTTGCATCCTACTTTACCAACGAGTAAAATTAGTTCCAGAAAAATTTTTAGGCATACTAGACATATCAATTTTCATTCCAGAACCTTAAGCAACATAGTTAACTAATGACATATATTGATTTCTTTTTAAGACTGTTATTAATTTTAATTATGTTGTTACATGCAATAGCCATATGTGCAATTTAATTAATGTATTCAGATAGATCCAGATAACAAAATAGAAGAATAAACAATGCAGGAGAAAATAAAAATGAAGTTAGGAACACATACCACATCGTTCGTTGTGTCCTAGTATAAAAAGAAGACGGAAGACATTCTCCACAATCTAGAAGCTTGAGCCCATTCCTGACCCGGTCTGGCCAGGCGAGATGAGGCGTGGCGTGATGGGCGCACATGTATGTTGCGTCACTATACCCACAAGGAGGTGAGCATACCCTCTCCTAAGACCTTTGGACACTAGCGTCACATGTGATCCTACATAGAAGTACCACAAAAATTCTACGAGTGAGCAATGTGGGATAAAATTTCTTCCCCATTTGCACTAGACACAAAACTATATTTTTCCCATGTACTAGTTGCACTATATTGGGTTTAACCCATATTATATACATGGCTTATATAGCCATATATCTAACATGAAGGATGGTCGGTATGGAGTGTGGACCATATCGAGATGAGTCTGGTGTGATAGCTAGCAACCCTAGGAAGATCGGGGGCACCCTTTTTGTTGGGAGATGCTATATACGACTTTCAGGTTGATCTGTATAATAACACATAAAACATGCATTGGATCATACACAGTTTGATTTCATACAGTGACAACAACACATTTGGAGCCTAAAGAATGGCTCATCTTCCTAAGGAGTACTATTGAGCAGGGTCTGATGAACCAGTATGTCTTCTTTTGAAGGGTAGAGATGCCTCCACCAGTCAAAGGAAATTACATAATGGGAATCATGAACTTACCATACATCAAATACAATCATAACAAATAAAAATACAAGCATACAATGATACACATGATATAGTAGGCTTCATCTATTTAGAATCTAGTGGTTGCTCTGATCTTATAGAGGTCAACACCAAAACAATATACACTTTGCTTTGCCTACTAAAGAATGGTATGAAGAAAATCCATCCGTGATACTTATCAAAATAATAAATGACAGAGATGATTTGGGATTATTGAATTCCACTGAATTTTGTACTCTACCAAAATCTAGACCAGTAGACAGTGGTGGAGGCACATTCACCAGAGGATGGGCATGTGCCCTACTTGCATTCTAAAAACTGTATAGAGTTATACATAAAAATGGGTTAAGTAGAAGTAATTTTATGCTTCGGTATCCTACTAAATTATCACTTGCATGACTTTAAATTAAGTGGTGCCCCTCTCGAGTAGTTTTCCTAGCTACACCACTGCCAGTAGATGCATGTTATGAAATGACGATGATGAGGAATATGTCACACGGCATAGGACAAGGGGTGTCACGGACATGGTCGGGAAATGGAACATGTAGTTATAAGTTAAAGCCCATTGGTGAGCTTACAATCTACCATATTGGGCTGAGAATTGATTGGTTTATGGTCGAGGGAGGGATGTTCTCAAATAGTGACTGATCTAGAAATCTATCATACGGGGGGCTGAGTTAGTATAGGTATAGACAAAACTTGACTATGCATACACAGTCAAAATAATATTAATTTAGATAAAACTAAAAATGTACCTAATATAATTTTTCATTGCCTAAAACATACAAAAATAATCTATTTATAAAATATAAAAAACTAAAAGTCAATGAAATGTTAGAATCTAATGTGTCAAAGTAATACATTTATTTAGATATCCAATATCATAAAGAATAAATTATTTAAACATTTCTTTCAAATTAAACATTTTAATGATAGACAATATAGCATTTTCCATCATCACTTGATTACTGTATAATATTAATAATACATAAGAAGAATACCAAGTCTGTGAAAAATTAGAACAAACTCCCCCTTTAGTGGACAACACCAACCAAAATATATTACAACAATATTTATTGGATGGTGTCATATATGAAGACCCATATAATTTTTATAGCAGTCAAATCTTATACTATACAAAATATAAATATACTTTACTCAGTAATACCAATTAATTTTAAAATTTTGACAATTATTAGTATAAAAAAAATTCAAAAGAAAGAAAAAGAAATATTTATTGAGTTTGTATAAACAATGATGATGTAGAAGAAAAATTGACAAATGAAAAGTGAATAGAATGAAGAGAAAATATCCATCCACACATTTTTATTTAAAATTTGTAGAAAATAGATCATAAAGAAATAATAGTATGTTCTTATCAACTTTCATTTTACATGGTATCATTCTTTTTCTCTCTCTATTTGATTAAATTTATGTCTATAAGATGGATTTCCATACATTTTCTTCTCCTTCTTAACCCGCATTTGAAATGTTTTCTTCATGTTTGTTCGTCGTATGCCAAAGATAAAATTTAGAGGATACATTTTTTCTTTTATATATAGACATAAACATTGACATGATTTTCTCAATTTCTTATTAAGTTATAATTATTGGCACTTGGAGTCATACTTATCAAGGCGGGCATCTAAGCACGCCTAGGTGGCACTCCAAGGGGGTGCACCTTGACTAAAATGTCACCTTACACCTTTTTAGGGACTCCTGGCCCTAAATATAAGTATTTTATTTGCTATACACATGTCCTCATATACAAATGAAGTATATGTATCTAAGTTTGTTGACAATATCAGTGTTTTTGGATAATAATTTTTATATTTATTATTTAACCTCGGTGCCTTATCACCTGGCCGCCTTCAACAAGTATGGTTGGAGTAAACAATAAACATTTAGATATTATATACTATGAGAGTTCGAAGTATCAAGTATATTACTTTGATTCATTTCTACAAAGAAACATGGACATTTTCTCATTTAGAGAGTGCTTGACAAATTAAAAAAAAATGAACAGAAAATACTTAAATAGATGGTTTTTTTGCATGTACGGATGTTTTTTTTCATATGTTCACTGACTCATGTTATAGTTAATTATACTTTTTAACTAACTAGTCAATAGCATTGCACTAAATTCTAATTTATACATCAACATGTTGTATGGTATTTTGTATAGACTTCATATTATATTTATAAGATTTCCATATTTTAGGATTATATGCCCCCTAATCCCTATAGACTCAGCTTGCAAGTATGAGAGATAAGTTGCATAAGTCATGAATGAATTAGTACAAAATTGTTAAATAAAATCAGTAGGAAAGGAACAAAATATAAATGTTATAACCCCATAATTTAAAATAAAATTGATGGTATTCATATTAATATTATTTGTGGCAAGATAAAAGAAAACGATCCTCAAATATATATTTTACAACCTCTAAGTAGTTTGAACAAAGAAAGATTATACAATTAATTCAATTAATAAGATTGAAATTCGTATTTTGAGCAATTTAATTAGATATTTTACAATATTTTAAACTGCACATAGTATCATAATAATAATAAAATGCTTTTTTAGAGGGGGCTTCATCCTGGGCAACCCCCCTGCGGCTTCGCCCCTGTGAATAGGTTTTTGATGAGAAGTGGCCTAGATCATAACCTCTTGCCAAGATTTCTAGTTGGGTGTAGTAGTTGAAACACTTGACCCATGTCTCTATGATACAAAGTCATATTAACTAATGCATGAAGCCTAAACATAAAATGTGGAAGCATGTTAATGGATTAAGTTCAATGGTATTAATTGCAGGCTTGAGTGTTCTATGAATTTCATGCTAGGTCTTGAACTAGTTGATATTACTTAATGAAAATCAGTAGTATTAGGTCGGCCTATGGTTTCCCACATATGGCATTCATCTTTCTTCCTACCACTATGAAGTGACACTCAAAAACATTTCAGTGGTACACAAGATGAGTCTTGCCTTGTATGAATTATGGAGGAATAAGCCTCAATATATCCAAAAATGGTATCAAAAAACATGGGACTTAGTATTTAAATATTTATCATTATTGGTTACATTCAGGGGGTTGTACATGTCCTAAGAGTAGAAATACTCCACTCTATTTCTTATATGGATAGAACGCTTGAAAATATTAAAATCTTGCCTTTGTTCATTATAATTGAATGATATGGTGATGTATGGAGTTTGTATGGTGCAAGAAATAAGAAGTTTGGTGAGAACATCACAATTATACATTGGAAGACAAAATCACAAGGAGAAGTAGAAACTAGGAATATCCCAAGAAAATTAGAAAATTGTTTAACCATTTTGAGTGATAATGGTCTCTAGTTAGTTTATTTTATATGTCGTTGAAATTTACATCCATATGTCTTTGTACATATACTATTGTAATATTGTACAAAGGCATGATTTTAAGATGGTATATAGGATGTAATGTAAGTATATGAGACTAGGACTATTGTAGACGCATGCTTGGATATTAGTAGATATGTTATAAGACCATGAATTTAAGTGTTTTTCTTTTGATCATATATGGGCCAACAAAATGAGATATGAGCATAGTTTATCATAGATTTCCTGACAAGGAGGCATTATTCCAAGTTTACAATCACATTGGAGTGTATCACATCCAATCCTCATTGGGAATAGGTTCAAGGATTCTCAGAGGCAGTGTTACATATAGAGATCATCTTGATTAGTGGTGTAGGTAAATGAATTCATGTTATGGTTAGGTGGAGTTGACCCTTGGATAGGGATCAATGTATTTGGGACATACACAATTAACTTCATCGCTTAGTTGGATATATGATTATGTACTTAAAGAACATTGTGTGTGATCTGTATGAGGATGAATCATGTGACAACTAAGAAAAAAATTATTTAAAGGTCAATATTATATGAAGTTAACCCCTAGATCGATGATGTTAGAGAATATGAGAATGATTCATTTGATTAGTTAGCTAACTTCTTCATTTCAAGATTCTTTGTTGGTGACTTATTACTTTTTTGGGTATATATATATATATATATATATATATATATATATATATATATATATATTGAATGGAAAATTTTCAATTGAAGAAAGTAAAATCTTTTCTAATTTTGACAGAATACAAATATTTTTTATGATATTTTCATAAGATAGTGGAGACAAAATAGTGTTTCGTAACATAAATAAAGAGTATGTTGGTCACTATTAACTATTATAGGGCACTCCAACAAATATTACACTAGACAAGTAGTAATGACCAAAGATACATATTTATCAATATGGTCCTTGTCCAACTAAGTTTTTGCTAAAGTGAATGATAAATATATTCATGCTGGCACATATGAAGGTTTTCATACCACATTAGTGGAAAATTTGAGTATTGCAATGATCCATGAATGTGGGGTAAAAATGATACGAATATATCATGGAGCACTCATGTTGGTCGAGTATATCTGTAAGAAATGTTCCATGTTGTTTCGAAGTGGTGTTTAATACTATCTAAATTTTACATAATGCACAACATAGAATTTATGTATCCATGCATATTGTAAGGCTTAGTATTCTTTGTAGATTGTGTAGAGACCATAGTGAAGAGTATGTTTTGTATTGCTTAAGTCAAGAGCAACCTATTTGCCAATATTAGTTCCAATAGAGCTGCTTTTCAAAGTAAATTGTCTTATTAGAATTTTGGATGTCTGGAGTATCTAAGAAAATTGTTTTTAGGAATATAGAATCACACCATATAGTTGCACCCCATTTATGAGTGAGATACTATGAGTAATTTTATTAACTTAGAGGTTTAAAATTTGATCTAACCAACTATATGTATGGTGACAATGTGATAATCTTTCAACTCTATATGCACAAATCACCTATGATGAACATTAGTCATGATATGTGGTGCCTTCTATACTAGAGGTACAAATATATATATATATATATATATATATATATATATATATATATATATTACATCTAGTTATTTCTAAGTGATCAATGTGCATAATTTAATCTGTATTAATGGTTAGGTGCATTTTAGGGCCATAGTGCAAGGCATGTGGATCTTCAGTATGATAGTGCTAGGAATTTAGATAATCAAAAATGTCTAATATAATTATTTATAGTATATATGTTTATAGTTTCTCTCTTGTGATGCAAATGTATATTGTTTATATTCCTTACGATCATGGCATAAATGAGGCAAGTTATTACTTGTAATTTTTGTTTGAAAAGTTTCACAATTATTCTACAAAATAGCCTTGATGACATTAGTATATAGTTATGTATCAATATTGGATATGTTTTGTTTACCACCTGCAAAGAGTATGTTACACTTCATCACTACCAGCATGGGAAATCACTAGTAGAATGTTTTGTAAGATGTGTATCAATCTTGTCTAACATACAACAAAGGTCCTATCCGTCCAATCGTAAGATTAATAATCAAGTGTTGCATGTTTTAAAATAGGCATAAAAATTTTCATGAATAATTGTATACTTACATAAGGGTAGAGTATGGATCCTACATGGGGTAAACGATTCCTCATAGACTATCTAGAACATAATTAATTATAAATGCATGTTCAATCTTGAAGAAATAATGAATAAATTGAGGGCTTAAAGAAGATCCAAGTATTCTGCAAATCCAAGATATGAGTACATCCAATGACTTGTCCACTTGATAGTGAACCCTTGTCACACTTGGTGAACCTATGATGTTATGCACCCTACACATGAAGACATCACAAGTTTAGAACCTATCCTAGAGAGTTCCATAAATTTACGTTCTTTCATAAGTTTATGGATCCTTTAGTACCATTATAGTCACATTGATTTAAACTTATTATTAGGTTTGTAAATTCTTGCAATATGTGTGTACCTCTCCATATTAATATACAATTCTAATGTTATATATATATATATTTGGAATCCTCTTAATTATTTCCCATTATCATTGTGTACACTTAAATTGTGAACACATCAAAACATCCCATATTTTAGGCATTTAATAAAATGATCTTAAAAGATAAATTATCAAGAGCATTGATAATAATAAGATGTACATTTTAAGAGTTATGATTAGAACTAAGAACCAAGAAATACTACTTTTTGATTGATTAATGAAAGGATGGCTGACCTCCAAGGAAGTCGTTTGCATGATGTAATGTAGGTGAAAAAAATACATATGATAGGCTTGTTTTGTCTTTTTAGGTTGTTCATGATTCTCAAAATTGTCTATTTACCTAAGTGTATGAATACTTTAATGTAAAATGGAAGTTTATAACAATTTTTGTGTAGAAAATATTGTGTTTCACAACCTCCTCTAGTGATACCTTATGAACACAATCAACACATTAACAAACCAGCATCTTCAATTCCACTTCAATTTCTAGCTTCCCGACCCACTCCTTGTAACCTCTACTGCATTATAACCTTCATCTCTTGTAGTGGAAATATATTTCTTCTTGAATAGATAATGATGATAAAAATGGTGACTATTGTTATGGAGAAGGTGATAATAGTGATACTTATGGAACTGGGACTAAGATGAATAGTGGAAGGTGGAGTGGCAAACATAAACGTGATGTAGCACATGACAATTCCATATATCATGATGGTTGAAAAGGTAGAAATGTGACAAAAAATTATTGTAACAACACCAACATGTTAGCATGTGTGTTTTTGTTTTAAAAGGGAAGATATGGTCTTAGAGAAGGGTTTCATGTTAAGATTGAATATCGTCAACCAAAAGTGATAAAACAAAACATTGTGACTTCTAGTTTAAAACCTTTTATGAATATACTGCCAAAGCTAATAATCCTATGCATTTTTTTGTACTAACAAGGAATGTTGAATTATTGAAGGGCCTTTTATACAATCTTATATGTTTTCATTGTCCATTTTATGATGTATTACCAATAAAAAGTAAACAGGTGTATACAACATGACCCATAGATGACCAACTATATTAAAAATATTATAGAAGATATAAGTATTCATTAAGTTATATGAACATTTGTTTAATATCATTATTGTTTTGTCTCTCAGACTATATTAAATATTCGTCATCACCTACATGTTTATTCTATCCACAGCTACACATTTTCTCCCCCTTGTTTATTGTTGTTATGCCTTCTCACCTATTCCCATCCCTACTTCAAGTCACTTATCCTCCTCGTCATAAATTTTTTCACCCACCACCTCTTGGATGGTTCACCTCCAACATCTCCTTCTCATTAGTCATCCTCCACCTAATCCATCTTTCCTCTCTACCAACCTCATTCTTTATACTCATACCAATACATTTCTTCCTTTACTATCCCTCCTCATGGTTAATCTTCCTCGTATACCCACCACTTCTGATCCTTTCTCTTCCTCTTCTACCACTCGTCTTCAAGTCACATCCTCCACTTCTTCTATGCTCGTGCTATCTCCATTACATGTGATTTTATTGTAGGGGAAAATATAAGGAGGAAAGGAGGTAATAGACAAAGAAGGGCCAAATGAGGAGGATGAGCAGCAAGGGGACATGCTATAAATATAACCAATGATTGGGAGGGATAAGAGTCTATAAGATTAGAAAGAGCTTAAGCAACTAAGAAGAGGGGATTCACAAAGCTAGTTGAGGCACAAGGGTGAAGTCACAAGAGCAATGTTGTAAAGGTGTAACCCTTTATTGATATTTTTTTTATTTGAGTAACTGATCAATACATTACTCATAAGCCATCTGAAATCTATAAGAAGAAAACTACTAATCATCATCCAATGCAACGCAGACGAATAAGAAACCAGGACAAGCTGTATTGAAATAAGAATTTAACGCTTAAGTATATATCTCTCTTCCCTAGTGTTGACAAAAGCAACTTTTAATGAAGGATGCCTTCAACTTGAATTTGAAGTCGTGGTAGCCATCCTATACCAAATTGTTATATCCATAACCAAAATTCTCTTGTAACGACGTGATAAACCAGAATAAAAATCAACTTCCAACAAAATTGAGACCTAGCAATATCTAGGAATCACTAAGCTCTCAACCGAGAGGAGAACAGACCACTAGGCAAATACACGACGACTAACAGGACATAGCATTGTGACTAACATGCACAAACTAAAATTAAAATAGTCAAAAGAACAAAATATGAAATATCTAAGCAACGAGGAAATTGAGATGAAGAAAGGGGGCCAAAGCTGCACATATCTACTTGAAAAGGGAGAAAAAAATGCTTGATTCACTATAAGGCACCACGAGAGCCTTCAATGCCTTCACCTCCTCTGAAACATGAAAGTCACTAGGAGAATCGGATCCCATGTTCAAAAGTAAGCACTACGCAGTAGAAAGAAGATTAGATGAACCCAGCACTTCCTACCAACAGAGTAGATTGAACGCACTTGAGCTAGAAGAGGCCAGGGGGAGCGCCTGATGCACAACGGCGACTGGAACCCCTCCCTCAAGCTAACCGCCATGCCCAAGAGCCCTGGATCGCCTCTGTGATGGCTAACCCGTTGGTATGGATTCCTTTTTTTACTATATATATGAGGAGAGAGGAAAATTATTGAGAGTCAAACACAAATAGGCGTCACGATAAGTTTGAATAAGCTCAGTATTGTTGTGAGTAAGAAACAAGAGAATACTTCTTATTTACATTGCATACAATGGGCCTATGGATAATAAGTTTATGAACATATATATTGCAATTGACAGTGTTGGGTAGAAAATCAAATTGGACAATAGAACAAAAGAAATTTGTTTGGTTTGGACTTTTTGAGATGAATGGCTTTTGTCTGGTTCAATAAATTTTCAAACTATGACATTGCAATTTGATTAGATTTTCAATAAAATCATATCAAATCACATATATTTGGGTATATTATTTATATCATTTTTTTTTGCTATTATTGACTCTATGTTAGGTGAGATCCGTGAGGATGATTTTAGAGTTTGCATATACATTGGATGTTGTAGCGCATTCTCATTCTCGCCAAAATTGAGGCATTGTATTTGTAACTTGTTGCTACTGTACTCATTTGGTTTGAGTTGACTGTTTTTATGGCTCGAAATTGTAGAACATGGATCTGACATTAGATACCAGTCTTCACTAGCAGCTAGATTATAGTCTAGAACTGAATCAAACCACAAATTACTGGGGTTTTTTTAATTTATGTTTTTTTTAAGGTTTATGCTTCCCATTTTGATTTGTAACTTATCATTAGCGTGCCCATTTGATGCGACTTGACTATTTTCATGGCTCTAAATCGTGCAAATGGATCTCCACTGAAATGCCCAGCGTCTTTATAGTTTAGATTATGTCTGGAAGCGTATCAAAAGCACAATATCCATAGTTTGTTAGATCTGGGGTAATGAAAGTCTTGGTTTATTTGAAAGGTGTATGGAACTGTATCATTGCTTTGATTGGTGATTTTGGCGATAACCAAACTATGCCCATCTTGAGCAATGGGGCTTGGCGAAATTCTCTCATCTTTTTAGGCAATAGCATTACTGCCCATCTTTTTTCCCAAATTTAAAAAAAAAACACTACCACCCACTGAAATAAGCTGAATTAATCAAAACTACATTAATTAATTAAAAAAGAAGGTCCAGGTAGAGTAGTCCGGGTAGCAAAAGCTTGGTAAATCTCAATGAAAGACCCACGTTCCAACCACACTGAAGGCACTCTGCGAAATGCAATTCATGCTAATTTGGCGTGGGAGGGAGGGAGTTCTGTTAGTCACCAAAAAAAAAATGCATTAAAAAAAAGTAGCTTTAGAATACTCCATTTTATGTTTTAAGATGTCGAGACGCTCTGTATACTCTCGGAACCATCACTCTGGGCATGATGGTCAACCGTCACGGAGCTAGGAGGAAGTCCACTGCTTTATAGAAACATGGGAGGTGAGGTATCTCTGTGCCAAGATGCTGTGCAAATATGTTACGGTTAGCTGGGAAAATTGGGAGTAAGCCATGTTAAATTCAGTGCCAGTCAGGTGAACGGGTTGTGTTCGGTTTCCTTTTCAGGGGAATTGCCCACAGCAACCATGGAGCGACGTACTGGGGCTCCACGGCGCCTGTGAATGTGCAAGGAAGATAAGCTGGTAGGCGAGTTAAAAGCTCTCGAAAATGGGTTCTATGTTACTGTAACTGGAATGCAGGAAAGTTGCTGGATCTAGTACAGAGTACATGAGGCCCGTCAGAGTCTAAAGGGGAAGTGAAGAAGATGAGAGATAAACTACACGAATGCACATACCCAAAGAAATTTACTGATTAGCAACCGGCATACTATGACAGTGACACTAGAGAAGCGCTCATGTGTTTTGCAGGCTTACAGAGAAGCTTGTCACAGGTCAAAAGTTTAGAGGCTCAACATGCCCCTGGCAAGCAGGCATTGTTTACCAAAGAAAACTTATTCACTTAAAGCAGTTGATGGTGATGTAGAGAAGAGTACAGAAACAAACATATAGATACAACATCGTGTTGACCAAAGGGAGGCGAGATGAACAAAATCTCGACTATAGATTGGAAAGAAATCTCAACCTCTACTTAATGAAATTATATGGCCCTAACTCTGTCAGTTACGAGGTTCAAGAATATGTGCTGCAACTGAATAGTAGATCATATATCAAGCAAGTTATGGGCACCTCGACTGAGAAACAAGTCACTGTGCTAATCCAATCATTATTTAGATTGCTCAAGGTCATGCGAGCAGGATAAAAGATGCAAAATATTAAATATGACTATTCATATGAACAAAAGCTATCCATAACCGAGTCCAACTCATTATTGATCAACATACAAATGAAAAGTTTATTGCGAAACACTTTCAGACCGGCGTCAGAAACCTTGTCGATGAGGTTTATAATAACACAATTGACAGGCTTATAATAGCACAATTGACAAACAATAATACAAACAGAAGTGGATGTTTCAATAAACCTACAACAAATCTAAAGGTTGCCCTCACTTCGGCTTCTGCGGATCGGATTGCTTGAATGCAAACCAAGCAATTTAGAACCAAGGCTGGGCAAATAATTATTGCTTGGTCTAGATCCCAATGGAGGCAAAGGTGCATGTCTTCCACGAGAATGCTTCAGCGGGGATGAGTTCGAAGTCTGGCCAGGTTTACCATCACCAGCAATGGAACCAAGCCTATAGCTTCCACTGTGATGCCCTCTTCTAGAACGCTTTTGGTCTCGTATTCCTCGATCAGGCTGATGGGAGATTGCTGATCTTGAAAAACGTTCAGACACATCTTTCGATGAGTTTGCCTTTATGGTTTGTTTGTTGAAGTAAACTAGGTGGGGAAGTAAATTCAACAGATATCTTTTCAGCTGTTCATCGCCTACATTTCTTTGTGCAGGATTCCCTTCCAAGTTTATTGCTTGTAATGAACCGTAGTTTGCTGCAAGTTGTCCAAGGCATTTTGCAGTGGATATTTTGTTGTAACGTAGATCTAAAATGGTCAGTTTCAAAAGTCGATGGAGACCTTCAACCTCACTAATCTTGTTGCCAGCTAAGTAGAGCTCTTTGATAGATGTGCATGCTGAAAGACCTGAATAGAAAGAGGATTCAGTATGGACACAAAGTTAGCGAATCAGATAGACCTGATTTACATAATCATGGATGCTTTGGCTTTAATCAAATTTATCTGCAGTAGTAGCATAGTATGACTACATGATTCCTTAATCCCTATACTGAACAACAAAAGCATCAGTAGATGATACGGCATGCTCAAAAGCTTAAATTTAACACTTCTGCATTAATCACACTGTACTAGGTAATTATATCAGGATTCGACACATGCTATGAAGCAACATAACTTCTCAAAATCAAAGATATCCATTACAGATTAGTTCATTAAAGGTCTGCTATATAGAAATTCCATAAACAATTCTTCCTCTAGCCTGTATTATAAGCAGATACGTTGTCTATCCCGTATATTATTCATACTTAACATAGTTGAAAATATTACAGTACCTCATTTAGTTCTCAAACATAATAATAATGATATTAATTGTGGTATATTTAAGCCAGGCATATATGTCGATTTTATGAAGCCAAAACATCTAGTAGCATGGGTCGTATAAAGTTGGTTCTTTTCCATTATTTATCATGGCATCCTTTCATTGGGAAACTATTACAACCAATAATGATAAAACATAGGAAATGAGTGCCTCTTTCTGTTGAGGAAGAAGAGTAATTGAATGGTTAGATGACAAAAGCATTTAAGATAGGGATAAGTTGGGACATATGTTGAACTTCAGACAAAAGAAAGTGCTTTCACCAGTTTGCTGAAATAAATTCCCTACAATACAAGACTTTATTCAATCCTATTTCTAGGAAGCATGAACACGGCTGTGGACAGCCATACTCGAATTCAGCAATCCAAAAAAGAAGACATAAACATGGCATAGGATATGATCATCATCATCATCTAAGCCTCAACCCCGACCCTTTTGCAATTAGCTATTTTACGTGCCATACTCTGATCAAGATGCAAAGATTTAAAATCTCCCTTTATAAGCTCTTTCCAAGTTATTTTATGCATGACGCTTGTTCCTTTAATTATACTTGACTCAATAGCATTGCTTTGAATAGGCGTGTTAGTCAGCCTACATTGTACATGATTATACCATCTTAAACAGCCTCCATGCAACTTGTCCGCAATGCTCGCCACCCCCCCCCCCTTGTCCCTGATAAAGTCATTACGCAACGTATCTTTTCTTGTCTTCCCACACCTCCATCTCAGCATATGCATTGTCAGCCACATACATCTTGATAAGATCTTGTTTCTTCACAATCCAACATTCACTTCCATATAATGTGGCTCATATGGTTATTCTATAAGACTTGGTTTTAGTCTAAGAGAGATCTTCTGGACCATATAGTTTACTTAATGTTACAGGTGTATAGAAGTTTTTTTTTTAAAAGCGGCCAAAAAAGCGGGGAAAAGGGCAAAAAGTGGGAAAAAATGGACGATTAATTGAAAAACGCTTAACCGACGATTTTGGCCAATTTTAAACGGCCAGAGTGCTGGGCCGATTAATCGGCCGCTCATGCCGTTTTTTAATACACTGGTTCTAACTTATTTCTTCAAAGTTCAACTTTATCATTCTTTTTTTCTTTAGTTTCATCAATCAACGCATATCATCAGCAAATAGCATGCACCAAAGAATATCATCATGAGCATGTGGTGCCCACTCACTCATAATAAGAACGAGTACAAATAGATATCAACTGAGTGCCAATCCCTAATGTACCTCAACTATGATAGGTATATCGATTCTCTTCTCTCACAGTCTTAACATTTGCAGTTGAACTATTATACATGTCTTTAATAAACCAATGTATTTGATTGGTAGACCCTGTTTCCACAAAATCCTCCATATAACTCCATTGGTACTCAATCATAAGCCTTTTTTAAATCAATGAAAATCATATTGTTAAAGTGTCTATATTAGTCTATTAGTTAAATAGGCTAATTAGTTTAGTGGGCCTTTATATTCCGGCCCGTCTAGTTTAGATTACTTGGGTCCTAAGTAATAGGGCGTCTCTCCTCTCCTATATAAAGGAGAGGTCGTCAGTCTTTGTATCCATCCAATCTATTCTATTCAATCAATCTTATATTCTAACACATATGATCTTTGTTGTATTCTTTGTACTTCTTCATAAGCCTCCTTATCACAAAAATAGCATATGTTATTGATCTTCCTAGCATGAAAACAAACTACTTGTGTAATATGTTATCAAATCTTAGCCTTTGTTCAATAATCCTCTCTGAAAGATTCATAGCATGACTCCTCACCTTGATAACTCTATAATATGTGCAACTCTGAACATCTCTTTTGTTCTTATAGATGGGGAATATAGTGTTGTGTCTCCACTCATCTGGCTTATTCTAGTCTTCATGATCTTATTAAAGAAATTCATTATCCACATAGCTCTATCATACCCCGTACTCTTCCATACATAAATGGGAATATTGTTTAATCTCGTGCCTTTTTCATTTTCATCTTTTTCGAAGCACTCTTGACCTTAGATAGTGAATTGTGTGTACGTAATATCTCTTGTATTCATGTCGCACGAGTCTCTTACAATATTCATAGTATATCTCCTTTAAAAAGCTTATTTATGGAAGTAGTTCCTCCATTGGTTCTTAATATCATCATCCTTGACAACACTCTACCATCTTTATTATTGATGTATTTTACTCGACACATTTATACGAGACATTTTATATATATCTTTTTTCGTTTCTCTAAGTCCAACTTATTTATCTCTTCGAAGTATCTAGACCTTGCCTCTTAAATTGCCTTCTTTGCTTTTTTCTTCGCTTGCTATTGTTGACCTAGAGGTTATACATTGTCCATATTTTGATAATAACTTAACCATTCCATTCATATGTATCTAATATGTGTATTCAAGATTGATTTCAGGTGTTAGGTACATGAAAAGGATCAAATTACACAAGCCCTAGCTTGTCAAAGTTCAAGTCAAAAGTAATGCAAGTGTGGTAATTAGGAAATCCATGTAAATGACCCTAGAAGAATTTTGTAATCACTTGTATTGATGATATGACTTGTAACTAAGATGAGAAAATTATGTGGGACACTTAGTACCAAGTTGTAATCACTTTTTAAGCACTTTAGAAAATCGATCACAGATTGTTGATCGGTCGAGTTACAATCTCGACCGATCCACAGGATCCATTTTCTAGAGAGTGCATCGGTCGAGTTACTGACTAAATGTTATTTTCATTGGTCGGTCGAGTTTCCTCAGGACAAACTCGACCGATGGTTTGAAAATTGAGTTTGTCTTTTACCTGATCGGTTGAGTTACCTTTATTGAATCTCGACCGAATGTACTGTACGGAAAACGCAAAAAAAATGATTCTAACCGTTGGTGACTTGTTTGGACGAAAATAGATCTGTTGCCTTGTGCAAAAAGGCTATAATTCGACCCTAAGTGTTCCCTAACTCAAAGGGGCACCCCCATCTATAAATAGGACCACTTGGAGTTCATTCCAAGTTTGCTCATTCACGATATGCTTGGTCCTAGGCTAGTTGAGAGTGTTGCACCCCTTTGAGCCCCTTTCTCTCTACTTTCAATTCAAATCCGTGAATATGAGTGAGTTAGGATCTGTTGTAAGAGAGCTATCCCTTGTATCCATGTAAAGCTCTCCACCTCCATCTTCCTACCCCCTTTCCTTATTGAAGAAAAGGCTTGAAGATCTTCTCCGAGTGAAGGAGAAGGAGTCGTTGTTCTTCAAGGTTGAAGAAAACATGGTGATCCAGATCTCCGAGTGAAGGAGATAGGCAAGGCGGACGCTCAAGAAGGATAAGTAATTCCTGGAAGGCCAAAGACTTGAAGGTGGAGTGGGTAAGTCCTTGTTGAAGGTTGAAGACTCCTTGCTCAAGTGGGTAAGCTCCTTCGGTAGGTTGAAGATCCTTGCTTGAGGTATTAAGTCCTTGGATGAATGTGGTTTTATCTTGTAATCTTATGAATGAATATAAGAGCATCAAGATTGCAAAGTCCTAGAGACTAACCACCTCTAGGTAGTAGACTGACTCACTTCTAGTTTGAAGTGTGGAACCACTCTAAACCACTTTGTCCAAGTGTATGATATATTTGTCTCTCATCCTTGCTATGCTTGTTAGTTAGGACTTCAAATTGGTTGTATGCTTAAGCTTTTGCACTTAATATAATTTAAAGGTCTAATCTGTTTTGTGAGATTTATGAAGCTCTATTCACTCCCCCCCCCCTCTAGAGCCCTTGATCCAACAGCTATCTCTGCAAGTTGCAACATTTTGAGATTTGGGTAAGCTCATATAAATCTCTCTTCTGGACTTCATCATTCCAACACCAAGTCTCATTTTGTGGAGGCCCACACCCTTTGGACTCCCTCAAAACCTCTTTGGCAATTTTTGTTATGCAGGAGCTCATATAATGTCACAGTGTTCCCATCAAACTCCAAAATTTCAAGTGTCATCCATAATTTTGTTAATTTCTTTTCTCCTTCTAAGATTCCACTACTTGGTCATTCTATCTCAGTTTCCGTTATACTTACCTTTGTTGATCTTCATGTTAATATCCAAAGCCACCAACCTAAAGGGGGCGGCGTGTTCGTCACTAGGGATCACCTTAGGATCCTTGCATCTTTTCAATGCACTTGTCTTGTAAGTAATCAATTTGGTTACAATTGTGCCCACTTTTAAAAGTAATCACATGAGAATCCTCTTTTCTTGAAATGGATGTTTGCTATAATCACATCATAGGCAACTACAAGATCTAAAATCGTCTATTTGTGTTGCCATATCCGAAATCACCATGAATTCTCTCATATCCAACATTGCTACTCCCCACATGGCCATCTAAATCGCTCCCAATAATGATCTTCTCCTCTATCGGTATTCCTCACATTATCCATATTATCTCAAAAATCCTTCTTAGCCTCCTCAATAAAACCAACTTGGGGGCATAAGCACTAATATTAAAAATATCCTCCCAAGAACAACCTTGATAGCTATGATTTTATCACCCATCATTGTGATCTCGACAGCATCATCCTTCAGACATCAACAATAATTTCTATACTATGTTTATCTTTGTTAATACATGTATACAAAATGTTGTACCTAGTGTGTCTAATCTCTGTATCGTTCAGTTGTCTGAATGGCTTGCTGCAAGCAAGATATATTGACTTTTCTTCTAATCATGTTATCCACTATCTTCAAAGACATTGTTGTCACAAAGGCAATATTTCCGGACCCAACTCTAATCCTTTTTGTGGAACTTGATTCTTTATCAGCCTCTGTCGAAATTGTTTCCCTTGCACATTTTTCACTGCCTTTGAAAAATGTTACTACAGATTTAGCTTCTTTACCAACATTGTCAAGTTGTGGAAACCCTTGCTTATCCTTCAACACAATCGGGCATCATTGTGTCAAAACTCCTTGCATATTTATCATTGCACCTAAGTGCAGATGTAGCGTTGTTAGGTAGGGACGCTCCAATGAAATTCTTATAAGGATAAAAAGAGTGAAAGTTTTATGGTTGGTTGTCAACCTACCACCAACCCTCCTCATTTATACAAGCTTGGGAGAAGATACATTCACACAAGATGCACAACACTACGTAGGATATGGCATACACAAAATAACATACATGTGAAACCCGACAGAAACCGGCTCACCCATTTACACTAAGGGCATGTTTGTTGGGTGTAGTCGTATGAAAAACTACAAATTTGATGTATATGTTAACACATCAGATCCACAGTTTGAAACGTGCTACACCCTATCAAACTAGCCCTGAATAAAAAGAATTAAGAAACCAAGAAACCAACCACCTTTCCTCTTAACAAAAAAGGCTTTATTAAGAGAAGAAAAGAACTACTCGTTTGGATCACCACCGACTCCCCCCCCCAACATACACACAGAACACAAACAAAATATCTAGACCATCTTACCCTGGACTGTCCACCCCAAGCTCTATTGTAGGCTTCCAGCATGCCTATCATTAGTCAACTGGAATGGAAGGAACATCCAGCAGCAAAAGCAACGACAGAAATCGCTTTAACTAACATCAGTCGAAACATTAATCTCTGATGCACTAGCCCCCCTCCTCCATCACATCCACTGTCCAGCAATTAGATTAAAAATAAAATTACCAAGACACAGTTGGGCATGTCTAGGTGGTGTGCATACATGATAGCAATGGTTTGTCTATAAACATGTCTCTTCCTAGATTATGTTTATTGGAAAACCAATCAAGCATGTATAAGTGGATTAAGAACTCTCATTTTTTATAAAACCCATCAAATCCCACATTAGATCACATCCAGGACAACATGAAATGAAATTAAGAAAATTACTAAAACCGAAAAAAATATTTAGTGGTAATAACATGATATGGTAAAAGCAGTGTCAAGGTCTTGAATGAAACTTCTAGTTAAAACTCTTTGAGAATGATAATTTAGAATGAGAGAACGATACACACCAAATCTTGGAAACATATGGAGCTTTGACTAGGTTGGAGGTTGTAACTTGAAGTATGTTGAAGGAACATGCAAAGATCATCAGAGTCACGAACTTAGTTGCTACTATCGTTGAAATAGTTTCCAGGAGAAGACCACAATGTAACAGCCTAGACAGTGAATGTGCTTGACAGGGCACGAACGAACATCAACGTGCTTTCAACGTGGGCATGGACGAACATCAACGTGTTGGACATGGCATGGACGAACATCAACGTGGGAAGGAAATATAGATGACATAGCCGACTAAATAATCTTCTACAAAAGACAGGTGCATAGAATTAAATGTCCGATTTTGATGTCGTGTCCGATGGCCCAGAAATAGAATTTTTTCAAAAGTTCGCACTAAATTTCGATATTTACGACCCTAACGATTTTGACGACCAAATAAGCGAATTAAATCATGAAAATTTACCAGGATGATCTAAACGCCAAGATCTACTCAAATATGCAATAATATTTCAAATTGGATATGTGGGGGTGGTCTCCCACATTTGTAAGTGAAGGAAGCTGAACAATTTCGACAGAATTTCGATGGCAAAATGAAGGAATTAAGCTTTGAAATTCTGCAAACACAAAGTCTAGACATAAACACACTAGATTATATAATAAATTTATATGTTTAGAGGTTAGGGTAGGATCCATGTCTTGATGAGTGAGTGCACAAATG
The DNA here is from genome assembly GCA_963693085.1 of Alisma plantago-aquatica. Classification (NCBI taxonomy): domain Eukaryota; kingdom Viridiplantae; phylum Streptophyta; class Magnoliopsida; order Alismatales; family Alismataceae; genus Alisma; species Alisma plantago-aquatica. Next base: position 1,149,826,094 of record OY856409.1, on the reverse strand, counting down.
AACAGAAATGTCAAGTCTGCTAGACAGTTAGAGACTAAGTCTATTACAAATGTGACAGAGTCAGGAATTGCAGAAAGCTCAGAGTTGCACAACGTGTGCACCCTCATATATATATTACTGAGACAATTACAGAGAGGTCCATATATAAAGGAAAAATAACAAAACAAATAACATGCTATGTAAAACAGGAAATATATATAATGTAACACCCCCCCTCAAGTTGGAGCATAGATGTCAATCATGCCCAACTTGTCCAGCAGCATGCAGAATTGTTTCTTAGCCAAGAGCTTGGTGAAGATATCAGCAACTTGGTCTTCAGATCTTGTGAATGGAGTGCATATCTTGCCAGCAAGAATAGATTCTCTGATAAAGTGGCAGTCAACTTCAATATTTTGGTGCACTCATGATAGACAGGATTATTTGCAATGAAGATGGCAGCTCTGTTATCACAATGCATAGGAATGGCCGATGAAGACTCAATCCCAAATTCTGTCAGAAGAGAACGCACCCACAGCAACTCACAAGCAGTATGGGCCATGGCCCTGTATTCAGCCTCAGCACTAGATCTGGCCACTACATTCTGTTTCTTGCTCCTTCATGTGACAAGATTGCCCCCTACAAAGGTACAGTAGCCAGAAGTAGATTTTCTATCAACTTTGCTGCCTGCATAATCAGAATCAGAATATCCTTCAAGAACACAGTGCCCATTCTTTTTATAATGAAGTCCCTTGCCATGAGATTTTTTTAAGTATCTCAAGACTTGGCATGCAGCATCCCAGTGGCATTGTTTGGGTTTGTCGAGGTATCTGCTAAGAAGACCCACTGCAGTAGCAATATCAGGACGAGTAACAGTTAAATAGATCAATTTACCAATCAGCCTCCTGAATTTTTTATGATCAGTAAACATAGCAGAAGAATCATCATCCCAATTGACATTGGGATCAAGAGGAGTATCTGCAGGTCTCGCACCAAGCATACCAGTCTCCTGCAGGATATCAAGAACATACTTTCTCTGCGAAAGAACCAAGGCATTAGAATTTCTAGAGACTTCTATGCCAAGAAAGTACCGGAGTCTGCCTAGATCTTTGGTAGCAAAATGCTTGCCCAAATGATCTTTGGTAGCCTGAATACCAAGAGTGTCGCTGCCAAAAATAATAATGTCATCAACATATACAATCAGAACAATAATACCAGCAGAAGTCTTTTTTGTGAATACAGAATGGTCAACTTGTGACCTCAGAAAGCCAAAATCAATCATGATCCTGCTCAACTTATCAAACCAGGCACGAGGACTCTGCTTGAGCCCATAGATAGACTTCTTAAGCCTGCATACTTTGTAAGACTCCCCCTGAGCAACAAACCCAGGAGGTTGCTCCATATACACCTCCTCCTGTAAGTCGCCATACAGAAAAGCATTTTTCACATCAAGCTGCATGAGAGGCCAGTTTAGATTCACGGCAACAGATAAAAGAATCCTGACAGAGTTAAGGCGAGCAACAGAAGAAAAAGTCTCAAAATAATCAATGCCATAAGTCTGAGTATATCCCTTCGCAACAAGCCTTGCCTTCAACCTCTCAACCGTACCATCAGGTTGATATTTGACTGCATAAACCCACCTGCAGCCTACAGGCTTACACTGAGGAGGTGGATCCACCAGCTCCCAAGTGTCTCTGTCAGTAAGAGCAAGCATCTCATCCTTCATAGCAGATGTCCAAGCTGTATTTTGCAAAGCTTCCTGAACATTCTTAGGTACAGCCACAGCAGATAAGGCAGATACAAAATTGCTGGAATGAGTATTTAGATGAGCAGTAGACACACACTGAGCAATGCTATGAGAAGTGCAAGAACGAGTACCCTTACAGAGAGCAATAGGTATGTCAAGATCAGAGTTTACCTCAGGAGCAGCAGAACCTTCTGGAGGAGAAGATTGGTTGTCTTGGGGGGGTACATGTGTGGAAGGTGCTTTATTCCTGCGATGATAAACAATAAGAGGAGGGTCTTGCTTTGCAGTAATCTCAGTATCAGTGCGGTCAGGCATACAGTCAGAAATAACAGGTAAAGGAGGAGCTAGAATATCTGTCTGCAAACTATCTCCTGCTGAAGAATAATACGGTGTATCCTCAAAGAAGACAACGTCACTACTGGTAAACCACTTCCGAGTGTTGGGATTATAACATCTGTAATCCTTTTAAGTGCGAGAATAGCCCAAAAAAATGCATTTAGCAGCTCGAGGAGATAGCTTATCAGAAGTAGGTCCAAGCAACCGAACAAAACAGGTACACCCAAAAATTCTAGGAGGCACAAGAAACAGGGAGATGTCAGGGTGCAAAACCTGGAAGGGAATTTTATTCCCAATAACAAACGATGGCATCCTATTAATCAGAAAACATGCAGTCAAGATAGCTTCAGGCCAATAAGAGCGGGGCACATGAGAATGCATCATTATTGTCCTGGTAACTTTTCGCTCAGCAACACCATTTTGTTGTGGGGTATAAGCACACGAAGTTTGGTGAAGAGTACCCACAGATTTACAAAAAACAGCCACATCTTGCTTAACAAATTCTAAAGCATTATCAGTGCGAAAAGTTTTAATAGGCAAGCCAAACTGCGTCTTTATTTCAGCAAAAAAATATTTAATAGTAGACAGCACTTCGGACCTACTTTTTAACAGAAACAACCAAGTAGTCCTCGAAAAATCATCAATAAACAGAATGAAGTACTTGTAACCAGACAAGCTTGGTACATTGCATGGACCCCATACATCGGAGTGAACTAAATCAAAAATGTTTTTACTGCTCACAGTACTACGTCTAGGATACACAGTGCAAGTTTGTTTCCCTAGTTGACACGAATCACACTGAAAATGACAACTGTCAATATCAGGAACTAAACTACGCAGCTTCTCTGAAGAGGGATGGCCCAGCCTGTAGTGCCACTGGAGAGCAGAAACAGAAGCAGATAATGCAGATACCACAGCAACTTTCTCTGATCTAGGTAACTGGTCTAAGTAAAACAGCCCATCAGCACCTTCATACCCCCCACCAATCTTCATCCTCGTGTGAAGGTCCTGAAAAACGCATGAACCAGGAACAAATGTCAGGCTACAATTTAAACTCCGTAAAATTTTGCTGACAGATAATAGGTTAAGAGGAAATCTGGGTACATATAAGGCAGATTTTAGGCCAAAGTGAGAAATAATATCACCGACTCCAAGGACTGACGACTTAGAGCCATCAGCAAGCATAACAGAAGAATGTCGGGCAGGTGTAGATATATGTTTAAATAAAGATCTATTTCCAGACATATGTGCAGATGCACCAGAGTCTATCACCCATTTGGTATTACCAGAGGTAGAAGGTGAGGAGGAGCTCACGAAGGCAGTGTCATAACCAGAAAAGGCAGCATGTGCTCCACTCGTAGATGCAGCAGGAGAAGATCCAGCACGCTCAAGGAGAAGACGCTCCACCTCAGCACGGATGTAGTCGGCGGTAGCCCCCGCAGGCTCTGGTGCAGGTGTCTGAGTAGCACCCTCAGACGCAGTAGAATCAGCCGCAGCATTGGCCCACGCCGGCTTACCATACTTTTCCCAGCATTTTTCCTCAATATGGTTAGACCGGCCACAGAAAGTACACAGGCGTTGTCCTTGCTGAGGACGCGCAGCAGTAGAAGGCGGGGCAGCAGGAGGAGCTCCTCGTCCAGTACCAGGTCCACGCCCTCGGCCTGCACCCAGGGGAGGACGGCCATCATTGGAGCGGCCACGACCACGCCCGCCCCAAGCGGCCAAAGCAGTAGAGTCTCCAGTCTCAGGAGGCGGAGACGGTGTCGATGACGGAAGGCGCTGGAGACGCTTGTAGGCAGTCTGCAAGGTAGGGAGTGGATCACTCGCCAAGATCTGATCTACCACTCTAGTATAGGACTCAGGTAAGCCACTGAGAAACTGAATCAGCTGAAGCTCCACCCGCTGTTTTTGCATAGTAGCTAAATCGGTGGACAGCGGGTGATACATCTTCAACTCACCCCACAGACCAGTGAAGGTGGAGAAGTAGTCTGAAATGTCAGAACCAGTAAACTGTAGGCGCCCCAGTTGCTTTGTGATATCAAAGACTTTCTTTGGATTTTCACTATGCGAGGTGCTGGCGAGCTGATCCCACATCTGCTTCGCCGTAGGCAGCTGAAGAAGAGTGACGCTAATCTTCTCAACGGAGCTATTGAGAATCCACGTCATGACGGTCGAGTCATCACGAACCCAGTCATCAAAGGCCTTGATGTCCTTTGCATCCGCCTCCTCTGCAGGCTGAGGCGGACCCGTCCAAATCAAGTGAGAGTACTTCCCTTGTGATTTGGCAAAGATCACAAAGGAACATACCCACAGCTGGTAGTTGCGCCCGTCAAGCTTAACAGTAGTGACTTGACGGCGCGACTCTCTCCACATGTCATCCCCAGAAGACGCCATGAGTATATGCAGGAAGACAGGCACAGGTAGGCACAGACAGAAGACGGACTACGCCGTCAGGCAGGCAGAAGAAGGCAGAAACAAGTCATCGTGGACCTCACATACGCACTACGCCAAAGCGTAGCAGAGAACCCGGAGGCTGAAGCCTACACGGGCAGGCAGGCACAAACAAGCACGAACCGACGGTAACCCCTTAGACGAACAATGCGCCGATCTCCCCCTGAAGACTGATCTAGTCCAGATCTACCAGTGGGTCAGTGGTCCCGTAGAAAACGACCACCCAGCAGCGCACCTGCTGTGCGAACAACAACTACGGTTGCTCAAGCACTAGCGGTGCACCACGCCAGGAGGCAAGACGGAACCACGGAGCCCACGGAGAGACCTGCGGCCCGCTGGAGACGGCTGGCCGGAGCTGCGGCGGCGGCCTGCTGCTGCCGACCGGCGGCCTGCTGCTGCCGACCGGCGGCCGGCTTGTTGCTGCCGACCGGCGGCCTGCTGCCGGGCGGCGAGGGGCGGGCGGGCGGAGGGGGGCGGCGGAGGAAAGAGAAGGGAGGGAGGGAGGGAAGCAAGGACGGCTAGGTTAGAGCCTGCTCTGATACCATGTGACAGAGTCAGGAATTGCAGAAAGCTCAGAGTTGCACAACGTGTGCACCCTCATATATATATTACTGAGACAATTACAGAGAGGTCCATATATAAAGGAAAAATAACAAAACAAATAACATGCTATGTAAAACAGGAAATATATATAATGTAACAACAAACTTACAAAGTTCAAGTTTAAACAACTACTACTAGACTTTAAAACTTACAGTTACTTACAACTTACAACTTACAAGTTACAAGTACAACTTGCAAGCTTACAAATTACAACTTATAATATATAATTATAAAATAAAACAAATTAACAACTAACAAACTTACACATTATGATGTTCCATAAGTCTTGCGTAGTAGTAAACTAGGAGTCCAACAATCCTAGTTGAAGCTTGAGTGTCGTGGTGGTTCTTGTCCTTGTGGTGGTTGACCATACATATCCTCATTGTCAAGTCTGTTAGACTGTAAATGAGTGGGATCCATGTCTTAATGAGTGAGTGCACAAATGAGCAGAATTGTCAAGTCCGTTAGACTGTAAACAGCTTACAAACCCACAATTTACCACTTAGACCTTAAAACTTACAGTTGCAAGTTACAAACTTACATGTTACAACTTATATAAGTCTAGTGTTAAAATTTAGTTAGGTTACATGGGTCCTGTATACATAGATCAAAGAAAATGCATTATTTTTAAGTCATTTTATGTATAAATATGTGTAATAATAACAAATTTATTGTAGAATTGCAGACTTAATACTATTATTTCATAGATCCACAAGTTTGTTTGTAGTTCATGTGATTTTCCAAAGAGAATCGCCAAAATACCTAACATATAGTAGCAGCACTTAGAACTTTGTTATTTTTCATAGTATCTCTTCACATCTTTTAGAAGAGTGTAAACATAGAAAGAGGTATACATGGGCTAGGGATAGGGGAAACGTACCTTAGAATCAAAGAAAATAACCTCTATAAGCAAAAGATACAAAGAGAATTGCCAAAATACCTAACATGTAGTGGCAGCAGTCCTAGGAACAAATATCTCGAAATTTCTATCGAAATTTTATGCCATTTCGCAAAATTATGGCCCAAACTGGGCGAAATTTGTACTGTTTTGCGAAATTTCGCACCTACGTGCGAAATTTTAGCGAAATTTCTGCAAAATGACGTCCCATTCTCTGCGTACATGTGTTTCGATGTCCGATTGGAAAAATATCGAAATTTCGATCGAAATTTTGTTCCATGGACAGGTGTGTCGGACCGGCACATAACGAAATGTGTAAAAAAATTCAAGATGTTCCAATACTAGAAGACTGAAGTGTTGTCATAGTAGAGTGACCAAGACATGGCCTACAAAGAAATATATTTGTCTGACGTAGAGCGCCAATTACATCCAATTGATCTAAGGAATCATTTTCTTCAGTTGACGATGCGAGAAGATG